>OV281360.1:20000000-21200000 GCA_923062675.1 Marasmarcha lunaedactyla | reverse complement strand
GATACAGTACATTGATCTGTAGCAATAAAGACATTCACATATTAAAATCTGACATTAAATCTACATTAAGTAATATTATGGACTGGCTGACAAATAATAATCTAAAAATAAATTTAAATAAAACTAACATTATAAATTTTAGGAATAGATATGGGGGCTTGACTTTCGGTAATATTGATTGTAATGGACATAAAATTTGTGAAGTAATTACAACAAAATTTTTAGGTTTAACACTGGACTCCAACCTCAACTGGAAGGAACACATAAATATCACTTGTAATAAAATAAGTAAATATTCCTACGCCTTACGCATGTTATCAAACTTAGTCAACGAATCAGCAATAATATCAGCGTATTATGCCTACATTGAGTCGATTCTACGCTATGGTGTCATATTTTGGGGGAACTCTACTGACAGATTAAACATTTTCAAAGCTCAAAAGCGCTGTATTCGATTTGTCACCTGAAAAGCAGACAATCTTGTAAGCCCTTTTTCAAAAAGTTAGGTATTCTGACTTTTCCCTGTTTATACATTTTAGAAACAGTATTGCTTGTTAAAAAGAACATGAACCTGTTTGAAGGCTTAAACAGCCAAAGGCTTAAAGGCAAAATCCGGTCTCAACCTCGTAAAACTACTCTATATTCTGAGAGTTTCTTTGGTATGGCTTCCAAAATTTTCAATAAATTGCCGAATTGTATTAAAAATATTAATAATGTTACTGAGTTTAAAAAGAAACTAAAAATGTTTTTAGCAGATAAGGCTTACTACACTATTCTTGAATACTTCAATGACAAGTTGGTACGCATGTAATTATAATTGTTATAATTTAAGATGGTAATGTTATTGTAAAATGTTAGATATGACATGTAAATGACGTTTATTTGGTCAATTAATATTTTAAATTTAGTAGCAACATTTTATACAAGTATTGTACATACCTCCTAGGTTAGATATGGTTTGAACTACCTATTATAATCCAACATTTGTAAAACCCCATATTTGTGCAAATAAATTGATTTGATTTGATTTGATTCTTAGAGCGCTTCTTGGAGCGCTTGGCGACAAGTTGAAACGCGGGCTCAGAAAAGCCGGTTAAGGTGACGGCATCTGACGACGTATCAGACGCGGGTTCGGAGCCGCTCCCGGGAGCGGTACGCTTACGACGCGACGCGTGAGAGGATGCGACTGATTCGCAGTCCATCTGGGACGAGGCGGGAGACGCGGGAGAGCTGAAGACCTGAGGGGTCTGGACGTCGGAGGCCCGAGGGGCCGGGGACGCGATAGATGCCTGTAAGGCCTGCGTTAGTATGTCATCGGGTATGCTGTAGCCAGATGCAGCGAGCACCTGGGCGAACGACCTAAGAACGTTAACAAGGTCCATTGGAGGGCTTGGTCCTACGATATAAAATATATAAATATATAAGAATGCCTAGGTTCCCTAGCAAACCTAGCACCTAAACCTCACTACCCGCGGTAGGGGGGCTGGGGACGACGCGAAGTGGTGCCCCTAGTTCGGACAGCACTGTACCGTCACCCTGGGAAAGGCCCAAGTGCAATGGGATCGGGTCAGCCGGTTTCTCCTTGGCCTGAAGGGCCTTGGAAGCGCACCGGGGCAACGCTATCAGGCTTAGTTGTCACCGTTAAGTATCCACCTGATCAAACGCGAGTCTACTACGGAGTGTGTCGTCAATAAATTGACAACAAAAACCGGCCGTAGACCTGACGAAGTTGGGTTGCACTAAAAGTGCGGGATTGACTACGTTACGACCGGCCGGAGCCGGCCGCAGAGCGAGTCTCTGACTACGTACAGGCGCCAAGCGTCAAGTACGCAGCCAGAAAGACAGCCCGAGTCTTGCAAACCACTATCGAATTTAATCGACCGCGGTAAGCTCAACCCTGTTGTTGCTGCACTCACCGAGGTGAGGTTTTTAATGCGAGGGGTGCACAGAGTGCGGGATTGACTACGTTACGACCGGCCGGAGCCGGCCGCAGAGCGAGTCTCTGACTACGTACAGGCGCCAAGCGTCAAGTACGCAGTCAGAAAAACAGCCCGAGCTTCGCGAACCACTATCGAATTTAATCGACCGCGGTAAGCTCAGCTCTGTTGTTGCTGTGCAAGAGACCGACTTACTTGCAGCCGATCGAAACCGGCCGCAGCGTAAGCCCTAAAGAGGCTAACAGCGTATGAGTATTGCGAACGAGTTGTCGTCGTGAGACGACAATCGTGACTCAACTGCTGGAGCGACCGCGAACGCGTCCGAGCGGGGCCGGACGCAGAACGGATCTGAGAGTGGCGTTTGAGTATTGATACGAGAGAAGACGTGAGACAACAATCGTGACTCGGCAGCCGGGAGCGACCTTCAACACGTCCGAACGGGTCCGGACGCAGATCGGGTCTGAAATGACTTAAATTTTTGATCCCTATTTAAACCATTTCGTCAGGTTTCTGCAGAGATGGTAGCGATGGGCGACAGAAGTTTGTCTTGGCTCGAGACCAGAAACATTTACTTATTGTGGGATAAGACGCTAATTTATCTCCCAAACCGCCAGTGTGGTCAAAGCGAGCTCTTCTGATCACTTTCTTGCATAACTAAGCAGAAACACCTTTCTTTATGTGTTGAAGATTTTGCTTTTGCGAGCATCAGCCCAAGTCAAGTAACCAAATAACTAAAAAATTTGGTTCAGTGGTCGCAGAGACCACGACGACCAATCAGCCTTTTAAATACAATGCGGCCAAATTGGACCTCCAGGATATAACCTGGGTAATGATGGTATATTGGATATGACCTGGATATAACCTGGGTAGTGAGGTCTGATAGATTATAGATCTGTGTTTCAGTCAAAAAGAGTAAATCTGGCCTCTCCGTCTCAAGGTAGTGGTGGACGTCGTTGAGTTTGGAGGGCATCCCCCGAGTCCTAGAGAAGTGCACATTGAAAGAGAGGAAGAGCAACCCGCTAGGCTTCTAAGTAAATTGGTAACCTGATTTATGGAAATACAATGAAAGTTTTTGGTAAATCATTTGTTGGGAAATTATTGTCAAAAGCCTATTTCCTGGAATAAAACTGTTCCAATGTGGTAGCACATACTCGCATAGAATTTCTTGATAATCATTTTATTTCAAAGATGTCAAGTTGACTATTATCATACTTATATCTTGACCACCTTCAGGACTGTGTGCGAACCAATTTGTTTAAATTACTCGTATTCTTCAAATATTAAGAACGAAAGCCAACGACATCAAAAGTTTGCTGCCTGTGAAATAGTAGTAGAAAAACTTTTCTATCAGTTGAGAAATTATCTAATGTTAGTACCAGTGTAAGAGAAGGAGGTGACATGGAACCAGTGGAAGAGCACGGACAGCAGGCGGCCGAGGATCTCGTCGGGCGTGTCGGCGCTCGGTGTGCACAGCCCCACCAGCAGCCACACGCCATAGCTGGGTGAAGTAAGTGGTTGTTAATACGAGTTCGAGTCCAGTTTAGGGTTAAATAAATGAGCATAGTTAGAAGTAAAAAGGTAATTTAAAGAAGCAAAAAGGTTATATTGTCTTTTCTCAACTCAAATCCAGAAGAGGCTCCGGGTCGTGTTAAAGTTTATCCTAATAGTGGAAAAATGTGTGCGGTCATTGGTCAGTTGTTGATCCATAACAAATAAACAAACATATATTTTCTTTCTAAAATATTGGTGTAGACAATATGGCGCTATGCCTCGATATTGAAATGTTAACTTAAGTGATAGAATCAGAAATCACTGCAGTACATACTGGCTGTACTTGTCTCACATCAACACTAAGAACACCTTCGTGATACACCTCGCCGAAGGACACAATTATTTAATTTCCTAAATACTCAGAATTTGCGGAAGTAATTTTATTTGGTTAAAATTTTAAATGCGGATGCCAAAATAAGTGTGCAGGCAGAACACATACCGGCCAAGTAGCTGTCTGTCTTCAATACTGATGGGGTCAGGCAGTAGGACGTTGAGCGGCGGCCGCATCTGCTCCGCCGCACCGTCGGGGTCCTCCAAGTTTGTGGGCTTCGCTTCTTTTAGCAAACTGGAAGATGGGTAGAGAATAGCAGTTATAATATGGCAGTTATGCCCGTGCGTCATTAGTCTATGCGGGCCCAGGGTGAAGCCCTACCTAGTAACAGCATGACAGAACACAGCCCTGAGGTCGGCTGGACAGAGGTCTGCGGGCGACAGGCGCGCGTGCACCACGTGGTCCGCGCCTCGCCGCACGTTGTGCCGGTTGCCGTGGCACTGCTGGCAGTACCTGCAGGCAGATGGTCAGTTAGGTTACATGTCCACATTCATAGAGACACAATAATAGTAGGCTTTGATTTCCAAAAAAAATTTCAAGATTTTTGGGCTATTTCTCCGTGCTCGTCATAGGTTTTCTCAGAAAACTTTTGTGAACTAAATGATATACGACATAATGAAGTTCATCTCACTTTGCCTTCTTTAAATAATTAATTTTTTAAAAAATTAATGTTTATTCTTTTTTTTACATGCGACATAAAACTCTGGCTACTGAATAGATGCGACATAGTCAAAGCAGTTAGTGATGTGGCCTGTGTACCTGATGGGATGGTTGCCGTTGTAGCTGGCGCACTCGTTGGAAAAACAAACCGAATACGCGGATTTGTCGGTGGAGCGGCAGTTCTGGAACGTCATAATACATTCATAATCGTTCATTGGTTCA
Source organism: Marasmarcha lunaedactyla (assembly GCA_923062675.1). NCBI lineage: Eukaryota > Metazoa > Arthropoda > Insecta > Lepidoptera > Pterophoridae > Marasmarcha > Marasmarcha lunaedactyla. The sequence goes on along the minus strand of OV281360.1, from coordinate 21,195,299 downwards.
ATAAACTTCTGACTTCCGTCCACGTCCAAACGTCAGACATAGTACAAGTCTATTGAAGTGTTTTATATACGAGTTGGTTAAATTCAAATTCACAGTTTTTGGAATTGACAGAATCAGAAATCACAATATATATCAAGCTATATGAAAACTGTGTCTCAATCCTCGCCACAAGGTGAGCGTGGAAATCGTCATTTTTAGGTATCTTACCCTTGGCGGCAGGTCTGCTTTTCTTTCTTAAGTTTATAATAATTATTTAATCATATTAAGTTATGAAAAAATAATTCAAGATGGAATTCAATACCTAAATTACTTTCTACAAAGGGCAATGTGGCCAAAAGACTGGCAAAACTTTATGTATTAGTATACCACGTTAAATATGGAAAGAATAAATGCTCCGTAACAACACGAGATTTAGAAAAGCTTTGCTAATATCAAAGGTACGATGCCTAATGTACAAATACAAATATGTATTGATATTTTTTTTTAATTAAATGTGGTTATCGGTAAAGTTTAATATTAAGGGCCATTTCTTACAATTTGAATAAAAGTGAAAAACACACGCCCCAGGTAAGGTACTTAGATTACCATAGAATGAATACCAACAATACCATTCGAAAGTTTGGTCAGGATTACCATATTGCCAAAAATGTATCTATTAATAATCGATAGAAGCATGCGTTACGTTTCGAAAATCCGTTGGAATTGTTATGAAATTACTTTACTGCTTCCACGACGGTGTGTGCTAGACTTTCAAGCGTTTAGCAATAGCACCGCATCCCTCCTACTCACGTTTCATGCGATTTGATATGGAAAGGTAAAATCCACACGTGATTCTTGTTAAAATCATCGTTAATTGATAAGTTATCACAATATAAGAGTAACAAAAGATCGTTGAAACATTTCATATTTTCATGATTACTTTTTCTTGTATTAAAAAAGCCGTTGATATCATTATGCTTTTATAAGTTACTTTAGTTATCAAAAAAAGCATTTTCACGACGTCTCTGAGCTGAATTTTCAAATAAAAAGTGACTTTGCATGTACTACATAGGATACATTTTCTAAATATATGTCGATCCAATCTTGTCAAAATAGGAGCCATTATTTTTTACTGGATTTTCAGTACTATACAGTATTAGACAAAGTCGCTTTTTACTAAACCATTTAACTCGGATACATCTAATACAAATCTAAGCGCGTTTACAGATTTCAACCTCACAGTCATGGAGTTACCCAACACGTGCCACCTCACCTTATTCTCACACACCATGGAGACCTGCTGCTGAGGGTGCAGGATGTCGTAGAACCGCTGGTTGGGGTGCTCTCTGTCGCATTAGGTGCAAAACAATTAATAATGGGCGAAGTAATATTGTCTCATAAAATACTTTTTGTTCGAATCCTAATAGGGTCAACAAACATGTAATATGTTACTTCATGAATAACTTGAATTGTGTTGTCACGTAATGTAACGAAATTAACGAAAGGGGTCTTTATCTATGCTTTAATTGTAAATAACAATAGTTTGTAAAAGATCTATTCGACAAAATAGAAGGTATTAAAAAAATATTCAACGTTTAATTTTAATTTGGTGATATTCGGACTTGTGCTAACATGCAGGAATCAGAGCCGTACCTACAGTTCACTTCTGCTCAAGAGGCAATTTGGCAGTAAATGTATTATGCGTATCAATGAATGCATCTACAGCGGCGTACCTGTGGATCTCGTTGGCACACTCGATGCAGAGGTACAGCGGCGGCGGCGAGTCCGAGGCGAAGGTGACACTGATGCAGTGGTCGTAGCACACCTTGGCGGCTTCGGCCGCGCCGGCGTTCGGACACATGTCGCGCTGGCACACGAGGGTGGACTGCTCGTCTGGACACCACGCACATATTGTTTTGAACGAATTAGTAGTTAATTAGATCTCATTATCTTTTTGATGTAATTATGATGATTTATATTGAATCTCCTCTAGACCTTTAACAAACAAAGACACGTGAGAATCGATTTGTGTGGGTTACGATGCTTTACAAATACAAAAGTAAAACTTATACCTCTCTTAGGGGGCAAATAAATATTGTCAGTACTAAACAATGAAGGCCTATATTAAATGTCCGCTGCCACGATTAAATAAAGAATGGAAGCTTAGACCAACGCTGTCACAATCAAACAACACAAGTTATATTCGATTCGTGTTTGATTATAAGATCGCGATCGGTTCACCGAATGTGGATAATAGTTTTGAACTGAAAACAATATTTTATCACATCATTGTAAAAACCATAATATCAGGCTGCAAACTTACTGGAGAACTTGCAGAGCAGTCCCTTCCTGTCGAAGAGCTTGGCGTCGAACGGCGGCCAGTAGTAGAAGAGCAGCTTGGCGGCGGAGAGGCGCGCGCCCCACGTGCCGTATGCTATGACGCTCACCACGTCCTTCACCACGGACTGCTTGAGGGACATCAGGCATTCCAGGAGCTGGCAGTGGTGGGCTGGGGTGAGGACACATTTTGTTTAACTTATTTTACGAAACCTTTTAATTTTAGCTATCCGACGTGGCAATTCCGCCAGCGTTTTGGCCACTTTACCCTATGCACACAGTTATTCACACAGTACACAGACGTTGCATTATATTTTTAGTACTCTTTATTTCCTTGTTTTTCTCTTTTCTTATTTTTTGTTAATAATTTATTGGTTTAATTTTTATTTTCGCTTTAAAACATATTAAATGAAGTAACGGATGTGAGTACCTGGATTGCTGGAGTGTTGGAACACCATCATAATGATGGCCGCCACGGACTGTGATGCTTGGCTCTCTTCCTCTTGGCCGGAATATTTACGAGCTGAAAATTGTGAAACGTTTTCATTGATTTATTTTATTCCAGTTATAAAAACAAACCTTTTATATAATGTTACTACAATGTTAGCAAATACCCGGTAAATAATTTGTTCTGTCAAGTTGAAATTTGACCCAAAAAGTTGAATGCAGAGTAAGTAAATATGTTAATATTGTTTTCAACCCGGTGTCACTTGCGGTGTCTACCTAGCAGTATATTTTTCACCTTTGATGAAACTTAATAACAATGGAAAACACAGTCGCAGTTGCGGAGTAACTGTCGGTGGAAATCTGCGGGAGCAGTGCAGAACCAGCGGTTGTTTGTTTTTATTTAATTATTTTGGAGATAAGAACAGTTGCATACAATGTAGTCACAAATAAAACATTATGACATAGCAATAGACTACCTAATAGTAAAGTTACTGCATACATCCTTAATCCTTAACAATCTCACTTTTAGCACAAGCAATAAACAGCAAACTGCAATTGCTCATTACTTTTCTAAGGGCGCTATTTTCGTGTCCCTTCCACATTATCCAAATCCAACCAAAAAATAACCATCAATTCTACTCACTAATAGTAAAAGGCAGGATGTAATAGCACAGCAGATGCAATATCTTCTGATGCAACGACGCGGGGAACACGGCCACGCAGTAGGCGCACAGGTAGGGCAGGTTGTCGATCATGTCGTACTCCAGGAACGGCAGCAGGCAGCCCAGGCACTGCAGCACCGCCTCGCCGAATGCTGGAATAGGGATAGAACTCGCTTTTGTTTCATTAAAATAATTATTTCTTGAATTGTTGACAAAAAAATGAGCTTCTTTCTTAGAAATTAACTCCGTGTAGCACTAGTTTTGGTAATTTATTTTACTTAATAATAATTTATTTACACGCATGAATAATATACAAACTGATCTGTTCGAAAGTATGAAATATTAAACTGCATTGCTAAGTACAGACAATATTAAAATAAAATAACTTACGAAGACTAAGAACGAAAGTTAAGGTAGCCTACTATTGAAATTTGTATGAACTTGTGACACTTAAAGTGGATGAAATAAACCATAATTAGTGTTGTACATGTTAAGGTTTTGCCTAGACCGGGAGGTACTACAGCCGTTCCTATTTCGACCGCCATATTAACAGCGTTTACTCGGTGGTGTTCCGGCCCAAGGGGAGGACCCAGGGAGGACGTCACTGGAGCTACTGAAGCCTACGGTCGGAGGAAGCGATAGTCAAACTAATATGTTCGTTAATTATCAATTAACAAGGTTAATTATCTCAAAATATCCTAAAAGGAATTTATTTTATCAAAAATGCGAGCAAAGTCTAATCAACAAAAAACCGCACCAACCTTGAATACCATACTGCAGGTGCGAAGCGGAGTCCACCAATTGCGAGATGGCGTTGAAGAGGCCCTTGTAGTCCAGGTTGGGGTACAGTGCCATGCGCTCCGCGTCGTTGTCGGCGTCGCGCAGCATCTCCAGCGGGGACCGAGGGACGTCTTTGAGGACACCTGGCGGCGATGCCGGATAATAATAAAACAACTAAATGGTACTAGAGTTTCTTTGTTAAGATCTTGTCTGGGGGATTGGCGCAGTCCGCCATAATAACCACATCTCCGTGTTAGTGTTCCGGTCATAGGGAAAGGACTGTCGAAATGCGTCGGCGACCCATCGTAATACGAGAAAAATCATTATAAAAGCATTTCTAAACTTTTCATCCGGAGGCTTGGAGAGACGCTTTGGTTTCCGTTGTCGGCAATGGTAGGTGAAGCGCCGGTGAAGCAATCGTCCAGTGCGATTAATTACTGTCACAGCTTGGTAGTACGAGTATTTAGTTAATAAGTACCTGTGTGATGTAACAATGATGACCCCGGCCACCGCAAAACATCAATGTTACATTGTATTTTCTAAATGTATGTTTCATTTGAATGAAGCCGCGTCACAGTGTTTTTCTGTTTACTTATACGTTACTCATTACTTCAAAGACCTGTTTTACTTGGTGGCTCATTAAGTCCAGTGTCTTTTCACAGTCAATTACTTACCTAGAACTTAATTACCAAACTTATATCTACTATACTTACTAAGTAAAGTCTGTGAGAAGTATTTGACGGTATTGGCGATGTCTGCTCCATTGGGCAGCGGCTGTATATTGTGTAACAACCGCAGTTGGCAGTCGTACAGACTGCGGATCTTTGCCGTGACTGGAACACAACCAACAGATGTTTTATTGTCAGTCCGATACCCAACTGACGTACGTTCCTGCTGAACTTTCAGGACCAAGTCGAACACCAAGCAGAGTCAACATTTACAGTACAGCTAGAGACGTCTCCAAGGTTCGATTTCACGAAAGACAAACACTTAATTTTAATTTAACTTCTACTACCTATTTTGTTTTATCTTTAATAGGCCCTATATTGTGTTGTACCAACAAAAGAGTATTTGGGTTTAAGTTTAAGTTCACTAACAGCTTTTAACAACTGTCGACAACAGAATTGGTTTTCTAGCGTTTTGTGATTGAATCATTTAATCCTGCGACACAGTATGTCCCTGAATAAGGTTTTATGTAGGTACGGCGGGGGTTATGTCTCTAACTATACTTAGACAATTAAAAACAGAACATTCCAACATTTAAATGCAATAGTGAGTTAGTGGGTAACAAAAGTTTTAGAAAGGTAATTTCATAATTTCTTTCTAGTTAGTGTTGAAAAATGTGCTTCAACAGGAATGTTGAAATAATAGGTAACAGTTAATATGATTGCTCATTAAAAAAAGATTTATATTTATATATATTTCAATAAATCAAACTACTTTTGTAAACAAGCAGATCATGTAACAGGAAACGTTTATGAAATAAGTTAGTTTTTAAAATGATAGAATTGACTTTAAGTACGGCATATTAATGTCGCTTACACAAGCGCATTAGATATCCCTTTTTTTAGTCAAATATTTATCTACATAATTATACAAATATAATTATTATCACTAACAAGAGACCAAGCCGAAGACACACATCCAGTCGAGCAACACAGGGAAGTGGGGACACAGGGGCACAGAGACACGACCTGGCTGGGACAAGAGGACACATCGCACGACCTAGCTGGGACAGGGTCATGCCGCGACATCGTGCACCACGGACACTGGACACGGCTGCTGGCTGCATACCTTTCTGCGCCAGCGGCTCGACGTACTCGCTCTGCCCCGGCTGCATTACCACACAAATAAAGCTTTCACTACGTACTAGCTTCGAACCGCTCGAACCGGTCGAGCAAGTCAACTCTGAAAAATAAAAGCGTTATATTTCCATGCAAGCCCAGCTGAGTTCGAAGCGAAGTAAGCATAGACTTACAGGCGGCCGCGCGGGTGCCCATGTTTATGAGTTGTATCTTGAAGCTGCCTTGCATTGGAATGCCGGACTCACGACCGTTCAGGACACCACCGACGACCAATCGATAGTTATAGAGGTATAGCTTAAAGCGAAGGAGATAAGACCTAAATCTAGACTTTGATCGTCTTCCTTGGGACTGGGCACTGTGTATTGATCTCGGCTGGTGTTGTGGGATGCGCGCAGTGCCGGCGCGCGCATTTATTGCGGCGAAGCAACAGGTGGACCTGCGCACTTCGTACTCACGACAATCGTTCTGAAATTCAATGACTCCGTTTTTTTCTAAAAAACGCACTAATTCCGGTTGTTATAAAATCGACTTATAAAGTTTATCAACAGATATTTTTAATAAACATTTATTAAAAACTGCCTATTGTATTATAGAAGCAATAAATGTTGAAATAGTTATTGCTTCATATATTTTTCAGTATTAAAACGGGTTCTATAAATATCTTATACTTGTAAGGAGGAAGTATTTGTTTGTTTTTTTAAATGATATGAATAAACTCTGAACGTATAGAACGGAATCTAAAAGTTGGCTGGTAAAAGGTGCATCATTCGGAAGTTACACGGTCGCCTACTGCAGAGTAGAAGGTAATTTTTAAATAATACACAAGATTTACAACAGATTTTTTAAACAATTTTCACAGCCTACAAACGAGAACGCGCCCCACTTGGTGGTGGCCATAAGAGGCATCCGCATCCATGGATGTTATACATCGTAGGCGTTTTATTATCTACAGCTTTTTCGGATGTCTCTATGAAAAGTGTGTTTATGCATAAAATAAACAGCCTCATAACTTTAATTAAAGTTACTTTAAAAAATTACCTAAAGTTGAGAATTTATCTTAAGTGAGTTATCATTTAAATTTTCAACTTAAAATTTAAAATCTGAACTGGTAATTTCTTCGTTTCTAAGTAGCTGCAGAGAATGCGTTAGGTAATTTGTTCCAGTTCTCCAGGGTTTCGTTCCAGGGATTGACCTGGCTTTTCCTTCCCTATACCCGGAACACAAACACGCGAACGTGAAAACAGACATTTTCGCCTGGAACTAGGCTTTCAACACTCAAAATTTATACTGCTTATGAAATAACGGGAATCATTTAAGCTATTTAACAATTTGTACAAAAACAATTGCTCTTTTTGAATTCTTCTTGAAATCAAGGCAACTATTTTGGAAGTAATAGCGTCAATGTCATTAAATCTGTATTTTAAATATTACATTTCGTTTTGTATATTTTGGAGCGACATTGTATCGAGGAGTGCAGACGATTGTTGCATATTCCAGGATGGTCTAATAAGCGAATAAAAGGGCACAATATAAGTAGAGACATTTTAAAATTCTTTACAAATACACACAATGAAACCAAGCATTCTGTTCGCTCTATTACGAGTATATGATCTATACATAGGGAGCTGGAGGAGGAGGAAGAGAAGCTTTGAATCCAGTTGTAGGTGCACCTAGATCTCTTAATTCGACAACACAATTTAATGTATACGTAGACAGATCGACAAACTATGCGTCTTCTACAGCTACAAGGAATGGTTAAAACTTAAAATACCTCCTAAGAAAGAACTAAAAAGTACACACCATGTAATAAGAGTAAAATCTATCAGCCTCCGCGTTGCGTACAACCTACAAAAGGAAACTACAAAATAATCAGAGCAATATTTCACCAATTTCCTAACAGTAACCTTTACACGGTGATGGCGCATGCGCGCGACGACACCCGAGTAATGGCCGCTGGTAGTTCAGACGAATGAAATTAATGCCTTTGATCGCATTGCACATCCGTATTTATTAAAACTGTAACAAATCGATGTGAGCCAATAATGAAAGATCATCATTACTCAGCTGTATTTAAATTAGATTAGGTTTGTTTGGTTGTTCAAAATGAGTGAATACGAGAATGCATTAATATGTATTATTTAATCTTTAATTAGGTACCAGCGGTACCGACCTGCCTGACACATGTATTGTGTAAGTAAGTGGAAGATTTCTCCATCCATCCACCTGCAATGGTTTAAATCATTCACATTGAGATTCTGGCGGCTTGCTGAGTCATGTGGCTGGTAAATGACTGGATAATAGTCTTTTATAATTTAACAATGTGTAAACTGTAAACTATACTCGGTACAAAATCAAAACATATGAAGTACTTATAGTAGATTTTGACAACGGTAAGACTGCGGAGCTTTCTGGTAAGTCATTTTTCGTTAATTAAATCAGGGAATGGTAATGTCTAGCCCGTTTTTACAGTCATATAATAATCAAGTGCCCCGATCATGCGGCGGACGTGGGGAACACAATACTTATAATAGCAGTAACTGTATAAAATCCCCAGACAGACACACCAACTGTATAGCCCCGAGTAAGCCGAGCTAGTGGTATGTTATGACCATACAGCGAACTGGACAGTATACATATTTTAGTACCTAATTGCAAACATTGCATTATTTTCTCATTTCTGGCGACATTTTAATCATGTATTAGACATGTCCTTCTAACTGAGAACAATCAGTATTTTTAACAGGTTTTTCACGATAAAACTCGTGCCAAGCCAGCTCTTAACTTCCATATCTGATCAATAATGCAGATTGTCGTCATTGTTATTATAATAGAGTGCAATGACACATATCCTACCTACCGAGTAGGTTTCACAGACCGATAGCAGTTGACCAACACACAAACAATATATCATTTCGCTACACTTATGCAATTATAAGTAAACCAATAAAAGACTAACCATGTAGTTGCATGAAGAGGGTCACAACTCTGACTGTCCTATCTGTACTGTCGCTTTGACAGCCTTATTGCAAAGGCATTAGAAGCGCAATTTGACTAAACAGATGATGTTTCATTGGCAGTTTAGAGTATAAAAAATAAATGAGTTTTTGGTGAACTTTGGACCGAACTGCATTAATTGTTAGTATTCATTGGAGCATTGTCTAATGGCTGTCGTTGTCAGTAACACTCGTGTTGTGATGTACTGTCTGATAGCTGGATTACGACTGTGTATTGTCTTCATGATAACTATTCAACTTGATTGGGTAATAGCTGCGATATAAAATATATTATAAGCTTTTATTGAGCTTGCAATGTTTTATACTTTGTTAAGGTCGGCTCTCGCAGGTTGATTTAGAATCTCGACCTTATAATCTCTTATTGAAAATGGACCAGTCAATTGGTGAGCACTCATGTCCTGGCTCATGACATAGCCCAGGATCTGCTCTAGAACTCCTCGCTGGTCAACAGCGTAGACACACGCTCTAATCCAATAAATCTCTTAAAAAAGTTTACTTTCTATTAGGGGTTTAAATATGCAAAACATAATTTATTATTTGTTTTAAAGGTATTTTATTTTTGTTTTCAATATTTATTTTTATTCATTTATGTTTGACCATTTAAATTTAATTTAAAAATATTTGCGTATGAGTGAAAACTTGTACTGAGCCAAATTATTTTTACTAATAAAAATGGACTAGCCGTACGTTTTCCCGAAATCGAAAGAATAACTGGAAAATTCTACATTTAAAAAAGGCATGGGTTTTGATTTTCTATTGTTTTCACTTTCAGCTTTTAAAGTGAAGACAGGATGGGAAAATCCATTTCCATCCAATCCGAAGTTTAATTCACGAGCGAAGCGAGGGGCTAAATATTAATTCCCGAATGAAGCTAGCAAATTAACTAAGACCGAGTATACTCTTCTTTTCACACCCACTGAGATAATTAAAATTAGTTCTATAATTAAAATTAGACTCACTAGTTAACTTACTAACTAATTCAACTGAGTGCGCCATACATCGCTTCTGCATCTTAGATAAATGTTGAACAAACACTAACAGCACGGACTCACATACTCACCGACCGGTAGTCATGCAGCTAGGTATGCGAAGTGACCCCGGTCCTCAAACGAGGGCACACACTGATTGGTCCAAACTAACGGAAGCCCTTAAGGCAACCGACAGCCCCGACCTGAACACCATTCCCGATTCATTGTCATCCATCGAGGAGACCAATGCAGCGATCGGTGCTTTCACCAACTTACCTTCGAAATGCTATAAGTGCATCTTCCAGGCGGTTTCCGGTGGCGAATGATCAGCGCTGGATCCTGCCTGAGGATGTGAGGGAGTTGTTGAGAGCAAAGAACGCAGCTATCCGGGCGTACGATTACGCTCCGACCGAGGCAAACTGCATCCGTATGAGGGCCCTACAGCGACATGTTAAATCTCTCATACGCGAATTGCGGTCTAACAACTGGGACGCACTTCTTGAAGAGATTTCGCCTTCGCATCTGGCTTACTGAAACTTGGCGAATTCTCTCAAGATGGACTCTACCGCGTCATCGATGCCTCCGCTCCTTAGGCCTCCGCCCATGATTCCCGCCTTCCCTTGACTCCGAAAAAGTTGAAACCCTAGCCGATAGCTTAGCCCGACAATGTACACCAAGTACAGAAAGCACCAATGCGCTCCACATAGAAACTGTGAATAGCACAGTCGAAACTAAATGCGGCAACCCACCGACAGACACCCTGCAACTGGTAACGGTGGAAGAGGTACAGACAATAATTAAGTATACGAAACTTTTGAGAAACCCAACTCTTTTACACACTCCCACTGCAAGCACTAATTACCGACAAAATTCATTTCTATATAGATCTAGTGTTCTGGTGAACAGATGGAATCGGGAGCTAGATGGTTTCGATTTGTTTTGCACCAGTGTCCCTAGTATCAGGGCATCTATAGCAAAAACTTTTTTTAGCGCTCCTTAAATGCCTCTTTGTATTTTTCTATAGACGTATTATTATTATATACCTACTTATCTTTGTATTAATGCTATAGTTTTATATTTCATTCTTTCTCTTGTTTCTAAATTTCTCTATTATTATTCTATTTCTACACATTGCATAATCAGTTAACTTTAACTTTCTTCCGACTTTTATTTTTGTATTCAGTTATCTATTTGTGAAAACTTCTAAATGGCCTTCTATAATATGTTTAAGTGATCTGTATAATTATAATAGCTGTAAGTTTTCCGAACACTGTAAAATAAAATAAAATAAAATAAAATAAAATAGGAATCTACGTAAGTTAACTAGAATACTTAAATCCACAGCCAACGCATTAGGCGCTTGGTTTAGGAAATGGAGAATAGAAGTCAACCCAGAAAAAAGTGCAGCAGTGTATTTCTCTCTCTCTCAACCTGCTCTAGGACAACCTCTAGGAAACCCTCCAAAAGATTAGGTCAGATCACCCTGTTTGGTACTCCGATCCCATGAGCTAAAAAAGTCAAATATTTAGGAGTCACTTTAGATAGTGGACTAACATTCGCGGATCACATAAAACGTGTCCGAGACCGAGCCGCCTTCGTCATGGGTAGGCTGCACACTCTAATTTGCAAGACGAGTAAAATGTCGCTTAGAAATAAGCTTACACTTTACAAAACTTGCATTCGCCCCATCATGATATATGCCAGTGTGGCTTTCGCTCACGCCAGCAAGTCGAACCTCAATCACTTGCAGGTTATTCAAAATAGGTTCTTACGCAAATGCGTCGGGGTCCCGCCCTATGTCCGCAACTTAGATCTGCACAAGGATCTCGAGCTGCTCACCACTGCCGCATTCATGATGTTAGCGTCTAGACGCCACTTCGAAAATGCTTCCCACCATCCCAACCCGCTGGTCAATAAATCATCTGAATACACAGCCAACCCAGACGCGGCGGTTCGTTTTAGGCGTCCGCGTAACGTCTTAACAGATCCCGACGATGATATTACAACAAGGAACGCCGGTGTTCCAGTTAGAAATAGGGCAACACGGCATTCGAATCGCCTAACCCACCGGTGGGCCAGGCTAACGCGTCGTACGCATTCCTACTGAGTTTCTTGCTGGTTCTTTGGCAGTAGATGATCCTTCCGAACCAGTGGTAGAAATGGATAGAGTCGCTGAGGCAAAAAGCTGTATGGTTAAAGCCAAATTACAGCTCAACGCATCCCGCAACCTCAAAACTGAAATCAAGGAAGAGATGCTAAGTTTGGTAGAGCGACTCTACCATTTGGTTAAAGAAGCGGAAAAAGACAGGAGCAATATTACTAAAACGGCCCACCCGATCGCCAAAGCCCCAGAGACCACTACGAATTGTGAGGAACAGAATCTCAGAAAGGTTATCGAAAACCACAGCGACCTTCTGAGAGAAAACATTCAAAAAATGGAAAAGTTGGCTGAGGTTATCGAAACACAAAAACCCAGTTACGCAAAGGTGACAGCGAACCAATACCATACAACGCTGCATTCAATAGTGGTCAGCTCGGCCAGCGAAACAGATACTGGAGAGCAAGTCCTACAATAATTAGGACGACGGTGCGTGCTATAGAGGGTGGCGTGATGGTTGAGAAAGAAGGCGAAAGAAAGAAAGATAATAGTAGGTTGCAGAACGGACAATGAGAGGAAGAACCTGTTGGAACGACTGAAGAACTCTGGAAAAAACTTCCGCGTTGAGGAGATAAAGAATAAGGACCCACTCCTGATCCTTAAGGGAGTATTACAATGTAATACTGACGAGGATATCGTCAAAGCCTTGAGGAATCAAAATCCGGGAGTCTTTCGTGACCTCAACGCGGAGGAAAATAGGATAAGCGTCAAGTACAGGAGAAAAACCAGGAACCCTCACACAAACCACATAGTCATTACCACGTCCCCCGCTGTATGGAAAAGAATGTTAGGAATAGATACTGTTAACATCAACATACAGAGAATAGGAGTAGCAGATCAGTCGCCTCTCATGCAGTGTTCGATCTGTTTGGGCTATGGCCACGGCAGAAGATTCTGCACGGAGACGATTGTGAAATGTAGTCACTGTGGGGGACCGCACATGAAAGAAATGTGCGAGGAGTGGCTGGCAGGTGCGGCTCCAAACTGTGTAAACTGTGTTAAGGCAAAAAATGCCCAGGCAGAGCACATGGTGGCCAGTTATCAAAGTCAGACTGTCTGAGGAAAGGTGTCCCGCGAATATTCGTAGAGTGATAGACAGCTATCTCGACTGCAGAAAAGTCAGGGTAAGGTACTAGGGTAAGGCCGGGGAAGAGAGTACTAAAAACCAAATAAGGGGTGCGTCCTGGGATCAACCGGGGGTCCTATCCTCTAAAACATCCTGCTGGATCCACTTCTGAAAGAGATGGAAGGAAGAAACGTATTCAGCCAGGCGTTCGCGGACGACGTCGTCATAGCCTTCGATGGAGAAACCGGTTTGGAGGTCCAACGGCAGGCCAACAAAATCTTAGCCAGGAAACAGGAGTGGGGGGGCCGAAAATAAGCTTAGGTTCGCACCGCACAAAACCTGTGCAATGGTGATGACTAATAAGCTGAAATTCGTCACCCCGCTCCTGAGGATGGGAGGGGTTGACATTGGTATGTCCAAGGAGATAAAAATACTCGGACTCACCCTGGACAGTAAAATGACCTTCAATACCCATGTTGCAAATGTAGCACGGAAAGCTCTTAATATTTATAAACAATCCAGGCCCGCCAGTCCGGGGCCGCCAAGTCCACTTGGGGCCTCCATCCCGAAGTAATCAGGATTATTTAGATGGCTACCATCGAGCCAATTATAACGTATGCGTCGAGCGTTTGGGCTCCTGCCGCAACTAAAATAGGGGTAAGAAAAATACTGAACGCGGTACATAGGGGTTTCGCCCAAAAATAACGAAATCATACCGCACGGTTTCTTTACACGCTGCGCTGGTCCTGGCCGGGATACTTCCTCTAGATCTCCGCGTACAGGAGGCAGCCGCCCTGTACGAAGTGAGACGAGGGTCATCCCGGACAGTAACAGCTGATAGGGAGACGGAGAGAGTGATGCCCTTTACGAGACTTCCACATCCGGTCCTGAATTTGGAAGTGGAGTTTGTAAGCATAGACAGCCAAGTACGAATATTTACCGACGGCCGCGGGATTGACGGAAAGGTTGGGGCTGCACTATCCTTTTGGGACGGAGCAGCCGAAACTAGATCCGTCAAACTCAAGCTGTCCGATTACTGCACGGTATACCAGGCTGAACTCCTAGCCATATTCAGGGCCTCATGTGAGATTCTTACAAGGACAGAGTTGAGTTTTGGCATTAACAGTGACTCGAGGGCAGAGTTGGAGTCGATCACTGGCCAAGGCTCAACGCATTCCCTGGCGGTGGAGGTACGGAGCAATCTGCGTAGGGCTTTCTCACAGAGCAAAACTGTGTGTTTGTTCTGGGTGAAAGCCCACGTGGGGCTGCCAGGCAATGAAAGGGCTGATGAGTTAGCAAAGGCAGCGGAGTTGCGTACTGGAGCACTGGAGTTGCAAAGGAAACCGGACTACGGTAAGTGCCCGGTTTCGTTCGCAAAACGAAAAATTCGGAACGCATCCCTATTAGATTGGAGTGCTCGATATAAAGAAGGAGACACTGCGTCCATAACTAAAAGGTTTTTCCCAGACCCGATAAAAGCGTATAAGGCTGTTCAAACACTAAAACCAGCAGGTGTGTTTACCCAGATCCTCACGGGGCACGGAGGTTTCGCCCAATACTTAAATAGATTTAAACGCCGATAGAATCCATCCTTTATATGTGATCCGGATGTGGAGGAGACAGTGCCGCACATCCTGGTAGACTGCCCCGTTACGGCTAAAATCCGATTTGAGGTAGAGCAAGATCTGGGTGTAGCAATCAATATGCAGGTACTAACTGAAAATATGATGCAAGATAAAATTGTGAAATATATGATTAAAATAGGAAATATTGTAAATAAGAGAAACAAAGATAAATAAGTAATAACTACATAATGTAAAATTGTCTTACTTTTACCTAGTTATGTAAGATTATCGATGCAAAATGTAAAATAGTATATACCACATATAAAATAAGTAATGTAATAAAAAATTTGGAAAACATTTATGTACAAGCGTAATAGTTAAGAATTAGTATAATAGGTCTTTACCTATGAAACTGCCGTTTTGCCGTACTGGCCATTTCAAATGAAAATATTTTTTTTTGACTGATAATTCTAATTTCAAATTAATTTTATTTGACAAACATGGAATTCTTTTTCTAAAATCGTCATTTGTTTAATAGTTAGTGTTTTGTTTTCAACGCATTCGAACATTTTTCGTCATCATGGATAAGTTAAAAATTCGAGTAATTATGGAGTATGAGTACCGTCGTGGCAGCAAAGCAGCACAAGCGGCACGCAATATCAACGACGTTTACGGAGCGAACACTACAAACGAACGCACCACCCGTTATTGGTTTACCCGCTTCCGTTCTGGAAATTTTGACCTGAAAAATGAACCCCGTGGTCGTCCGAAAACTTTGGTCGACAATGACGAATTAAAGGCAATTGTGGAATCTGATGAAACTCAATCCACGGCTGAATTAGCAGCAGCTTTCGACGTTAGCATCAAAACAATATTGGTCCTTTTTGCGTCAAATTGGCAAGGTAAAAAAGCTTGACATATGGGTACCCCACGAACTCAATGACCTCCAGCGCGAAGTACGCGTGGAGACGTGCCTTGCTCTGCTCAGCAGGCATACAAATGAAGGAATCCTGAACCGCATTGTTACTTGTGACGAGAAATGGATCCTGTTTGACAATCGTAAGTGCTCAGCAAGTTGGTTGGACCCTGGTTCAGCACCCAAACAATGCCCTGAACGAAAACTTACCCCTAGAAAAGTGATGGTCACTGTTTGGTGGTCTAACGCGGGTGTAATTCATCACAGCTTCTTGCCAAACGGGACAAGCATTACTGCAGATGTGTACTGTGAAGAACTGAACACAATGATGGAGAAGCTCGCACGTCTCCAACCAGCTTTGGTCAATCGTTCGGCTCCACTGCTCCTGCACGACAACGCGCGACCTCATACTGCACAGCAGACGGTCTCCAAGCTACAAGAGTTGGGGTTGGAAGTTCTCCGTCATCCGCCGTACTCACCAGACCTTGCGCCAACAGACTTCTACTTTTTCCAGAATTTGGATAGCTTCTTGGCGGGAAAAAAATTCAATACCCGAGAGGCAGTACAAAATGCCTTTGAAAAATTTGTTGCCTCCCGTCCAGCTGATTTCTTCAAGAAAGGCATCAATAAGCTACCAATGCGTTGGCAAAGATGCATGGGTGATTATTTTAATTAATAGAAATAAAAAATATATAAAAAAATTACGCTTCATTTATTTCGTGAAAAACGGCAATTTCATCTAATATAAATAGACTGTCAAACTCCGTGAAGTAAGTAGAGGAGGAATAGTATAGCGTAAGTTGTAACCTGTCAAAGTATTTTGTTATAACTGTATAATTTTAAGCAAACTAAAGTCTTGATATAACCGATTTGCAAAAATTGTAAAACAAAGATACATAATTGTTTAAATGTATAAAGATAAATGTAAAAAGATAAAGATAAACGTAGCTGTACAAAACACAGCATGCCACTAAGTGGTTCTTTTTGAAAAAATGGTGCATAAAAAGAAATATATGCCTAAAAAATTAATAAAAAAGACACTGATCCTGTTAGGGGACAAGAATAAAAAATAAAAAAACCAGTGGTAGTTTCAATATACGACGTCCTAAGCCGAGGTCCGCGCCCTCTCGGGTGCCCTTAGGCGTGTCGTATGTAGGAGTAGTTTAAGTTCCAGCTAGGCGCCGTCTGCGCTAGGCACAAAGTCCGGTGAAATTTAAAAGGCCTATGGGCCATAAATAAATTGTACATTTCGAAATAAATAAAAAAGGACTCACATACACTTTTGACATATTTTTATGTTTGTTGAAATCTGCTTTTCCATTTGTTGAAATTAGCTTTTTAAGAACAAATTATTTAACTTTTCAGGTAGAATATTATCACCGATGCACGTAGCTTCCCATTCAATATACACCGAAAAGAAATCACTTGTAATCAAGACATTTTACTTGATTTTACAGAACTCTACCACTGAATGTTTCGCAACAAAGTTTTTTAAAATAGTGCCATTTTTTTATAGTTTGGAATAGAACCGAAGAACTGTTGAGAATAGAGCCATACATGAATGCTCGTGGGTGTGATATTATTTTTGCCTTCTACAATATATATAAAATTTTGGTCAACATTGCAAATTCAAACCTACCTTAATAATGAAATTTAGTACAATATTGTGTATCGGGTTGGCCTGAGGGCCTAAATGATTGCGTTGAACGCAATATGAAAAAATAAAAATAAAAAAACAATAATAATCAAGTAGGCGGTGTGAAAAAATGTGTAATCCTTGCGGGGTCCCAAATTATTTGGGTCCTCACCTGTACAAGTTAAATGAGTCAAATGGTTGAGTCTGAACTCGGGTGGTAAGTTTTGTAGTGGCGTCTACGACCCGGTTGGACCAAAATATAGTAAAAGTTGCAGGAAGGCAGAAAAGCACTTAAGTTGACATTTTACTATGGATCAGCGTGACCTACAGCAAATCTACGTGACTCAAAAGACAAAACCTATACATAATCGCCCCTCTACTATCGGCATCTCAAGCAATGGCCGCCAATGTAGACCGTTCACATAATTACCTGCCTGTCAATACAAACAAACACAGCTGATCGTTCATCCATAATAATTAAATATATGTAAAGAATGACGAAGTTAAAGCTTATCTAACATCGCAAACCTCACAGTTCCAAACGAATTCCAACTTAAACATTTACGGTTTAAATTCATTTTTCTTTGACTGAGGTAGGGAGTAGCAAAAGAAATTAGCCTGTAGGTATTGCAGAGTAGGGTAGTCACGAAAGTTGTAAATGGCAAATTGTAATAACTTGCGACATTGCATTTTCAGTTTGACAAAGGTTACGTTTAATTTGGTAAGGTTAGGACAATGAATAATTATATTTTATTTTATTGGAATTCAGCGATTATGTAAACTAATATGGCCAATAAACATAACAATGGATAGCGTATTCTCCCTGTAATTACATTACAATATTACCAATATTTACTTGTATATGGATGGAAGTGTGTTTGCATTTATGTTATGCAAAAGCTGCTGATATTTAGGACGCGTATGGACTACACCTGAAATGTAACTTCGGCTGCGTCTCAATCAAGTCATTGTACTAATTAATTGAAAGAAAAGAAAAGAACTGTTTTATAAAAATTCTTAAATTCAATCAAAATTCACACTTAGATATATCATAATGTGTGAGTGGACGACTCAAATCTGTTTGTGTCATCGTTTTGAAGTAAATATTATAATTGATATTGTGAATAATTATGGAACTCTCGTGATTAGTTGTTTATAAATCTGTAAGTTTTTATTGTAAATAATGGACTCTATGACACGAAAATCCAGGTTGATTAGAACATGTATGTATTTTTAAATCCAACCTATCTATTTAGTTATAAAAACTCTAGAAGAAAGTATGAACTGCAAAAAACTCTGATAGAAATCTAAATCGTGATACATTTAACTGCAGTCTCTACTTATCTACCAGACACGTACTAGATTCACGGAATAGCTCTCAGCGTGGTGTCCTTTAATTGTTTTGCTGGCGTCTGTCTTTTGTCTCGAAAGCAGTCGAAAGTGATGTACATGAAGTCGTTACCTGTTCCATGTTTAAAAGTCGATAATAATTATACTCTGAACAGACATAGATCGTTTATTTCGGATATTGACGACGTGGATAAAATAAATAAAATCCCCAGACAAACACACCAACTGTATCGCCCCAAAGTAAGCAGAGCCTGTGTTATGAATGACCATACAGCGAACTGGGGGGGGAACCCAGATTAAACATACATATATAAATACAAACAACCACGACCCGAGAACAAACATCTGGGTTCATCACACAAGTGAATGCCCCGGCCGGGACTCGAACCTGAGACCTTCGGCGTATGAGGCAAGACTACTTACCAGTATACCACTCGGTCGTCAAATGGATGTAAAGATATCCCCATTAGATAGCCATAAGATAGCCTTTAACCTTTTAAGATATTCTCACGGTAAAATTGAAGCATTTGAAACTCAGAAATTAGGAAGAGAAATAAAACTCTATGGTTTGAATTTGAAGGCGTCCTGTATCACTGCACGACACTAAAATTCAGGTTTGCCCTTCATTTCATATTCCAACTTTATTTTCACTGGAAACACTTAACAGCAAAAATTACAATTGCTATAAGCTGAACTAATTATAACCTAAACTAAATTAATCATATGCATCTTCTGACGTTTTCATAATAGCTTTTCACCGAACCTTCACCTGTAAGAGAATTGTCTTCAGTCCGCAGCTAAGAGACGCCCACCCAGAGCCAAGCAATCCCGCGCCGATCTGCCACACAAAGCAATGAATAGCCACGATTGTCCGACTCGGGGGAATAGGCTTCATTAGTGCCTTTGTCGCGACGCGCCAGATCGTTGGGCAATTTGATTTGCAAGCATTATCCGTGCCCACGCGCACTTTCTGCACACACGTACGTGAAGATTGCGTCGTCGAGATCTTTCTTTATTAGTTGGACAGGGTTGTGAGGCTGTTTTGTTTATTCGAATAGGGTATTGTAAACTAAAAAACTCATAGCGAACGGGGTGACCCAGAATAGATGAACAGAATAAAAAAGGGCAGATAAATAAATGCTGTGTTCAACCGAAAAAACCTGCATATTGGATCAGTCAGATTAGCGGATATCATTACATTATTTCAAAGCAGGCAAACGACTAAAATTGAAGCGAAGTTCTTTCATAATCATTAATTCTTTCATAATCCCTTTATCCAGATCACATTCAACTTTACATGTAATACTTACAAAGCCAGCATAGTAAGTGGCGTGCCCATGTACATAACTAAGCGTAGAGATTTCTTAAAATATTATTGATTATTATATAACAGGCTTCAACTAGAAATGTCATCCTTTAAGTTACTTGCCTGGCTGTACCTTCCCTTTACCCGAAAACTACAAGCACACGTTGTTATTACGGCGGGTAACAGAAATCATAACAAAAAATTCTACCACTTACCACTTAAAGTTGTTATAAACATTTAACACAGGCGGCTGAGAAAACTTTTCAAATTTGATCTTCGACAAACCTTGAGAACTGCAAAGTGGGTTCTACACTTCTCCAAAGAACTTCAACGTGCGTCGGTGTGAGAAACATTCGACTCGCATTAGTTCCGCCGCTGTAACATTTGATCTTCTGTTGCTTATCACTTGTGATAATGGATAGCCCAATCACTGCTTCTTGCAAAATATTGAGAAGGCGGTATGACGTGCTATCGAGCTTTTAGATATTTCCACGTGTGTTGGTTATTCTGTGCAATGTGAAAATTGATTTTGTATTTAGGCATGTTGGCGTGAGAAAAAAGGTATTGTAAATGCACATGTAATTACTTTCTTTACTTAAAAGAATATGTAATAGTGTATAACTTACTATGCTTATAAACTATGCATATATTAAAAGCATAATGTAAATAAAATTAAACAATTGGTAAAACAATGATAGGGTTGGCGGTACTCAGAAAGAGGAGTCGGCCATTGTGGAAAGCTAATATCTTTAGTAAAATATTGAAGTACTTTTATGAAGTCCAAATAGATTTTTCTAGAAAACCATAGTTTGAGAATATTTTTAAGTACATCTTAAAAAAATATCAAGTATGTATATGAATAGAATACATTAGTGGATCCAAGAATAACCGTAACTAGGTATTATATGTTGATAAGGCCGCTTTAAGAGCTGTGGTCACTTTAACTTCAACCCGTGAATATGCACTTCCTGACCTACCTACCTTACCTTGTGGCTGTCAACGCCATCACGATATGGTCATGTTAGCCAGCACCTCTCCACTAAACCAGACAATGTGTATAAATGTCAAATGTCCCTGCGTCCGTAACAAACTGTTAACAATAATTTCATTGTAGTCTTTACAACGTATTGTTCTACGTGAGAAATCACGTAACTTTGTCAAAACATGCCATGGACGAAAATACAAATGTATTTAAACTCTATTCTTTTATAATTAAAACTCAAAGCACTTTATCGCGTGGTTGGCCAGTTCATATTTACAGCAAGTTCTATAAATCACTTATAAAGTGTTACAATGTAATATTTTTGTACATAATGCGCAGATTAGTTAACGTGTAACTATCAATAGCTATTATAGTGAAATAGCAAGTGGTATATACACCGGGCAACAATGTACCAATGTTTCAAATACTTGCGAAAACGTTTATGTTGAAGCTAAGTAACAGTTCTAAGTTACTTAAGACACGCAGGTAAACATTACTGCTATTTTATTTTGGTCCTTTTCGGCGTAGCTTTTTAAGTATGTGTTAGGATTAGTCAAAATTCAAATTCGATTGTTTTTTATAAATAAATCCCCAGACAATCACACCGACTTATGGCCGACGTATAGCCCCAAAGTAAGCAGAACTTGTGTTATGGATGACTATTCAGAGAGAACTGGTGGGAATGCAAAATAAACATACATATATAAATATCCACAACCAAGACCCGAGAACAAACATTTATGCAGGGCTACTAACCGCTATGCTACTCCGTCGTCTTCTTTTTACTCAATCTCTTTCCCAACATTGACAACTACTTGTCTTATTGACGTCAAATAAAGCACGACTCTACCACCGGTTCCGAAAAACCTTCGTGAAGAAGAACTGGCAAGACACTTCACGGGTATAATTTTATATGATATAAATTATTATCTGCATCTGTTAGAACGGCAAGTCTCCCTCAAACGGCACCTGTTCACGAGTTTACGCGGGATCCAGCCATCGCCCTCCTCAATCATATTAGAGGGAAGTGAGCGACCCGTCACCGCTACACACGCTACGTCACGCTACAAAACTACAACATTTTAAGAACCGAAATTTATTCTATTATAAAGTTACTAGCGACCCGCCCGCCCCGGCTTCGCACGGGTCTTTGCCATTGCACTTTAAATTTGTAATTTCTTCGAAAATATTCATTTAAATTACAGCTACATGCACAATGTATTTAAGGTACTTAATTAAATAAGGATTAATGCTGTATTGCTTAAAATCTATTCGTCAATAAGCCATTATTTCTCGTAAAAAGTAAAGGAAACAAAATGGTTATTGTGGGTTACCCCTTAGCGATAGATATATACTACTACGGATTTTTTTTGTAGATCTTCTTAAGGTGTACAATACTGCAGTACATTATTTTGATCTATCTAGTATGGTTCAGTCAGACATACAGCCGGAAGCGACTTTGTTTTATACTATGTAGTGAAGAATTCGTTGGCCATGCATATCATAGCTTGCATAATAATTATTTACATAAATTGAATGGCCAGCATATAATTTTTTTTCTGTTAATAAACGTAATAAGTTCTAGGTCCACGCGTTTGCTTCCATTTGTTTGTATTAAGACGAAGATGATGATTTTATTCAAAAATAAACCATAAACTAATAGGGTTTTTTTGGGCAGGAGACGTTCTAGATATTTGTTTATTAGTTCTTGACCTTCATGAGCAAAAAATTATTCCATGCA
Organism: Marasmarcha lunaedactyla; assembly: GCA_923062675.1. Taxonomy (NCBI): domain Eukaryota; kingdom Metazoa; phylum Arthropoda; class Insecta; order Lepidoptera; family Pterophoridae; genus Marasmarcha; species Marasmarcha lunaedactyla. Next base: position 21,172,587 of record OV281360.1, on the reverse strand, counting down.
GTAAATCTATGAATACGAATCTTTATTCTGAGGTATTGTACAGAAATAATATGAATGTTCTTATAATTATTACGAATTACTTATGCATTTTGAACCAAATAGCCATGTACCATAAAAGAATTGGGTAGATGGCACTTTTATTGGACATTTTTTATATATTTCAGTGTACGAATTATGGATTAATAAACAATTATTGCATGTGGTTGACGACCTCTGACAATTTAATTTTCCAAAAAATGTCGTGGCCACTGATATAAGTGACTCGAACCGACGATAATTGATCAGTTATTGGGCGGGATGAAAAATAATTAAATTACTAAAATGGCTATTAAAAAGTAGAGGTTGGTGATAAAAGAGTTAAAAATTTAGCGTTGTATATATTTTTAATGCCACATTTTAGAAAAATAAAAACAAAAAATTTGTCAAAAAATTAAAAAAAAAATGTTATGGGTGAATAGCCCTTATCACTTAGGGTACGAAAAATAGATATAGATATAGATAGCCAATTCTCAGACCTACTGAATACGCATATACAATTTGGTAAAGGAGGAGTGACGTAACTAACATTGTGGCGCGGGAGTTTTATATATAAGATATAGATTGGGCAGATCTTCAAAATGTATCATATCTTCCCGTGGGTACGGTGGATAGGTCGTACGATACGACACGCATACTAGCTAATTTGCTTTCCGAGGCTTCTATATAGAGGTTCGAATTCGCCGCTGATTGCCTTCAGTGATTGAAGATAGTAGTATATTTATTTTCCGCCTCTGTGCCTCTAGCACGAAGCTTCAAATTCGAAACCCAGCGAAGATTAAAAGATATTACAATAATAGGAGGTCTCGTTAAGTAACCGTCTAAGGACTGATTGTTCAATGTTCAGACAACTTTTATCACTTGAATAATATTGAGAATTTGACATAACTTCTATGGAAATTCTTGTCAAGTGTCAAAGTAATTCTCCAGATATTAGTTATCTGACGATCGAAAAATCAGTAAGCTATATGTAAATAGTTCTAGGTAACTCAGGGTTCCAACTCTGTACCTTATCCATGTGGATAGTCGGGGGGGGGGGAGACTTGCTGAGCTAGCCGATGCAGATAACAATAATGTTATATAAACCTAGGAGACTCTGTAAATTTATATTGAAAAAAATATACCCGTGAAGTTTCTTGCCAGGTCTTCTTCTTTTTACAAAAAACAGTTATTCTGTTATTTTAAAACAAATTTTAATTAAGTAATATTCTATTTATTATTATTCCAGGTCTTCATTTTATGTTATTAACTATTTAAAGCTTTTTAATATTGAACGTAAGATTTTAGAAGTAATTACGCCGATTGTGAGATTTATTCTTTAATTCGCCGCACAAAGAAGATTGCTCTTCCCGCAAACAAAATTGACAAACACAGTAATTTCATTGCGAAGCAGAAGATTATATTTAAAGTAATTACAATGGTTTATCATCAAAAAGCACCGAGACCTAAAGTTTCGACATTCGGAGCGGGTTGTCGCGGGCGATAAGCGCTCTTCTCTCCGTAGTATAATGTTATTCCAATTCGATAATTTGTTGATGCAATTGAGCGTAATGACGCAGTGATAAAGGGTTAGTTTGTCTATCTTGATGTTCCTGGTTCGACTTTGAATACCGCAAATTTGTGATCTAAATTTTAGAACGATATAAAAGAAATATTAAAATAAATTCTAAAAAGATGTTGCCGTCAGTCAAACAAAAATAAACAGCCACTCTTTTGCATTCATGTTGTTTAGATCCTCGAAAACTGTACATTTTTTTATACCTTGTTGAGAGAAATTCAGAAAGAAGAGAATTTTTTTTAAGCTTTATGTCAACAAAACATTGTTTGCACCTGACTTTCATTTCACTAGAAATATTTAAAATTTCAACTGGACTAATAAAGACACCGAGTGCAGTCCCTCTGCGCTCCGTGGCTTACCGACGCAATGTAAATGGGGCGGAGCCAATGTGTTCCTCAAAAAATACCTCGTGAGGTGGTTAGGCGTTCGTAACTTCGATTATACATATTTTATTTTTTTTCTGCTTCAACCGTTTGACGGATTTCGACGTATGACGTCATTAGATTCGTCCAAGTTGCGGGCGTGACGTGGGATATACAGGTTCCCCGAGGGAACAGGCTCTACTCGGAAAAAACAACTTGAGCAGTCGGGAATTATTAATTTGTCAAATTCTGCAGCTTGTTACTTGAGGTATATTCTTGATTGCAGAATTTCTGAAACCTCAAACGGCGAGGTTTTGAAGTTAAATGTTCAAATTCTATGCGATTAAAATCTCTAACACTACATTTCTTATGTTAAGTTAAAATTGCCAAATGTTCAACCCCTAGGCAAAAAAATTGTTGATTAAATGAATTAAGTCGGTGTTAAATTTAAACTACCCAATTTAACACCAAAGTAATAATCTTTCAAAATATGTCAATAAATCCATGAAATAATCCACATGACCTGCTTACCCCGCCCTGCTGCCCCGCACTCCGCAGCAGACGCAGACAGTCGCAGCTTCCCGCCGCAGTCGACCTGTGCTTATGTCACAGATGGCATAATAACAATCGTTACGACGAGCAAGACGCTATGGGAATAGATTTGGTTACTAGTGATGTGTGAGCCGATGTCGATAGAAATTCAGATTTATTGCATGTGTAGTCAATTGGATGATTAGCAAATAGAATAATGTATGTGTTTATATTGACGGTTTTACTATAAATTTTACTATTTTTAAACTCAACAATTAAGACTGACATATAAAGGAAATATAACTATATTTTTTGTCTTTATTCGATAAGCTCTGAAATTATACAAATAATAATTTTTATAACCTATTCCATGGAAGTAAAATAGGCTATACTTACTAAAAAATATATCGAGCCAGGAACATTATATACCAGGAATTATAACAGAATGTGATTCAACTTTATATTTAACGGCCAGAAATATTATATATATATATATATATATATATATATATATATATATATATATATATATATTTCAAATCATATTTATAAGCGATTTTAACAGTAACCCTAGTTAGTAGAAAGTGAAATAAATTCTAATGTGATCTTATCGATATTCCATGCAACCCATCGCTACACCTCTCGTTCCCACATCTCAAGTCTAGGCAAAATAACATTCAACACTTTTTTACTTTCACGAAACTAGAACAGTTTTTATATGATTGTGGCTCTGCGCATGCGATCCGGAGATACCATCGCTCGTGGCGTGCTGGCGTGCTGGCGTGTCAAGTCAGTGGGGACCCAAAAACTGGGGGCTTTGAGGATAATGAGCTGTGGGAATTAGTATGGTAATGATACTGGTGTGGGAAATGGTGGGGGTTGAAATGAGTTATAGGTTTCTATTTGTGAAGCCATGCAAAGTTTAAGATAATTTACTAGAATCACTTTGAATTAATGTTTTGTCTATAGAACAAATATATTGACTTCATTAAGCTGTCATATGAGTTGTTTCATTTAGTTTAAGTAATGTGAAAAAAAATTTATAATATCCATATTTGTATATGTTTCAGGATATAACTTCAATCACAATTTGAAGAAGAGGATAATACTTACATTATTTCAACGAAGTTGGTTCTTTAAAATCGTGCTTTATACCGAGGGCTATTTTAACGTCAATGCTGGTAATAATTTTCGATAGATTCTTTTGCTAATAATCTCTATTATTATTGTGGTTTTAGAAACTAAAATTAAGTCAGCTAACCTGTAATAATATTTTGCGATTACTTTATTCTTGCCTCATTTTGTGGCTCATACGAACTTGACAAGTAACAAGCATGAAAGCGTTCTATGTACACTTTGCAGTAAGGCCAGAGGCCAATCACAGAGACCCACCTGCACCTGCACCCCTGCCACTGGACGATGCATATATTACATCAGCACCGTTATAGCATTTGTTTCGAGGCACAAAAGCTAATAAACTCAAGATACGTATTATATATTTACAAACATTTGCCTGCGGCTCCATCCGGAAGAACATTGTGTTGCTAACTACAAACTGGTCAGCCTCAGAAAATATTAAAATATGACAATTTAAAAAACCCGACTGCTAAAGTTTTTTTCTGTGTAGCTCCTGTTTCCATCGGAATCTCGGGAAATACCCTATGCTACCCCCACCACAGAGAGGAAATTATCGATACCTCATTGGTTGAAATCCGTCAAACGGTTAAGGCTTTAGAGCGCGCCAAAGGAATACATACATACTATACATACACTCGAAAAACATAGCCCTTCTGACAGACGGGTCAACAACCTATGCAGTTGTCATATAATTACGATATCGGTGTGTTAAACAGCCCGAACAATCAATCGATTTCATTCGTTAGTAGATCGTTATCATTTCGATTTCTTATGTAAAATCTTCATGCCTTATGGACTTCTAATATTAGTTGTAAAATCAATATAAAATGGAAATTTCATTCTCGGTGCCGTATTACTTTAGTTGCTCATGAATATCAGCTACCGTACTTAAAACAGTCAAACTACCTCAGTCCTATACATAAAATATTACCGCGATTTTTATATAACCTCAAAAATTATAAATTACGTACAACATTTATCAGTTTCTTTAGATCAGTTTAATTGAAAAATTGCATTCCGAACAAGTCATTTCTTGATGAAAAATCTTTTTCTAGTTGTTGTTGGGTAATAAGTATGAAGACTGTTCGCCTGCACTTTAATCGCTCGTCAAATTATTTGATCTATTGTTTGACGATACGCTGAATAACGTAGAGTTCGAATCTGATTTCAAATAGAGGAAGATAATTTTTGCTGTAAAGGCGTAAGCGTGTTTTTGCTGTAAAGGCGTAAGGTTGGAAAATGTAGGAGATTTAGCTTAGTAGTTAATTTAGTATCTCTTTTATTAAAAACATCTTTACATTCGCTTATGCCATGAGGGCTTTACAACAATATAGGATTTTAGTAGTCATTTGCACTTCATAAACGCAAGAGATTTTGCAAAAGCATCGATAATTTGCATGTTGGTGATATTTTGCAGATTAGTAAGATGTGTTCACATCTGAACAAGAGCTTGCAGGAGCTTGTAAATAATATGTTTACACAACAGTTACTTTGTATAATATTTAACTTTAAACCATCCGGATCGATCCAAACTACCTTATTTAATATTCAAAGAGTCACATTACAAGAAGGACATAAAATAATAATTCACGCTAGTTTGTACGGCTGTCAATTTGAAAGGTTGACTTTTTTTTTACTCAGCTTTACAATGCGACTTACTTGTTTGTGCGTGTGGACCAATTCAAAGATTCGTGTGGCGACTATGTTGTAAGAAGACAGCGCCATCCTTATCCGCACAGATAACTTGGTTAGACCATGCGACATGAGTTTAAAAATAAATTAAATCAAAAGGTGCCTCGTCCTTGCCTTCACAGATTTACCGTCTCCACTCATATTGAACCTACGTTTAAAGGGTACGAAATGGTAAATTAATTTTGCTCTTAAATAAAACGATATGTCATTGACTTCTTATTAACTGAATAAGTAGTTTTTTGCTGCGATGATATTTACTATTACTTTTAATTTATCGCGTCCGACCTCTAAACACATAGATATCAAGAAATGGCGCTTTAGTCTGGTAGCTCATATTTCCAGCCAGTCCCCTAACTTAAAGACTCTTATAAAAAACAGTTACAAAATTAAAATGGAAGGCGAACGTATAATATTCCAATTTTCCTCCTCTAAAAAGCCAAACATTCTGCAGTATTCAAATATGTACATTGATGTATAGTGAGTGTGACTCACATAGCCGCGCCTAACCATGTATATGTTCTGTGGTCGCATGAAACGATCCACAGACCCAAAATGTAGTCGGCCGTGATTTCGTGAAGGAGACTTACTACAACTGTACGGGCTACTCGCTCACAGCTGTTCGTCATCGCCGCACATCAACCAGCCAGATCTATCAATTGCCAGCTCCGCGTTGCATTCAATGCCCCGGGACCATTCATCATGATTGCCATTAGAACAATACCTGTATTGTATAACCCGGCTAAAACAAGTGTGGCAAAGGCGGGCTGATGCGCCGCGATAACTAACAATAACTTTACTTGCCAGCGTTACGTGTGGCAAGCGACGTGTTCTCTGCGATCTGATATACTAACAGGTAGTTTTTAATACAACTTAAAAAAATCAAACTATCCAAATACATGTAAAAGATATCTTTGATATCTGTCATAATCTAAATAATTAGTAGTCTACGCAGGCGCAACCGCCAGCTACCACTTGAGACGATCGGTTTTTACAATGTCGCCGCTTCCTTTGCACCACCTGTTGGTCAGTAGGTGAAATTTTGTTGAAAGGTTTATCTTATATTTGAAAACCTTGTTTTATTTAGAAGGGAAGCGCGTGCGAAATAAAAACTTACTGTCTGTCGATATAAATTATGCATATGTACGTAAGAAGCGCCTTGTAGTATTTATGAAGTTTTTCTCGGTGAGGACCTTTAACTGGCTCTCAGTAGTTAGTTACATAATTGAATTTGTTATTTGTAGCGGTTGGTCTTCCAATATGAGATACGTTTTTACTACCCGAAAATGGATCACTAATTGTATTTAAAAGAAGACTTTTGTACTATGTATAATCATAAATAATAGGTCTCTACCTATGAAACTGCCGTTTTGCCGTACTGGCCATTTCAAATGAAAATATTTTTTTTTTTTACTGATAATTCTAATATCAAGTTAATTTTATTTGACAAACATGGAATTCTTTTTCTAAAATCGTCATTTGTTTAATAGTTAGTGTTTTGTTTTCAACGCATTCGAACATTTTTCGTCATCATGGATAAGTTAAAAATTCGAGTAAATATGGAGTATGAGTACCGTCGTGGCAGCAAAGCGGCACAAGCGGCACGCAACATCAACGACGTTTACGGAGCGAACACTACAAAAGAACGCACCACCCGTTATTGGTTTACCCGCTTCCGTTCTGGAAATTTTGACCTGAAAAATGAACCCCGTGGTCGTCCGAAAACTTTGGTCGACAATGACGAATTAAAGGCAATTGTGGAAGCTGATGAAACTCAATCCACGGCTGAATTAGCAGCAGCTTTCGACGTTAGCATCAAAACAATATTGGTCCATTTGCGTCAAATTGGCAAGGTAAAAAAGCTTGACAAATGGGTAACCCACGAACTCAATGACCGCCAGCGCGAAGTACGCGTGGAAAACGTGCCTTGCACTGCTCAGCAGGCATACAAATGAAGGAATTCTGAACCGCATTGTTACTTGTGACGAGAAATGGATCCTGTTTGACAATCGTAAGCGCTCAGCAAGTTGGTTGGACCCTGGTTCAGCACCCAAACAATGCCCTAAACGAAAACTTACCCCTAAAAAAGTGATGGTCACTGTTTGGTGGTCTAACGCGGGTGTAATTCATCACAGCTTCTTGCCAAACGGGACAAGCATTACTGCAGATGTGTACTGTGAAGAACTGAACACAATGATGGAGAAGCTCGCACGTCTCCAACCAGCTTTGGTCAATCGTTCGGCTCCACTGCTCCTGCACGACAACGCGCGACCTCAGACTGCACAGCAGACGGTCTCCAAGCTACAAGAGTTGGGGTTGGAAGTTCTCCGTCATCCGCCGTACTCACCAGACCTTGCGCCTACAGACTTCTACTTTTTCCAGAATTTGGATAACTTCTTGGCGGGAAAAAAATTCAATACCCGAGAGGCAGTACAAAATGCCTTTGAAGAATTTGTTGCCTCCCGTCCAGCTGATTTCTTCAAGAAAGGCATCAATAAGCTACCAATGCGTTGGCAAAGATGCATTGATTGCATGGGTGATTATTTTGATTAATAGAAATAAAAAATATATAAAAAAATTACGCTTCATTTATTTCGTGAAAAACGGCAATTTCATAGGTAAAGACCTAAAATATAAAAATAAAATTTTGTCTAAAAATTTGTATTATCTCCTGAATTAGTTAACCTATATTGTATATTATATAAAGTATCTATAAATATCTATATTGTCAATAATTCTGTTAATTGATTACCTAGCATGTTGTGATAGCCTATACCGAAGCGTCTTTCATACAATGTTTGTTACATTAGACTAGATTAGACATCAATAAGAACAAGTAATTGCCAATGTTGAGAAATAAATATTTCATTTCATTATTTTTTTTATTTATCGAAGGCTTTACAGGCTTCTATTTCTCATATGAGCAAAGTAAATACAAACCGAAATAATTCCCTAAGCCTCTTCACAAAAAATACTGTGATTTATCGATATGAATATTCTTTAAGTTTTTCAAAAAGTCACTTGACTGTACCAGTTTTCTGTACATGTTTATCTTTTTAACTTAGCGAGTGCATCTGCGCATGTGCGTGTCAACATACTATATAATTTAATCGAAGTGATTAAAGGTAAGTAAAATATTAGGTCTTTACCTATGAAATTGCCGTTTTTCACGAAATAAATGAAGCGTAATTTTTTTATATATTTTTTATTTCTATTTATCAAAATGATCACCCATGCAATCAATGCATCTTTGCCAACGCATTGGTACTGCAACGTTTGCTTGTGCCGTATTTATTAAAAGAGGTTATTGCACAAACAAACTTGCCGACATTTATGACTGGCAACTTATAAGTCTGTCAATATTTGATTTTATTTGTAAAATGTAAAATATATATAATATGGAGGATTGTTCCATGGCATCCCTGGATGGGATTCCTTGACGGAATTCCTTACGGAATTCTATTGCGGGCTTCGTCCCCAAAAATAGTCTAATAATTATCATTGTATTTTCCTTTAAAATAGATTCATTTTAAATAAAAGTGGATTAAGTGTTATATGTGTTTCTTTCCTATTAGTTAGGAAGACCTCCCTAGGTTAGATTAGGTCCATCCCGGGTACCGAACCCCAGATGGTGGAGGTGCCGCGTACAATTGTAGTGATATAATGTGATAGTGTTTTACTATTTTTCAGATTAATTCAGCTATATACCCCACTGAGTATAGCGGAAAGAAAATTTTAGAAGGCAAGAGACATCTGAAATACCAAGAGTAAAGGAAAGACTCTAGAAGGTGATTCATCCGACGGGCGAGGAAGGAATTTCCCAAAATTCAACCGGCGTCAGTAAGACAGCTTGGGATATTGTTGATGCCGATTGATCAAGACAATGTTATAAGAAGGTAATTAAAGATTTCTATCATTTGCTTATCATCGAAGGTATGATAGTGCAGCTGAATGGGGCAAAATTCTGCGCTGATTTGGATTTAAACTGTGTCTATTGGTAATTATCGATAGCGGAGAAGGATAGACACGAAACAGCAATCATCACACCGTCTGGATTATACGAGTTTAACGTATTACCATTTGGATTTAAATCGTGTAGGACAATTGGTTTCGTTACATTGTCCAGAAAGAATATCGGGTGGAAGTCGAAAGCTTGGTCGACCATATGAAGGTTTATTTCGAGTATTGTGATATATAGGATGTGACAATTATCTTGTAAAAAAAATATAAAATAACCAAGAATTGATTGTGCATGTGAATAGATTGGAACCATATAATGTTCGATAGAATGGAATTAATGATGAAATTGTGTCTGTATTTATATATGTAAAATGGGGTTTTTGTATATACATTTATTTCTTGAAATATTATAATATTATTATAATTTCTTTATGCTTTATATTAGTACAAATATGTATATCGTTTATTTGTAGATATGCAACGGTTAGAATTTCGTTGGGGTTTTAGAATAATATAATAACTAATATTTTTTTTTTCTCAAATTCTATGTACACTTCACAACGCAATGTTCCGAGATGATATATCCTGCAAAGCCGATCCAAACAGCATCACCAAAAAAGGAGATGCAATGGATGGACGATGCAGATAAAAGAAAATAAGGAAAAGGTTTTTACATAAAATATATTGAGATAAGAGGGTATTTTATTTAATGATTTAATAAATTAATTTTAAATACCCGAAGAGACACCTCAAAGGAGCGGCAGGTACACGCGGCACGTATTTACCGCGTTACATTTTATTTACGAATCATAAATATACGTGTGGTGCCAATGCTCTAAAGAAGTCAATTTTCTAAGACTAAAATAACACTATAGATAATGTGCACGTTTAATTTGAGCCACGCCTAATAATCTCCATAAGAGAGAAGGTGATAGCCGATTTAGCTATGCGGCCAAAGTTTACGAGTATATATAATATTGTGATATTGATGTCTGTGGGTCAACACGCGGATGTAGAATAGGATCCTCAGTGGGTTAAATAATAAAAGGGTTGTGATAGAATAGGTAATGGTTTTTAAACGTTATTGGTATAGAATTTTGTCAGGTGTATTACGGTGCATTTTGAAAAAGTTCTCTACATTGCGTTGTGAAATATTAAATCCTTTAATTTATAGATATCATTCTGGGTTAAGTAAAATACTTTGGATCCGATTTTATGATCTATTCATAGGTAAGTTTGTCCGGTAATAGTTAGGCAGGTAAAATCTTAATATTTAGGTAGGTAATGTTTAAATTTTCGAAAGTTACAAACTTTCAAATAAACTTTTAATCATTCAGAAAAGTTTAAAGTTAATATGACAGTTCATGTCAAACGTGTTTGTTTTGCCAACTGAATAATAATGTTTGATAATATAATTTGATTAATTTAGTATTAATTTTAATATAAATGGGATTAATTAAATTTACTTTTATTGGGATATTAACGTATTTATTACTTATCAATTAATTATAATTATAATTTGATTGTATTCAATGGGTTATTTTAACAATTGTTGATTAATTTAATAATAAATATTGGTTATTTGAATTTGCGTATGATTGTGTAACTTAAATGATTAATATGGGGTTGTTGATTATTCATGAATTGTATGAGAAATTAAAATAATTTACACTGTTTTATTTAGATATTAATTAACCAGCCGGGATCTTGGCTGATTTTCATCAGGTTTTGTGGCTAAGGCTCTATTGATGGAGAATAAATACTTTAAGATCATTTTTGGTGTAATAAGATGTTGTAATTTAAACATGATCAAGTGTGTATATTCCTATCGGTAGGGGGCTCATCTGAGAGTAATCCCGATTAATGTATATGGTCCTGATTTAAGTAGGGTCGTTATTTAAGAATGAAATGTATATAGGAATTTATTTAATCAGCTTCACTAATTAAATAAATTAAACAAGAGGGGCGATTGCAACGTTTGCTTGTGCCGTATTTATTAAAAGAGGTTATTGCACAAACAAACTTGCCGACATTTATGACTGGCAACTTATAAGTCTGTCAATATTTGATTTTATTTGTAAAATGTAAAATATATATAATATGGAGGATTGTTCCATGGCATCCCTGGATGGGATTCCTTGACGGAATTCCTTACGGAATTCTATTGCGGGCTTCGTCCCCAAAAATAGTCTAATAATTATCATTGTATTTTCCTTTAAAATAGATTCATTTTAAATAAAAGTGGATTAAGTGTTATATGTGTTTCTTTCCTATTAGTTAGGAAGACCTCCCTAGGTTAGATTAGGTCCATCCCGGGTACCGACCCCAGAGTACCTTATTGATGCCTTTCTTGAAGAAATCAGCTGGACGGGAGGCAACAAATTCTTCAAAGGCATTTTGTACTGCCTCTCGGGTATTGAATTTTTTTCCCGCCAAGAAGTTATCCAAATTCTGGAAAAAGTAGAAGTCTGTAGGCGCAAGGTCTGGTGAGTACGGCGGATGACGGAGAACTTCCAACCCCAACTCTTGTAGCTTGGAGACCGTCTGCTGTGCAGTCTGAGGTCGCGCGTTGTCGTGCAGGAGCAGTGGAGCCGAACGATTGACCAAAGCTGGTTGGAGACGTGCGAGCTTCTCCATCATTGTGTTCAGTTCTTCACAGTACACATCTGCAGTAATGCTTGTCCCGTTTGGCAAGAAGCTGTGATGAATTACACCCGCGTTAGACCACCAAACAGTGACCATCACTTTTCTAGGGGTAAGTTTTCGTTTAGGGCATTGTTTGGGTGCTGAACCAGGGTCCAACCAACTTGCTGAGCGCTTACGATTGTCAAACAGGATCCATTTCTCGTCACAAGTAACAATGCGGTTCAGAATTCCTTCATTTGTATGGCTGCTGAGCAGTGCAAGGCACGTCTCCACGCGTACTTCGCGCTGGCGGTCATTGAGTTCGTGGGGTACCCATTTGTCAAGCTTTTTTTCCTTGCCAATTTGACTCAAAAGGACCAATATTGTTTTGATGCTAACGTCGAAAGCTGCTGCTAATTCAGCCGTGGATTGAGTTTCATCAGCTTCCACAATTGCCTTTAATTCGTCATTGTCGACCAGTTTTCGGACGACCACGGGGTTCATTTTTCAGGTCAAAATTTCCAGAACGGAAGCGGGTAAACCAATAACGGGTGGTGCGTTCGTTTGTAGTGTTCGCTCCGTAAACGTCGTTGATGTTGCGTGCCGCTTATGCCGCTTTGCTGCCACTCATACTCCATAATTACTCGAATTTTTAACTTATCCATGATGACGAAAAACGTTCGAATGCGTTGAAAACAAAACACTAACTATTAAACAAATGACGATTTTAGAAAAAGAATTCCATGTTTGTCAAATAAAATTAATTTGAAATTAGAATTATCAGTCAAAAAAAAATATTTTCATTTGAAATGGCCAGTACGGCAAAACGGCAGTTTCATAGGTAAAGACCTATTATCAATCCCCTCTTTGTAATAATATAGATTAACATATAGTGAATACGATAATGACTTTGTTTGTTGGATTATTACGCTTCCAGGCCTGGATCACGCATTCCATCCCTGAAATTTTACATACAAGTTGACAGAGGTACAGAAGAGTACATACGGTACATTACGTTCAGAAAAAGTTATAATAATAATAAATCCCCAGACAGACACACCAACTGTATGGCCCCAAAGTAAGCAGAACTTGTGTTATGGATGACCACACAGCGAACTGGGGGGGTGGGGACCCAGAATAAACATACTCGTACATGTATATATTTAAAAACTATGGACCGGGACCTACAAATTTCTGTGTTTATCATACAAATGAATGCTCCAACTAGGACTCGAACCTGGGACCTCCGCGTACGAGGCAGGGCTACTACCATTGACGCCACTTGTATTACTTCCGAAGGACGCGCGCGCAGGCGCAGGCAACATGTAGTATACAATAAATAAAATAACGTTCTGTCTTCAAGGTCTTATTTATTGTTACTTTTTAAACCTTAAAACGATTCTTAATTACGAGTCAGAGTTGACGTTGCACCTTTAAAATATTTGTAATACTCTTCAGTATTTCATTATTGGTAAATAAAATTTTTTTAATACCTTTATTAAGCCATACGCCAAATTAGTTAAATCGACTGTAAAGAAAACAAATGATGAATAAGTATACAGCGCATTGCTGTCATTTGGTAAATCATTCTGAAGAATACCAACGGTCTTACTCTCAGTTTTAAGTACCTATAAGTCAACTTAGTAAATGACAAGTTATAGTAGTAAGTAAATAGGTACACATTTGAAATCACCAACTGGCAGGACAATGCTGCATCAGTTTCAAACGGCTAAGACGTTTTCATCAAAAACGCCTCAGCCATTCAGCTGTCGAACAGAGAAAACTGCATCAGAATCGGTCCAATATTACCGGACATACAATACAACAGCAGACACACAGACACACAGTTACACAAACACAAACCTGATCACGTTAAACTTAAAGTAACACTCTTTTTGCGTCAGGCGTAAAAAACAATAAGAACTTCTATCCAAAATTAAATGAGAATCATTAATAAGGAGGCTTTAAATCTCAATAAATCGTATCTAGTATAATGCCAAGGTTATTATTATTTTTACCTTCGAAAAGTAGATACAACTCCAAAGCTGCAAAAATGGGGCCAAAAAATGATCAGGTAGACAATTTAGGTACCCACTTGTATGTTTTATCTCTTTTGACACTACTTGAACATGACCGCAAAAGATGCGAATATCCTGTCCGTAAAAGTAACTGGATGACGCAATGAAATAGACGTAGCCTTTTTAAATGTCATACATAAGGCTTGTTCACAATTACTCAAGATATGCGCCCACGCGATATCTACGTGATCTATCGTCCTACCTGCCTTCACACTAATACCAGAACTATGGACTTACAAGAATTACAATTAAATAAACTTTTTTTAACTACGATGTACATTGCTTGTTACCACCTCAGAAGACAGCACGATCGTCAGAGTGAACAGTCAACGTACATTCACATGATCAAGATATTTGAGCTGTAATATTTGATAAATTGTAGTATGGGATCGCGCAGGATCTAATTAGGTATAACAATGTTGGATCAAAAAGACCGGCGGCAGCGGAACATTTGTACGAATGGGAACATCCATTTGGTTTAGTGTCCATGTAATGGAACTGAAGGAGCTTCGTGAGCTAATGATGCATTGTGAGCTGCGGTGGGTCTGTGTTGCGTGGTTGGTTAGATCGAGTGTGCAGGAAGTAAACGTATAGACGACTGTTGTAGAGCTTTATTTTAGATAAAATTGTTTTTAATTTAATAATGTGTTTGGAAAAAGAACAATTAGTAAATACATTAGCCATATTTTTTAACTTCCGAACGAATTTAAAAATTTGTAAACAATGCGCAGTGTTTGATGTTTGTCAGCGTAAACATTAAATGTTCCAAAATACATATGTATATAAACATCTTGATAGTACTTGAAAAGTAAATAAATTCTAAGAGCCCCTGTTTAGTTGAAGCTGTTTCTACCCAGACCAAACATAGCAGGGTTGGTCTAGAGAACATTTTGCTCCCTCTGTACGGTCGTTACGGTACTCATCATATATGATGATGATCCAAGCTACAAAAACAAATATAATCAAAAGTTTGTCTTAAATGTTTGTTTCAATGTTGACGAGTAAATTGAAGGAAAATTACAATCAAAACAAAAACCTCGAATAAAAAAACAGAAATACTTTGTTTCTATAAACAAAAGTTGGATTTGTTAACAAATATCATGAACTCTCTATATTTTTCTCTGAAATAAAAAATATGCACAAACATAATTCTACACTATCGCCGTATAATTCCATAGAATTTTATTAATTAGTTGCGGTTTTTTGTTGCACCTAATAACAAGTAAAATGTAACTTTCAGCGTGACATTGACTCGCCGCTAAACCGCAACAAAACACCGTTTTTCTGTGCCGATTTTTTAAGTCTTTGGTAAACATCACGAATTTGGTGTTAGGCTTATTTTTTAATAAAACACTAAGTTTTTTTTTTCGTAGAGAGAGAGAGAGAGAGAGAGAGATAGCTGTGATCATCTTTTAATTCCCCACAAATAATTTTCTCTCTCTCTCTATTTAATGAACACAATACAACAAGGAACAGTCACATTTCCTTAACTTTAAATGTTTATTTTTTGTAACCTGAGATAGGTACATTAAGAATACCTATTTAATACACTTACACAAACTTTGTTTTATTGTGGGATCCAAAATTTACGGATTTTTTTTCGATTTACTGTATAATTATCTAACTGAAGTTTAAAAGATTTAAAAAACCACTTTATATAAAACGCTGAGATCTTTGTGGTAATCGCAACATATAAGCAGCGTTGAATATAAGCAGATACCAATATAATTGCATCATGGCTTAATGAACAACCTATGAACATCATGAATAAACTATGTCGCTACCAGTATGGACATGGGGCAGAAAGTACTGGACATATTTCTTGACTTACGGAAGGCCTTCGACACGGTCTCCATTCCTATCATAACGAGAAAGCTGGATAAAATAGTTGTTTCGCGCAAGCAACATGAGCTGTTTCAGAGCTACCTTAAAGTGCGTACATATTGCGTTAAAATTAATGACCTAGAAAGTAGCGAGCTTTTGATAAACTATGGAGTACCGCAAGTTAGCGTGCTAGGTCCTTCTCTTTTTCTCGTCTACATTAATGATTTATGCGAACTTAACTTTGCCAATGGGAGGACATTCACGTTTGCGGACGATACCACAGTTTTGTTTACCGGGGCTCTTGGCAGACTGCTTATGAAACGACTCAAATTGGACTTTACTTAATAACAAAGTTGTTTAACGGTTATTTGCTTACGGTCAACGCAGATAAAACAAAATATCTAAACTTTTTAATACGCATGCCAAAGTGTTTCTCTCTTATTCCTCTTAAAGTCCATACATGCTCCTTTCCATACGCAACATGCTGCAAGCAGTTACTAGCTTTAAATATCTGGGTGTAACGCTGGACCGATTTCCTTCATCTAAAGAACATATCAATCTCCTATCAAACAGAGTACGAAAGCTGTTTACATCTACATACTACTACTATAAATTTACATCTTTAAAACCTTGAGAAATGTTGCAGATGAAAGAGCGTGTAAGATGATTTACAATGCACTTTGCCAATCTGTACTGGCTTATTGTATCAGCGCATAGGGTGGTGTGGTGTCGCAAGACTGCGTTACTGCAACTTGAGCGGACCCAGAGAACAGTCTTGAAAGTATCTTATAGACTACCCTTTCGCTATTGGACTACACTTTTGTATGAAATAGCACTCTTGGCAGTGCGCCAACTACTTATAGTGAACTGTATAATATAACAGCACGTACTACTTACATAAATATCATCAAAATGAGGCACCTAGATGTGTACCTGTGTCCAATGGTTCTAAATAAAAAATGAAATTTTCAAGTCACTTCTTTTGCTTTCTCGGTAAATACTTGTACAAAACAATAAACAAAAAAACGTATATTCATTACCGAAAGTGAAATGGAAAAGAAAGGTTCAAGAATGGCTCCTCAAAATGGACTACGCAGAGACGGAACGACTTCTGATAGTCCCTAGATAACATTTAAATGAATCACTAAGTATTTAGTGATTTTATATTGTTTGTACTAACATTAACTGATGGAACTATAATTAATTATTTAACTTTAACATTAAAAAAATATACTAACTAATCTTATGAATTTAGTTTTAAACCTTCATATAATTCTAATTGTGTGACTTGAAATAAATAAAAATGACTGACTTTTATGAAGTATTTATTATAATTTATAATAATTCTAATTATTGTGACACTATTAATCAATTTATTTATTTCCGACATTATAAAGTATAAACCGACTTAACTAACTTGCCAAACATTTAACATAATTTTTATCTTTTGACATTCCTGATCAACAATCTGACATTGAAAACATTTAAAAGCCACAATAATTTGTTTGCAAAGTTGTCAATCGTTACTCAGTAGATCAGTGATTGCAAAACTTTAAAGTTTCTCCGTTATTTATGTTTTACTGTTTTCATAGACTTCGTAGTCATCTCGAATAATCTTTATATGTACCACTCATGAATTGTGTAACTTTTTGAATTAAACATTGTAATAGGCGTTACCGACCCTAGGTCTAGTTTAGGCACAGCCTCCTTGACGAACTGAGAGTTGCATTATGTATTGTATCTGGTGCTACTGTACATTTTTATCTAAAACATTGTATTTCGTTTTGGATAAATATAAACTAATTATTATTATAATGATACTTAAAATTGTTTTGTAACATATCTAATATGCTTTCTATCTCACCTAATTAATTTACCGTACACCGTACTTTAAGGTATAAAATCGTATTTGAGAGACCGGTAATCTTGTCAGCTGTAAACGACTGTTTTCCAACACAACCCTGACTAAAAAGTATTTCTTGATTTTATTGAATACTTTTACAATTTTACCTTTTTGTAGTGTTAGATTTATTAAAATTAAGAGTTACTTAAACATAACGTTATCTGGCTGTGTCAGGCTGGAATGTGTCATCAATCAAAGTGGAATTTTCTTTGTACCAGCATTTTCCCGCGGTTACACTCTCTTATAAAAAGAGTGAGAGAAAGAATATTCATGTTTTGTGGGGTGTGGCGTCCGCCAGACGGACCTACAGAGAATGAGTTTCTCTATTCAGTTAACATGCGTGATAAAAGTAAGATCATGATATGATTAAATATTACTGTAGGTCACACGTTTATTATAGTATATAAGCTTATTATTTTAACAAATAAATTGTCACTCAACATGTAGTCGAGTCTTGATTTACAACCCTTTTCCTAGTAGTAATATGGGGCAAGAGCCTTTTCATACACAGAAATGATTCATCAAAGTTTCATCATATTTTGACAAATGGTTTAGGCTACCAGAACGGATAAACGTACAAAAGTTTTAAATTATAAATCTTCAGACAAACACACCAACTGTATGGCCCAAAGTAAGGAAAGATTGTGTTATGGATGCGGCGAACTAAAACATCCATATTTAAATATCAACAACCATGATCTGAAAACAAACATCTTTGTTCATCACACAAACGGATGCCCCGGTCAGGACTCGAACCTGGGACCTCCAGAGTATGAGGCAGGCAAAATGTAAAACAAATAGAATCGTTGTGTGTGTGTTTGTTGCTCTTTGTTGTAACTGTCGACTGGACATAACGGAGAAACATAAATCATGACAATCCGAACATAACATGAGGATAAAACAAGCTGACAGAGGTACCAACAAGCCCATCCTTTTGAAAAGCATCAGTTCAATTGGCTAAAGATAAAGGCACAGCATTTTTGTCGTTGTCTCTGTATTTTTAGCCCTATCATACGCATTCAGCATCGGTTAATGTTAGATCTTCACTGTGGATATCATTCTGCCTTCAGCCTTCGGAAATGAGACAGCGGCAGTGGAGCCTCACTGTCGCTGTTTGAAGTACTATTCCCGTAACAATTATAACTTGGTTTACGTAATGTTCCACAGCTTGCGAAATTACAGGAACAAAATAAAATTCCAACGCGAAATAAACGCGAGTAAAGTTGTGAGTAAAAGCCAAATTTAAAACAATGGTTATATCATATAGCCGCACTATAAAATTGATTATCTGCAAATTATTTTCTCAACCGCTAACTCTGTACGGGCCGTACAATTATCTGAGTCCCAATTATAGTGCTAGTGTTACATTTTGCAACACATTCGTTACGAACGTCAACTAGACAGATAAACGGACATCTGTCAAAAATTTTAATATGTTTTGTTTATTGTCCTTGGATGATTGAGAAATACAATTATTGTTACACCGATTTGCTAGAATAAACTCGTACTTACTCAACGGGTTCTTGCATATAGTAAAATAGTTTGGTGTGGAGGTAAGTAGCCTTGCCTTCCGTGCCAGAGGTCCCGGGTTCGAATCCTGGTAGGGGCAGATATATTATTATATTTGCTTTCTAGTCATGGATGTGTATTTACGTTTATTTCTAATATTTAAGTGTGTTTATGTGTGTTTATATATTTCTTTAGTTTATTTATCCGTTATCTAGTATCCATAACACAAGCTCTTTAATGATACTTAATTTGGGCTAGATAATGTTGTGTGATTGTTAGAAATATTTAATGTTTAATTTAATTTAAATTCGTGAAACTCCTGCTCTGTGTACTTCTAAAACGAACTTTGAAAAATTATGGGTCAAATGAATGAAAACCGTAGAGTAGTACACCCGGAACCCTGTTACCCTGCAGCTCCCAGCTCCGAGTCCTGGTTGCAGCAGACAATATAATAATGATCATTGATGTTTGTTTTCAAGCCACGATGATTTTTATTTATGTGTCTGAATATTCTTGGCTTATACTCTAAATCCGTTGAATATTTTCATATTTCTGACCTGCTCTTGTTAGAATTTTGTCAGTATTGCACAACTCTTCATTAGCCATTGACCATAGCGACGTCTAGATCGGCCTGCGTACAGGTGATTGGCATGTTTGACGACACATAGTACATATTTTTTCCAAACCACAGACCTCTTTAACGTCTTACCACAATTCCATACAAAAATATCAACAGAATGTCGTAACCGACTGTCTTCGCATCATCAATACGTAATTGTTTTAAATTATAGTCATTGTATCTACAAATCGGCTCGGGCCAGAAAACGATGGCATTTCGTCATAATGAGAGCGAAGCGCAAATTGATATAAGTTTCAAATATTAGTGGTAGGAAGATATTATCTGTAATGAATAGTTATTAAGTTTTATTGTGTTACTGAATGCGTGCACGCATCTTGTTAATTGTGTGACCTTTGTGGTGCAACTGTATCGATGTGTCGAGAAAACTATATCTTGTGACGTTACACGATGGCGTTAGATGTTGTGTCACATTGTGGTTGATTTCAAGTCGTACTTGTAAGTACTTGTCAAGTATATCATGTCACTCTACATACTTCTCTTGCTAGATCTTTATATACTTCTAGCCTGTACTATCCGATCTATCCCGTAAAAGGGCCTATGAGTCTTTCCTGCCAGGTCCTGTCATCACTGCATCTTCCGAAACGTTGTTGCATCTTTAGAACTTTCTTACCTTCATAGTAGTAGACATATTATTGCCAAAACCTATTCAAAGTGTTCTGTCAATACCATAGTCCATATGCGGAAACCAGCGTAAGATAATTCATTATTAATCAATTGAAGTCGTTTCAAAACCCACCCACTTAAAATTAGCACCTATTCTTTCAATAAATGATATCTGTGCAACGCTAATCAACAAATAATTACAAGCACCGAGAGAAATCTTCCTTGTCAACTTATCAATCAGGTTTTCAATCGAGGCAATATCCATCGGTTATGTCATCGAAATATTTTAAAAATAAATGAGTGACTGACCGACCTAGTGAGGTTCAGCTGTGACGAACTGACGGGTTGGGCGGAAATTTTATTTAGAAATAGGATAAGAAAAGACCTTAAGGTATTCCATCCAAGAGAGTTCTTTTCTTCTTCTTTCAATGAAGGGTTAAAATATATTTAAAGGGTGCCATTTTTAGTTGCAAATGCTGTATAAATAAAGTCGACGTGGGTGATGTCGAGAGCTAAAACTAGTGTAGCTATAAATGCGGATCATTTTAGTAAACTTTCTATTGTACTTCGTAACTGGTGATCGATGAGAAGGAAATCATTTGAAAGATCGATACACTGCTGGCGGGAGATAAAACATGGTGTACAGTGGTCGTAGACAAAGGCGCTTTGTAGGTAACTGTGTCAGAAATAATGCGATGGCGTACAGTGTTATTATTAATATAATAGGCTATTCTTTAAACCTTTGATACAAACATGTATTATGTGATAAGAAATTTATAGTCTTTTGAGTTATTATAACTTCGATAAGTTCTAGGGCCAGCCAATCAATGAAAGAAAACAAATGCAATACCGGGTGTACAATCCAAATGGGTCAGTATGGAGAAGTCAGAAACTGTGAGAGATAGCGAAATCTGTTCTCAGGAACCATGGCGTCGATTTCAGATTTAATAATAATCATATTCAAACTTTTTTCATAACTCTCATACATAACCGGGAATCGAACCTGGTCAATACTCTTGTAATTGCGTCAAGTATTAGTATAGTAAGTATAAGGACCAAATTTGGCTATGAAATCTTGTGTAAACAAGACTGACAGTAAATTAGACTGAAATGGCCACAATTTAATTAATTTGCAAAATGTCGTGAATAATATGAATCGATCATCAATTATCTGAAGAGACCACTTATGCATATCTTATCTGTATCGATATTATGCATTACAAATAGCATTTATTTAAAATTAGAACGCATTTGTTCAGCGGGCGTGCCGAATCATTTAAGATTTGAAAATGGAATACTTCTTTTGGAATAAATGTCATATTTAAAAAAAAACGAGCAATTTCATAACCTCTTCGACACCAGTCTCGGTTTGCGTGACCCGTTCGCACGTCGCCCGCTGACTACCTTCCGCTCCCTTAGCCCCCGTGCTAATTGAGCACAAATTTCACTCGTTGTTTTCACGAAGCTTTTCGCACCGTTCTTCCTAAATTTCACTAACCCGCTGTTTTCACGGCGAGCCGTTCTTCGAGCTTCGACCTTCGCGCTTCGAGCTCCGTGCTTCGACCTCGGCGATCTTCGAAGAAACTTCGCAACTGGTTCACGTTGCGAAGCCGTCCGGGCCAGCGTGGTTTTTGTTGTCAATTTATTTTGGCAACACACTCCGTTCTAGAACCCCGCGTTGAGCAGGTGGATACGTATAGCGTTGCCCCGGTGCGCTTCCAAGGCCCTTCAGGCTAAGGAGAAACCGGCAGACCCGATCCCATTGCACTTGGGCCTTGTATCAACTCGTTGTCTATTATCAATAACTATAGAGATTTCCTGTAGATGGCAAATAAGGTTGGATGTTGTGGACACACTGGACTGAAACTCGTGGTGCTGGTCTATTAAAGTAGACTTTAGGTGAGTCGTGAGTACAGAGCAAACTATAGATTCGAATACTTTTCTCAAAGTAGATAATTTGGAAATAAGTCGGTAAGAAAGGCCATAAGTTATCCTGTCAAACAGTCCAAAATCGAGGAAGATCGTTAGAGAGGACTCTCAAATATTTCCGTCGAGCGTCCTCACCCTCGCGGCCACCCTGGGCAATGTCACCGTTGCCAGCTTCACGGCCACGCAGCGGTTAATTGCACTTTACGCACCTGGGAGGGGCCCAGCGTAACCATCTGTTCCCAACGGATGGCGATCCCCTCATAATTCCCCATCAGTTCGGCTTTCGCGCTAGGCACTCTTGCCCTCAGTAAGTACATCGCATACTCAAGTGCATACTCGACGGCTTCTATCCATGGCGTCATAAAGTGGTCGCAGTCTTCTTTGATGTAGCCAAGGCTTTCGACGAAGTCTGGCACAGCGGTCTCGTTTATAAACTCTACAAAATAGGCTTACTGGATCGCCTAGTCAGGGTAATCGCGTCGTTTCTCAAAGGCCGTACGTTTCGTTTCAAACAGAAAGGCACGCTTTCTGCGCCTCGTCCCATAAAGGCTGGAGTTTCTCAAGGCTCAGTCCTCGCCCCTCTGTTGTACACCGTGTACACCAACGACATTCCCATCCCGCCGAAAGGCGTCGAATTCGCCCTCTTTTCCGATGACACCGCCTTTTATACCAAAGTCGTAGTGTCCCGCAGCTCGCTTTTAACACGAATTAATTTAACTTCCTCAATTTATATTTAATTTAACTTCTCCTTTCAATTTTGAGCACCTTCAGTGCTATGAATTCACCTTCAGTGCTTTGAGCACCTTTAGTGCTTTGAGCACCTTCAGTGCTATGTAAATCCCAACGGGTGTCCCCTTCTGGGCCCCCCTTGCACAGCCTTTTTCTCCAATTGGCTGTCGCTTCAGATGAAGGCTGTGAGGCAAAAAATTGCACAGGTCATTCAGGGGGTTTTTTAGTGGGTAGGGCTCTGGTAGGCTCGGAGTCCCACATAACCGCGACCGCGCGCGCGGGGTATGCGTAAGAGCATTTTATGTTCCTCCTGCCCTCCCCTTGGAGAGGAATAAAACAAAAAAAAACCTCTTCGTTTTGATTTTAGATAAATTATTATTTTGTTATGTACTGTTTGTATAATGCGTTTAATCTTATGGGGTTATGTAAAATATGAAATCTACAAATCAAATTACGACACTGTAGAGGATTTAACTTTAATTTTTGTTTGGTGCTTAGCTTTTATTTTTGAAATATTTCGATTTTTACTCACTCTTCTAAATTAACTTGTCCTAAAAAAATTCGTCAAGTTTTTTCTGTTCGGATTATGCATTCAAAATACTAGCGATTTCGCTATTTGGTAATGGTCATAACATCCATGTGCCACTATTTTAATACTGCCTTAGAAATTCTAATCTAATAAATAAAGTCTAATTGTAATGTGGACCGGATATACATTTCGCGACCACACTGAATAATAAAACTTGACATTAACACCCAGATTTTAACGATGAGAACCTCCTTTGTCAACGTCGGTTTCGGCAGTTGATAATTACTCAGCTCGTAATAAAATAAATACGTAAACTGATTAATTTATTATTGTCCATGGACCTCGCGCGTAGCCTTACATAATAAGAAGTAATTTTTGGAATCTTCATTGATACGAAGCACGCAGTAATGGTGCCGTGGAGCGTGGCCTACTCCGAGCTTGACAGTTTTAGACTTTTCATTGTTAATTAAGATTATTTATAGCTTTTTATGTAATTAAGTTTAGCAACGTAATAATGATGACTGTTAATGTACGTTTTACAAGTGGACCCGGCGCGGTTTCACCCCCCCCTAGTGTTGCCGACCTATATAAAGACCGAATCGGCCGGC
Organism: Marasmarcha lunaedactyla; assembly: GCA_923062675.1. NCBI lineage: Eukaryota > Metazoa > Arthropoda > Insecta > Lepidoptera > Pterophoridae > Marasmarcha > Marasmarcha lunaedactyla. The sequence goes on along the minus strand of OV281360.1, from coordinate 21,148,337 downwards.
TGATCGGCACGAGCCTGATATGTGTAGCAGTGGCTTTGGGCCGGCTTTGTCGTCCAACAAATGCTGCCAATCGTGTGGGAAGCACCCGTCAATCTTGGCCCTAGATGGCTGCTGGATCATGTATCATTCCGACGGTGAAAGAATTGTACAGATCGGTTACATTTTAAGAAACATACAAATCTATGCTCTTTATAGTAGAAGTACACAATGGTCTTTTCCATGAAGCTGAGCGTGCAGGAGAACGACCCGCCCTTCCTACCAAAAAATGTATCATACGGCGCTAATTGCGCACTTTCCTTCACCACATGCTCTTACCTAAAATGGTAAAAGATTTGCATTGAGCTTCCGCAAACCTGCGCCTGATGCTATCAATTTCATTAGCCTAGTGACAGGCAAGCTGCTTTTAATGAAGAGTAGTTGAAGACCTTCAAGACAAAAGCCGATCGTGTCAATCATTATTTCTGTACTATACACGTGATTTAGTCGCCTTGTGTCCATTGAAAGATACTAATTTTAAGTCATGTTATAAAACAACTAGTAGCATTTCACATTGACTTTATCCACGGCCTGTTTGGTTGGTGTGGAGGTAAGTAGCCTTGCCTTCCATGCCAGAGCTCACGGGTTCGAATCTTGGTAGGGGCAGATATATTATTGTATTTGCTTTCTAGTCATGTATGTGTATTTACGTTTATTTAAGTTTATTTCTAATATTTATATATGTAAAAAATGTATCTATGTGTGTTTATATATTTCTTAAGTTTATTTATCTGTTATCTAGTATCCATAACACAATTTCTTTAATGATACTTAATTTGGGCTAGATAATGTTGTGTGATTGTTAGAAATATTTATTTATTCTTTATTTATTTTATTTACTTTTTACAAAATTTTTCTTACTTATTGGTAAGTGGCACCACACCCAAGGAGATTAATCGAAGATGTTTTACTCGTATTCATCGAAATTGAATGTGATGACTCTGTGGACTAACGAAGCGGTGCCGAGCGCTGGCCGCAGGATTGCCTTTGTCCCAGAAATATCACTGGCCATTCGCTCCCATCAACCAGAATAACTTAGTATATATCATTATTATATCGCCCCAGGCGAGATCGGGACATAAGGAACTCTAGTAACCCCTCAGTTTCTAATGAGTTTTCCTTAGAGGGTGGTAAAATTGTGATTGCTACATTCATGCCGCAATGCAGCCCAATTCGTTCAACTGTTCAAGCTTCGTTCAATTTTAGACTCCAACGAATTGATACTGAGCTTTGTGAGTGGACTTCAAGCATGTACTGTTGAGATTTATTTTTATTTTTTTGTACTTTATTTATTTGGGACAACAAACAACTGTACAAGATATGCTTAGTAACTAACTTAAAATAGTTATACATACAGTCCACAACACTATCCCCAAATAAATCACTGAGTACTTCGAGATAGATGTAAGAATAATCAAGCTGTATGATACGTAACAAGATTTATTACAATTGTTTTAAAATTTCTTTAGCTAAAATTTGATATAGTACGGCGAATTAGTACAAATATGTAGACGTCTAAGCTTAGGGACCTTAACCCAGCACTCGTTTTACAAAACTCAGTAAAGAATAATTTATGGGGATTACGTTGATTCTTACCAGGAACATAATATACCAACAAACACGACTTCCCACAGGAAAGAATCAAAAGATTACCACTAACAGTAAATGTCACAATAAGTGGTTTTGCATAGTCAAACTGTTTTTTAGTTATTTTTGAAAGCTAGGACCGCAATTATGTGAAGTGTACTTTTTGTAACAATTCTTTTATCATAACTTCGTCTTGTATACAAAAAGGTCCAAGTCTTTAGTTCTTGTTGCTTTGGCGATACACGGGTTCGACAAGTGTCGACCGCGCGGTAAACTTTTGCTAGCTGTGTATCTCCGCATGCGCCGAAGTTCTCCATATTTTGGTTTCAAACTTCGTCAAAATCGTTACATAGTTTGTTTCTTTAACCCACACATGGCCGAGCTATTGACACCAACCCACCCGCAACGATTCGTGTAAATAATATTTATTATTACTACAATACTTACAATATTTTCCTTTCAATTCTTCTTATGTCGTCTATTTGCTATGGCGGGTTGCAAGTGCGTCCAGACAGCAAACAGACCGATTGTATCACTAGAGTAGGTGTATGTTACGCAAGGCCATAACGAAGCTGAAACTCGCAAACCGTCACGTGGTCAAGAAGAAATCGTTCCAGGCTTGGCGGTGGACCGCAGGACGAGACGTGTTTTGAAATATATTTTGTTTTCACGTATTTTTGAGTTGCAAAATCAACAGTTTCACAGCCTACGTGTTTAAGTATAAGGTAAAGAAAATTTAAGTAGAACTAAATTACTGAGCAGGCTGTTTATTTTCAAAATGTTTACTGTATACTTGCATGCCTTCCTTTAGCATAGTCACGCGGTGTAGCATAGTATAACGGTGAAATAAAAGTTTAGTAATTAATAATTTAAAATATGTACATGTAATTTGTATCATCATAAATAAACTATATTCACGGTCTATGAAAAAAGAAAGCTGGCAGACATCTTGTGGCTGGGAGTTTTCTAATTGATGTTTATTTCTTTTAAATCTCACTAAACTACTTAAAGAATTATACGTTTCATTATTCTGGAGACGTTTACATGGTTGAGGAGGGCGATGGCTGGATCGCGCGTTAACTCGTGAACGGGTGCCGTTTGAGTGTGTTCGTCGTTTGGATATTTGGGGGGAGGTAGACTTGCAAAGCTAACAGATGCAGATAAGAAAAATTTTGTATATACCTACATAAAGAGACATTCTAAAATTGCAGTGCAGTTTTTTGCCAGTTCTTCTTCACGAAGGTTTTTGTAAACTGATGGTGGCTGAGTCGTGCTTTATTTGATGACAGTAAGGACAAGTGATTGTCAATGTTGAGAAATAAATATACGAATATGAATTTGACTTTCTGTGCGGTCACCTATAACTTTGAGTGTTTGGCCAAAATACAACCGATCGATAAAACTTATTACCGAAAGCCATTGACACAGTGTGTCAGAATTGTACTCAATTATGTCACTGCCACATACTTTCTAATAAGAAAAAAATTGTGTTTGTTGCTCTGGAAATGCTATATTAGCATTCTTCATTCATACTGAACAGTGAACAAAGGAATTTACATAAATAAATAAATAAACATACAAGCCACAAAGTTTTATTTTAAATATTTAGTTAGACAATACTTTAGAAACAGCCATCATTCATTGCCATAATTTATTAGCAAAGAGAACGACTATTAGAATATTTTATTTTATATTCCGACTGTAAAAACAAATTATAATTGCAATAGTTTTGTAATTCATACCACAATAGCAACTTTTCGCAAATTGATATATTTTCCTTATCACTAAATCAATTTAAAAATAATATCTTAAAGCAAATTTTAAAATCTCAATTGCTCCGAGTTTTGTTTTCTTTTTCTTTTAAAAGCACATGTAAATTGTATCCTTAATGTTTTGTTGCTTGTTTACTTGATATGTGTAAAAAATCTGTGGCAACTTAATTGTAAAATGTGTGATTAATTACGTATGTTACCCTTGAAAACTTAATAATAAATGTTTAATTCGCCTAAACTAAAAAAAATAAAATAAAGAGTTGCCATTTCTCAACGTGGTATTTGGATTCTATCTTGTCTAAACGTTTTTATAAATTTACAAACTTTTAAATCGTTTAATCTTAGTTCCAAGTCTTTGGTTTCCTGATTCATGTGATTACAGTAAGTTTCTTTACTTTCTTCCATTCATAAATACCGACTGCAAAAAAGGTGTTTAAAAACTTCAAATCAAAACTATCTTTTACAATTCCCTCTCATTGACGTCACCATAATTTAAACCAAACTAACAAGTTTCTTACTTTATTTCATACGATCATAGTGTTTTTCTTTAACTTGTTCCTTTGATACTTTGCGACTGCAAAAACTGCCATATAAATCATTGTAATCCGCTCTAATTAAATTCACTATAAACAAAACAAACTTCCCCTCCTATAGATACTAGAATCGTTGGTAAATTCAGCAAGTTTCTTCACTTTCTTCATCATATTCGCCGTCTTCGAAAAGGAGCTTACAAGACCATATCCTTTATAATCCCCTCTAATTGACGTCACAGTGGAAAAGGGCATCTGTCCGACCTTGCCTTTCCCCCGGGCGTCTAGCGGAGAGCGCGCGAGATCCGCGCAGTCGTCGTGTGAAGACGCGCCCGCGCACATCCCGTGCGAGACCGTGTAGCTTGCATCTTCTGTTACTGCAGTACGTTGAAAAATATTTTTTCAGTGTTTATTCTAGTGTTGCTAACTTTGGATGTTTGGGTTATTTTTTTTTAGATTTATTTATGGTATAGACATTTTTGTAATTTTTTTTCCAACAACTGTTAGTTATTTTATTAATGAGTTATATATAAGATCTAAATGTGTCAAAATTGACTTTTGACCGTAATTACATAAGTGACACATTTTTGTATTTTATGATAAACAATAGTAAAAAAAAATTCGTTAATTACAGCTTGATTCTCACTGAAAACATTGTCAAAATGTTAGACAATGTCCGAAGGGAAAAACTTTACAATTATGTGTAATCTTTGCGTAACAGCCTCTATTCGTGAGAACCTCTGTTACTAAACGTGTTACTCGCAGCTTACTACTATATATTATAACCCTTCCTTTAAGCGACACAAAAAAATTATCACTCTTTTTTTCTAATTGCAGTAACAAAAGTTAAATTAAAAAGTGACGTGAAGGTACGAGTGATTTGACAGAAAGTGCAGTGACTTGGTGCAGTAGCTGCAGCAGTTCATTTGGTAAGTTGTTTATGAATTTATCAGATAAATGAGATCTTGTTTTTATGGCCTGTTTACAGGTAATTTGCTGTGTTTCCTCTATTAGCACATTACGGTAACATTGCAGAGATAGTTACGTTACCTGCGATCATTCTCACTTTCTACAAGATGAGAATAAAGAACAACTAATGTTTTATGAATATTATTTTGCTTGAATTTGTTAATTCAGAATCAAAGTGCTTGTTTCATTTTTGATGTAAGGTTAAATATGCAATGTTTGTAGGTTTGTGACACCGGACGTCAGATGAAACTTATTTTTCCGTTTTAAAAGGAAAATGCAGTGATAGCAAAATACCCACCACGCCACCAGCCGGTCTGAGTCTCCATTAGATGTGTCGCGTCACATTGTCTCACTTACTGACTTCATTACACGGCTTAATCTCCTGAACAGATTTGCCAACGCAGTTTGATATTCGCATTTTTGAATACCTCACCCTCGATGAATAGGAAGAAAGTCTGTGGAACGTATCTTGACCTGCACTCTGCCGTATGCGTCGTGCCACAAGACCTAAGTACTTATAATTAAGACAATAACATTACAAATTTCGAAAACAAGTTAACTCCGGTGAGAGTTTCAACGTCGGGAATTGAAAATACAAAATCTTTACATTTCATTCGCAAGTTCTAATTCAAATTTAATATTCAATTATTTGTTTCTCAACATTAACAATTACTTGTTCGAATTGACATCTAATAAAGTATAACTCTACCAGCAGTTTGGAAAAACCTTTTTGAAGAAGAACTGGCATGGAACTTCACGGGTATAGTTTTTTTAAAATAAGTTTTCAATGTCTCTTTACTATTATTCTTATCCGCATCTGTTAGCTCGGTAACAGATCCCCTCGGTCCCCCTTTCAACGGTCACCCTCAAATGGCACCCGTCCACGAGTTAACGTGAGATCCAGCCATTTTTCCAGATAAGGATCCATCAAGTTTTCCTAGCAATGAAAATAATTTTACTTTCTTTCCAATTGGATCACTTGAATCTTCTAAAAAAACGTAATAATTATAGATTCAGTTAAATGGATCAATATGTTTATTAGCTAAATAACAACATAACTTGAAGCCAAATTTAAAAAAAGGTAACCTCTTTCGCGTGTTCGATCTGAAAGTTCTGTGAAGGCCTCGGGAGCATTAAGATGTCGTTTGTAGATTTCAAATTAAATAAGACAGTGATGCAATTACGTTTTTGTGATGAATTACAGGACCTCTGTCGGATTCGAAATATATTTTTGCATTTGATAATTCATTCGTCGAGGAAATGGTGATTAACTTTAGTACCAATAATAATAAAAACCTTTGTTAATGATTACTTTGAAAATTTTGAATCAAAATTTGTTATAAAACAAAATTACATTGCGGGAAATCCTTTATTATAGTTTATTATCCATACATAGAATATTTAATATGAATCACACCCAGCAATAGAAATATATCCGATTTCCGCAGTAAAATGACAGGGCACGAACAAACAAATACAAACGTACAGTAAACGCGCAGCGTGCCAATAATTACTTTCGTTTTAATTAAAATATTTCACGCACTTTGTGTGTCTATTGAATCGACACTAGAGTTAATGTGATTATAACTTATGTTACGTTTACAATAGTTATATACACGCGCTTCAACTTTTTACTTAATTTCACCTCACAAAAAAACCGAGGAACTTCCTTAATAAAATAAATAAACGAACTAACCTAACGATATGTTCGATACGAAAATTCATTAAAAGATAATTATTAAAATACCATACTAATGAAAAATCAATATAATCAGTTATTATTTGACAACGAAATGAACGTGCATCACAACGTGAAACTTGTTCATACTCTTACCTCGCATTCAGAAATGTATTTGTCTATTTCTAAAAACAACTTGTTTAGATGTTGCTTACAAAAGATATTTGGTAGATTTCAATGTGATTTGTCTCACTAAATTAATTAATAATTTATAATACCGTCTCCTGTAACACAGGTTTTCCTAGTTCAGGAGACAAGAGCAATAGAAACTATGTTCATATATAAGATTTTTGGTGAATAAAGATTATAACAATAATTAATTACCAAATTAATTCTTTAGATGATAAATCGATAAAATTTTATATCGATCATATTACTTGTATACTATTGAGCGTGTGTGCGTTCACTAATTCATCATCAGCATGTGCCTCATCTAGAACACTGAAAGGCTGACGCGTTATGCGTTTTCATTCAACGTGCTTAAGATGTCATTTGGACGGTTTTCTCGTCGTTACTTGCTAAGGATTTTCTTTAATTTTCACTTCTATGTAGACTAATAAGGTAAAAATGCTCTGACCTGCAAATCTAAAAGGAAATTGGTGACGTTATTGGTTAGGAATAATTGCGTTAAATTAATTTATTATTGCGAAACCTGTAAATTTATTTCAGTAAATAAATAATTATTTGTGAACATTAATTACATTAGTTTGGTACATAACTTTGTAGGTAAGTTTTCCGATTAATTCAAAGTATTATTTTTCCTCCATATCAATATACCCACTATAGGGTGCACTGGGCCATGCGGGTACCTTTCCGTATCAGATGCACTTGTACCCCGAGACATTATTGCTATTTGCTATAGAAATACTCGATCAGAAACATTTGGTTTTTCAACTAGAGTATTCATAATGTGTATAGTCTTAAATTCGTTTCAGTAATAATTAATTCGTGCACCAGTGACTTATGAAAATATTTTAAATATAGATATATTGTTCATTGGCATTTTTAAATTATTAATTAAATGGATTTATGGACGTGCGTTGTATGACGAACTGCGCAAGTGTTTTGATCGAGGCTACAGTAGCAGTATTTCCATTGTTATTGTCTACTCATATTATTGTGACAGCAGACAAACGAGCTTCCGACTCACCTGGTGGTTAGTGGCATCTGCGCCCATGGACACCGTTAATCGTAAGCTTTTTTTTTATTAATTGTGATTATGATTATTATATCGACTAATGATGCGTTGCAGGCCGTAGTGTTCAGTTGGAACTGCCTGTGTTCCAGTAATTGCACTGGCAGGTTCTCCCTTTGACCGGAACATGACCCCGTAAACTTGTTATGGCGGCTGGACTGTCCCGCGCCAGATGAGATCTTAACAAAGAAACTCTGTTTACTCTCTTTTATTAAATATAAAAAGTAGAACATTTTTCGATCGAAATCTATCAGGTTGTTTAAAACTGTAAAACTTAAACTAAAGTTTGTATCAAAAATTACCATTTCTATTCGATTAAAGTCCGATGTTCCGACGGCAGAGATCGAGTCCAGGCACCACAAGGCCTCCGCGGACATTCTCCGAAGACGTCGCTTGCGGCAGACGTCGAGTGTTCTACATTTCTGGTTTATTTATTTTCCCTCACTTACTTAAACAGAATTCACGGTTGACAAGCGTGGCTGTTTGTTTACTGCTTCGGAACAATCTCATCAGTACTTCTGTTGATCTACTGAGACGTAAGATGTGCAGGCAAATGTATTAGGTAAATATGTTGTACGATTTTTTTCTCTGTTTTATAATAAAGTCAAGAATGCAAAGCAAAGTAAGTATTTATGAACACAGAGTTTTCTATACATCTTCAACAGGATAGTTAGCATAAAAGCATATTTATACACAGTGCTCTATAAACATAATATTATGTTATATGTAAACAGTTTCAATCCTATTTGTAAATATGTAATAGATATTATAACACCTTAAGATAAATAGTTATTTGATCCTAATGTTATTAGTGATAATGACTGGTGTTGGACATCTTGTACGCACGAAAGCGATACAACAGCGGCGCAGCTCGCAACGATCAACTATCATCTCCATAATCTCTTCAACTCGCAAATATCAAGAATAGTTACAATATCGAATACATCTCACAAAATCGCGAGATTAAAAAGTAATTGAGACTTATAACCACATATATAGTCTTATTTCAATGAAACAAGTAATTAATTTTAATTATATGTCGCGTGCAGATGATTTTAGAAAATGTTTTCAAGGATTTACGTCCTTTTTTATAGTTTCTTTTTTAAGCTCTTTCTTTCGTAATACTTTTTTAACTGATGTCAATATTTCATAGTTTAAAAAATTAAATTAATAAAAAGCACAAAGAGTGGAAGAAAGATTTTTAATTTCCATGCAATAATAGACTCTGGTTCGTTTTGACTCTTGCGGACAATGATATGCGCTACGAGAGAAGCTCGTTGAAGTCTTCTGTAGGCGCGAGCGCGACGCGGTCGCCTCGTAGTCTCTCGGTAACGTTCGGGTGCTGAGTTCCTGCAGGCTTTCTTTCTATCTTCTTTTATTTTGGTCGTTTTTTAAAACTTTGCAAAATAATACAGTTTTATCACGTTTTAGGCAGAATACATTGAAAAAGTTAAGTTTTACAACACAAAATAAACAAATTACAAAATAAGAGCTGACGTTTTAGAAGGTGTTGTTTGACGATAAAATATTTACCTTCTAAACTTTTGACATTTTCTTATCATAAATATAATAATAAATTATGTTGTTGCGTATATATCTATCTCAAAATCACGCAAATGTTACTTTTGACCCAAAACAATATCATTACCAAAATAAAAATTTCAAAACCCACAATAAAAACTAAACAACGGCCTGTTTAACTAATAAAATATATCTAAACGTCCATCGAGATTCATCAGCAGTCATCGTTTGTCATCCCATCACCACCGACCATTCACCGCGGTCATAAACATAGCGCTCCTACATGTCGCTGCGCTCCGTCTGTGCGGGTGTACGTTTGTTTGTTGCGGTCTGAAGGGGTTTGTTAGTCATGTGGTTTCTTATATTCGTTTATATTATATATTATATTATAGTATTAATGGTTTGTTTGTTAACAACCTTTTGTGACATTATTTCGCTCTTCCCGGATATGTAGCAATAAGATCAGGCTATAGAAAAAAAAGGGTATCATCATGGTTACTTGGGATTATTATAAATTGGCAGGCGCCTGTCTTCCATCTCCCCTGGTGGAGCGTGACGGCGGAGACGAGCAGGGCGCACACCTGTCCGAGAGGTACCTGTACACTCTACACTTGAAAACAACACGAACAAAATATGAACTGTCAAACTGCTGAGTTTGAACAAACGGGTGAAATTTCTGTCATGCTAATAATTATGCTTTTTAGATAAATTATTTTAACTCTTTAGAAATGTAACAAGTTTGGATGTTTGGAAATATATGAATGTAATGTGTAGTATATTTATTAGTGGCTCTATGTAGTTTGATGTTTATTGTTATATGCGTGACTCAAATTAATTATAATTAATGTAAATTGATAACAACTGCTTATTGTTTAAGACGGTGTCATACATTTTATAACGAAACAATTTCATAGTTTATAATTATATTGTGTATATATTAAATAATATGTACACATATTACACAACGCCAACTTTCTAAAATCTTTTTTTAGCTAGAGTTTAAGCTGAAATAGTTGTTTCCGAGAAGCTTGCCACCAGCGCGCGGCGCACGTGCTCGGCTCATCCGCTCCAGTGCGACAGCTTATCTCTAAGCAGTACAGCACCACGTTTAACAAGCCCGACGTCTTGGATTAATCTCAATCTTACGTCGCATGTAATAAGGCTCATTGAGATGGTAATTTAACTACGTTTAGTCAGTATTATAAGTAATGACAGTATGATGTAATACAGGCAGTTATTTTCTGGTAATGATTGAAATTTGATCTGATTCTGTAGCTGGAGGCTTCTTCACATGATTGTGGTGTGGTTTGCAGTTGAAAGTAAATCTGTGGTTAAATTTAACTGTGGCTTATGATGAGATAGGTCACTTATGATAGTTTTAAATGAAGAGGTTATGTAGGAAAGGTAGGAAGGCATTTATGGTTACATTTGTTGCCTATAATGTTTTTAAGAGCCTTAGCAAATAATTGTGTTTAATTTTCTTTCGTGACAATTTAGTTACTATAATTCATGGAAGAAAAAGTATTAGTAGTATTCAGTAAATGCACAAAATGTCAGATAAAATAGGTATAGGTATAGGAAATGCACAAAATGTCAGATAAAATAGGTATAGGTATAGGTATCCTATTATTTAATAAAAAAAACAATAACTTTAACCTACAATCCCACGACATTGCGCCACAAGTCGGTCATAAAATTAAAAACAAGACATAAAACCATGAGTATAAAATATTATCCAACAATCTATTACACGAAATTACTTCAAAAATTTCAACTCAGAACTCTGAGGCGGTAAGATTCGTAACGTTCATCGATCGAGAGGTCAGCGTATCGATCGATGGCGCGGATCGTGAGCTAGATGACACGCTGCGTGCGCGGGCGCAAGACGAGCGTTGCATTATATTATGTGTCGGTTTGGCTTCTGTTTGATACTGATAGTATAGGGCCAAAAGAGGACTGTTAAATTTATGTACACTTTTCATTTCAACGTTACAGGTCTTTTTGAAATTTTAAATTCTAAATATTTTATTGGTAAACTCAGACCACTTATTAAAAGTAATGTTAGAAACGGTCACAGTTTTTTGTTTAGATAGTTGACAGTATTATGTGAAACGAGGGTACATGATGTACCCTGGCTGATTCCAACATTTTTGTTAAATTAAGAAACAAAAGTATTCATTCAATTTACGATTTCTTTGTTCAAACATAGCTATGCTCAAAATCAATAACATTTCCTGGCGAGGCCACTGCTCCTGTAGATCTTAACCTTCATTTAACTTTGAAGTGCTCTAACGTGGTATTTCCGCAAACGCTGATTGAGATTACCATTTTACGACCTCTCCAAATTGTCACTACGGTTTTACCAAAAAAACTCCAGTATTAGAGAGATTTAAAAATAAAAACATATTATTTAAAAAAAAAGTAACCAAAGAAAACAGAAGTTGAACACAATACATTTAAATTTCGTAATAATTATGTTTATTTAGTTTCCTTTGCGAAACTTCACTGACCTTTCAAGTAGCAGACGCACGTTCATGCAATCATTTTGATTTTATATAGATTCCACACTGTATTGTTGGAATAAATTGATATAATTTATAAGCATAATGGCAGTCCATGCGTGAATGAGCTCGGGTGTGAAATCGTTACAATTAATGTCCGCTGGCGATCAAACAGAGATGAGAACCATCAATGAGATTATAAAAACTTATTGATCTGTGTATTCACTAGCTTTTATGCAAGTCGTGAAGTCAGGCAGTTTGGAGTTTGTACGTTGAAGTGCAATGAATGAAATTAAATACGAAGTTGCATATTTTTCCACGTCGTGTTTTGTTTTCCGTTCTTGAAATGAACATTGTATATAGGGCCTGCATTCACAGTTCACTTGTTTAAGTATAAAAGGATATTTATTTAAACACGACATTGAAATACTTTATCGACAAAACTCATGGACGTAATTCACGGGAATTTCGGCTTTATTTAACAATGTTAATATTTTTATTTTATTTTCTTTCTCAATTTTTAAACAACAGCGAAACAAATACTATAATTAGCAATCTGAGAAAAAAAATATCGAGTTCCTGATCTTCTTCCAAAAAGTTTTTCTAGCTCAAGCCTTTTTACGAAAAGCCTTTTTACTAAAGCGCACAGTAAGCAATAATTCATTAGACCACCAGGCTCCCATTCAATTCCTTCATTGGTTTTCTAGTTATATGAAGGCATATTTCGAGTCAACGTAGTTAATTTAAACATAAGCTTTAACTTTTTGATAAACTGGTCAACCAAAATTGATGGGTCTACCTTCCTGCGTAGTCAAAATATCTGCAAGGTTGAGTTAGTGGCTGTCAGGATATTATTACAAGGGAAAACCAACCTTATTGTTGCATGACATAAAACATAAATATAAATACAAAAGACTATACTATATTGAAAGAACATGAATTTCATCAACATTAGCGTTAAATATAATAAGTACATATTGTATAATGTACAAACGGAACACACTTTGTACTGTATTTTTATTTTTGCTTTTTGTTTTTATATTTTCTTTTCGTGTGATTGTCGTGAAACAGTAATGATGGTCAATCGTCTGTGGATCATGTCATTGGGATGTATGTAATCATATCTAATTTATACTGTTAAAAAAGCTATGTACATTACTGTTTGTGATCGCCTTATGTTTAATAAAATAAAAAAAAATAAAAATGACGTACCAATGAACACACCCGTAGTGATATACCACCTTTTTTGACCACTGTACCCATATGCCTATCTAGGAACTTACTATTAAAACAACTAATATATTTTCAAGATGACGTACGCATTTTTTCTGAGAACATTCTTGGAAATAAAAGCCCTTTAGAGAAATAAACGAAGACGGTTAGTCCACAGGATGGAGTCGCGGGGAAAGCTATGTTTATATTGGCTACATAAAAACTCAATATTGACATAGATAGCCATAATAGTACACACATTTTTGCAAAATCATTAAATGTTTCTAAATTCACCTGTAAACATTTAAAACAAAAAAATTGTGTATGATATCTGCAACAAACATCTAATCTTCATACAGCCACAGTTCATAAGTTCAAATACACAACTTGCGCAGTTTTGTGAACGAAATAGAGTTATTTAAAAACGATTAGACTAGTTTAGACTAGACTAATGCAACGAGGATACATTATAAAAACTGTATCTGTTATATCGGCAAACAATTTTTGTTAAAAAATATCCACCGATACATATAAAGTTACATAAATTATTTAATTTGTCAATATAACTACGACAATAGCAAGTTTTGCTTCGAATCAAAATATAAATATATTTAAGGCAAATAAATATAATTAATAAAGAAAATAAAAATAGGCGTAAATTAAACTATCAGGTAAAAATTTTATTTTTAATGCTCCTTTTAAATTAGTTAGTGTTTGGATGCGCTGCAGGTCGGTCGGGTTGCTTTGAGAGCAGAGGAATTGTGGTGTGCACATATTACGTGGAACAACGGAATGGAGCCTCTTGATTACTAACATGTGAAAGCATAGGTGCTGCAGTCTCCACAAGGTACCATTGACTTGCTTTCGAGCCTTGAACGCTTATTTTAAAACATGTAAATAAAAGAGAAGGTCTTTACATTTTTTATGAATAAATATTTAAGTCCAACAAATATCTGCCCCATTTGAATTCTAAAAAGGATTGAGAAATTATTCCGTGGTGTTTTCACTATTTTATTGACGCGAAGCTGATTGCTCAGTAAAACTAATGAATATTTAGATTTAAAGTTCTTATAACATAAATAAACTTATAAATGTGGGGTCTGTTCTTAGATCAGATTGAGACGACCACTATTAAGGAAGTTATTGATATCAGTTATTCCAAATGATTATTTTTGGTTAACACTTTTTGACCAAATGCGACATTCATCGTGGTTCACGGAGTTCATCTCGAACCTTCGATCGATATTTATTGCACAGAATCCATCTTTAATAAGTGACTTGCGTCCCGAAGCCACGCTGGTTGAAACAACCTTTACAGAATGCATGGCTTCTAGAGAATCAGTTGCCTACATTTGAATATTTGGGTCAACTATAAACATTTGCTAATTATCGTAGTAATACTTATTTTACACGACGAAATTTTTGGCCATAAACTTACCTCTAAAGATATAAAATGCAAAAATCGAATTACGACTATGCTACGGTACATTACAGCGCAATGCAAGTATCTCTAAATACAAGAAAGTCTATCTATTATTTTGCAAGCTATTTTTTAAATAATTAGTAAAGTAATTAACAAACAAAGAAAAGTGATTTTTACATTATTTTTATTCATTTGAAAGGTTATTCACCTTTAAATCTAACACATACAATTTTAAATCGATACGATGTTTACTCTTATTAGATACGCAATAAGATCGACAAGAGTTTCCACATCACCACACCTAAGCAGCAGTTGGCTGTACCTTGCATGACAACTAATCATCAAAAAATGGAAAAATCTAATCATTGTAATTATTTACTAACGCAATTGTGCAAGCCAAACAATGCCATATTTTAAAGATTTAAAGGTCATTTTCACATTGGAAAGTGATTTTTATAACCTTTAGGCATTGCACACGAGATTAGTCCTTGTATGGCGACGTGCCTGCGCTTTAATTTTAATGAGGTACATTTTGTAATGACAATTTTTCAAAGCTGGTCAAGCTAAGTTTATGAAATTGAGTGATGATGAGAATAGCGATGCGTCAATTTCTGTCGTAACGGATAGCCAAGTCAGGCCCAAGGTGAGTCAGGTAGTCAGGTCCTGGCGTTACAATAGGTATGATGGCTTCTGGTTAAATCACTATAATAAGAACGACCCGAACGTTATTCTGCCAATACAAAAATATATAAACCAGTTAATTTCAGTCAAGAAAGGCTGTCCCAACTTAAGATTCAAAGGAGGCTGAGTAATCGTGGGCTAGACAGTTAATAGAAGGAAATTCATGCCAAAAAATAAGTTATATTAACCTTATTATAAATATACTAAACCGCGAACGATTTAATTTCTGGAAATGAAATAAATTCAAAATATGTAATTTCACTGTGATTTTTATGAGTGGAATTTAGTTTTAACGTCGGCAATACTGATTTTTTCCCCCTATAACGAGCGAAAAGAACGAACGCCACGTACGTGATTGACGAGTCACTCACTCAATCATGCCGTCAAATGGCTGCCATTCTGATACTCGTTTGTTTGGCTTTGTTCTGTGGTTTTCCTCTTTTCTAACGACTTACGTTTGTTATACGGACCAACTACGATTCTTATTTACTCGAATACTTTGTGCTTGCCTACCGGATCCCGACAATCCGCCTTACACGACGAATATTAGATTTGTTCCCTTGGATACCCGATTTTGCATTTCGACATGGATCGTTGTGTTAACTGTGGCATTGCGTTTGGTCGCGGTGCTACTGTTGGCAGACGAGTTTTTAATGAAGAAATATTGTTGACAATAGCGTATGACTGAAACAGTAAGTAATTTATTCTTGCGAATAATTTCAAAGTGAACAAGATAGTGGTTAAGATAAATGTTTATGCTATTTTGGGTGGCATACAAGGGGTGAAATACATACACGATTCGTTTTGGGACATCATTAAGTATAGTTTATTTAAGTTATTTATTGAAAATTCCAACGAAATAATTTTAAATAACATTCTCACAACCTAACGAAACTTTATATGACACTACTAAAATATCTTTTTTTTTTTTTTTTTTTTTTTACTTTATTTGGGTTAACAAACAGTGAACACAATATATATTTGCTATTAAAGTAGTATACAAAACAATTACTCATTGTGCCACCCATAACATTAACCACAGCATTTTATATAATAATGAGTTAAGAGATGATGATACTAACTACATTAATGTTTTAAGAAAATGTAACAAATAATTAAATTTGCTTTACGTACTAATAAGGTGTTGTTAACTATTATTAAATTCAAAGAAAAGTTTAACATATTTTAACAATTCAAGCTATTTAGCGTTTTAAAAAAATGATCAAATTATAACTAACTATTGAGCAATTTATTTATCTGTTTTTTATAAGTAACAACATGCTTATCAAATATATCCACTGAATTAAAGTGAGTGTTATACGAATCAGTAATTCTATGTAAAGGTGAACGTTTGCCAGCATTAGTGCGACAAAGACTAGTAGCAAATAATCTAGACCTATTACGAGAGTGAGTCCTGTAAGGGACTCGGTAACATAATTTATTGTTTAGATCAATACAGTCATATCGGTTATGACACAAGTCATATAGGAACATTGTTTCAAGTTGAAGACGTCTAGATTTTAGGTTAAACAGTTTGTATTTAACAAGTAATTGGTCATATGTTAACTTTATATGAAAACATTTATAATGCATGGTTTTTAAAAATCGTTTTTGGGCGGATTCAAGTGCATTAACATATTTATTATAAAAGGGGTTCCACACGGGCACGGCATATTCAAGCTGCGAGCGGATCAGTGATTTATATAAACACAAATAAGTAGATGGTTGTCTGAAATCATTACTGGAGCGCATTGTGAACCCATACATTTTATAGGCTTTATTAATGACATTATCTACATGCGTGTCTAGGTGCAATTTCCGATCCAAAGTGACTCCAAGATCCTTAATTTCATCAACAATATCGATCTGAACACCACATAACTTGTATGAATACTGACTTACTCTGTTTTTTTTTGTAAAGCTTATAGATTTACATTTGTTTATGCTTAGACTAAGTTTATTCAGTTTGCAATAGTTACTAAAAGTATCTAAGTCTCTTTGAAATCTTTCATAGTCTTCAGTGTTGTTGATAGTGTGATAAATTTTAAGATCATCGGCGTATAATATATAGTTACAAAATTTAAAACAATTGCGGACGTCGTTGATGAAGATGATAAACAACAAGGGACCTAATATGGAGCCCTGTGGAACACCAGAACTAACAGAGACATAATCGGACTCATAACCATTGATAACCACCTTCTGTGTTCGGTTTGAGACGTAGGATTTAAACCAACGCCACAGATTACCACGAATACCATTAAAGGCAAGTTTTTCTAAAAGTAATCTATGGTCTACGCGGTCAAAAGCCTTACGAAAATCTGTATACACACTATCGGTTTGCTTATTTTTGTCTAATCCTTCAAAAAGGTAAGTTGTATAAACTAGTAAATTAGTGATTGTCGAGCGCCGTTTTACAAAACCATGTTGTTCTTCAATAATAGTGTTGTGCAATATAGGATAAATAATGTTGTGCACCAATCTTTCAAAAAGTTTTGACAATACCGGTAGTACAGAAATAGGGCGATAATTTTCCACATTGCTAACCGAACCTCCTTTATGTACTGGCACTATTCTTGCGGTTTTCCAAATGGTAGGAAAAACACCTTCGCAAAGGCAGATATTAAAGACATGATGCAGTGGGTAACCTAGAGAATGAGCAGTAGATCTAAAAAAGAGAGGTGGAATGTTGTCAACGCCTGAGCCCTTAGATATATCTAGTGCGAGCAACTCTTTGATAATCGATTCTTTAGTAATGTATAAGTCACTGATATTCAGATTATTATTAGTATTTGTGTCTGGTATGTCAGCTATATCAAATTTCTCATCTATGTTGGAAGGTTCATAAACCGAATGAAAAAAATTAGAAAATAAGTCACATATGCTTGTTGTATCGCTTGCAATTACATTCTTATATGAAACACTATTAGGTATATTGGTGTTCTTTTTGCGGTTTTCAACATATGTCCAAAAATGTTTAATATTGTCCTTAATACTACATTCTACTGACTGAATGTATTGTTTAAAACACTTTTTAGACTCAACTTTGAACCTATTTCTATAAATGCTGAATGTTTCATAATCACTCTGATTCCTATATTTCTTCCATTTTATCCAAGCTAGATTTTTATTCTTAAATATATGAATCAAAGCAGGTGAGAACCAAACAGGAAAAGAGGATTCCTTAACTAATTTTGTTGGTACATGATTTTTTATAATGGATGAAATCACCTCGTATAAAGCCACAACAGCTTGATTCGCTGTTTTTTTCTTAAATAATAGATCCCATTCTACTTTATTCAACTCTGCATTTATAACTGTGTAGTCAGCTTTTTTAAAGTTATATTGTATGCGTGGCCTGCTACAGGTAGGTTTCACATTTGTGTCTATATTAACGAGCACAAAGAAAGGCGGATGATGCTCATCTATTGGTACAAGCGATAGTGGCGTAGGAAAAGCATCACAGTCATATTTATTACTGAAAAACAAATCAAGTATACGTTTATTTTTATTTTTAAATTGATTAAATTGAAAACAGTTTGATAGTGACATAAAGTTAATTAAATGCTTAACAGCTGTTGAGTTAGTTGCACACACAATAGGCTCCGAATATTTACCTCTGCTTTGCCACTCAATAGTTGGCAGGTTATAATCACCTGCCAGTATAAAATCATTAACGTCAGGTAACAGTAGTTTATCGGATATGAAATTAAGGTACGATGCATAGTCCTCAGAATTTAAATTTGGTGGAATGTAGGTGGCACCTATGACACAACAGTAATTACGCGCACGTATTTCGACAAGGACACAGTCCACCACCGGCGAGAGGCAAGCTGCGGCGGCCGCCGCACGGTGCGGCGCCGCTCCCAGCTCGCGGCGCACCGCCACCAGCACGCCGCCGCCGTCCTTCCGGCCACTGGCCGCGCGGTCCCTGTCACACCTATATACACAATACCTACAATCTATATACTCACTATCCAGAACTTCACTGTGCAACCACGTTTCCGTTAAAATAATTACGTCGTAATTATGTGTTAATATATTTACATAAACTGTGTTTAGTTTAGTTCTCAACCCTCGACAGTTTTGATAGTACACTGATAATGATTGTTTATTCACGGCGATTGACAGAATGATAAAGATATATATGTATAGTATAGTAATGAAAATGAATAATACTAAATGTTATTTTTAATTTCATACAGTTTAAATATATACCATGCCCGTGCAAAAACCCTTCAACAACAACATATACCTTTTTTACATATTTAAATTTATTGTAGTTAGTTTTTATTATATTTAAGTACGCACTGCTTAACCAATGACTCTCACATGTATTTTCCAATATTATTGAACCGTTATTTATGACATACCTTAAAGTTAAAAAGATTATTATGTATACCAACATATTATAGTACTCACATAAAACTATAATCCCTATTGATAGTAAATAATGAGGATATAATCTAATATAAACTACACTTGAATTATTTAACTTAACACATTCACTTAATTTTTGAGACATCTTGTGTACAACGAACCGCGAATATTGCAGAGGTTTCCGATTTACGAACGAGAATAAGTCCATGCTTAATCCAAACAAATTTGTATTGGTATTTTTTTGCCGCTTCTCTGCACTCACGAAATAGTATTTTATTGTTTAACGTCAAATGTTCGTTGAGATATATGGTGCACGGAGAACCTGTGATTGATAACTTGCTGGTGTCCAGTCCCTTTACGGAGCGGTATGATGACAATATATTGTCACGTTGGATCCTGGAGGTGAACTTCACTACCACATTCTTAGGTCTGGTGTTCTTTTGATCAGCGTGCGGCACCCGGTGAAAATATATATTATATATTATAGCTTATAAATTATAGCTTAACTTCTAGAAATACAAATGTTTTCAAATTTTAGGTGAACACTTCAAATGTATGTTTGTTATAGAAAACACTATTTCCAAGTTGTTAACACCATAGCCCAGAAATGTATGGGACGGTATCTGCCTCCTTTTCTGATACAACTTTATCAACACAGTAAATCAACGAATCTTAGACTAATGATGTCCTTTGGCTCGAACCACACTTACCACATGAAACGCTTCGCAGTTCAGAATTTATTCTGCTTCGTTTCGTTCAAAATTACCTAGACCTTTGGTTCTAATATTATTCATTTATTACACAATCATCTTTTTTTATGTTGCGTCAAAAACATTTTACGCGGTCCTGCTGACGGCGGTAGCTGCTTTAATATTTACATGTGCTTTTCCTGGTTTATCCACCCTTTGGTCCTACAAGGACAAATTAAAACTTTTACTTCTACTAATGACGTGTGTGTCAGCTGTGACCCTGGAGATCTAGACTTATTTCATTTATTTCCGTCAACTTCAAGCGTACAGTACATTGATTTTCAATTGTTATTTTATCCAACAAGATCGCAAGCCGCGAAGAAAGCTTTCCTATATTATTTTTATTGACTAGAGTGCCTAGTTGGCCGGTCACTATTATTTTACCGAGACTACAATTTCATCATCTTATCGACAAAAATACATCCTTATATCCTTCCCTTGTGGCGCGACCTCAATAACCAAAATGGTTCATTTGACAGTTCTTAAATAATGTCATATTTGCAAACTGTTGTTTATATTACGTCAGAAGTGATAAATAAAGATGCATTTCAAGTTTATTTATTTTTAAACAAGCGCGACTTGTTCTGTGTTATGTAATATTGCAGATATAGAGAGTGTTGTCATGAAAGTTATAATTCAAAACTAGCGTCGCAGTCAAACTGCGAAACCGAAACCAGAATACAATTATTGATAACAAACAAATATTAATAACAAACAATTATTATTTAAAAAACATTCATTAATTTGTCCCGACACTGTTGCTGGTGCCCAGGACAACTACAAGAGGTTTTTTTTCGAAGTAACATTATAAAAGCTTCATTTTTTAGACTTACAAACACACTTATGAGGGATTTACTTATATCCCTTAAAATAAGTCCGCAAAATAAGCCAAAGATGGTCGAAGGGCATTAAATTGAACTACAGCTCATCAAGACACCCTGTATATTTATTTTTTTGAATAAACATGAGGTTAAACATTCGATAAGTTTATTGCATGCAGTGTTATTTATTGATATTTTTGTAAATTTTCATTGATTTCATGTTTTATGTTGACCAACGAGAGCATTGACCTTTTAAAGTAGTTACATTATTTATCTTCGTAGCCGATGAGATGCAGAGGTTGGTCCGGATTGCCTACTTCTGCGAGGTGTTCAGGGTTTGTTTGCCTGCCCGAGTGACCTTGTCATCGGATAACGAGACTTTGTTGTTTTGTTACATCAGGTTGGTCACATTGTAACACATATAGACCGGCCCTCGGAGGGTTCTGGTTGCAGCTAGTTTGTATCGACGCCCGGCGTGGAGGTGGTAGCGTGGTAGAGGTTCTCACGTTAAGATCTCGTCTGGAGGGTTCTAAAGTCCTTCATATTTTAACCGCCTTTCCGTACGTGGTTGTTTACCGTATAAAGGGAAGTAATTGCCAGAATAATGATTGTAGCAAAGGGCAACTGAAGCGTTCATTCGGCTCCGCGTCACTAATCGATAATCAATAAATAACAATATGATTAATCAATACCGTCTTCGGTTGATGAATATCCACGGGCCCGCATGGCGCCCGCCATCCGGTGGATCGCTTGCTTGTTTGCCGGCTATGACAAAGTACAGGGAGCTGAAGAGAATAAAGAGTATAGAAGATAAAAACGCGTATCAAACATTACGAATCGAAAATGGTACTAGTATATAATTCAAAATTCAAATATTTATTTCTCAACATTGTCAATGACTTTTTATTGACGTCAAATAAAACATAGACAAGAAACTACACGGGTATATTTTTTTCAAAATAAATATACAGTGTCTCTTTATGTCTATATAAAATTATTCTTATCTGCATCTGTTAGCTGGGTGGAAGACCCCCCCCCCCAAGTATCCAAATGACGAACACCCTCAAACGGCACCCGTTCACGAGTTAACGCGGGATCCAGCCATTGCCCTCCTCAAACATATTAGAGGGAAGTGATATGGGATAAGTGATGAATATGGTTGCGCTACTGCTTATTCCATGCAAAAGACTTTCTAAAAATATATTCCAAATACGTTATAGTAAATATCAAAATAGGTACGAATGGTTCATTTACAGTAATATTACCAATAAGGGCTAAGGTTCCCACTGAAAAACATTTGCAAAAGTATTTACTAAATGGGCACAAATCACAAATTTAACACAAATAATTACATACCTTTTCTCCTGTGTTTATTTGACATACACTCTTGTAGAAAAGAAAAAGAAACTCGGGTTTTTCCATCCAATTTATTTTTAACCACAATAGTTCATTGTAGTTCCTACTCTAAATTCTAAATGAAACGCATCATAGCGCACATGTGCGTCACAGTTTTCCACCACGCCGTCCTCTACGGCTATCACAACAGATGTCATGGCCGCCGTGACTTTCAAAACATTGTTGGCATATTCTACACGTGAGAACTCCCCTCATCTTCATACGAGTTATTGCGTTGCAAAAGTTTTATTTTTAAATGGTTCTAGTGGAAAGTATCGAATTCAAGGATCAGTGGATTTTGTGTGATCTTTGGCAAGCGAGGTCGCGGGATTAGTGCCGTTAATTGTAGTTATTTTTGTGTGTGACCTTAGTTAGTGTAAGCTGATGGAGTAAATAATAAAAGTTATTGAAATATTGTTATTAAATATTTATTTATGGAACGTTGTACAGTCTCTAACGAACTCTTTATCAAAAATATTATAAGTAAAAATTTAAGTAGTTTAAACTTCAAGTATAGAGACCGAGAGATGCCGACTTCATCTTCACCATCGCTTCCTATCAAATAAGATGGAGGACAAACTCTAATCCGATGTACAAAACAAACCACATGACATTATTTCTGCCGAAATGAAACCACAGTGTTAACGTACAGTGTCCCGCTTACCGGCTTGCAAGTGAACAGTTACGTATTTTTAATCAAAACTCATTACGATCAATGTGTCTCTACATCGGTATAAATTACGTAATAATAGCGCAGTTAATTCAGAAAAATAGCTTAATAGGGACTCCATAACACACTCTTCTTACTTTGGCCATACAGTTGGTGTGTTTGTCTGGGGATTTATTATTTTTATTACGTGATATTTATCATCAGGTAATTTAGGTGTCACGAATTAATTCAAACAGCTTATCAAATCTACCAAAAGGAAAGAAAATTCCTCCCATAAATAATTTATTTTTAAAATAGCAAACATTGATGGAAGCCTGTCAACAGGTCTCAGGCCGATGAGCTCGGCTCAGGCACAGGCTGTGCTTTTAAGTCTGGCATTACACATCATTAGTTACCCACATTCGTGCAACGACGGCCACTGACCTTGCACGAGTTTCAATAGGGTACTTGACCAAATAAATGTTTCATAAATAATAATGATAAATATTTCTAACATTTACACCAATTATCTAGCCCAAAGTAAGTATCATTAAGAACTTGTGCTATGGATACTAGATAACGGATACGAAATTGCCTATGAAATTGCCGTTTTTCACGAATTAAATGAAGGGTAATTTTTTAATATATTTTTTATTTCTATTAATCAAAATAATCACCCATGCAATCAATGCATCTTTGCCAACGCATTGGTAGCTTATTGATGCCTTTCTTGAAGAAATCAGCTGGACGGGAGGCAACAAATTCTTCAAAGGCATTTTGTACTGCCTCTCGGGTATTGAATTTTTTTCCCGCCAAGAAGTTATCCAAATTCTGGAAAAAGTAGAAGTCTGTAGGCGCAAGGTCTGGTGAGTACGGCGGATGACGGAGAACTTCCAACCCCAGCTCTTGTAGCTTGGAGACCGTCTGCTGTGCAGTATGAGGTCGCGCGTTGTCGTGCAGGAGCAGTGGAGCCGAACGATTGACAAAAGCTGGTTGGAGACGTGCGAACTTCTCCATCATTGTGTTCAGTTCTTCACAGTACACACCGTTTGGCAAGAAGCTGTGATGAATTACACCCGCGTTAGACCACCAAACAGTGACCATCACTTTTCTAGGGGTAAGTTTTCATTTAGGGCATTGTTTGGGTGCTGAACCAGGGTCCAACCAACTTGCTGAGCGCTTACGATTGTCAAACAGGATCCATTTCTCGTCACAAGTAACAATGCGGTTCAGAATTCCTTCATTTTGTATGCCTGCTGAGCAGTGCAAGGCACGTCTCCACGCGTACTTCGCGCTGGCGGTCATTGAGTTCGTGGGGTACCCATTTGTAAAGCTTTTTTACCTTGCCAATTTGACGCAAATGGACCAATATTGTTTTGATGCTAACGTCGAAAGCTGCTGCTAATTCAGCCGTGGATTGAGTTTCATCAGCTTCCACAATTGCCTTTAATTCGTCATTGTCGACCAAAGTTTTCGGACGACCACGGGGTTCATTTTTCAGGGCAAAATTTCCAGAACGGAAGCGGGTAAACCAATAACGGGTGGTGCGTTCGTTTGTAGTGTTCGCTCCGTAAACGTCGTGTATGTTGCGTGCCGCTTGTGCCGCTTTGCTGCCACGACGGTACTCATACTCCATAATTACTCGAATTTTTAACTTATCCATGATGACGAAAAATGTTCGAATGCGTTGAAAACAAAACACTTACTATTAAACAAATGAAGATTTTAGAAAAAGAATTCCATGTTTGTCAAATAAAATTAATTTGAAATTAGAATTATCAGTCAAAAAAAAATATATTTTCATTTGAAATGGCCAGTACGGCAAAACGGCAGTTTCATAGGTAAAGACCTATTATAATATCTGCTCCAGGATTCGAACCCGGGACCTCTGGCATGGAAGGCAAGGCTACTTACCACCATACCAAACAGGCCGTCAAAATGTTTAAATATTACATGTTTAAATAGTTTATCAATAGTAAAGAAATATTGCAGAAATAACAGTATGTTTACAATCAATAGTTTTCTGGATACAGCGATATGTTTGCGGAGCTGCTGCGAGTCGCCTGAAAAACGCTCCGAAAACGGTACGAAGTTGTGACGTCACAACGTGTAAATCATACTGAAAATTGTATGGGCGATTAGACAAATATATAATAGCAAAGTAGATAACGCGTGTACATGCATACTGCCATAATAAACATTGTTATATTTAATGTCAGTAATGTTTAAAAAATTCATTAAGTTTTTTGCTCCTGTTGTAAATTTTCTAATCTGTGTAATTTCGATATTAAAGACAAAACTTTATTTTTTTAAACATTTTTGGGTAAAAATATCTTTTTTTTTAAATTAATTACAAAAACTTGCATTTTCGTTTGGTGTCAAATACCCAATTGAGTTCTTATTGTAGTAAGTTCTTTAGTTTCATTGAAATACAACAATGCAGTAAGAACTGAACTCCACCCCCACCCCGTGACAGGTCGGTGGCCATCGTTGCTCCAATATGGGTAGCTTATATGTAATGTGTAGTGAACGCCCTAATAAGGATGGTATATTTCGCAACTGCCTACTGCAGTAGTTTAGATCTCTATGTCATCTTCTCTGTACTTCTTATCTTAATCTTTGAGCTTAAGACCGCAGCTGGAGATCCGGGTTACTCTTGCATTCATAAAAATGAAGTCCGAGCGTTTTACAAAGTATGGCCTTTCAGCTTAATCCAAACAATCAGCACACACAACATCACAATACGCGATTACACTCGGTTTCGTTGACATATCGCATGCGCGGGCGCAGCGTGCCAACTTGCGTGCGCTTTCTCTCGGGCGATGCTCCCAAATCCTGCACAGATTTTGCCATTTAGATGAGTTCAATGAGTTTTGTGCATCGATGGATCTGAAAGAGAATCTTACAGTTCGCTCGCGTTAAGAAAATATTGAAACAACGTGGCGTTACAAATATTAGCCAATAACGTCCCTAAAATATAAGAAAATAAATGACGGAACCTTTTACGAAATTCATGATCTGATAAAAGTCTTTACTGGTAGTAGAGTCTCGCGCGTTAGGATCTCGTCTGGGCGGTACCAGCCTTTTTAGCCGCTCTCATCACGTTCATGTGGAGGTGTGCCGGCCAAAGGAAACGAACAGCCAGTGCAATTACTGAAACAAAATAAATTCCAATTTAATCTTACGGCAAAACATAATTATTCGATAGTTCAATATAATACGAGATAACCAATCAGAACACCTTTGACTGACGATGTCCATGGGCGCGGATACCACTTACCGTGAGCCATTTAGCCACTTCCATTTGCCGGCTGTGGCGAAGTTAACAAAATCTGAAAATGTTATCAGTTATAATAAAAGCTGTGTTTGTTGGAGCAAAGTGAAGCTTAAGGTAAATATTCTTGTGTGTAAATAATGTTACCATAACTTTATAAACTTTATATTTTTTAAAACAATAACATTTGTAGGAACAAATATTACACTATATACGAATGAACATTTTTGTATAACTTAGTCTGGGAACAAGTCTAGACAATAAAACAATTGAGATTTTGAAAATGGCGACCCCATTCTTGTAACATAGTATTTCTGTGTTTAAAATTATAATTTATTATTTAAGTACCCAATTAACGTAATGTCCGGCAGATTCAGTGACCCCAGACTCCTTAATTACGACAAACGTTTTATATTCTTATTGTGTGTAACTGTTCTAGGCAAAGGAGAAAAATACTTATTGTTAATGCTCATCGAATTCGTGATGTAAATTTGACATTTCAATTCAATTGCATTTCAATACAAACAAACAAAAAATGGAATCTACAAAAAATTTAGGCTACTTTTGAGCCTTTTCTTCATTTCAGGGTATTCTTAACCCAACTCTTGAAACTTCAACTCAGTTTTACGCATTAAGACATAAGTTGCTGACTCTCAAGGTAGCACTATCGAATTACCACACTATTATCCATAAAGCACCCCATACGTAAGCGCCGATAACACCACCAGCTATTTTACATAACTTTACGTAACGGTTCCACCAACCCACACAGTTCAGGCAACAATGGGAAACTGTAAAATATTAATAGAACCATCAGCAGTGACCCATATGCGGCAACACGCGGTTACCGAGTACTTAAACCGGTAACTTCGATATTCAAATAGTTAACAAATTGTCTAATAAAATTCTACTGCGTTTGCGCAGATAAAAATAACCGAAATGTCAGTAGAAACTGTTATTAGTTATGCGAATTAGTTAGTTTTGTAATATTTTATTAGTTTATAACGTTATTTTAGGTATATTTGGATGTTAAGCATTTTTTTGGGAACAGTATGACCTAGAAAGAACGTCGAATATCTTTCTGAAGGGGTCTTTTCTTTATTTAATTTATTTTTCGACTTTACTGGAACCAGCTGACAGAGTTTTGTCTATTCATTTTCTGTGTTTGTTGAGTAATATTTTTACGCTTGTTGTTTTAAGATTATACCTTCAGATGTGATTCAGTGTGAACAATCGCTTCTTCATAGCTGAAATGTTTATTGGCGATCGTAATCAGTTACGATCTAGCATAATCATTAATTCCTCGTGCGTGCTGGCAGTGCCACTACCTGGCAGTACCATTACCTGGCAGTACCACTAACTGTCAGTACCACTACCTGGCAGTACCACTACCTGGCAGTACCACTACCTGGCAGTACCACTACCAAAACGCTAGAAGATATAATAAACCTACCACTCTACTAACAATAACATTGGTTGAACGTTCTTGGAGCCGTTTTCTCACCTGTTTTTGTTTTATCTGAATTATACATTTTGTTTATTTATGCCCTACATTTTCACTAAAACATCATTTCAAGAAGTTTTATAAGTTACATAGATACACTGTAAAATCCAGTATGTTTATGATTATTAATTTATTCTTATTGGTAAATGCTACAACAAATTATATTTAAATAATTGAGATTGAATCCCGTAATGTATCCACATTATTCGTTGGAACGAAATAAAAGCTCCTCATTGTGAAATATGGCGACCGCTGACCCCTTGGATCTTCGATACCATCAGACGAACAAGCAAGCACACGGGGATTATGAACGGAAGTCACGTTGCGGTGAAATGCCATTTGGCTTCAATAATGCTAAAGACATGCTTTTAGTTATTACGAGATGATCGACAATAATTTGTAATTAGATGTTTAGTTTAGGGTAAGTAGTATGTTTAAACTAAAGTGAATTTGTGTATAATGGACATTAAACAGAGTCCACACTTTCGTATGTAATATGTTTGATACCTAGAATTAATTTAACATGAGATAATTCGGACCATTTAGATGTTAATTGAAAAAAAGATGTAGACATTTCGATATATCTCAATTGAATCTCGTGTTCCTTGATAACTTTTCAATCTTCCAAAACTAAGCTTAACTACGAGGGTGGATTGAGCTCGCGGCCTAACATAGATAGCGTTGTCATATTATTATAAAATTACCCTCATATTAAACCTACACTCTTTGTCAGTTTTTGTGCAATTTTTCTCTGAGATACATGCGTAATTATTTATTTTATTTAACATTAAGTGAGAGTAATTTTCATTAATTTTGAAAATGGATTGTTTAGAGCACAATACCGTGATCAAATACCTCCACAAGAAACACTTAACTCCAAAACAGATTCATGAAGATATGGTGGCTACTTTAGGAACATCTGCTCCGTCGTATACAATAATACAAAAGTGGATAGCTAAATTTAATCGTGGACGAGAAAACATCAAAGATGACCCCCGCTCTGGACGGCCTTCTACAGCTACGACTTCGAAAACATCGAAAAAATATGTGATCACATCATGGGAGACAGAAGATTGAAGATATCTGAGATAGCTGAAGCTCTAGGAATTTCATATGAACGTACACAAAACATGACCTTTAACGAATTAGGGTTCCACAAGGTGTCTACAAGATGGGTCCTTTCAGTTGAACAGAAACGAACTCGGCTCACGATTTCTAGAGACTGTTTAGAGCTTTTTCAAGCTGATTCAAACGAATTTTTGGCAAGGTTTGTTACTATGGACGAAACATGGGTTCATCACTATACTCCTGAATCCAAACAACAATACAAACAATGCAAGAGACCCGGATCTCCAACCCCCAAGAAAGCTAAGGTGTGTTTTTCAGTAAACAAGGTAATGGCATCGGTTTTCTGGGATTCTAAGGGTGTCATCTTCGTTGATTACTTAGAAAGAGGACAAGGAACAGGACCAGGAAGAGGACCCTATTACGTCGTTTACGCGAAGAAATAAAGTCTTAAAGACCAGGATTTTCGACCAAGAAAGTTTTGTTTCATCAGGACCATGCTCGTGTTCACTCATTTGCAGAATCGATGGCTCAAATAGTGAATTGTGGTTTCGAATTGCTTATTAATCAATAATTTTTTTTCACCTGACTTGGCACCTTCTGATTTCCACCTATTTCCAAAACTAAAAACACACCTAGGTCGAATGAAATTTTCTACCAATGAGGAGGTTAAAGTGGCCGTAGATGCCTTTTTTGAAGACCTTGACGAGACCTTCTATTTAAATGGGATCAAGGCTTTGGAGAACCGCTGTACTAAGTGCTTTGACCTAGGAGGAGAGTATGTAAACTTTTCAATCCATCCTCGTGCATTAGCAAGAAGTTGGCTTGTTTTTTTTTGTGACGACACAAAAAAAAATTCGGTATTATAATGATGCGGATAATTCTAACTCTCTTTTGCACGTATATTAACCTCAAACCTTCGAAGGATTACAGCAGGGTTTCTCAAACTGGGGTACGCGAACCCCAAACCTTTGTGTCACAAATATTTTATACTGTATCTATGTAATCTATGCGTTTTTTCACTAATACATGGACACAATACATCACAACCGACATGCCTACAGCAGCAAACTGCCAGCCAGTGTCTTCCGACCCCCCCCCCAGGCTGTACACATTCACGGGGTGTAATTATTCGCTCACTTCTGCCGGAATGATGCGACACGCGATCTTGTACACACGACCTCTGTCTTTATCACTTTTTAGTTTTAGGCTTGGCTAATGTAAAATAAAACTGAGAGAAATTAAATGTTGATTTAGGTATTATATTTTATATAAGTAGAATAAGTTTTCTAATTATTCTTGTTAAACAAGTAACAAGCTCATCCATTAAACTTAATAAACATAAAAATAAAACGGGTATGGTATATTCTTAACAGGAAAGTTGTTTGTGTTTTGTTTACATTCAATATAATATAAACGATCCCATAATACCCAATGCTCGTTAGTTACGAAATTCAAAAAAAAAAATAGAGAAGATTTACTTGTGTGCATATATACTTTTATATACACACAAGTAAATCATAAGCTTCTTAGTATAGGTATAGAGATATAGCTTCTTTATACATATATGTACTCAATTGTTGATATATTTTAAGTAATTTGTCCTTCCTACTTTGATCATCATAACACCCACATAGTTCACATGGCTGTGTTCCGGTTGAATGGGAGAAGTTCCACCTGCAGCCTACAGTCGGCAACGCAATATCTATCGCTAATCAATCAATAACAATATAAGTCATCAGTAACATCATTAGTGGTAGATCGCCGCCGCTGACCGTCGGGTGGAACGTGCGCTCGTACGCCGTTCACGACCAAGTTCAAGACCTGACAGATATCACGTAATTTACAGTCATATGCGAGTCTTATATATTGATACGGCTTTCTTCTTTTTGCAATTTACTCTAATAAAACAAATATCTGAAAGCTAATCTATCTGCACCGCGTTTGAGTGTACAAATATTAATACAAGTTTTTGCCGGCGGTAAGTTCCCAAGCCTTTGTGCTATCTGCTTATGTAAATACGCATGATTCACTCGTGTGTGTGTGTGTGTGTGCGTCACATCTCGAACTAGGTGACGAGTTACATGTTGGGTTATATTCGATTATTTTCATTAAAGATGGTTCATTTATTTACACGATTGATTAGTTACACTTGCTGAGTTCGACAAATGTCTCCTCTAAAGAAGACATAAGGTTTCGCGAACATGCTGGTACTTACCTTTATTTAACTCAAACCAATATATTTTATACAAAGAATGAAAAGTTATATTATTTATATTTAGTTTATTTAACAATTATAGTTTCGTTGATCCTATATCATTTATTTCATTACAGCAACACCACAGTTGTTGAAATATAAGACATATGTCAGACGTGTCAGTGCCAATGCCATCAGTCAGCTTTATCTTCTCGTTGTTGAACGTTTACTAATTGCGTTTCTTAAAACTTCAAGTTGCTATCACCAATCAATAGAAAAAATCGGTAAAATATATAATTTTGAACTGTTATTAAATTAAAGTTATTTTGTGATATATTTTCTAGAAGTAAACAAAGAAATCCAATCCACAATCATACAAAGAAAGAAACGTCAGTTTACACTGGCTTGTCAAAGTCAATGTCTAACTGACATACAGACTTGAAAATATTTTTCCTGATAATAAATCTTCACATATTGTAATCGGAGGTCTACCTCAGTACATTCATTATCAAGCTCGTATGATATTATAAAAATGGACTCTCTATTGCTGTCACATGCAATACACAAAAGTGTGTCAAATCAAATCAAAGCAATCATGCAATTCAAAGTGTGTCTGTTAGTTCCAGAGATTATCACGTACAATTATGTCATTTGTCAGTTAAATTAAAAAATATCAAAGATCACCAACACATTTCATGACCAGCATGACATCATACGGCACAATTTCGTGCCATTGCACAAACCCTACTTCTCTCATATCAAACATTACACACAGTATCCCGCCTAAACAGCTGCTTCACAATACAAAATGGAACAATTATTCACAAGTAATTAAAATATACGTTTTGCATCACTTGAAATTGCACTAGTTTGGCCCAACTTCGGCTAAGATTGGGCATAATTGCTATTTGCGCAAATGTTGATCTGCACTTGACATTTAGACTTAATATCATTTATTAAGATTTAGTACTCCGCAGTTGACAAATGCACTAATCAATATTTTGCATCGCCTTTATTAGACCTGTGATTGAAGGTTGCGACAAGCATCTCATAAATTAGGAATTGCGCTTTGATACCAGTACCTAAGGCTAATGTTGAACGGTGCTTTTTATTCACAACATTCTTGATATTCAAATTCTGCTGCAGGGTCTTAGAATCAAAGAATGCTTAAGATCAGTCAATGAATAAAATTATAGATATGATCAGTATCGATACATGTTTGAATCAGTTGCTCTTTGCCGGCTTTTAAAACAGTAAAAAAATATGTAGAAACCTATTAAGAGTTAGAAAATAAAACGCGGGACATGACAAAGAATATGACACTGCAGTCATTTTTAAAATTTCATGCATTCTATACTACAACTAGGATGCAAATACCATTCGTTCAATTATAGGCTTTACGCACGGTATAACATCTTTCAATGTCCTTAAAAATATTTACGACAATGTTGATTACCTCGCACCCCCAAAAGCTATATAAAGTAATAACAAGAACATAATTAAATTATAATATGTTTACAAACAAATTTTATTAGCAACTTTTACCGGTAAAAATCTGATCAACAAAATCCTCAATAACAAGGTTGCAAAAAACCGGTATTTATAGAGAAACGTGCATCTTCATTTACCCAAAGTGAACCAATTTCGTAATCACGTTTATTTCATGCGACATTTTTTTCAGAAGGTTAACCCCATCTCTTACAAATATCAACTGGTCTGCCGATGCTGCGTGAAATCCAAGGGGATTTGGTTCTAAAACCTTGAGTACTAAAATATATTTTTGTAAAGCACTTTGTGAGATAAATATTTGACGTAAAGGTCTCAATTTGACATTAAAGTAATATAAAATGTGCGGAGAGTTCACACGGCGATCATTGCACGCTACATTTGTTTGTGAATCTGGATTATAAATGCGTCACTAACGCCATGAGTGGAGGTTTTATTTCGTAACGGTTATAATGCGCGCTTGTGTAAAAAATCATTCAAGAATCATATAATGAAAGTTAAGAGGTACCTTTTTTCAAGTTTTCTGTATCAAGTTGAAAAAACTTATACTACAAATCAGTGCAATAGACTGTAAAACGTTGCAGGACTTACAACTTTTGTATAATAGTGCCTACCTGAAAAAGTATGTTGCAGATAACGTTTCAATGAAAAATACTTAAATTACTTAGTTGCCCATCAAAATTTACAGGACAAATTATATAGAGATAATTATCAGTTTAGTTCACAACTCAAATAATAATAATTTATTTATGAAGTACCTACCTATACTTGTAGCTTCTATTCTTAATATTTGATTCATTCACACAAAATTAATAAAACTATTGTTTAATACAAAGATCGCGGTTCAATACATGATCGTAACAAAGTGGAGTTACTTCACCCGCGTCGTGAAGGTACTCGCGGATCTTTAGGTTTCGTTGAGCTCAATTAAAATGTAATTGTGTTTTGATTGTGATTATGATGTCTTATTGTTTAAAAGATAACTTAAGTTACTGTAATTGAGTAGGTCTGGTGTGGTGCGATGTTGTGAGTGCGGTGGGTTAGAGAGCAGGTCTAAAGTACATGACCTTGTGAGTCCGGGCTCAGGAAGATGCAATCTAAAAACATCAGTCGAACATTTTATTTATTGTGATCTTTAGAGTTTATAAATGTACTGATCTCTAGTTTGGGGTCAAATTGTTAGAAACACTGCAATAATTATAAGCGTTTTAAAAAGTTTCCCTTTCTCTACTTCTAAATCATGCATTCATCATCATGGAATAATTGTATCCACACAGATAATGTATAAATAATACTGTTCTGAAATATGATTTATTACTTTTAACTTTATTTCGTATTATTTGTAAACAAAACTACGGGACGAAGCAATCACGCTTGTATACATTATTAACAACATAAGTAATCAATACAATCACTTATTTTCGTAAATTAAACAAGTTTTAAGTATACAGAGTGCCCGCGGCTATAATGCTTGCACGCGTCGTCTATCGGCAAATGTTGTGAGAACGCCTTACGGAAAAAACTCACGGAATTTGTACTGTACAAGACAAGACAACATCGGATTGGGAAATAGATATAAATAATCATTCGTAACCTGCCTTAGAACAAATTTATTGACTCAACGTTTCACACACAAAACAGTGAAGAATTCTTTACTTTGATGATAAAAACAGTAACTTCTAAGTACTTTGAAAAAACTGTGACCAATATTCCATTTCATTGGCTTATAATGGTACCGAACGGTAAGCACAACATCAGAGCTATGTAAGCTCTGAACAATTTTAGGCACATCACTTTTTTACGTGTGATACAAAGTAAAATGACAAAAAAGTAAGAAAATGTCAAAATGGCGTGATTACACAACAGGTCACGGCCGCAAAGGGAGTTACTCATACGTATTTGTATTTTACGATCCTCGATAGAGACATTATCTGCAAGTAAATGCCAATTGTTAACATATTGTACCTGCGAAAGGTTATGATGATTATGATACTTGATAAAGATTTGTTAAGACTAGGATTATATTTTTATAGCCTACAGATTTCTTTTCAAGGGTTCAGTAAGCTTAAAATATACTTTAAATAAAAAATGATTGTTTAGTCTGACAATTAAAATTTTTTGTGTTATAGAGAAGTAAAATTCAACAAATGATAGCAGTAAAAACTCCAAACGTAATATGAACATCTTGCAATGGATGTGCCACGAGACTAAAGAACATTTCTAATTGAGTCCTCTGGTTTCAACAATCGTAAAAACGGGCACGACGCATGACAAACGACCCTAATAAAAAATTTACCAAAATAAAAAAGTCAACATTAGAAACTGAAATACAAAATTATCCAAAAGTGTCACGACTTAACCTTATAACCATTTCCTCTCGAATTAGATCACTAAACAATACCAGCATTAGCTAAAGCCAGATTTCCATGAAACACCATCTTGA
The DNA here is from genome assembly GCA_923062675.1 of Marasmarcha lunaedactyla. NCBI lineage: Eukaryota > Metazoa > Arthropoda > Insecta > Lepidoptera > Pterophoridae > Marasmarcha > Marasmarcha lunaedactyla. The sequence continues at coordinate 21,113,189 of OV281360.1, read as the reverse complement.
TTCTGCACGCACACGCAACTGCAGCCTCGGCTTAATAACCTAATGACAACATTACAGAAAAAATCCATCATTTGCCTTATGTTAGAATGTTAGTACACCTGCTAACTTGTCGGTATAATTGCAGTGTGCGAATTTTTTTTAAGGCATGGATAATATGAGGGACTTATTGGCTACCTAACTTAATTGTAAAAAACTTAATAAGCTCGACCGGTTTTATATGTTGAGTGTTTTTATTTTTTGGTCATCCAGAAATTATTTAAGGAATCTTAATATTATTCCTAATAGTACATTTTAATGCTTAAAACAAAGTGTGATATTAAAAAAGGAACTATAGTCTTAATAGCAAAATTTAAAGATTAGTTATATTTTTTAGTACTGTCGTAATGATTATCAATAAAAGCGAATAGAAATGTAATTAATTAATACGTAAATCGTATTAATTATATTAAATAACTTAATTACTACCGATTTCACCGCGCATTGCATCGAAAACTGGAATTAATGCACCAGTTCCCCTGAATCGGTAACCTTGGCATTTATAAAAAACCGGTAATTCTTGCGCTATCTGTGTTTCCGTAAATACAGTTGCGGTTCTGTTCCTGCCACGCGTCTTATGTGAATGAACGTTGATTGGCCCGGTGACGACACCGATCCTCATTTGTTTCGTTGACAATCGACATTTCTAGACTTTGAAATATATTTTTGTCATGTATTTATATGAGTTTGTATTATCAATGAGTGTTTTATCTTACGTTTATAATGCCTAGGCGATATTGAAAGTTGTTGAACTATTAGTTACGATGTTACTGTGTTTATGGACTTTAACATGCTGTGACTAATTACTTAAATGCGCTGGGATTTCTGTTCCTTGCATTGCGAACAAAATTACATAAAAAATTAGCAGTAACGACAAAAGAGTAGTAAATAAAACGTAAAATTACAGGACACGCTATTTAACTTGGTGCAGGACATCATTCATACGATTTAAACTTTTCAAATTATAGTTAAAGACATTCAGTACTAAGCACGAAGTATTGTTCTGTGCATAGTCATATATTAGACCAACGGAGGTTGTTAAGTTTTAGAAGATTAAATCGAAGTAGAATGAAAAAAGAAGACCAAAGAAAAAAGAAAGTTAGCAAATTAGATTTGCCTATATTGAGACCTATACGAAATATTTGTGAAATAAATGTTAACAAACCTCTTATTGTACTTTATAATAAAAATAACGCGTGGAAGCTTCTTAAAAGATAAGAATTAGATAAAACTAAAGCTTAAAAATTTTTATAGACTACATTTTGGCTCTCGCAACATCCAATCTTGCAGCGATTTCAGACATTTGTCACAATAAAAGAAGTGGCCAATATCGCGATGACCGCGCCAAAATGGAGTGAACGTCACGTTATTACACACACACAAACTGTATTTGAAAAGAAAATAACGAAACAGCTGATACTTATTATGATAAGAGATTTTTATTGAATCCCATCGGACGCTGTCATCTGTGTCACAGTGTAGAAATGGTGTTTGGTTTGGACTACATTCGGGGGCGTGTGCGCAATTTGGGCCAAATAAATGTTTTGTTCCGAGTCAGAGGTGACTGTTAGCGAAGGTTAGACACATGCTTAGCGGTTTAAGAGCTCAAAGTACATTTAAACATTATAAAGTGAGCCACAAATTCTTATATCGCATATTGGTATAAAAAAGAAAATAAGCAAAATATTACTCATATTTAAAGGTCAAAAAATAGCATAAAAAGTGTGAAATATGGGAAGTATATTTATTGATGAACATAACAGTCCATTATAAATTTATGTTTGAGACATAAATTCTTATGTAATGATTTTTATTTAAAAAAAATGATAATCAAAAAAGCATTAATCATTTGAAGAATTATTAAATGCTATGCCTTAGGAAACATTTACAAAGACTCTTTGATTAGATTAAAATCATAGAAAAGTCCGCTCCGCCTGACTCTAGCCATCAGTTATTAAGTAACTCGTATATCTACCATGCAACGTCTACCTTATATAACTCTCTACCATTCTACATTACACTAGGTTTCGTGGGAAGCTCTTTGTCTCGGAGTTATTGGGTTGCCATCTTATTGTAAATATTGAATTTTTGCAGGTTTACGTAATTGTGAGGGTTTTAATTGAAGACGCGGCTTATCGGATTAGCTAGTGGGTCATTTGTACTGGTACAGGGAAGTGCCAGTGGGAACCAGTTTCAAGTAAAAGCGAGTCAGAAGGCCACTGAATTAAATATTCGTCGTGGTTAAAGTTATTGCAGCGTTCACCTTAGATAGTGGTACCTGAGTTTCATTGTTCAGATCTTCTCTGGGGCGGTGCTGCAGTCCTTCCTATTTCGACCGCCGTATTGACCACGTCACGTGGCTGAGTTCCGGTCGAAGGGGCGGAACAGCCAGTGCAAGCTGCTTGGACGTGAGCCAACTAACGCCCAACGGTCAACAGTCATAATTAATCGATATAATTTTCACATACAATATTGATGAACATAACACCTCCGCCTAACGATGGCACTTAACACAGTAGGTTTGTGTACGTCTTCTTATGGTAGCGTCGGGTGACGGGTCGCTCACTTCCCTCTAATATGGTTGAGGAGGGCGATGGCTGGATCCCGCGTTAACTCGTGAGCCTCCACGCGAACGCCGCTTTTATTATGGCCACAAAATGGTGCATATGGCTCCTAGAAAACTATTGAAGCAATTGTCACGTGTTAGTAAAGTTGTGAAGTATTTATCCATCACCTACAGTTATTCTTTATATTTATACCAAGTCTCAACATGAATGTAAGGGAAAATAATTAAAATAAATATATTTTGGTTTTCAGAATATTTAATTTATCAATTTAACCATTAAAATCAATACAATGCAACTCGTTTTAAATAGATCTCATACAAAGAAAACGAACTACTTCCTTTTAAAGCCTTTTAACACTCTTTAAGACATCGGGTTATAATAACATAAATCTTCAATAGAACCAGATCATGCGCTGTCATAGAGCACGTCGATCTATCGGCTCGATCGATGCGGAGCGACATTCATTATGCTTATATAACTGATGGTGCTTTCTAATACTGCTTCATAAGTGCGAAGATCGGTTCATTGTCGGCCTCCAACACTGTCAGGGGTCACAAATGAAATATATCTGCTGTCGAGAAATAATCTTGGTTGATGTAGTCGAGCATCAATGCTTTTATTACACTTCGCAAAGGTGTCTCGATTTTATCAATAAAAGTGTTATTTAAATTTTTTTATTTTAATAAATTACCTTTTTTGAGAAAGACGGAAAAATGCTGAAGTAAATTCAAATTGAAACTTAAATATCTATTTCTCAACATTGACAATTACTTGTTCTTATTGACGTCAAATAAAACATGACTCTACCACCAGTTCGGAAAAACCTTTGTGAAGAAGAACTGGCAAGGAACTTCACGGGTGTACTTTTTTTTAAAATAAATTTACAGAGTCTCTTTATGTCTATACAAAATTATTCTTATCTGCGTCTGTTAGCCCGGCAAGTCCCCCCGAGTAACCAAACGACGAACACCTTCAAATGCACCCGTTCACGAGTTAACGCGGAATCTAGTCATCGCCCTTCTCAACCATATTAGAGGGAAGTGAGCGACCCGTCACCCGACGCTACCATAGGTACGTAAGTAGGCAGGCCTTCAGTTTTTAATAGCTTCTCACCAAACAAAGCACATAAGGAGCGGAACTCGTTTAACGCATCACTGTAGAAACTGGTGAACAAGGTAAATCTCTAAATTGAAACTTTGGCCATTTTTACTCCGATGAATTCATATTGAATATAAAAAGACATACATGTATTTGATTGTTTTTTTAATTTAATTTTGGTTCCTGTTATTTGTTATATCGGTTTCTTAAAATTATAAAACTAATTTTTGTACAGGCCTTCCTACTAAAATGCTTAATGTAAATTCATGAATACGTCAATAAAATGAAATAATACAAATTGAAAGCTTTAAACAATAAAATACTTAGAAGTAACAAGACCTCACAACCGTGTGCGATCACTTTTCCAAGCAAAGCCCATTAAGAAGTTCTTAACAAAGCAGAAGTTGAAGCAGGCGTTCTTAACAAAGCAGAAGCAGAAGCAGGCGTTCTTAACAAAGCAGAACTAGAAGCAGGCGTTCTTAACAAAGCAGAAGTAGAAGCAGGCAGAGCGTCACGTCGTTACATTACGAGTGGTTACGCGCCGTAGCGTACTGTACCATTCGCTGTATTATCACTTCCCTTTATTGAGTTTTGCTGTTCATAGTTTTATCTTATAGAACCTTATAGGGCCAACAACTGTATAATTTTATCTGGACCTTGACTTACAGTACTTACACACACACTCATGATTGGGATATTATGGCAATTATAAAAGGAATCTGCCATTAATTCATCGCCTTTAAACTAATAAAAGAGATAAGTTTCGTAAAACAGTACCGACTGTAGTCTGACAAATGTAACCTCATTAGTGGTCGCGCCGTCAACTTACACAGGTAACCGCATGCGGCTTACACACGTGTCGGTGAGAGCATGCATAAAGGTGCGTTCATGGTGAATTAACACCGCATGGTGCATTCTCAATAGGCAGGGCAGTAATGTTAGTAAACGCATTAATGCTCTGCAAACTTAAAAGTCTCGGTAGTAGAAAAGCTATAAAATTAAAAAGGTTACCTACCCCTGTTCAACAAACTACTATTAAAGCTTTGCTCTTTAAATAATCGCGTAATATATTCAATTTATCGCCATCTAGATACAAAACAGGGAAAGAAAATTAATGAGAACTTGTACTAACAAATAAATAAAACTTTTTAATGGCTTGAAACTTTACCTATAAAACAATGTTAATACTGTATTGACACAAATCACATTATTACGAGTACTTTCAACTCCTGCTCTCGATCAAATGCATCTCCCAAATCCTTGATAATCATAATCATGAGAAATAAAGAGCCATTAGCAAGTCGTGAGAAGAGCGGGCTTCCGCCGGGTTCGAACACGCGACCTTCCGATGCACTATCAGATCTAGTGCCGCCGATTCGATACAAAGTTTCGCAACTTGAATCGAAAGGAAGGTCGAGTACGGATGAGTTGACCGTAGGATTGTTTGGACGGATCTTCTGGTGTGCCACATGTTTTAGCAAAACAATAGACAATATTAACTTATGAGATCTTCTTGTATATACAAAAAGTAACTTCAATAAAAATGTAAAATTGCCATTCCACAGTGGTGACATAGTAAACTCAACAAAGTAGCGCATAAAATGACTTCGACTTAATTTTCTGCGAGAAAGAGTGACTTTCCCGAGAGTGCTCTTAGCAATTATACAAGAAATCTGTACAGCTGTTGGTACTCTATGTTACTTATAAAACATTATTTATAATTCATAAAGAAGCTTCAAATAATACCCATGTTTTTCGTCAAATAAACAAAGTGCCGTTTGAGGGTGTTCGTCGTTTGGATAAGTATCCAGTATTTGGGGGGAGGGAGACTTGCCGAGCTAACAGATGCAGGTAAGAATAACTGTGTATAGACATAAAAAGACTGTAAATTTATTTTGAAAAAAATATACCCGTGAAGTTTCTTAGCAGTTCTTCTTCACGAAGGTTTTTTCGAACTGGTGGTAGAGTCATGTTTTATTTGACATCAATAAGAACAAGTAATTGTCAATGTTGAGAAATCAATATTTCATTTCAAACAAATAAAATTAGGTGCAATCTGTATTCAACACCATGTTGCAAGGAAAAACAACCTATTGACGGTCACTCAATTTCACTCAATTCCTTACTTGTTTCATCAGATTATAATCGATCACAGTTATTTCGTACAATTACGCTAAGCAGTCTTAAAAAATTCTACGTATATAAATAATAATAAGGATTTATTTGAATGATAAGGGAATAAGGTAAAACATCATAAATATTAAAGTTACGCTAACGATAAAAGTAGATCAGTTTATTTGTGCAATTATTTGCCATTGGAAATATAAAAATAAATATTAGTATGTACAGTAAAACTTCCACTTAAGTAAAACTTACAATCCAGTAAATATGCATTTAACTGAATTCCTTCAAAACCCGCGTACATCTAATCTGGCTGTAAAATTTTTAAATCATTCAATATGTGAAAACTGAAAATAAACGAATGTTTTTCGAACAAAATTAAGCAAAACATTCTTTAGAGCATAACAAAACAGAAATATTTCACAGAAGCCATTTAAAATTTACTCAAAAGGTTCACAATCTAGAGCTCCGGTCGTTCGAAGTCGTTCGAAGGTCGGAACGAAGTAAGTACCGTCATCACATTATTGAGGGTCGCTAATTTGGAATCAGAGCTTCTGGTTTCATTTTAACTGAGTCCAGTAACAACAAAGAGTTTTTGAAAGCCTTTGTTGTCGCGGTAATTTTACTTGAATCATACTACGAAGAAGTTAAATGATTTTGTAAAGCAATTGCTCATAGTTGGTAACGACCCACAGCCATTGATTAAGCATTTTTTAAATCAAAATTAAATTTCGTAACATATATATGCAAAATATATTTATATTCGTTCAAATAAATATGATAGCAGAAAAGCTGCCAGTGGTTTTTCACTGAAGAATACTATTTTGCCCTTAGCAAAAACTGTCAACAACCTTAAACCATTTCCACCCTATCTCCAACATCAAATTCAACACTTAGCCAAGAAAATTGCTCCACAGACCTACATCACAGCAGCACCCAGTTTTCGAGGCGTTCACTATTTTCATTCATACACAATGCCCGGTGACGTAAGCCCTAGGTCTAGATATTCCGAGATACTCCACTTTATTATTAGTTATCGGCCGATCGCACACGCAAACAAACAAGCTTTTATATCATATGAGAATAGAGAATCATGCAGATCTACAAATAATGATATAATCTCAATGTTGTAATTTGTTGGTCCAAGTTTTAGGCGGGAGCGGTGTTGGTCTATTGCAAAGAACGGTACAAATTTAAGAAATCATTAGCAGTAAGCACCATACATTTAGTTTCTTCTATTGTAACAAGTTCTCTCATTGACATTACATAATTTTAGTTTTTACTCTATATACTAGACGTCATGCAATGCAGTGACAAAACACAAAAGTGTGTCTAAAACACGTCAAAACGTGATAAAATGTATTTATTACCGACCCAAACGTCATCAAAGCCTTTATATCTTATGATAATTTCTAGTTTATTTATATAACCTAATAAAATTTTATTTCTATTTCAGGTACACAAACCTTAGTACGTTTGAGTTCCAAATAATTTGAGTACACCTACCAGGTATATATTTTCTTTATTTCACATTTGCTCTTAAACGGGCCTAAATTACTACTTTTCTTATTTATTTGTGTATAAAGCTCTCAGCTTCCAGTTCTCTTCATCGCTCATGGCCTAGACCAGGCCCGCAGCAATTATAATCCCACGACGCGGCGTTCACACGAGGCGTGCCGCAGGGTTTTTGCTTTGGCTTCCTGCTACACCTGAGAGGTTTATATTCATTAAAGCCATGTTTAAATGCAGTATATTTCATAATATTGATATTTCATTTGTCTCTGGAACTTTCATACATCCAAGTTATTTTGTAAATAGGATAGGTCTTAGTAGTTGTTAAAGAAACTTTACAATAATGGTTCTATTAGAAAAAAATTCATAGGTGAATGAATTCATATGATATAATTACACATTTGGCAACCAAAGAAATAAATCAAAATGTATAAAGTGATACAAAAAAATGCTGCATCCATTTTTCTCATACAAAGTTTTCTTCTTTATAATTTTATTTATTAAAAAAATGCTTTTCCACTGAAGAATACTGCAACTATTCTAAATACTCTTGTTTTCGTTGAGATCAATTACCAATTACGCTCAATGCGTAGTGTGCACTCAGTACTTGTATATGTTCACTTTAATTGATTTTTTCCATACTTTGGAACTTTTTCCTTACATAATTGTTATTTATTTTATTTTTTATTTTTATTTCTTTGGGAAACTTACAGCTAGTTACAAACATATTTAAGATAACATAAAACATAGAAAGCCAATTTACAGATTTCCACTTATAATAATGTCTTACATTTCTTGTCAATCACCTTCCGACACAGCGACGTGATGTTCATCAATCATTTGTGACATAACTTTAACCTCTTGATATTCATTATATATCAGATTAGTTTCGAGTTAGAATAGATTGCTCGACGATTTAAGTTAGAAAATGAACATCAAAGACTTTTTGTCAAAAAATAATAAAATACGCAAAAAACCTTTTTTTCATAAATATATACTTAGTTATATTTTGTGTGTACAAAATTGTAAAATAAATAAATAAAAATCGGATTACTTTTTTCACAAAATTCAACTATAGTTCAACTTATAGTTTTTGGCAGAAATAAGGCCGCCAACTAGTTTTATTATTTCAATAAAGACATATATTAGAATACTAATCCCTGTAGATGGTACTAGACAGCTCAATGGCCAAATGATTTTGCTAAATAATCCTCCAATTGTCGTAATCCAAGCAAGCATCAAGCTTGGGCTCCACAATACTACTTTTCGGTTTTACTAACGTTTCAAATTATCCTCCTGCGTTATCGCTTTGATATCGGACTGTTCACTCGCCAATGGGGCAATGGCAATAAAAATCTTAAAGATATTTTAAATCGACGATAACAAGCTCTAAAAGTATACAGCGATCTGCTTCTGAATGTAATTTCATGATTCGTTTAGTCAATATACAACCTGAGCTACGCGTAATGTCTCAGTTACATGCGAAGCGTGCGCGCCGTCAATAGGCCGCAAGTATGTAACTATGCAAATTATCCCATTTTCTAAGAAATTGTGTATTGTTACTCACCTAGAAATACCTTTGTTCGCCCCAGAATTTCCTTGGCAACATTTAATTGTTAGCTTTTTGTATCGTTAGGTGATTTATTATAATTAAAATTTAAAAATACATCAGAATTTATGGCGACATCACAGAGAATTCTAAGTGTAGGTTTCGATGATATTTAAACGTATAATTTGAAAAAAAATTAATAAAAATTCAGTAATACTATAAATTATCATACAGTTTATGAAAAGATACATAATATGGTAATCATAGCAAGCTAGTGAGTTCGTTCTAATGTTCCTCCGTCACTTTTTTTTACATGGACTGACGCAGACCTGTTATAAAAATATTTTGCCGAGTCAGCAACCAAGCTGAAGTGCAAGCTCAGTTCCGTGCGAGTGGGCCTAAGTTTTCATTTATATTAGTTATAATCACTGAATTGTTTTCATTTATATCCACCGTCGTATATTGCCACAGTAACCCAATCACCAAAGCCAAATTATTAAACTTTAGCCCGAAGGAAAAAGAAACTAAGTCATACTCGTACACGCCTGGGCCCCGGTTTGTGCAAAGTTAACAACATGACAGTTTGTCTATCTAGAGATATTTAGATATTTTCACTCCCAGGGGTCAACCTCTACCTGGTGGAACAAAAATTTCGGCCTGCAATTTTTTCGGAAATCAATGTTTTATTACCTAAACAAAAAATTTTTATTAAATTGGCGGGATTATATTCAGTATTTAGAGATATATGGTATCAATAACTCACACTCGAAAGTTTCACGATATTAAATGTAGAGTTATAAAAACTTGAAAATATGGTACGAACTTCTGCTAACCATTCTGAATACCGCTTACGATGAGCTTGAGGAGCCTGTTGGCTAGCCCGTGTATTAGGAAAAGGATAAGAGTGTGTACCTGTCTATCACTACGTTATGAAATCCATATCAGTACATGTTTGTATGGATTATTTGACATATTAGAACTTGTCATACCGAAACGATTACAAAAACAGCAACATAATTAAGTTTTTTTGTAAATTCCTGAAAATGGATTGATTTATAATGTGTAAACTTATCAAATATAGAAATAAGCATATTTTTTTAGCAAAATTCATTCAAAATTGAAGACATACAAAATCGTTGATTCGCAAATTTTTAATTGTCTTGTTTCACAGATCTTATATCTTTGTAACTTTTTTATACAAATACAGGAAAATGTAACCGATTTTTTAACATACATTTCATTTTATGGGGATCTACAACTCGCTTCCTCCTTTAAAACATTTCTTCATCAACACACTACCTACACGACTACAGCACGACAAATCACAAAGACATAAAGCACCCAGTGCGGGCCGCCACTATACAGCCACTTCGTTCATTCATAAAAACCCATTACGCCAATCTGTTTTTTCCATCAGGCCCAGTAATTGAATGCTGTTTGCTATAAATAAGTATAATCTCCAACTAATAAGTTACTAGCCGGTTACTCAACAGTTATGTGATTCGGTCCAGCACGGGGGATCTTCTCCCAAGATTGTTTTAAACTCCGGTCATTAGATAACCCGTAGAATGTACCTACTCAACGCGGCTTTCTGCTTAAGTACAAATGGTTTCCTGGTTTTCTTAAATCGATTTGAATTAGTTATTTTACACGTGTGTAATTAATTTCTTTTAGGACACTTGAGGTATTGCTAGTCATATATTGACACATATTCTGTAGGTTCACTTTGAGGATACGTTTGATGGAAATGAATTTTTTTCTGATATGAACTTAGATTTTACAATTATTTTTTTCAGTTTCTATACTAATGATATAAAGATAGCATATTTGTCTATTTTTTATAAAGTATTAAAACAATTTTAATAATATATGTTGGGTACGCGGATGAGATCATGCCAATATTTTTAAATAAATTAATGAAAAAACAATTGAATGCAATCACGAACTCATTTTCGATTTAAATTCAGTCTTATTTGATAAAAGACAAAATAGATCAAAGTGCCGTATGTAAGCTATTGTAGATGGTAAGCTTATTGAAAAAAAAGAAAAAAGCTCTGCTTAAGTATGATGCACGGTTAAAAAGCGTTTTTAGATCGGCCTTCGAGTCTGTCGCCGTGAGTCTAGACATGTCATGCTTGTAAACGCTAATGGCTGATTTATTTCTATGTTTCTTGTGTTTAGAAAGTTTATAGTTCTTTCTGAAGCCTAGATCGTGACGGTGTGGCGAAGATTAAGGTGTGATTTACTTTCTTTTTTGATAATTAATTGATTGTATTGAAATGTAGTATATTGTCAATTCTATAAGAAGTAGATGTTCATAGAATTGGTGTAATTATTAATGATATTTTTAAGAGGAACTACAAGGGTTGGGATTTCCCGTAAGTAGTATACCTACGTTATATAGAAGGTAATAACTACTTTAAACTACACTTGTCTACCTAATCAGTATCCTTTGTGGTTAAGACTTTCGTTTTTGCTAAATTTAAATAATTAGTTGAGCAATACGAGCAGGATATGTATTTTGATTGCGAACTAAAACATAACATGTCTTGATGAACTATTAGGCCCTGAATCCCAATCTACCAATCCCCAGTCTTTAATATACTAATATACTGCTATAACTTTTCTAGCTGACTAAAATGTAATTACAGACTGGCAATAAATAAATAACATTTAAAATTTGTGAATACAAAGAAGAAAAATGTATCGTGTGGAGATCGCGTGCGGCGGGGCAGATTTGCGTTTGGTGCAAAAGAAATAAAAGTGAATGGAAAATAGTCTCAGTTTATAATGTTTTGTACGATAACTTAAAGAAAGGAGAATCTAGCAGATCATTTTATTGTAGAGTGCTGGATATTAAACTCTTTTGTATAGACAGATATTTGATAATAAAATGAAAGGTATGTTAAACGTTCGTTATTTTAGTATAAAATTACTTTTATATCCTTTTTTGTAAACTGTTGTTTTTCCAATAGTAAAACTTTCCTTTGTTATGACCTTGTCTGTACATCATCACAGTGTCTTGTAACTGTGAAATTTGTAACTAATTTAACCTCCCCTATTAATAATTCCGCTATACCTTTTTTCAACCCCGAATCTTTGTCAGGTCTTACTAATCCCAGTAATACTGATCCCATTTTGAGTATGATTAATCTACAATGAAATAAACATGCTCGTTAGTATCAAATATATTTCGACCCGCTCTCGACCCATTATTACACCACGCATCAACTTTCACTGCATCTAGTGTAGCGGGATGCGCGCGCGCCGCCGACCGCGACGGTAAACGCGCTATTAATCGATACACTGACTCGATGCTGCAACGCGACTTGTAATGTCGCGTAATGATGGCGTTCGACTGCAGTTCGAAAATGACAATGTTAACTGCAAGGCATCTTGCTTGATTGATATATTTTCGGTGTTTAGCTTTATCATAACTATTTTTCTATCTTTTTCACATATTTTAGCACATTTTATTAATTTCAAATTCTGTGGTGTATTCGTGGCCTTATTAGAAATGAGGCCTAAAAGTCTGAAAGACCGAAATTGCCACTTTACTTGACAACGCACCTTCACCCATAAATGTAACTCGGTTCCAAGATTCGATTCCACTTGTTACCACCGACTGGATGCTATATTGCTGTGTCGTAACCTCATGGAATACGTGTCCTCAGGATGAAATGACTTCTGAAGTTGACAGCACTCACCGCAGAGTTACGATGCAAGTATCTTGTTAGGTTTGAATGAATCTAGTTTGGTTGTGGGTATTTCTGAGAAATCTTGTTAAAAGATCTTGACTACGGGAATCGATCGTTTCTTAAAAACGTTCAACACCATACCGCACTCTGCAGTTGCAGCGTTTACTATTGAGCCTTTGCAAGTTGTAGTTCTTTATATCTTGTTAGTCCCAGGTTCAAGTCCTCGTCAGGGCGTTCATTTGTGTGATGAACATAGATGTTTGTTCTTTGATCATGTTTGTTAATATTTATATATTTATTCTGGGTTACCCCTGTTCGCTGTATTGTCATCCATAACACAAGCGCTGCTTACTTTGGGGGTATACAGTGGGCGATTAAAAAAAAAGCAAAGTATATGATTATTAAATAAGTTGTAAAATACTAAGAATCACAATAAATTTATAAAATTATTAAAAATAGAGTGGTAGGGTCTTTAATTTTATATTAACGATACCAAATTGACTATGAAGTCAGGAAAAAACTAATAAATAAACCTATTCCTCTGTTTGTTCCTCTGTCTGTTCGTTCTGATTGTCGTTTCACACATTTCACCAAATTACTTGAACGGCTATAATACAAGGCAATTGCATTTATTTAAAATAATGAAACTAAAATATAATTTAATGAATTTGCGGGATTCTTACCACGATTTTCGATGTTTATTTCGCGCGACCGATATTTCGATGCTGTTGCAAGCGCCATGACCGCGGACTGACTACTGGAAACTCGTGGTAAGAATCCCGTAAATTCATTAAATTATAGTGAAAATAACCGCGATAGTTTAAAACAGAAACTAAAATATATTAGATCTTTTCAATTAACCTGTGAATCCGATGATCCAGTTCTACAGACTAAAATGACAACGAAAAAATTTAATATCCTTCAAACCATCTTGTTAGGAAGTGATGTAAATGTTTGGTTGTATGCGGTACTCCGAAGACATCTTCTTACGGATGAATTGTTTGGCTATGAAATTTAACTTTTCTAAAACTAACGCATTTATTGTTATGATACACTCAAATGTGTATCTGAATCTATGGGAAGGCTTAGAGTATTCATATGTATAAAAGATCTTTCAAACTAATATTATAAAGTAAAGTTGGGCTATATTTGTTACTGAGAGAAAATTGAGGGCTTTTTCAAAACTTTTATATACTATAACACATACTAGGAACACAAAGCGGTCGTTTCATAAAACAAAGAAGGTACCTATACTATTTTCTATACATCTTTGCGCATTCACTGTGAAATAACATAATACCAAGATATATAAGTCTTTTGTTAAACCTTTTACATTTAAATAACAAATAACAAATAACAGAAAATAAATAATAGCCTTTACGCCGACCGATGACAACCGTAGCGCATTCAATAATACCAATCAGAGAAAAACACTCAATTCGATTCGGTATCGAGTTGGGAAAGGTCAAGATCGATATGTTCAGCTGTCATTGTGACAGTGCAATGTATACATATTAGTTATAATTTCTAAGTGTTGGAAACATCATCAAAATGTTGACCTTCCCTGTGATATTTTTTGACATGCCTTGAAAGCTATGTTTCAATTATATTAATTCTTTTGTTATTCTAATACTTGACCTTCCCTACGAAAGGGATGTCTCAGATTCGATCCCTGTTAGGGTCAGACGTTTGTGAACGCAGATTTTGAGTTTCTATAATCTAGATACAAGTTTAATATATAATGTTACCGTAAGTATACACTGAACTACTTTTTACATTTTAAAATCAAACAATAAAAAGTCTTTGAAGCACACCAAGCCAGGGGACATTGTAACGTCCATTAAGATGCGCAAACCAAATGTGGGGTTCCAAGGTGAGCAAAGCGTGGTTTACTGTAGGAGTAGATGAGCGCTGATTCCCATCTTACGAACGATTTCACCACATAAATGACTCACTAGGATTTGAATCCGATACTTTTGGACGTATTATTATGAAGCTATTATTATGTAACGAGGCCATCTGCACTAATAAAATAATAACGAGTCTAGATGATTGGTGAAAAATGTCTCCGTGGTGCAGTCGGGGAACTTCGTGCAGATTCTCCGTCCCCTTGAACGCGGGTCGCCTACAAAACGCAAGCGATTCTCACTTTTAACCTGGGCCTCCATCAAGTTCTGCGAGTGTACCTCTAACTAGCTAAGAATTCTAACCAAAGTTCTCGTCTCTAGAGTCTCACGAACGAGTTCAGCCGTACATCACAAATAATCATCAGCTCCCATTGTTCGACTGTATTTTCTAACAATCTTGAACCCTACATAAATCGCAGTGAGTCGGTCCATAGATCACTCCACAGTGAACTGCAGGGAGTTCGCGTCAGCCGGAGTCAGCCCGCGGTGCCACTAGTAAAAGGTGATTGACCTTTACCACGGAGCTAACTTTCCTCCGATGGACGCAAGCGCACACTCGCCGGAGATCGCTTCCACGTGGTTCTGTGATTCAGAGGCGCCATGCATACTAGGGCACGACGATACTACCGGGGATTTGACAATGGGGAATGTATAATGGAGATAGATACTTCAAAATCGACACCCAAATCAATTTATTGCTTTTAAATTTGGTAACATTTGTAGGTCTTAGTACATAAACTAATCAGACAGAACACATATTTAACTGTCTGACAGCATGCAATAGTTACTTAATTATCTATTTCTGTATATATTATGCTTACATTCTTCCGCCTAATGTATTTTGTATTGCACTTACAATATTTAAATTAAACGTGGACTTAATTACATAGGAACGTGCTAGTTGGAGTGCAACAAAGTATTTTCAATTCAACTATAAAAATTAATGTGAAAGCTTATGCTTAATAGAACGAAGCCAGGGGTAAAATAGCTTTAACTGGCGCCCCGCCCCGGCATCGCCCGGGTAGCAAAGCATTCCAAATTCCTTTTCTGTTTTAGTGTCGCACCAGATTGCTGCGATGAGCGTGTAAATAATATTTAATTGTAACGTCTATTTATCTTACTTGGAGTATTTTCAAAGCATTCATTTCCTATCTTGCAAATATTTGAAAACGCAGATAATCACTACATATTATCTAATTTATTAACCTTTAATAATTTTTTTTTCTTTTTTTTTTTAACAATCACACCACATTATCTAGCCCAAATTAAGTATCATTAAGAACTTGTATTATGGATAAATAAACTTCAGAAATATATAAACACACATGGATTTTTTTAAATATATAAATATTAGAAATAAACTTAAATAAACATACATATACATCCATGACTAGAAAGCAAATACAATAATATATCTGCTCCTACCTGGTAGGAGCAGATAGAGCAAACCTGGGACCACTGGCATGGAAGGCAAGGCTACTTATCTCCATACCAAACAGGCTATAAAAAAAAAATTACTCAGTATGTTCCCAACTATCATTTTAATGTTCAAACAACTAAGTACCTGTCGAACTAAAGACAGCACAAACCAAAACAGTTTAAACTTTATATGAAACAAAACACAGGCAAATACAACCCTCCATAAAACCATTCTAAAACAAATGATCTAACAAATTTGAATATTTGACTACTTCAGTCTTCGATCACACATCACGTTTTTTACCTGATCAAAGCCCTAAGTACCTGATTAAACACCAAACACCACAGGTAACCCGCAAAAATAAATACTTTCATTGCAGCCCTTGCGACAGGTAACCGCTCGACTGACATAGCCACAGCGGGCGAGATTATTTTGTCGCGCGATTGTCTTAATTTTGCGACGACTCCTAAGGTACGGTATGAATTTGAAATGTTGGTGTAGGTAGAGGGCAGTATGATGAGTATGAAATCCTTAAGGTGAGTAACCTATTTAATTTGATTCTAATTAATATCGTATCCATCTAATTCGCTTTCCAATTACCACATTATGTCGGACCATTTTTTTAAACATTTAAATGGGTGTCTCGCTTTCGTTAAAAGATAGACATATGCCGACCCGGGCTCTTCTGTAGCCCTATAAAAGGGGTACGTTTCGAGTATACAGCATTTTGTTATGTGTCGAAGGAACTAAGCAGCGTTTTCGTTGAAAGCTCCAAGTCGGCTGAAATGTTTCCGATATTTTCAACAATTATCATCATATTCCAGCCAATTTGGTCTAAATAAATTTTACATGTAAACCTTTATCTGTAAAAACCGTATGAAAATCCGTGTGTAGTTTTTGAGCTCAAACACACACACTGTTTTTTATAAAAGCTTATTAAAAATAATAATTTTTAAAAGTTTATGTATACTACATATTATGTATACTATGTATACTACATATTGTATTAAAAATTTTACCTGCCACTATGATCCGCAGAATTTGTTACGTTTTCACGTAATTTCTTACTAATTGGTTCATACATTCCAGGTATTATTTCACAGTAAAAAGTTTTATATGAATCACCTATTCTTTCGTAACTAGAAACTTGTGAACTTAATGGAATTCAACCATAGTATTAGTATATTAAAGTTTCGTTACATAATATGACTAATGATGAAACCCAAAATCGATTGCAGAATGCGCAAAGTTGGTAAATCAGTTTCTGTTAACTTTTTCTACATACAATTAGTTAATATATTTAATCCATACAGACAATACGTATAGGTTATGTTTTAGGATTTCAAAAGCCAATTATGAACAAGCATATGCGATAGGCGAGCGGATGTTTTTATAGCCTCTTTAATCAAAAACAATAAAATAAAAAGGCTATTAAGCTGACTGTACTCCAGTTAACCCAGCTAACCATCCACAGCAGCAACTGTAGATCAAGGCCGCCTCGAACAATGGCTGTGCAGGAGTAGACGCACACACTCGAGGCGCAGCTTTACAATACACGGACCACACGGACTGATTAATATCCGCTTTTGAATAGCTTCCGAATTATTTCAACTGTTCGAAGTCATTAGGTTGATAAAATGTTCATGCTGAGTTCTGTACGTTTTGGTTCCTTACATCGTGTAGTTCAGATTTACGAATAAGAAAACATCTTGACGGCGCACAGCGACGTCACATGTTAACTAAACACACTCCTTATTAAAGATTTTGTTTAGCAAATCTATACCTTATCTATACTCCATGAAAATTTATATTTGCCAAGCAAAATCTATATTTAGAAGTGCCTAAAGTAACCGCTTGACGACTTGATTGTGGCAGTTATGTTTTGAGTGATATCTGCGTGAGGTTTTATATTTATGAGAAGAACAAAACCATAGTTTACTGTAACATGCCATCATGTCTTTTAAACAAGCATTTTGGTGCACTAGAGGTCGGGCTGCGGCTTCACCCGCGTGACCACTGGTCCCGCGGGAATATAAGGATAATGCTATATATTATTATATTTTCGCATAATGTACCTTCTTCATGGTGAAATATTTTTTTTAATCGGCTGCGTAGTTTCAGGAATATGATATTACATCAAAAAGCTAACAAATCATTTTCTTTTGAAGTAAATGTAAAGATACCACAAATAGCTTCTACCAGGATTCGAACTCAAACAATAGTTCTTAAAGAGCCCTATCTTATTCAACCTGTGTCCCATTATTATTTTATTTTTATTTTATTTTCATTGGATAACAAACAGTGTACAGAATTATACAGTTTTACTACAGAAGACATAGTTAACTTAACACCATTTACATGCTATCACATATAACTAATAAAGCGCTTGTTTAATGACACAAACAAAAGAGGAGAATCCCAAGTCACAAAAAAAAAAGAAAACACAAATATTTAAGAAAAAAGCAAGAACATTGAATATGACAATGCACAATTCCACATTATAACTAGCCGGGTGTGTGCATCACTTTCTTGGTCAGTTCTTCAAACGAGAGCTCAATATCGTAAACAGAACGATAAAGAAGCTCACAATATTAATTAAGCCAGTAGAATACAAACACAGTAAATGTTATTCCAGGAATCGCCCAAAAACGCTTCGAGCAATCAGAACAATGTATAT
Organism: Marasmarcha lunaedactyla; assembly: GCA_923062675.1. NCBI lineage: Eukaryota > Metazoa > Arthropoda > Insecta > Lepidoptera > Pterophoridae > Marasmarcha > Marasmarcha lunaedactyla. The sequence continues at coordinate 21,094,604 of OV281360.1, read as the reverse complement.
TACTTGGAGTCAAACCATTTGGAGGATATTACCCGTTTAAATGTTAATGGACTGGAATTGAATAAATCCAAATCCACAGAATCCGCGAGTGCATTTAGGTAATTACACGCTCTGACAAAAAAAGAAAATATCCTATAATTGGTATTACTGTACTGTACGTGCAAAAATACTGGAAGTCTAACGGATTTTGTCGGTACATGTAGATTGATGTTAGATAGAAGATATGGCGAATCTACTTTTGACTGTGCTATTTTAACTAAGAGAGAAACATCTGCCATCTTGCGTCTTTCTGCAAGAGGCCAAATATGATGTCTCTTACATCTCGACTCATAAAGTTTATCATAGGTTTTGCTCTTAAACTGTAAGTACCTTAAGAACTTTCTCTGGATTGTTTCGAGTCTGCTGACGTATACGTCATATTGTGGATTCCAGATCTAACAACAATACTTGAGAGTGCTACGTACCAAACTACAAAATAGTATTTTAACAATTTTGACACTTTTGAACTGCGAACACGTTCTTATTACGAATCCCATAGATTTATTGGCTTTCTTGGCAACATGCTCTATATGTTTTTCAAATGTTAATTTAGAGTCAAGAATTACGCCATCCATTATATCATTGACTCGTTGAAAATTCTGTTCTTTGATATCGTAGCAAAATAAAATAGACTGTAATTTGCGAGAAAAAGTTATTAAGTGACATTTCGAAAAATTTAAATCCAAATCCAAACCAGAGGCGCCACGAAGATTGATACCCATTTAATGCAACAGATTAGGATCAATTGTCTATATACGACGCAAACCATCTAAAAAGATTACCATGGATACCGTCGAATAATAGTTTTTGAAGCAAGATTGTATGATCTATACTGTCAAATGCCTTACTAAAATCGGTATAAATACAATCGACATGTGCTCCAGAGTCCATAGAGGATGTAACATCATTGACAAAGGGCAGGACATTTGTAGCAGTAGATCTATTTTTTAGAAATCCATGTTGTTCAGCGATAAATGAACATAGCAAGGAGCTATAGACTTGATTAAAAATAATTCTCTCAAATATTTTTGCCAAAAGGGATAGTTTTGAGATTGGCCTATAATTTTTGACCTCGTCTTTGTTACCGTTTTTGTGAACGGGAGTGATAAATGCACACTTCCATACTCCGGGTACAATTCCTTCATTTAGTGAGCGTTGGAATAATATGAAGAGAGGCTTCGGTAAAACTTTGGCACATTTAGTTATAAATATGGCAGGTATGTCATCTAGACCAGCTCCCTTAGTTAAGTCTAATGATTTCAGCAACTTGAAAACCTCATCTTTTTCAACATAAATATTAGATATCGTTTGTTTAAAATTCGACGGTTCAGTTCTGGAATCAACGCACTGGGTTGTTGTGGAGAGAAAAATTGTTTGAAAGAATTCGCAAAGATGTTGCATATACTTTCTCCAAAGCTCAGAGACAGGCACGAACCTATCTCTGACGTCATAGAGTCATTGGTAGAAAAAATCAACGGCGTCATCCAGTGAACCGTTAGACAAGTACATATCCCAATCAATTTTTTCCAGCTGAGCCAAAATTTTGGCATAGTCACCGCGATTATAAATGATTTTTTTATTTTATATGCTTAACTGTTTTGGCACATGTCAAATTCAAGTCAATGTTTAAAGACCTGTGATGGGCATCCTCAGAAACTCAAAAAAGGATTGGAACAAGCGCATACAGAGAGATTGGCGTTACTGAATACTAGGTCTAATAATCTATTGTTCACGTTGCGACAGTGGTTGAACTGCGTTAAATTACACTCACAAAGCGTATCAAAGAAGTTTATTTGAGAGTCACCTACCGTACCTAAGGGCTGAAGTATTGACTCTTCATTTGACCATTCGACATTGCTGAGATTGAAATCACCTAAAATTATAAAAATGTCATTTGGGTATGAGTTAACTAAAAAGGATAGCCTATCTGTAAAATTTTGTAACTGCACATTAAATGAATTACCATGCCTTTCATTGCACAAGTAGATGGTACATATATGGATATTACGAGATATAAGATCTTTGTTTTTATTCGTGACCGTGAGCCAAATATCCTCTGCCGAAGATGTCCACTCAGGGTGGTCAGTGACTGACAGTTCCCGGCGCACAGCCAGCGACACTCCTCCACCGTACATTTATTGCGTATTTGTATAGTTCCTATCCCTTCGCCACACTAGGTATCGGTCGTCAAAAAGCTCACTATCGCTTATCCAGTCAAGAAGCCAAGTTTCAGTCAAAGAAATAATGTCGTGAGAGTTCAAAAGTAAATTACGTTTAAAATCATAAGTTTTAGTACGCAGACCCCTTGTGTTCTGATAATACATTTTCAAATTAGACATCATCATTTTTATTTAAATAAATTCTCTTGCGAATCACTACAATATTAAAATAAATCCAGATCGAGTAGATATTCACAACATAACGCACACAACACACACAGAGGAAAACGGCCAGCAGGTCTGCAACTAATTTTCTAATCACTAACAAATAGTTGCAAGGACTTTTTGTAAATGCACAATCATTAAAACATACACATTACAATAATCAATCACTAACAGGTCGAATGTATTGAATGCTGAAGTATATTTTAAATAATAGGTCTTTACCTATGAAACTGCCGTTTTGCCGTACTGGCCATTTCAAATGAAAATATTTTTTTTTTGACTGATAATTCTACTTTCAAATTAATTTTATTTGACAAACATGGAATTCTTTTTCTAAAATCGTCATTTGTTTAATAGTTAGTGTTTTGTTTTCAACGCATTCGAACATTTTTCGTCATCATAGATAAGTTAAAAATTCGAGTAATTATGGAGTATGAGTACCGTCGTGGCAGCAAAGCGGCACAAGCGGCACGCAACATCAACGACGTTTACGGAGCGAACACTACAAACGAACGCACCACCCGTAATTGGTTTACCCGCTTCCGTTCTGGAAATTTTGACCTGAAAAATGAACCCCGTGGTCGTCCGAAAACTTTGGTCGACAATGACGAATTAAAGGCAATTGTGGAAGCTGATGAAACTCAATCCACGGCTGAATTAGCAGCAGCTTTCGACGTTAGCATCAAAACAATATTGGTCCATTTGCGTCAAATTGGCAAGGTAAAAAAGCTTGACAAATGGGTACCCCACGAACTCAATGACCGCCAGCGCGATATACGCGTGGAGACGTGCCTTGCACTGCTCAGCAGGCATACAAATGAAGGAATTCTGAACCGCATTGTTACTTGTGACGAGAAATGGATCCTGTTTGACAATCGTAAGCGCTCAGCAAGTTGGTTGGACCCTGGTTCAGCACCCAAACAATGCCCTAAACGAAAACTTACCCCTAGAAAAGTGATGGTCACTGTTTGGTGGTCTAACGCGGGTGTGCTTCATCACAGCTTCTTGCCAAACGGGACAAGCATTACTGCAGATGTGTACTGTGAAGAACTGAACACAATGATGGAGAAGCTCGCACGTCTCCAACCAGCTTTGGTCAATCGTTCGGCTCCACTGCTCCTGCACGACAACGCGCGACCTCATACTGCACAGCAGACGGTCTCCAAGCTACAAGAGTTGGGGTTGGAAGTTCTCCGTCATCCGCCGTACTCACCAGACCTTGCGCCTACAGACTTCTACTTTTTCCACAATTTGGATAACTTCTTGGCGGGAAAAAAATTCAATACCCGAGAGGCAGTACAAAATGCCTTTGAAGAATTTGTTGCCTCCCGTCCAGCTGATTTCTTCAAGAAAGGCATCAATAAGCAACCAATGCGTTGGCAAAGATGCATTGATTGCATGGGTGATTATTTTGATTAATAGAAATAAAAAATATATAAAAAAATTACGCTTCATTTATTTCGTGAAAAACGGCAATTTCATAGGTAAAGACCTAATATATGATCCTAACCTATCTCTATATGTGAGATATGTTTAAATCCAGTACAAGTGACCACCCGTGAAAACCTTTGTCATAAGTTGTCAAAATGTTAAACTTCAAGTTGACGCTTGTCGTGCTTACGCACATTCCAAGCATTATCTTTGGTAACATTTAATGTAGCTGTGTGAACGTTTCACCATCCACGTATAGTTTTGATTACCTGTACATGTTAGTTAGATGGGCGCAATGTCACAACTTTGTAATTTACATGTTCTTGGTATCGTTCCATCAATGTATGTTTATTTTGAACTTTCATCAATTGTCGATTTACGCTCAATTGAAATAGGATCTTGAATCAGAGCAGTGTGCATAAAGCAAGGTTTAAATAGTGTTTTTATTCTGAACTACGCAAAGTAAGTAGAAGTGACCTTGCCACTGTAAGTTTGGTCATCCGTCCATCACGTTTTTTATTATTTGGAGGCACAAAAGTGGGCAAGTCTGAAATTTGTTAATCATTCCTCCTAGACACTAGAATGTCCATGATCCTAGATAGTATTTTCCTTCAGAAGGAACGCGTGCAAATGAAATGCTTACTCAGCACCTGGCGTCCGAAAACCCACGTTGATTCTCTTCTGCATACGTTTTCACATAGTGATACATTACCAAGGAACCCTAAGAGGCATCGACCTTCATCCGCTTGTTTTCGCTAGTGCACAGCGTGGATGCAAGGTCGAGATGAGATCCCATCTTAATCGATATTTAATTATGATTATATTTACGATCAAGTGAGTGTGAAAGTGTACGTAGTGTATCAACATGGCGATCTTTTAGCGCGAGGAAGTCTGTAGTTTTATGTTACGGTTAATATCGCAGCTTACTCTTCTAGCCCAAGCGGAACCATGAGTTCTTATATAGTTGCAAGCAAAGCATTTTGTTAACTCAACTTTGGAGTTATTCGTTTTATGAAACGGTTAAGTCGATTTGTTCTTGGCTCCACAGGCAATTTTGAGTAGTTTGTGTCTCCACCAATACAGTGTTACTAAGGTGGGCCGCGTGCTATCGACACCTAGGTGGCTACTTCAAAGTATAAAAATGTAAGAGGTCCAATTATGCGTATGTTTATTCTGAGTGACCCTCGCTTCGCTTCGATCCAGCATGCCTTCTTTGAGTCTTCATTGTCATTGTTATACAACCAAAAGCGTGCGTTTATGTGCATTGGACTTTTGCTCTAAATTTGAAAGGTGAAATTCAAATTCAAATATCTATATAAATTTTGACAATTCCGTACGTAAAGTACAATACAATACAAAAACTCTTTGTTGCACACCATATATGAAAATACAAATAATAATTAAAAAATACAAGATAGAGTACAAAAGGTGGCCTTATCGCTTAAAGCGATCTCTTCCAGGCAAAGTATATTTATTAAAAAAAAATTCTGAAAGAATGAGGCATTATGAAAAAGCAATTTGAATATTTCTGATTTCTGTGAAGTATTTAATTTAAAATAAATTATAAAGTACTTTGTATGATGGTCTCACAGAGTAGTTATCTTTTTAAAATAGCATTACAACGTTTTTTGTTATACATGGAATGAACAACTCTACGATATCTATAGATTACTGGTGACAGATATAAATTGTAACCATTGACATGACAGTTCAACCAACGAGTAATTAGAAGTTGATGATTCTCGATGACGTCATATAGAGGTTGAATGAGAGTCAATTTAATTTGCTCATTATCGTTAAAATAAGCTTACTCGCATTATTTTGCGAGTTGACTGATTAGATTTTACTGACTTGTTAATATTATTGAAACTGACATCTTAAAATGGTTTTCAAATTGGATTTTTTTTCTTTACATACCCAATTACTTGTTTTTGTTGACGTTATATAAAGCATGACTCTAACACCAGTTCCAAAAAACCTTCGTGAACAAAAACTATCAGAAAGCTTCACGGGTAGCATTTTCTCAAAATAAATGACTTCTTATTTGCCTCTGTTGGCTCGGCAAATCTCCCTCCAAATCCAGCCATCGTCCTCCTCAACCCTATTAGAGGGAAGTGAGCGACCCGTCACCCGACGCTACCGCAAGAAGACGTAATTTGGTGACAATGATGCTTTAGATATTCATCTACCTATAGTTTTGTTAAAAAGCTTAAATATTGTTGCAGTTTTATAAAAGTTCTAATGTTTGAACCGTACTGCTTCTGTACCGCACACTACGATTTGTTCTTAGTTATAATTAGAGGAAAATCCCTCAGTGACTTCAAAAATATCACTGACACGTTCTTTATTCAAACACCATTCAAATAATGAGCATTGACTTCACTAACGCTTGCAGCAGATCCAGATCCATCGATCGGCCTAGATAAAGTTGATCCCTAGCGTGTAATCGCTTCAACGCAATCTTATTTAACACAATAGTTCTGGAGGTACGAGGCACCGACGGACAAACAATGAATAGTGTGCAATACGCCGATTTGTAGCAATTTTCCGCAAGCGAATATCCGATAATTAGCTATGGAGATACAAATGCTGTAAGTACAGCGGAGGTGACTCAGGTGAACACATCGGAGATGTTTACAGACACATCAAGATGTTTTTGGACGGATTTTAATTTTATAGTTTCATTTTTTTGCTTATTGTCAAAAATACGTGCACCCATTCCGCACTGGTGCCTTCTTATCTATCCAAATAATGTATTTAATGTTCGATGTATCTTAAGAACTGGCAAGAATGTGACAAAGATAGAAATTTAAAAAAAAGTATGCAATTAAATTCCAAGTCATTTATAGAGTAAATAGTTATTTAATAATCAGTGATAGTATAGTATATTTTCTAAACTTCTCGTCTGGGCGGTAGTTCTTCCTGTTTCAACGGGCATAATAACCCCGTGTACATGGTGCTCGGGGCAGGTGAGCAAAGGCAGTCCACCTGCAGCCCGCGGGCGGCAACGCATCTGTAGTCGATAACCAATAAATAGCAACAGAATGAATCGATGACACCTGCCACTGATGAAGTCAGTGGGCACGGTTCCCACTTACCATCAGGTAGACTGGGTACTCGTCTACCGGTCATGTGATAGTTACAAATTGTTTTCTTGGATTGCGTTAACTTATCAAAGTATGAACATTGTTGAATCTAAAATGAATTTGAAAATCTACATTTCAAATGAGATCAAATCAATATTTAGCAGTACAAGACAATTAAAGCCAACTTTAATGGTCTCGCGGTGTAAATGTGCCGGAGCCACTGCCTCATATACCAGAGGTAAAAAATGTATGCTATGGAAAAAGTCGTTAGTCTCATAATCACGGGAGTTTTATATTTATAAGTATGTCCCTGGTTAGTCCCTGTTGCGATGGCCACTAACCAGCCCTTGCAGTGTGCGGTCTATAAGTTGATGTTAATTTTGTTTGTATGTCTTTACTTAATATTTATCTTCCACAAACGGATGAGTGGTGTGTTGAGATATAAATCACATAAACACTTTATAACGACTGATATTTACGACTTGCCTACAAGCACTGTACGGGTTCCTGTAGATTGTGATCGCAGGACTGCGTACTGGCTAGACGCTATCGTTCAATAAAACCTATCACTTGATATCGAATAACACCAAGATAATATTGTGTGAATATTCGAATTTTAAATTTCGTGGGTATTCGTTACGTGACCTTAAAATACATGACAATTGTATATAAGTCGAGAGCTCTGATAACACAGAGTGGACGCAGTTTACAGACGAACGAAGCCGAAGGAATGTTGTGTTGACGCAATCTCGATGAAGAAAAGGCTCTCGAAGTGTGAATTTATTTTACCTATGATGAGATAAATCATTTTAAATTTTGAATATGAACAAATATGAAAACGTACTGGTTCTTATTAAAATCGGACGATGTGACTATCTCAAATTATAGCAAAACGCGACAAAATATAAAATGTTTAAATGTCTAGCAGTTTTGTTTTTTTACAATAATAATTTAAGCTTTAGATACATGAACTTATATACAAAATTATACTGTAAAGGCACGTCAATAACTCAGAAATACCACGCATAACGATAAAAAACGAGGATACTTATACAATTTAAATTTCAAATAGAATTACAGACATGACACACGAATATTCCAAGGAAAGAAGTAAAACCACTGACCGTGTTCGATGCGCGGCGGCGGGGGTGGGGGTGACCTGCGGGATGCACGCTCGGGCTCATGACCAGCAGTGGATAGTGGCAGGCTGATGGATTCAACGTTCAGGAAAATCGCCTCCTGGCCAAACGTGGTTTGGGCGAGGCAAGCCGAATGTACCGACCGGCATAGTGCCCGAATAGTCCGCACGATCGGCTGTCATTCAAAAAGTTTTTTCGACCTGAACTTACCAGCGCGAAAATTTAGGTAGAGCCCCAAAGACTCATGACACTCAATAAAATAAATATTAAATAAAAATTAAACCTGTTAGCTTTTCGACTGTAAGGACACAGCAATGTTCGTTTTGAAAACAGCCAACTCTTACCATCGCTCCCCCATCGGAGTTCGTAGCCACTACACTACTATTTGAAGAACGAACTCTTGGGTCCGCTCTACAAGGTACAAAATGAGCTGACTGCGCCTGACTATCTCGGAAGCATCTTACTCTTGATATATTCAAAATAAGTATGGACATTAATTGTTAAGCCGTACATCTTGTTTATTTTCATATGAAATAATGACATGATAAATGTTTATTCATTCAAACATTCAACCCAACACTCAATCTCGCTGTTCCTCCTAAACTTTCAACGAACACCTAAACACAATAACTCCAGTTCAAACACACACGGTATCAGATACTGGCGGCTTGCGAAACCCTCCCATTGTACCGCATCCTCCACACGACGGCCTATTTGCTACAATTTGTGAGCAAATAAAACAATAATAGAGTAATTAGTTTCAACCTTAATTATCAGTTTTGGTCAGTTGGGTAAAGAAAATATTTTGCATTCGTTTGGCTGGTATTCGACCAAGGCTGTGGATGTGGTATTCGGGGCGGCCTATTGTTTTTTTTTATATGTGTTAATTAGAGATTTGGAGATAATGCTGGATTGGGGTTTAAAGTTTTAATTTTATTATCTGCTGTTAAGACTTGTTCGGATTTTTTTTAAAACAATCGCTATAAAACGACCTTAAACTAAGCAAATATTTCGTTACTAACTGAGAGGAAAATCACATAAAAAACTTGTGAATAGGAATACCATACAAATTAAGTTTTAAAAAGTACGTATGATTTGGAAACGGTGAAGATAATATTTCGCCACATGTCTTAATCCAGATAGGATGAAATTAGCATCCCTCAATTGAGGACTCCCAATTGAGGATTCCCAAGGAAGGAATCGACAAAAGCCGGACAACTCCATCGTAAGCAACAGCGCCATAAAGTAAAAATACATTTTCTAGAATAGTGCAAGAATATATTTGTTTGTATAAGTGTACTCATGATGTAATATAATTTTATACGGAAACAGCAAAACATTACAAAATACGTGTCGCAGCTCGCAGGTCGTGCAAGAAGCGGCATTTGGACAAATTGGTCGATTGTTCGTGGAGATCCATGGATCGATTAGATGGATCGATGCAGACGGTCATCGAATTAAATGACATCGCGATCTATAACTGATATGACAAATATTTGGAATTACACAATTGAATCAGATAATTATGTTGGATAGGTTAGTGTCGTATTGCGGGGTCGTCGTGTGTTTTAATTTTAAATTGTGGTTTCATAATGGTTATAGGTAGATTATTCTGTTTCTGTATCTATTTGTTTAAAATGAACAGTTCATTTATGGCCCTATAAGCCTTTCAAATTTCACTGGACTTTGTGGCCTAGCGCTGAGGGCGCTTAGCCGAAACTTAAACTACTCCGACATACGACACGCTTAGGGGCACTCGAGACGGCACGGACATCGACTTAGGTATATACAGCTATACCACCTGGATTTATTATGACCAATACGAATGTATGTTTGTGAGCCGTAAATAATAACACAAATATAGTAAAGAATCATTGGGTAATACCATTTAGTAAAAAAAATGAAACGTGATTTGGCCACCAAATTATTGACATTTTGAAAAAAACCAGGTTCTCTAGCTCTCAAGTTTTGCCTTATAAAAATAATTGTCTGAATAAGCCTTCATATGCACACGTCATCTGAAAACTAAAAATCGTAATTATCCTTTCAAGCTTTTACTAGACGTAGCTCAAACTCTCACGTCATCTAATCCATCAAGATAAACCCAGATAAAGTGAACTCAACACGTCCTGACACAAGAGACACACCCCATCAGATACCGGACTCCTCGTGACTCACAGGAGTCATCTCGTGACTAAGCCGGTGTGTCACGGAGACAGCTTTCTCAGGTCACGAACCGTTGAAGTGTGCCTGGCGGATGTGTTCGTTCTGAAGACATTGTCTTAATTAGCAGCTTGATGCATAAGGATGGTCGTTGTTATGAAATGTATTGTGTTGTATTGTTGCTTGAGGGTTTCTCGATTTACTTTGTGGAGGTTAGCTTTTATACATGAGATCTGTATCCTACATACAGTTTCTTACCTATTCCTGGTGGTAGTCATTCCATCCTTCACATAAGAGGTCCCATGTCCTGGAGTTTATTTAAGGCGTTTATTTGATAAACATTGATAAACATATTTACGAGTGATCATTATGACCGAGAAGAGTAGTAGTTAGTATCCCTGAGTTATACGCCGGAGGTATCAGGTTCGAGTCCTGGCCGGGGCATTCATTTGTGTGATAAACATAGATGTTTGCTGTCGGGACGTGGTTGTTGATTTTTATATATGTGTGTGTTAATCTGGGTTCCCCCCCAGTTCGCTGTACGGGCATCCATAGCACAGGCTCTGCTTACTTTGGAGCCATACAGTTGGTGTGTTTCTCTTTATCGTTACGGGAAATTTTATAACTCACGTGACAGATTAATAGTCATGAAACTTGAAGCATTTCCCTATACTTACCTAATTTCGAGTTTAACGAGGCGTGTCTGAAAAGACTCCTATACACTTACCTATTGCAATTGCATTTTTGAAACCTAACAAACGAAACTGCATTCTTTCCTCACCCAAGCATCAATCAAAAATGTCTTTGTTTCTCCACCTAATCAATGCAAACTACAATAGTTGCACCGCGGGCCTACTATCAGTTCTCGATCTCACAATCGCATTCGAATCGAGAAGTCGTGACGAGCGCGAATCTGTTAATGTATGGGAAAAGCAGAGGAAAACACGGCCGTGTAGCAAACGATGCTCTGATAAAATGTAGGAAGTCACCTGTTGTGTGGTCTAATTTCAAAAATATGGGGATTTCGATTACTGGATATGGAAACGTGACATAAGCTTGCTATTGTGGCAACAGCCTCGTGCTTCACTAACTTTAGTGTCTTGCGTTAATTAGCCAATAGTTCCACGTAGGAATGTATCGAAGTAAAACTGCATTTAAACTGGTACAATTTTTTTATCATCCAATAGATTTAATTGCTTCGTTTCTGAATGCATGTCACGTTTTAGTTCTAACTTACTTATTGAAAATGGCTCGTATACTAATTAATTGTCAGATATGTGCTTAATTAAGGTTATAGATAAAATGATTTCAAAGAACTATTCTGTCGTAATCATATAAATGGCTTTGTACCACTTAAATAATTCTATTGAAACTGATTATTATGAAACGTATTAAACGTTTTACCTTTTTTGTAAAGAGCTTAACTTAAAGATTTATCTTTATTCTAAATTCGTCAAATGGTAATTTTATTGATGTATATAACTAATTTAGCAATCAAAAACATTATTATAATAACGAAAATTTCACCCTGCTTCTTATTCATGCAAAACAAACAAACCATCTAAAAAGGCAACATCCCACAACATTTCAAAATACCGCTGACACCATCAATTAACTCGCAACCTGCCATCGCCACAGTTCACAACTTGAACCAGCCACGATACAATTTGCATCTAATTACCAGTAGTCGTACCTCTTATTTTAACCGCGGGTTACATCTCCGAGTTACGTTGCTTGAACTATTGACTTTTTTTGATTCGTGCTCCATAACGTTCAGCAATTACCTACAGCGAAGTCGAGTTATTATCCCTTTTTACGACGGTATCGATCGAGTTGATAATCGAGTTACAATGGTAGGACTCTAGTGTTGCCATATTTGTAGAAATTGCTGAAAATTGCAGATTTTGTTGTTTGTGGATTTTTGATTGAGTGGGAAAGTCGGTTTTTATGGTAAGGTGTGATTAGGTTGTGAGTTTAGGTGGAGAGGAATTTGAGAGGAGGATTTGTGCAGTGTTATGTACAAGTTTCCCGGAACATCTGCCGCGTGAATTGTTAATTTAAAAGATGGTTCTTTATCTGTTTCCTTGCATACTTGTTCAGATATCCATCAACGTAACTGATGATAAACGCTGGCCATGGAGAATAGATCGCCTACATACTACTTGATTTTAGTGGTTTAATTAAGTAGACTTTGGCAGTCTTCTTGCAGTACTAGAATTTCTGAATATCTCCCTCTACAGTGGCGTGATTGAATTTTTATCTCCGGCGTCGGTCCGAGCGGACGGCTTCGAGGAGTCCTTTTCCAAATGGTGCAATCTCGCTGCGGGTATACCTCAGGGTAGCGTTCTCTCTCCCTTACTTTTCTCTATTTTTATGAATTCCATAACTAATGTCATCTCGTGTAACTACCACCTCTATACGGATGACTAGCAGATTTACCGTCATTTCACCGGACTGCCATTGCCGCAATTAATGACGATCTTACCCATATTAATGAATGGGTCACTTCTTTTGCAATACGTGTGAATCCTTGTAAGTTGCAAGCAATGATTACAGATGGTAGATATATGAAGGGTTGCCTCGGTATGGCCTCGCTACCACCTGTGCTTCTGGATGGTGCTCTGATTGCTTTTACCAATACAGCAAAAAACTGGCCCAAATCTGACAAGGCGAGCTAACATCGGTGAAATCATTCGTAAGGTTCACTACAACTTTCATACTCTTTAGTATCTCCAAATTTCATACTTTATCGCACTAAACTCACTTTTGCCCAAGCGCTTCTACAACAAATCCTAGACGGGGCCAATTTGTGTTATTTAAATGCTTGAAAGCAACTTCTAAATAAGCTGGATCGTCCGCAGAATCTATGCATTCGGTTCATCTTCGGACGTAAAAAGCATGACCGTTTATCAGAATACCTTCCTACTGTTATAGGCTGCCTATTCGATTCCGCAGAAACACTTGCATTCTCTGCCTTTCATACAAAGTTCTCTTTATCCCACCCTCTTTTCGGTACCTCAGTTAGCGTTTTTCATATATGGCTCCCGAAGATAAACTTTGCAGAGTTCACAAGCGTACCCTCATCTACTTGAAACCACATAAGACTGATTTCTTTTCCTATTCATTAACTGTCCATGCCGTCAGACTGTGGCACTCACTACCGTTTGAAATTCACGAATCAAAATTATTACGTAAACATATAAATAGAGCACACTACCTTTCTTAATCTTAAATAGGTATTGCTGTCTTCAACGTCACCACACAGAATTAGTAAAATATAATGTGTTATGTACATGTAATCGATTCTAGTTTGTGTATGTATATTTAGTACACATTCACTTTGCCCTACACAACTTTTTCCAGTCCCAGGTCTGCTGGAACAAAATTTCTGTCAGAAATAACCTTTACCTTTGTACTCTATTTATTTATAAGTCTTTTTTATTTCTGTGTGTGCATGAATTATTAAATAAATAAATTAATATCCAACAATACACGTTTAGTTTAAAAAGCATTAATTAAAATCGGAGATAAACTGTTTATGATAAACTTGCTCCAACTCAGTACCAAATTAATTAATAAACAAAAGAAGTGAATACTTCTCATTAAAAAATGTCCACAGAGCATGTCCTCTAAATTATCCATTATTATAATTAGTATTATACCAAGTTGGTTTCCGTAATTTAAATAAATACTAGCCACGCACCACCAGCAGTTGTTCCACCACTTGATTCATAGTTCATGAATGCATTTATATGAGTAAGATTATTGCAATGAAGTCTCACAATTCTTCGCTGCAAAAAACACTCCTCCACACTCCATATTCGATGGCACCAGGCCCTACAATAATCTCTCATCATGAAACAACCTCATTTCTCCGGCTGCTAACAAGAGCACTTTGCCTATAACTTTCGTCAATTGTACACGAGGGCGGAGCCGACTCACGCGCAGCTTATTGTAGCGTGCATCTAGAGGAGAAATGCAGGTTAATAAAAGGATTGTTAGAAAGATTGGATTTAAAGATCTTACAAATCTTTTGTATGTGAAAGTTAGTATGTTTGTTACTCAATCATCTAACAATAGCCGAACAGAATTAGGTGAAACTAGCATATAAATAGAGTTATGATCCGGAAACACTCGGTTTAAGTTTGCTTCCGATAACTAAATGAAGAGATTGTTTGCGCACAACGACACCGTTGAAAGAGAGTGTATATAACTGATAAATATTTGAAAGAGCATTAGACATTATTACCTTATTTTTTGAATTTTGAGTCTTTAGAAAAAATCATTCAAAATTCTTACAAATGTTGGAAGTGAACTAATTGAATGAAATATATTTTGTACATTCACGAGAATATTAATACACTTTAAAGTAAGAAAGATGCCTCATGGCAACTAACTAGATACTCTGTACGGACTGGCGACGCCATTAGTTAGCGATTCACAAATGTAGGTTTGCTAAAAGCAATAAATCATTTATCAGAATGTCAATATGTATAATATAATTCCAAAATAAGTTCCGTGCCCTTCAACAAATCCAAGAAAACTATCAAGTGAACTGTCTTCAAGCTGATTATGAAGTCAAAGATTATTTGGAAGACAAAAGAGCGGATTGAGGTCTCCCAGGTGGTTTCTGTTTCTGTATCTGAAAATAAAAATACAAATACAAATACAAATACAAATACAAATACAAATACAAATACAAATACAAATACAAATACAAATACAAATACAAATACAAATACAAATACAAATACAAATACAAATACAAATACAAATACAAATACAAATACAAATACAAATACAAATACAAATACAAATACAAATACTGTGCACATGATTAGTTGTCTTGGGTTCGTTGGGGTTGTTGTCGCGTGGCAGCCATATTGTACACATACTGTTTCAAGTATGAACCAAATTTGACCAAAAAGCACCGAGACGTTTTTTTTTCCGCCGGCTTTTTTCTTCTCGGTCTACCTGTGATACCTCTTAAAGAAGAACTTGCAGTTGTTTTAAATGAGGATGAATTAAAAGTTGACTGTCTTTAGGCTTAGAAGCTTTTTACCAATTATAAAAAAATCCAAATTAAAATATTTGGAAATTTGATACATTTTATTTATTTATTTATTACAATCACCTTAGAACTATCATTACAGGGTAAACCTAATGCGATAGTTGTGTTACATTTAATAATTATAAAATATGAATAAACATGTCAAAAAATATCAATTAAAATAGTAAAAATGTCACAATTGAAGTACTTAATCTTAAACTTACAAATTACCAAACTAATTTAGATATGATAAGTTCATTAAAATTCAAGTAATGCATATTTTAGAAACTACTAGGAAAGTTGTTCACGAGGACGTCGCTCTGTGTCGTATCTAATCTCGCAAGTGTCCAATTTCACTCTGTCTCTAGCCCAATACATTATAATTGTAAGAAAGGAACATAAGTAATTTTTTTTTTATTTAATATATTTATTTAATCAAAGTATGTACCACTGCTATCTATGCCCTTTTGCCATCTCATAGGTAGTTCATTGATCCCTTTACTAAAAAAACCATTCGGACGGGAATCAATAAAATCTTTGAAGGCACTTGGGACAGCCCCATCGGAGTTGAATTTTTTCCCTTGCAAGAAGTTATCCAAATTTCGAAAAAAATGGTAATCTGTTGTAACAAGGTCCAGGGACTACGGTGGATGTCTTAGACATTCCAATTGAAGCTCCTCTAATTTGGTAATTGTCTGTTGTGCAGTGTGTGGTCTAGCGTTGTCCTGAAGCAGCAGTGGCCTAGAGCGATTGACCAGCCTCGGTTGTTTACCAGCTAGCTTTTCCATCATGGTTTGCAGTTGCTGACTATAGACATTTGCCGTAACCGTCTGGCCAGAATAGATTTAAGAAAGCTGTAGTGAACGACACCGGCACTAGTCCACCAAACGCTCACAAGTAACTTTTTTTGAGTCAATTTTCACTTGGGGCAGGATTTGTCTGGTTCACCAGGGTTTAACCATTATGATGAGCGTTTCCGATTGTCGTACAGGATCCACTTTTCATCACAGGTAATGATTCGATTTAAAATCCTGTCATTATTGTGCCGGTTGAGTAATGTAACGCAGCATTCGATGCGAATTTGTCGATTTGCTGCACTCAATTCATGAGGTACCCACCTCTCAAGCTTTTTTACCTTCCCAATTTGCTTCAAGAGGATTTAAACAGTTTTGTCACTAACACCGCAGCCTACAGCTAACGCGGATGTAGTTTGCGATGGATCCGCCTCCACAATAGCCTTCAATTCTTCATTATCAACTTTGGTCTCCAGCCGTCCACGGGGCTTGTTCTGCAGGTCAAAATTTCCAGAACGAAAAGGTTGAAACCAAAAACGCACTGTGTTTTCTTTTTCGACACCGCCGCCATACACAGCATTAATACTTCGAGCCGTTTCAGCCATACTGGTGCCACGGTGGAACTCGTACTCGTAAATAACGCGATATTTCAAGTTTTCCATTTTGTAAACTAAGTGATGCAAAGAAAAATCCTAAAGAGGAAAAAACAAATGAATTACGATTTTCGAAACACAAAAGCGAGAGTAAATAGCTGTATAAATTTGAAATAGGATTTCATATGTAAGGACCTAATACCTAATACTAAGGACCTAATATAAAAAAAAATTATCATTCGCATGCCCATACACATAACATTCCACTAACAAGCTCGACCCACGCGCAGCCAATCACGAAAATGTCGCCGCTTCTGCAAGATGGCCGACTTCCGTTTAAAACGTTGACTAGTTTATTCGAGAGTTCGAGACCGCTTTCTCGCGCACTCTGACCTCGGGTTTGGTTTCCTGGTAGGACTCGAGTCGTAAACACTAAACTTTTGCTATTGGCGGTTTCTATAAGTGGCTGGAAGATAGTAACTTGTTACGTGTAGAAGTGACAGATTTAACTGTAAATTAGGATTTATTGTAGTTTATATTACAAAAAGTTATTGATATTGTAAAAGTCCAATCTATTTTGAATGAAACTCGCTAGCTCAACGACGTAAGGCAAAGTCAAAAAAAAAGATTTCATTTTTTAAGAGACACGTCTTGCTTTAAAATTGTATTCGAAATGATAAGGTTAAAATGATAGAACGTGTGGTCACATTAGACTATGTTTTAGACAGTTGGCTTCAAATTCGAATTAAAATATTTATTTCCCAACAATGACAATAGAGTATGACCAGTTTTGAGAAACCTCGTGAAGAAGAACTGGCAAGAAACTTCACGGGTATATTTTTTGCAGAATAAATTTATAATGTCTCTGTATGTCTAAACAAAATTATTCGTATCTGCATCTGTTAGCTCGGCAAGTCTCCTCCCCCCAAGTATCCAAACGACGAACACCCTCAAACGGCATCCGTTTACGAAAGCTTAGTTAACTTAACATATTAGAGGGAAGTGAGCGACCCGTCACCCGACGTACCATAAGAAGACGAACGTTAGTGACAATGACGCTTTACATATTCCAAATAAAGTCAAGTTTAATATTTGCGCGCCGTCACAACGGTTGAATATGCTGTACACACCAATTGTGACAATCTAATTTCAAGTTAATTTCTATACCATACTATATTGAAGGTTAGTAAAAACGAATTTTAAATAAGAACACGAATTTAGTTCCGTCTCCGGTCCTATGTTCTCAAAGCTCTGTATATATTTATGTATTTGCCAGCTAAGCTATATTTTAACATTTATTTGTTGTATTGTTTCAGTTGGGCGATGCGGCGGAAGTGGGCAAGCGCAGACACCATGACTTCCAGAACAGTCTTGTTGATAGCACTCATAGCTATAGGTGAGTCCCTGTCTACGCTGTTGTTGTAGAGGCACATGATTTGTTCGTTTGTTTATATGATTTTAAGCATTAATTACCTGCTAGGAAGCTACGTCTCGAAGTAACACAGGTTATAATTAGGGTCAGGAGTAACTCGGGAGAACGACTCCGCGCCGGGACCTCCAATGTAAGGTAATTCTGCAATGGCCTGAATATTTTAATTAATTTGGTGATTTTCTATCTCACCACTACTTATCTAGAAAGCATATGAGTATTGTATAGATACGTCAAGTCATCCAGTTTCGTGATTTTTTAAATAGATCTCGAAAGGCCCAAAAATTAAAACTTTTGTTAATATTGATTGCATAATCTGAAAATTTTTTTTAAAATTTTTTTTTACCTTTAATATATAGAGACCCAACAAAGCAGGGACTTATTTTGATTAAGTTCCGGCTTTGAACATTTATCTGCTCAGCCTTAAAGTTAATTAAAATTTGTTTGTCTGTTTGTAGTCGATAAATCCTACCAAACGGATTTTAAAATTCCTTTGCTCCAAGCAAGCTACATTATCTAGAAGTAAGAAAGGCTATATTTAAAGCAGGGATTCCCGCGGGATCTAGCAACGCAAGTAAAACCGCGAGGACCTTCAAGTACTCGATATAGTCATCAAGTTTAAGTCAATCATCCATCAAAACTGTCATGTAACTGTCAATTGTATTTGCCCCGGAGACAGCTGTCAATAACAGCTGTCACACGCAGTGAAAAGGCGCGAACTTTACACTGCTTTGACGCTGCAAGCATTTCACTAAGATTAAATTTATATTGTAAGTATACAAATTACCATAAAAGGATAGTAATTGACTGGTATTGTGTGCAGACAGACAGATGTTAGTGTCATTTTATGTTGTGTAATGCTTTATAACTTCTTTATAATGTAGGTTTGTAATAGGCTTTGAACAAGTTAGATGAAGAAATTATCATTTCTAGTGAGTCGACAATAATCTGTAGGTAGGTTTATTTTGTTTTTAGTAAATAGTTATGTCAATTCACATAATTATGGTTCAATGTAGGAATGAAGTTAAATGTATTGACGTTATTAATTTGACAATATGAAATACTTTGAACGTGACATTAGGTTTTGAAAATAAAAAAACACCACAACATAGCGCACACAACGAAAGGTATTATGGATTTTTTTTAAGGCGGTTGTAGATTTTCATTGTTAAGATCTCGCTTTGGGGTGGTGCTGCAATCCTTCCTATGCTGACCGCACACACGTGGCGGTGTTCCGATAAAGGCCAGCAACAGCCAGTGCTGGAACAAAGGCGACTCCCACTGAAGTCTACTGTCGACAATAAGTCGGTATAATAATCACAACCAATATTAACAACGAATTAACCTACGACTGATGATGCCCATGGGCACAGGTGACACTTACCACCATCCAGACTGTGTGTTGGACTGCCGGCGTCGAGACAACTACAAAAAAATTGTAAGCTGGCCTCCTACAGAGAAAGTTCTGGATTCTAATCCTGGCCAACAAAAACTTTTTTATTTTAGTCTTGGGTTTTTTTTTTAAGATAATGGCGATTCTGGATTTCTTCTTTAATGATGTATGTCTCCTATCAACACACAATACAAACGTAGCGTTAACTCTGGACTGTTCAGTCAAAGCAACGAAAATGTTTCTAAGAACAAATGTCTCTATATCTTTTAGTTTTAGACTATCCCATATTTACAACCCCCTGTTTATTTTTAATTAATCGTGACATAGCTGGCAACACACATTCAGCCAAGTAATAGCATGGAACATTAAATTGAATCACGTCTGCGCATCCTCAAACTCTTCAACCTCAATAAACTAACCCATTTACCGCGCCTCCAATGTTGCCCTACTTAATAATAAAATTATAGCAAATTACTTTATAAAACCACAAACTGTAGTTACCATCCTGTCAAGGGTACAAAGTGACGCCTACTTGAGGCAACAATGGGCAGCTGCCACTTTTCCTATTGAATGCGCGAATTAGTAATTCGATGAATGATTCAAGGTAGGCGATTATTTCATCTTTAGGGGATCGTCTAGACGATTTGCAAAATTAAATGTAGTTGTATATAAAAATAGAGGCGTTAAGGATGCTTTTGGCTTCAACATATTTTGACGTGTAGGCTGATTTAGCCTTTAATATATACTTACAGAATAGTTGCGCAGCGTAATGGTAGGAAAGCCTAAAGACTTTAGTTGGAAGAGCGTTCTTTCTATTTGTTTTTGTTATCTGAGCGAGGCTTCGTTTTGTCAATAACACACGAATTAACCGTCACTATACACTATATAATGTGTATAGAAACGGCTTAATAACGGCTTAATTAGTGTGTTAAGTACGCACCCGACGTACAGGCCCAACCAGGCGTTATAATCTTATCTGTGATGGAACTACCCTTATAGAAGAGAAATTTTGAATATTATTTAATCAAATTGTAGTAAAATATTGTTTGTTTCCCAAATATATATAAATAAATAAATAAATTTTAACACGAAACTCTGTGTAATAGTTTCTTAATTCTCAACGCTGAACCAGCTGATTGGCCAACTCTTCTCTCAAACTTTAACTGGAACGTGAAT
Organism: Marasmarcha lunaedactyla; assembly: GCA_923062675.1. Lineage (NCBI taxonomy): Eukaryota > Metazoa > Arthropoda > Insecta > Lepidoptera > Pterophoridae > Marasmarcha > Marasmarcha lunaedactyla. Next base: position 21,073,927 of record OV281360.1, on the reverse strand, counting down.
TTACGTGAACGAAGTCGCAGACGAAAGCTGATACAATTACAGTTTGGGATCACTGCGAGCGAGTGACGGGTGTCGTTAAGCAATAAACTAAGCTCCCCGGAGTTATATTTAGTCTTTTAAACAGGGAAACAAATTGGAAGCTCCGTGTACCGTGGAACAGGTCCAGCAATAAAACTTGACGTAAGCTACAAATTTCATTAAACGTAATAACGTAGGAAGTCGCGCCGGCACTCCAGCGGTTTGCGGCGGCGTTATTGGGTATTGTTGCGACTGCCGGGGGCTTCACCTACATTTTCGCTGGTTTATGGAAATTCAATAAAATTTGACGAATGAATCATAAAAAGCTTTTCTCCTACAAGTTGTTTCAGAATCTCACATATGTAAATACCGCGGTTAAATGTACATATAACGATAATGTAAATATCCTGGGGTCGTTCTCGCTGCGATCGCGTTATTGATATTCCATTTCACGAGTGATTTGTTTGAATTTACCTGTTGCAAATTTATAGATATATCAAATGTCACACTAATAAGTCACGCAATCACTCGCAGCAGCTGTCATATGACACTGTAATAAAAAGGATGATAATGAAAAGGAAATCTTATAAATACACGCAAGGAAAATAAAAATAAATGAATCAAAAATTCAACACAAGGACAACACAAAAGAATGCCTTCGAGTTTAAACGAGATGAGATTGCATACCGCTGCTGTGCTGCTGTGAGCGTTCCCAGTGTATAAAAAATAACTACCACACAGCGCCAACATATTGAAGTAACTTGGTTTGTAAATGAATTTAAAATAAAATGTTAAGTCGGATATAACTTCATTACGAAACTTTTATTATAGTATATTTATATTGACGGCCGAGTAGCGGTATGGTTAGGAGCCCTGACTCATGCACCGGAGGTCCCAGATTCAAGTCCTGGAGTCCTGGCCGGAGCATTCATTTGTTTGATGAACACAGATGTTTGTTCTCGGCCCATGGTTGTTGATATTTTGCATTTCCCCCAGTACGCTGTGGTGTGTTTGTCTGGGGATTATATTAATGTTATAAATGGGTTGAACAATTTTGTTTAAATAGGGTGGGAACTGTAATTTCTCGTTACTTAACTTTGATTATAATAATATAATTTAATTTATCAAATTAGCCATAAAATATTTCGTCTTAACGGAATACGTAGAGATGCAAAAACAAGTAAGGCTAATTACAATGTAAGGGATGCCTAAACTCAACATTGTCAACATTAACAGCTCATGTAAACTTATAATACATTGTTACCGATGTAAAGCCGCTGTTTGCTCAGAGATGTTGTTACCTTGTGTTTTAACAATAAAGTTTCTACATAAAAGCTATATTTAAAAAGCTACATAACCTTAAGTAAGTTTCCTAGGCTTCGTTAAGCCATCACGTCGGGGGCAGGCAGGTGTTGATGAGTAAAAACAAATATTACCAGGTCACAGAAATAGATCACGTGTTCCGTCCAGGTGTTTTATATGCAGGGTTTACCAACAGTAAAAAGATATTTCTGTAAAAAAGTAGTGACAAGACACTGCACTGTATAATATAATATATATAATACCTCAATATTCTTATTAAAACTATCTTACGAAAACTATGTACGAAAGTCGGAATGTTTTCCCGCCTTTATTTACATACCTGTTATAACTGCTACTTAGGTACATCGAATTCCAAACCAAGTAACGCTTTTGTCTGCCAGTTGCCAGCAACTTCCCTACGTTAATTATGTCAGCCAGCGGTAAATCTATTACGTGTGTTACGGAACGTAGCCCCAGCATCCCACGCCGCGCAGGTTCCAAGTGCGGAGTTCGCGCCAAAACGCGCTCAAATAAATACTACTTTTGTTCTTGTTATCTTGGCCGAAGCAATCAAAAAGATATATGCCTGTGACTATGTATTTTTAGGTTATAAATGTATTCGAAAAGTAATGTTTAATTTCTTAGCTGGCTTTGTCAAAATATATCTACTACTTGCAAAATGAAGGTTTTGTAGTAATTCAGGCGGTAAAGCATAGTGACTGGCACAGGCAATTAAGGAAAGAAAAGTATTTTCCATTTTTTTTAGTCATTTCTTAACAAAAAAGTCGTTTTAACGCAGGCGCAGCGTCGCATACCTAATGAACACAAAGCTTTAACAATTATACACCATGAACTTATAGAAGGCGTCCTTTGTATGAACGATCGTTATGTTAATCATACCATTTGTTTCATAATTTACAAAACCAAGTGAATATAAAAACTCTATTATGTAACACAAAAGGTAAACAATATTTAAAGGGGAAGTAGGTAATTGTCTACGATTCCCTGGCCATAAAGCGCCAACAAACTTGCAATTACTTTAGAACAATAAACACCTCTAAGTTAATTTCATTATTCCCAAGGATTTTAATAATATTAAGGTCATCCAACACCGCGTTATACAACCTCATGGACGGTGTCTCGTCAAGTGGAAGAACACAAGCGAGAAGTTCATTCAATTTGGTCGGGTTATCTGATGTTGAGAATTCACACGAACTGTGTTACTTTGATACTTTTGTACGACATACAAAGGTTATAGTAGGTTATTGTTTTAAGTTTATTCAGTAATTACTTAATAAATAATCCCAATTAAATAATCCTTTCTCAGTATGCATTTGCCATTTCCGAAATTAGATTCATATCTTTTACCTTCGACAACAGCAAATTATTCACTGTTCTGCGAGCCCTAAGCTCATAAAATCTTTCACGGATTAAATAACTGGTTACACTATTGTAGGAACCATACATTCCATCATAACCGTAACAGCTGACTACGCAAATGTAGACTCCAACTCCCATGAATATTGTGGAAATCTTCCCACGAAAACCAATAAAACTTATGGATAAATCGATCGAAAAGATCTACGACCTCACGATCTATAACTAGCAGAATGGTCACTCGATACTCGGTGGAACACTGCAGCTACACAACTAACACAAAGATTTGAAAATGCATCAAACTTTACGATTATCGCGTAGGTTGCGCAAGCGCAGAATTGAGGGAAAGATGCTCTTAGAATGTTTTGTAGAAATGTAAAACTAGATGTTTTAACTTGGCTTACGACATGTAAGGTCTGGATCAATTAGGAAGAGTTTAATACCTTCTTACTTAGAGCTTAGCATTTGTGTTTCACTAATGATGCATAATTTCACGACGTCGGCAATTCAAAGCGTATCTAATATTACGGTAAGTACGTTTGAAATACATTTCTTCGTTCCCAAATTATACCGCAAAGCTTGGTAACTACGTCAGTATAAAGCTGTGAGAGAAACTCAGTCATCTTCGTGTAAGTCTAGCTACGTAGATTATTATACGTTTATATTACTTGAGACACAACCAAGAACCAACTGTACTGCTGTAGAAGTTGCACATGCTCAGGTGTGATTCCTAATTCGGTTTCTATAACTTTTAAAGTAAAGTGAAGAACTGGAATTTATAGTTGAGTAATAAACAAAATTAAGGCCTAGTTCCTCAATAATATTAAGCAAGTTGCAATAATTCTTTATAACATTAGTTCCGTAGACAAATACAGTGTAAACCAACAGGAGATTACAGTAATATTAACTGGTTATTGTTTCTACGGATTGTTTAATGAATATATTATTTCTACGTAATACGGTCGAGTAGCATCAGTGATTAGAAGTCTGTCTGATACGCCTCATACGCTGCAGGTCCCAGGTTCGAGTCCTGGTCGGGAAAAACATTTTTGTGATGAAAGCCTCATTTATTGACCTCAGTTCACTCTGTTTACTTTGGGGCCATACACTTGGTGTGTTTTTCTCACACTATCTAAATTATATATATTTTTTAATAACTAGAAAGATATTATGTAGTGCTGTCATTATAAATCGTGCATGTCCGGGACCAGTCTCGAAATGACAGGACTATAAAAAGGGACTATTGATTCTGTAATAGAACGGCACTCCACTAAGCTTCACAAACTAATAATAACGTTGCAAACACATAAACAATTGTTTTGCTATATTTTGTTTCTACATAATAAATTGTATAAGTATTGTATAATAGCATATTATTTTACAATATCTCAATACTTTCAAATATTGTATTATTTAAGAAAACTCAACTGATTTCATTACATTTGAATTGACAGATTGAACAGACAAATATGAAATATAAACATGAAATATACATTTCTTTTTAATAGTGACAAGCATTATTAAAACTTCAAGTAAAGTCAAAATGGGCATTATAATCTAATCCATTGATACGCCTCCCTTGATTCGAGTACAATAGTGTGATTGCGCACACATGCATTATTCAGAAAGCTCGTGCAGACATATTTCACGTCATAGCTCGGGGAAAGCGGTTCCTTAAGCTATAAATAACTCTCACTTATTCAGATTTAATTGGGGAATAAATTGATATATGCCCTTAGTACTGAAGTGATTTGAACAAATGCAACCTCCGCTTATTGAATTCTGGTGCCCTTCCATGGTCACTTTAGATTAAACTCAAAGAGAATGCAGACTCTTCCACTAGACCTTTTATATAGCATAAATCAGTACGTTAAGGGGTATGAAAGTAGTGTCCCACGTGGCGTACGACATTTTGAATTATTATCAAAATGGCGGCCGCCCGTGTAACCTTTATATATCAATAGTTCCTATTAATACGAAATCGTAACAATTCATAAAAATCTTGTTAATTGTCACGTAAATTTTGATAAGTAAAAAGAATCTATGGCGCCACTTGTACATCTTGAACTTGTCATAACTCGGAAACGTACGCTTTAAGAGACGTTTGTATTGACATGAACTATCGATTCGTAGCCGCCGTTTAAGAAAGAGGCAAAGGATACCTGGAACACTCTCCATACTAAAAAAAATCTAAATGTTCTATGGCCTTTTAAATTTACCTACATTCAGAGCCATTTGAGCTCTCTTTGTAAATTATGCTCAATTACATTTTTGTGTAGTTGAGACTGCTGCAACAGAAAGCTGTATCAACTTAAGCCTTGGGTAGAAAACACACCAATAATCCGCCTTATATAAAAATTCACAAAGTCATTTATTTAATCTAAGATCATTAAAGTGGACGCACCTCGACAGTTCTTAGCATTTCCGGTCTCTGGAGCTCATTAATTGGTAAAAATATCGTCATTAAGCTACCGATACGATTCAGCTACGAGAAACTTACAGTTAATTTTGTTTAATGCTCAACTAAATTTTTTTTAATTTCAGGTGCTGGTGAGGGCGCACGCCGGACGGCACAGCGGCGAAGAGTTAGTATTCCTACATCATTATTTTTCATTTCGTTGGGAAAACTTACCTCAGAGAATTAATATAACTATCAAGCCAGAAAAACCAGCTTAGCCTTTATGATAATTTGAGGAATTCGCGGGATTCTCCAAAAGACGGCTCCACGGTCATGGCGCTTAACTACTTGTAGCGGCAGTAGAGTTCCTCTGTCAAGAACTCGTCCGGGCCGGTCTGTCCTTCCTGTTCCACCATTATAATTACGTTTACGAGGTTGTGTTCCGGTCCAAGGCAAAGAACTGCCAGTTAGATTACTGGAACACAGGCAATTCCAACTGAAACCTGCAACTGGTAACGCACACTTAGTCGATTTACTATTTATAATTAGAACACGCACGATTCATGAGGTCCAGGGTCGCGGATGCCACTGACCAGTAGGCGGGGCGCCGGGTCGTTCGCCGGCTGGGACAAAATACTACATTAAATATCAACTAAAATTTAAAAATATAAATCGTAGTAAACATTTTTCATAAAATAGTTTAAATGAACGCGATAGTCTAAAACAATTATTTTTTAAAATTGTTCACTTTTTTAAGCCACTTTTTACAAACAAACAGTTTTTTGATAAACCATAAAATAATTTACGGATTGAAACCAGTAAAGATTCCACTATAACGTATGTATTATCTCGGTAGCACAATTTGAAATTTAATAACGCAATTGCTTCCAAAATATTGATTTACATCTTAGTCAAGTCCGCCATGATATCACCAACGAGAATTAGCGTCAGCAAAAAAATATATAATTACAACAAGTGCCTACTAGTTAGTTACTACAAAACTAGCAAATTATCTACTCCCAGGTGGAAGTCACTAACTATCCATGTTCTGACGCTATTCCCCATCTATTCCAGGACAGCTCCCAACTAGTCGACGCGGCCCCGAGCGCCGAGACGCTGCAGGCGCTGGCGCAGGCCGTGGGCGCAGCAGGGTTCGAGCACTACACGGAAGGACGCCCGCTGGTCAAGAGACTCATACCTGGCAGCCAGGCCGATCTCGATGTTGTGGAGCACCAAGGTAACCGTGATTCAAATTTCGAAAAATAAATTAAGAAGTTGCAATGAAGTATTTTTTTTCTAAATAAAAAGCGTATTACACCTCCATGCAAAATAACTCTTGTCTGCATCTGTCAGCTCCGCAACACTCCGTTCCGACAAACTGTCCCAACGACGGACCTCCAATATCTTCTCTTTCAAAAGTAGAGAGCCGCTAGGGAGGCATTGGCCACAATTCGAATAAGGACTTTTGGAAATAACCATAATTTCATTTAATTATTTTGATTATTAATGATTTTGACGTACCGAGCTAGGTTTCAGAAAAACTCACAGAAATATTTTTATGCGAACCATTATATGAAAGATTTCTGGAAAAATATAATATAAAAACCGATACAGTAATAAAGTAAATAGTAAAAAGATTAATGATGTTGTAGACAATTCTAAATTAGTCTAAAAATTATCGAAAGAAACACAGCCGTCCAGGGCTTCGTCCCGGATGTCTCATCTATCATCATCATCAGCCCATATTCGTCCACTGCTGGACATAGGCCTCCCAAATTGCACGCCATCGAGGTCTATCAGTTTGTCGAATAAATATGTTTATAAATTCAAATATCGAAGTTATGTTAAATCCACACTCAGCTTTGGAAATTGGAAAGCAATTTGAACAAACTGCAAAAGTAAATTCTTTGGAACGCTGTTTTCGAATAATGTGATTAACGAAATAGTTTCAAATGTTTCTCTAGTTGATGTTGCCTCAATCACAAGGCATGTACGTCAGATATTTTACAACTAAACATCTACCTGTTTATGTATATGTCGTTGCTAATGCAAAATAACATTCATCTACAAACATTGGTAAAACACCAAATGCTCATCTTACGCGAAGGTCATTATAACAAATGTAACACTCACATCCCTTTTTGATCAACAAGGTTCATACAACAATCTAAATCTAGACCAAACTAAAATATAATCCCTACAAATAAGGAGTGCGAAACTAATTGCTCATCCATCGAACTAACATCAAATATAGTCACGACTAAACCGCACTATTGTAACTTAGCGACATATCATTAACTGAAGCTCAAGTATTAAGATTACTTAACGTTTCTGTATGAAGCTCAGCTGGTCACGATACGCTTAGATTTTAAGTGGTTGAAGAACCCTGAACTTTACTAAACGTCCAGTTGTAGTTTTATTTTTTGGCGCGATCTGCGATGGTAATGGCGCTGCGATTATTATAAATAATTGGTTCAATTAGTTTAAAAAAATTAGATGTCTTTTTGAACTTATTTTTAATTTGCGAGTTGAAGGTGACTAAGCTTCTTTTTGTTATGTACTCAAATACAGTATTGAACAACTGATTTTCTTGTTAATTTAAATACAAGATATTTATATATATTATATAAGAAAGTTATTAACTAAGTCAATAATCCGGAACAAACGACAATATATATTACAAAGTTTGCTTTCTTTTCGATATCTGATAGCATATTATAGTATCAGAATATTATTCTGAAACATAGAACACCATAAATGCAAAAAAAAACTATAAAGCGTTAGCGATTATAGATACAGAAAAGAAAGCGAAGTTTGTAATATGGCTAGGGCCCCAGGGGCAAGAGGCCTAAGTCATAAATGAATTTAAACTTGACTAACAAATTCTCACTTAATAATCTGATAAAATATAAGAAGCTGCAGGAATAAAATAATCTTGCATATCTTGCAATCTTAATAAAAGAGTCTTGCATCTACTACACGTGTTTAACTTGTAACATTTGTTTAATGACCATACAATGAAGCTTCAAACTTTCGAAATCTCCCTCTTTGATAGAAACATTCAGCAATTGAATTTAACCTACGTGGGATAATCCCAATCACGTCTGCCCCGTTAATTGAACTAAACCTCGCTACACATTACTCTAATATCATCTAATTATAGTTGACCTTGATTCAGATGACCCGGTTCACTAAACGGTTTAACTGATGGCCCAGTGATTGCCAATCGGTTAATAAATAACCTTGCTAAATTAGGATGGTTGCACCATTGTTTGATTGTACTACTCGTATATGATATACTTAATCTATTGTTATGTGTAGGTGTGGTATAGTGGACTTCGGAGAAAATGTATTATGTAAACTGAAATAAACAATTTGTTGTCAAAGCTGATATGGATACTAGGGCGTAGCACGAGCTATATAAGACTCAATTCACAAGACAAGATATGGATCCCAGTCTTGGAATGAGTGTTAAGTGGTAGACCGGGTCGACCATGCGACCACGCGATAATTATTGCCTTGACCTAGGCTGTCTTGGCGGGATGTAAAAATAAACGAGTGAATGAACAATTCACGCAAATGCTACTACGTATTCCTCAAATCCTGACATAAGTGTCAGCACACGTCAATATGTCAGGAATTCTGTTCTGCGTCTCTACACACAATATCAAGGAATCATTTTTAGCTGACTTCTACATTCAAAGTGTGTAGATACGTGTTATATAAATAATTGCGAACACTTTTGCAATCTAAAGGAGGCATCATAGTTATTAAAAGCTGCCACCAGAATTGTCACCACCAACAAAACTTTATAATTAGGAAATAAATTATATTCTCAATAAATAGTATATTTAGTAACTTTGCTTCCTGACTAGTATTTTAAAAATTACAATTCCGTACACACTAAACACATTGTGATGTATTGCTACTCCAGGAGTAATCGGGCGAGCTGGTGTCGACTTCCCCGCGTTCCCGAACATCCCCAACACGGGGTTCAACTGCAAGAACGTTCCTACGGGATACTACGCCGACTTGGAGACCGATTGCCAGGTAATAATAGAGTTTTACAGTAAGGATACGTCACCTGAAGACATACGGCATGCATTGGCAGCTTAGATTATACTTATTTGAATACTGAGGTAAGTAGGTAGTGACTTATACCAGCTATAATAATAGCTTTTTCTACCCAAAGAAAAGACTTGTCCTAGAAAGGTGACGTTGAAAAAGATATACTTTAACACTCTTAAAAAGAATTACAAATAATTGAGATATTTTTAAAGCATGTAACAATGAATCATTGGAACCGAGCAGTTTGCGTTTGCCTGTTTTATAGTTTGTTTGTTTGTGTGCCATTGTTCGTGGATAGAAGACGATTGCTGAAAATTTGAATAAATACATATTTTTTCAAAGGAAATATTTGAGCAAATTACTTATTATATGATTCCTTTTGAATAATTGAGTAAATTATAAAATTATCATATTTCCATTATTTCAGGTATTCCATATCTGCGACACGTCCCGCAAGATCTCTTTCCTGTGCCCCAACGGCACCATCTTCAGCCAGTCGCACCTCATCTGTGACTGGTGGTTTAAGGTGGACTGTGCCTCTGCGCCCGCGCTCTACGAGTCCAGCGCTGAGTACTACTCCAACGAACAGAAGAAGTCTCAGAAAATTTCCTCCACTAACTCAAAATCTCAAAACCCTGACCTTCAAGAAATCGGCTCTGACACCAGTGTACGCGCTGAACCCCGAAAGATTAATGATGTTCCAACTACGACTGAAAGGTTCTTGAGACACAGGCAAAGATTGCAAAACGATGGTCTCCCAATCCCCAAAGCGACGTCAAGAAGCTTTCAAAGTTTGTACACAGAAAGTGTTTTCCCAACGCAAAGAACTCAAGCTACTCCTGCGTTTGAAAAAAGGAGAAAGAACTTAGTTCAACTCATTGCAAATAACTTTGGTAATCCTCAAGCTAGAACTACAGTACCGCCTCACGCTGATGTCCCAGCTTTCAAAACTACCCCAGTAGCCAGGGAGTTTAATAACTACCGAGAAATGCAAGTCGCTGCTGAGTCCGCTTCATTCGCTAACAACAACAATAGGCAGTATTTGCAGGATTTGAACAATAAAAACCTTCGTCCGTACCCGGTTTATACTCCTAACCTTCCAAAGTCTAGTAACAGTAAGAGTTCTCTGACCACTTTATACGACATCGGAGTCAATCATTTCAACCAAGAAAAACAAGAAGTAACGACGAAGAGGTCAACTTTAGTTCCCTACACCAAAAGTTATGCTAGTGCCAGCAAAGAACCCTACACTAGGCCAGGAATATCCCTACTGAGAAATTTCATAGAAAAAGAAAAGAACAAAACTTTATCAACCTCCACGGAAAAGATGGCGACAGTTACTGAAAGAAGTGACATTTATGAAGTGAACAATAATGCCAACAGCCAAGTAACCATTGAAAACAAGAGTTCTTATGAATCTGCGACCAAGATACCGCAATTAACTCGCGCACAACAAACGTTTACATCATCGGATAAACATGAATTCTTTAGCACTACTAACTCGGAGCAAGTCACAACAGAACCAAACTATCAAGAAAGAAGAGAGCGATTAATGCGTAAACTGAAATTCGATGCATTTAAACCAACTGAAGCTACAAACCCATCTGGCAATGAAAAATACTACGGTGACCAGCCGAACAGGCCTGGTCTGATTGTTCCTCCGTCACTTACACCCAAAACACTGCATACGCTAGCCATTTACTACGCGACCGCATTAGATAACTTGTCGACTACCCCACCACCAGAAGATACTGAAGTGACGACGCATTCTATTGACGAATATGAAGGACTCGAAGATGGTTTACCAGGGCTTTTTAGTGCTCATACCATAAATAAATATACCCATCTTTTCGGCCAAATGACAGACAATCCTGAAGCCCTTGGAGAAATCAAGATGGATCCAAATGTGACCTATAATGAAATCGTTGATGATTTAACAGTCCAACAAAGCCAGAATCCATTCGCAACTTCACCACAGATAAGAGAATTAGCTCAAGTGTTCACACACGCTTTATCAGCATATCTTCAGGACCCAGTTCAGTTTAGGAAAGTTCTATCTGACATAAGGCCCACTCAGCCATCATTCGGTGATATGTTCACAACGGAAGGCTACACAAACACAGAACCAACCACGACCGTAAATGAGGATGATGAAGAAATCCTAGGATTTTCCGATGACAACAAAGTAAGATCACCGCTCGTGGCGCTTAGAGAACCGAAACAACTTAATTTCGCAACCGACTACCCAACTACTGCCCAAGACGTGACGGCTACCGAAGCTCCACGAGAAGTAACTGAGTTTATAACAACTACTCGACAACTAACAACCACGAGGAGACCATACATTTGCTGTGGTAGGATATCAGCTTCATACACATCGGCGTCGACCTCAAAACCGAGCACTACCACCCCACTTACATTCACGAACGCTTTTGCTGCAAAAGTAAACGCACTAGGAAATAATACGGCTGAAAACTTTATTGCCACGACGGAAGATTCTTATATCAACAACAGATTTGGTGGATTCCAAAACAATTCTATCAATGATTCTCCATATGGCAAAGATTTAGCACCCAGCGGTAAACCGTTGAGCAACTACGTCATTGCAACAGACCTGCCTACGGCTTGGGGAGTAGACACTACTGCACCTGTAACAACCGATGTTCCATCTTTTGAGAGTAAAAAAATTAGAACTACATCAGAAGTACCTACGACGTCCCCAATATACTTCACTGAAACTGAGAGCATTGAACTAGAGAATGAAGAAGAATTACAAAGAGCTCAAAGTCACTCGTTTGTTGGCCCACAAAGTAATTCTATACGTCATGGTAAACAAATCGGTCATGAAGAAACTAAGACGACAGCTAAAAAACCCTCTGAAGACTTGGAAGCGCCAACCGTTCCCGAAGCTGACCTGACCACGGCACGACCAACTCACCCCATCACCACGGTACATGATGAAGCATTTGAATCTATATCGACAGTTTCTTCAACCCAAACAAATGTTTACACGACCCCCGAAACATACAAAACTACGTCTGATTTCCAATGGCCAAGTACTTTACAAAACTGGCATAGCACGATTGTGGATCCTATCACGTTAAATGACAATTTAACACCAGAAAACCTTCGGAAATTTGAGAGCCAATTCAACAACTGGCTTCCCAGTACTACACCTGCCCCTACAACATACACAACAAGTGAGCCAGTATATTCTACAACTTTCAATGTTGAAGTATCCACGCCATCTAGGAATGAAGATAGATTTGGAAGATTATTACGAGATCAAACTGCCACTGAACCAGCCCAAGATATCACAACTATTGCTGACTCAGTTGTCGAAAAAGCTAAAGAAATTATGGGGGGAATGAACGCCACAACGACACAAAAACTAATGAACGTCATGAAGAAGACCAAATCTAAAACTGTAAAACGCTTAATCCTGCTCCTCGTTCAAACCTGCGACGATGATCACAACTCTACGGCGGAGGCTTCTAAGCGGGCACTACTCGAAGCTTTGATGGCAGTTTCACAGAAAGACATGGAAGAAGTTGCAAAGGAAGAAAGTGCGACCGAATTTCCTACCACATACGCCGATATAGACGCGGTACAAACAACTAACTTTGTTAGACGAATGGACCAAGCTCTGGACAAGCAGGAACTGCAAGCTAAAGCTACAGCAGACCGCAGAGGTAAAAGTTTGAATTTTGAAGCCAGTGCTATAAATTCATTGTCTAATCCATCTACGACTGAAAGAGTGAGTACGACAACCACGGAATTAGTGACAGAAGTACCTTCAACCACGCCGATTACTTCGCGATCGACAATCACGAGTCGTAGAGGATCCAAGAAGTTCTTTTCAAGAACACCCGTGGAACTGCACACCACTAAAGAAACGTTTGTCGACGTCCCTGTGGCGGCCGCCAGGGTCGCTGCTCCCGAAGAAGTTGTCAAAACAGACACAAGAGCATTGGAACTATTGAAATCTTTATACACAATCGCTTCTAGATGGGGTTGACATTTTACTGTGTAATTGTAAGTTATTAAGTCGCATTTATATTCAGAGGTTGTTCTTTTGTTACAAATAGTATTTTAATTCTTAAAGTTACAGTAAAACTAACATCAAACTACTGCTAGAACTGCTAGTTAGTATCCAACTATCACACAATCTCTAAATATAAATTACATGTCGTGAACTAGAATGTGATGTTGTAGATAGACTTTAAAATTCTTTGTTATGCGATCTTTAGATTATTAGATAAATAAATGTAAATATTTGATAGACGAAATTTCGGAGCCTTCTTAACCTTGTTACAAAGTAAATAAGTTACAATTTATTTAGTATAAGTATAAATCTTGCTCATTTAATACAGTTTGTTCAAAAATTTTAAATCAATTGAGCGAGTATCTGAAATGATAATTGTATTGAATTTACTTTTTAGTTAACTTATTATTTCGTTATTGGACTAAATAGGTTTTAAAACTTGTTCGATTTTCTATTCCTAAACAGGATGTTTCCTGAGACACTGAGTTACCTATATTAGTTTTACGTCTTAGCTTAATGTTATCACTGCCACATTGTATTGTAATATAGACTATTCTAGCCTTAAATGTTAGTAGGTTTTTTTAAATAAAACATTTGTAATTTATGTAATTGTTTCTTTTTACATATTACGACTGGTTTAATAGAAACACAACGAAGTACAAGTATGTACCTCGATAAGTGTACACTCAACTGAATTAAGTGTTACCCTCAAAATAACCTTAAGGTACAGTCGCATAAGAAAGTGGTCTACCACTTTTGAATATATTCCTGTGTGACAGAAATAGCTGTAAGCTTGAATCAGTAACTGTCAGAATATATTACAAAAGAAAATCACCCTTGTTGTTTAATGACGTGCAAATGAGCACACCCGTAGCGATAGACCACATTCTTGACCCACTGTAGGTACATGTACTTTATCGTTGTGTCGCACACGTGACCAACGTCTGTCGGAGTACTGCACGAGGATGCGTCAAAAAGTTCTTGGAGTCAAAAAATTTTACAAAAATATTTTATTTCTCTACATAATCTTCCTCCAATTAAATGTATTTAGTATAATGCGTTTCTAACTTTCTTATTCCTTAAGCACTTTAGGAATTCAATTTGAAATTAAATGAAAGAGGTTGGTCGTGTCCAAGACATGCTTTGTCGCTTAGTTTCAGGATCGAAATGGTGGAACCACCCAATTTCCAAGCGTGGCTTTCTGTTTTCGTCGCTTACCATTCGTGGCAACCATCCTGCCGACACTTTTCTGAATCCCAAAGCATCAATTAAAATGGATTGAATGCTACCAAATAATATCTTTATTATCTCAAAAATGTTTTATAGTTATTCTCGTCTTCCGAAACTCTCAACCTTTTTGACATTTTCTTCCGTAACGGAGGTGGAAGGACGCCAAGAACGCTGGTCATCTTTACAGCTTGATCAAATATTGAGTGAGTGATGATACTCTTTAATTCGAATATAGAACTTCCCCCAAAAAGGATGTCTAAGATTTTTTTGATTCTACTGTGTACATGGCGTAGTTGTATTTTGTAAGTCTACAATGTTTAAACTGAACTGTGAAAACTGTAGGTACACTGAAGAAGGTAACTTAATATGTTAAATATAAAATAGATAATTAGGTTGATATTATGCACAAAATATGTAAATAATATGCTACATTGAAGTGGCGTCTAGTATTTTTTTGGAAATATGATTTTTAAATGTCAATTTTGTCAAACAGAAGGTGTCTATATCTATGAATGATTTATTATACACATTTGGTATGCGGGTAAGAACGCTGTTCTGGCCATAATTAGTGCGGCGAATATGAACGTCAAAAGTTGAGGTTTAAGCCTACTAGGAGAGAAGGACAATCAGAACGACCACTCAATACGTCATGCAGGAACATCATGTCTGAACGAAGGGTACCTCTTTCTTCCAACGTCATGAGGCTGTATAGACGACAGTTACTTTTGTAGTTAGAACCAATTGGGGTGTAAGGGGGAGTCGCCTACCATCAAGACTCCAAATGCCAACCTCACCTGCCCGTGGTGCACCCTGCCGGACAGCGGACGAGGCTCTGGCGACCGATGAATGGCGGGATAACCATTTTGCAGGTGGTAGGTTTCGACCGTGGCTTGCAACCACCCTCAAGACAAAGCCATGCCGCCAAGTGACCTAGTCACGTTCCGGCATGATGTCTTGAGTAGCCATTGGAGGAGAATAGGTCCGAGTAATTGCGCAGCGTATGAGAGCCGTTTGAACTCGATGGGTTATGATGCACCGGGTGGCTCATTCTGGAGGGCAGCGGGATCCAAAGAAACGGTGCACCGCTGGCCGACCGCAGGTTGTAGGGGGCCCAACTAGCGTTCTAGCCATTCGCGAAAGGCTGCCCCACCGCCTGTGTAAAATCCCGGGATTGCTCCATCGTGCCGGTTGGCGACCGGATGGAGAGGGCCCGATGGCGATCCCCGGGGGGTTTTGGGCGTCCCCGCGGTCTCCATGTGAGTCCCCCACCAGTGGGTCTAACCACTCGAGTTGCTTGGTTCCAAACGTTGCGCTTCACTCAACTTCTATTCCTCTCCCCTATTCACCCTAACAACAACATAATGGAAAAGTCCAAAAAGAAAAATAAGTGCCGACAGCGGATGCACTCCCTCTCCCTAAAAGTACACTTCTCTAACATCCGAGGAGTGCACTCAAATCTCCACGATGTCCACCACCACCTTGAGACAGAGAGACCGCACTTATTCTTTCTGACAGAGACGCAGATCTGTGATCGTTCGGATCTGGCATACCTGCATTACCCAGGCTATATCCTGGAGACCAAATTTCACCCCAATGCGGGCGTGTGCGTGTATGTCAGAGACGAGATCTGTTGTCGGCGTCTCCGATACTTGGAAGTTCCGGATTTTTCTGTCTTATGGGTCTATGTAGATACTGGCCTGGACCGAATTGTATACGCCAGTATTTACCGATCACACACGGGAGCTCAGGAGACAACTCGACTCATTGAATATCTCAGTGATACTGCAGATAAGGTCCAACGACGCTATCCCTCTGCGCAGTTGGTGTTCCTTGGGGACTTTAATGCCCACCATGGAGAGTGGCTGTACCCGTTCAAGGACACCGACCACGCTGGCAGAGAAACCTATCGGTTCGCAGTAACTCATGGTCTCTCCCAGCTCATCCACGAACCTACGCGCATTCCTGACGTTGTTGACCATACTGCGTATTGCTTGGACCTTCTGCTGACAACCGATCCAGACAGATACTCGGTGTCCGTATCTCCACCATTAGGGACATCCGACCACTGTCTGGTGAAATCTGTGTCGCAATACTCGCCAACCGATACCAGCCCAAAAGGCAAAAGGCGAGTATGGCGGTACAAGTCAGCAGATTGGGATGAGATGCGTCACTTTTTCGCCTCTTATCCTTGGCGGCAAGCTTGCTTTACTTCTGATGATCCATCATGCTGTGCTGATGCTGTCTCCAGTGTGATATGTCAAGGTATGGAATACTTTATACCGTTCTCTGATGTATCCCTGGAGTCCAAAGCCCGCCCATGGTTTAATGCTGATTGCCTCCTAGCTGAAAAGCGAAAGCATGTAGCACTTACTTACCGGGCACTTCTTTTGGAGCACAGAGCGTCAATGAAAGATTATTTTTCAAATACTATAGATACATCTTTTTATTATTATTATTTTATATGTTGTATATCTTATTGCGTAACTTTTATTAACTTTATATACGACACCATAATCTACCTATATGTGAAAACTTCTTGTGGCCCTGTTTATTTTAATCTACTTATTATAATTTTGTAACTAGCTGTAAGTTTTCCTTGTTAATAAATAAATAAATAAATAAATAAATACCAAGCCTGGGCTAGCGCTCGCAGAAGCAAAGCTATGGATCTCCCAGCTAAGAAGCAGGCGTACAATGCTGCTGCCAAGTCCTGCAAAAAGGTGATCAGAAGCGCTCGTTTCGACCACATTGGCCGTATCGGGGACAAGTTAGCATCCTATCCCACGGGGAGTAAAGCTTTCTGGTCCCTTGCCAAGTCGGTTGAGATGAACTTCTGTCGCCCATCACTGCCACCACTGCAAAGGCCTGACGGGTCTTTGGCCCACAGCGCAAAAGAGAAGGCAGACTTGTTCGCAAATCTCTTCGCGGAATGTTCACGTCTAGATTCCAAAGGTAAAAGCCCACCCACGTTACCTCCATTCGGCCCCAAGATGGAGGCCGTCCAAATTCACCAGAAACAGGTACTCAAATGCTTACAAAATCTAGACGTGAATAAGGCCAGTGGTCCGGATGGCATTCCCGCAGTGGTATTAAAGCACTGTGCCGCCGAGTTGTCTCCTGTTTTGACACGCCTATATCGACTCTCTCTAAGGACTGGAAAAGTTCCAAAATCATGGAAGTTTGCAAACGTACAGCCCGTACCAAAAAAGGGCAGTCGAGCCGACCCAGTCAACTATAGACCTATTGCAATCACTTCCATAATTTGCAAAATTATGGAACGTGTATTGAACCATCGTCTCCTGACGTACCTAGAGACCAATGAGCTCCTCAGTGACAACCAATATGGTTTCCGCGGAGGACGCTCAACAGGAGACCTTCTAGTGTACGTCACGCATCTATGGAGCATGGCCTTGGAAGGGCATGGAGAGGCAATAGCCGTATCCTTGGATATCTCCAAGGCCTTTGACCGGGTATGGCACGAAGCCCTTTTGAGCAAGCTTCCTGCGTATGGCATACCATCTGGACTCTGCGACTGGATGTCTGATTTCCTGAGGGAACGGTCAATTCGAGTTGTCGTCGATGGCTTCTCATCGGACCTAATGGCGATCAACGCCGGCGTACCTCAGGGATCTGTTCTCTCTGCAACATTATTCCTGCTGCACATTAATGACCTTCTTTTATCGGATGGCATTATTGGTTACGCCGATGACAGCACTGTTGTAGAGAGATATGTCTCCAATGCGCGAGCGAGTCCAAACCAGATCCAATTTCAGAGAGAGTCGATGATCGAACGGGTTGATTTGACACTTTGTAGGGTTTCCGATTGGGGTGAAGCCAATCTTGTCAAATTCAACCCTTCCAAAACCCAGGCGTGTCTCTTCTCCGCTAAAAAGAGCACATTCAACTTGACGCCCACTTTCCAAAGTGTATCTGTACCGATCACAAACCAACTAGGGCTTCTAGGCATGACCATCACGTCGAAACTTAATTTCGGTCAACAGATTGAAACCATGGCACAGTCAGCTTCCAAAAAATTGGGAGTCATCGCAAAGGTCCGGCGGTACTTCAACTCCGAACAGCTGCTCAACCTGTACACAGCCCAGGTTCGATCTTTTATGGAGTACTGCAGCCATCTTTGGCATGATTCCGCAAAATACCATCTTGAAGCGTTGGATTCTGTCGACCGAAGGGCCCGTAGACTCATAAGTGACGACAAACTTACTTCTTCGAGACTGCAAAGTCTCGAGCATCGTCGAAAAGTTGCTAGTCTATCGGTTTTTTACAGATTGCACTTTGGAGAGTGTGCGAATGCTCTTTTTCAGTTGATCGAACCTTCCCCCTTTCTCCACCGGTCAACCAGGCGCAGACAGAAGTTTCACCCGTTTGTGGTTAGCGTGCCGATGAGCCGAACTAAACGGTTCGATAGCTCATTTTTGGTTCGTGTTGCCAAAGAGTGGAACGATTTGCCTGCGTCTGTTTTTCCAGACAAATATAACCCTGGAGCTTTCAAGTGTAGAGTGAATAGGTACCTCTTAGACAGGCGTGTACGATCCTCGTCTTCATCGTCACTTTCCATCAGGTGAGATGGAAGACAAACGCCTGCTAATTATTAATAAAAAAAAAAAAAAAAAATTTTCCGGAATTTGTTATATATATGCGATATGAACTTTTTATGAATGCGTTCTAATCTTTTGATATGTATGGAGTAGAATGGGTTCCATATCACGGATGCATATTCTAAGATTGACCTAACGTACGCGTAATATATAGTATATATTTTTTAAACTAAGCTCATTTTTAAAGTATTTACAGGTACGAATCCTAAAGTCTAAATTACGATAACATCGGTTCATTAAATGATCCATATGGTATGTCATGTTCATTTTAGAGTCCAAGAGAATGCCAAGATCCCTAACAACATTAGTTCTTTCAAGTAGTTTTCCATTTAAGTTGTAAGGGAAAGTTACAGGTTTAGGCTTGCGTGAAAAACCAATTATGTGACATTTATCAAAACTGACAGTATTATTATTTTTATAATAGGTAGTGTAGAGACTATTTAGGTTTTGTTGTAATAATTGACAGTCAGCTTCGGAACGCACAGTAAGAAAAAATTTTTTGTTATCTGCATATAACAAATGTTGTGAATCGACAATGCTAGTACCTATGTCGTGGATATAGGCATTCCAGAAAAGGGGGCCCAGAAATGAACCCTGGGGCGCACCTGAAGGTATAAATACATAGTCTGACCTGTATCCCCCCAAAACAACAGCCTGACAGCGGTTGGAGTGATAAGATTCAACCCACCGTAAAAGATCTCCATGGATACCCAACTGTTGCAATTTAGATAGCAAAATGACGTGGTCTCGAACTTAGTGTAGCTGTGTAACCAAGCTGTCCACCTTTTTCCATGTTCATTAATACAAATTCGCTAAAGCAAGCTAAGTTGGTAACAGTTGAACGATTTCTTAAGAAACCGTGTTGGGCATAGGGAATTCCGTTGGCCACTGTGGAGTAAATGTTTGTAAAAACTACTTTTTCAAAAACTTTGGCTATGGCATTTAACCTAGAAATGGGGCGGTAGTTCTCAATGCAATTTTCTGGACCTTTCTTATGGATTGGTACGATTATAGCTTTTTTTCCAAATAGCTGGAAAAGTGCACTCCTTTAGAGAACGTCGAAATAAAACAGTGATAGGTAGAGCAAGGCTGTCAGCACATGAGGAGATGAATACTGCAGGAACTCCATCACAACCAGCGCCCTTAGACTTGTCCAACGACTTTAAAATTGCAGTTATAAAGTCAATGGAAATATCAATACTAGCTATGAAATCGTTAGTGTTCTCAGGATAATCATGAACAGGAGATGAAGATGACGAGGGCTTGGAAAAAATACTCTGTAAGAAATTACTGAAGGCATTGCAAATACTGACCCCATCACTGTGAGTTTGTGATCGGAGAGTGAGAATGTTTGGCTAATTTGACCCTCCCCTTTTTGATTTTACGTACTGCCAAAAGAGTTTAGGAGAAGATCGAATAAGACTTTCAGTGTTACTTATAAAACGGTTTTAAAATCTTATTGTGTCTATTCCTCAAAACCATAAACTCATATCTGTCTCGCGGATTATAATATTTTTTCCATCTGTTATGAATGTGACTTTTTTCTTTGATAATTTTGATTAATGCGGGACTGTACCACACAGGAAACTTATTGGTTTTACAGGAAGTCTTCGGAACAAAAACTTCAAAACACTCATACATTTTTTTATAAATAATATCTACAGCCGAATTAACATAGTCTACATTTAATTCATCATGCCAATCTATTGACTTTAAATGAGCATTTAGTAAGTCGTAATTACAATCATTAAATTTATATCTTGGTGGATTCTTTTCTTTAAATGGTCTTAATTGTAAGTCCGAGACTGTAATATTCAGAGGGGGATGGAAACGATCAATTTTCGTTAAAGGCGATGGGCTAGACCGTATATGGAGAAAGAGATTTGAAAAGCTCAAGTCAAGTACCTATGTTGGGTTATGAGTTAGGCCACAACAAGTAAGTTCATCGCTCAGAGCAAGTGAACTTTCCTGTGACTCTGTGCTGCCTACGTGTACCAGTGAGTAGCCTTCGTCGTGCCAACTTAGACAAGGTAGATTAAAATCTCCTAATATTATGTATTATGTATGATATTTTTCAAAATAATTAAGAAAACTATATTTAAAATTATTTAAACGAAGACTTTTATTTTGTTCCTGGAGGGGGGTATATAATAGGTCTTTTACCTATGAAATTGCCGTTTTTCACGAAATAAATGAAGCGTAATTTTTTTATATATTTTTTATTTCTATTAATCAAAATAATCACCCATGCAATCAATGCATCTTTGCCAACGCATTGGTAGCTTATTGATGCCTTTCTTGAAGAAATCAGCTGGACGGGAGGCAACAAATTCTTCAAAGGCATTTTGTACTGCCTCTCGGGTATTGAATTTTTTTCCCGCCAAGAAGTTATCCAAATTCTGGAAAAAGTAGAAGTCTGTAGGCGCAAGGTCTGGTGAGTGCGGCGGATGACGGAGAACTTCCAACCCCAACTTTTGTAGCTTGGAGACCGTCTGCTGTGCAGTATGAGGTCGCGCGTTGTCGTGCAGGAGCAGTGGAGCCGAACGATTGACCAAAGCTGGTTGGAGACGTGCGAGCTTCTCCATCATTGTGTTCAGTTCTTCACAGTACACATCTGCAGTAATGCTTGTCCCGTTTAGCAAGAAGCTGTGATGAATTACACCCGCGTTAGACCATCAAACAGTGACCATCACTTTTCTAGGGGTAAGTTTTCGTTTAGGGCATTGTTTGGGTGCTGAACCAGGGTCCAACCAACTTGCTGAGCGCTTACGATTGTCAAACAGGATCCATTTCTCGTCACAAGTAACAATGCGGTTCAGAATTCCTTCATTTGTATGCCTGCTGAGCAGTGCAAGGCACGTCTCCACGCGTACTTCGCGCTGGCGGTCATTGAGTTCGTGGGGTACCCATTTGTCAAGCTTTTTTACCTTGCCAATTTGACGCAAATGGACCAATATTGTTTTGATGCTAACGTCGAAAGCTGCTGCTAATTCAGCCGTGGATTGAGTTTCATCAGCTTCCACAATTGCCTTTAATTCGTCATTGTCGACCAAAGTTTTCGGACGACCACGGGATTCATTTTTCAGGTCAACATTTCCAGAACGGAAGCGGGTAAACCAATAACGGGTGGTGCGTTCGTTTGTAGTGTTCGCTCCGTAAACGTCGTTGATGTTGCGTGCCGCTTGTGCCGCTTTGCTGCCACGACGGTACTCATACTCCATAATTACTCGAATTTTTAACTTATCCATGATGACGAAAAATGTTCGAATGCGTTGAAAACAAAACACTAACTATTAAACAAATGACGATTTTAGAAAAAGAATTCCATGTTTGTCAAATAAAATTAATTTGAAATTAGAATTATCAGTCAAAAAAAAAAATATTTTCATTTGAAATGGCCAGTACGGCAAAACGGCAGTTTCATACGTAAAGACCTATTATAAGTAGCAATTATATGTTAATTAGCAATGCAGTTAGTAACACGCGCTGGTATTGTTAAACAAAGCGAATCACTACTCACACATCCCCAATCAGGACTTTGACTTGGACATAAATCTCACCGCACCAACACCCCAACCCCTATAGTTTTGTCACTTGATAAAGAATTTCGATCGCACCTGAATAATTCGTATCTATCGTCACATAGTTCGCTATTTAAAATGTCGCTTTGTAACCACGTTTCAGTTATAACAATTAAGTCGTGGTCATGTGCTATAATATTATTATAAAATTACATTTATTATAAAAATCTATACATTTTGTTCGTAAACCACGAGCGTTTTGGTAAAATATAGTTAAACTATTTGCGTCAATAGCCATTTAAAAACAATAAAATTAAACCATGAATTACCTCACTTGTACATATATTATAGAATGATAAAATTATAGGTATCTTAATTGATTTACTTAGTGCAGAATAATATGTGTTCAGAATTATTATCCTACAACAAAAACTATTAACTTGATAATAAAAATCGACCTATGTTCATGTATGTTTGTGTGTTTATTGCAACTTGGTATTGGAATAACTGGGATTTGTGGGTTAGGTAAATTGGGATAATATACAATATTATAAAAGGTTTATGGATTATGTACTTTATAAAAATACTAGAACAAAGTCGTGCGTCAAAGTTAGTTATGTTATCTGCGTGATTACATGATCTGCTACTGACAGTTGATAACATAAAAATATTACAGTATAATAATTTATCAAATAATTTCAAATGTATGACCATTAAACAATTTAATCCGCCTTGAGCCAATTTCTAATCGATACATGTTTTATAGTGTTGATGAATATTTGAATACTAAATTGGAATTCTTTAGGATGTAAAAATATATATTACATTAATTAGATTGCATGCTGCACGACAGTAAAATATGAGATCCTATTTTATATTAAGAACTTGACCTGTTCTGTTGAAGTATTTCGATTTTGGATTTGATTTGGCATAGTACCAGGCCACTCAAAGAGTTTGTTTGTATGGAACGCTAGGAAAATATGATTTATTTTGAAAATTCGATTAAGGAAAAGTAAAATACACAAATATATGGTGCCAAATTTTAATTCCCCTCTAAAATTTTTTACCAGCTTTATGAAACTATTGTGTATCATAGAAAAATGGATCTGCGTCGGGAACATTTCGGTGCAATGATTTTTGATTTTAAGTCGAACTTGAAACCTGAGCAATCGTTTAATCGACTTCAATGAGGCTTTATGAACAAACAAAACAATTGGCATAATCTGTGTTCATTCGTCTTCCCACCGTGTTTACGAGACAGGTCATGAATCTTGGACTCATCAATATGATCCATGAACAAAAGCGCCCGTCGACAGTATGGCAGTCTCAAAGCGAACCACCGCCTACGAAAGTGAAGCGATCGAGAAGGTATTGAAAATGAGATATTCCAAGAAGCAGTCTGGACAGACAGCTGTCTGGTCTCTGCGTGACGTCATCGAAAGGACTAAACCAATTCGAAAAATTATTTTACATTAGTCAGCTAACTTATCTAACACTAACAAAGGGCACATTTTATCCACGGGGTCAGGTTACCCAGGTGCCGGCTCTGGTCAGCAATAATTACAACCACTCCAACACAGAAATAAAAGACTAAATTCTGATAAACAAATTTATTCAGTTTTTCAAAACCAGGGGTGATTTCTTCTGTTTCCTATCAACATATTTCTCAATATCCTTCTCGGTGACTTTGTAGCCGGGCTTGAAGTAAGCTTTGGTCTTCCTTCGTTTCTTCATCATAAGTTTGGAGGCTGCCAATGCTCCTCGCTGCTGGAGTGACTCAAACCTCTCACGGAGCAGGTTTGCTAGAAAGGATTAAGTTTATTGAAAAGTTTGTCATGAATAAATGTTTGTTAAGAAAATACAAATTTTGATTTTGTGTACCTTAAGATATTAAATCCTTCATGATGTGATTTGGCTCCATATTATTATTATAATCAGGAAATATTTGTTGTATATATATAATCAATAAAACATTAATGGAACAAACCCATTTTCAAAATTCTGTAACCACTCATTTCATAAGCAGGTTTTAAAAATGTTGGTTGCCACGCATTTAAGATCCCTATGCAGTTTTTTTTTTTATGAAAACCTAAAAACTTTTCAAAATGTTTAGAAAAATCTATCTTCAAACATTAAGTGTTTTTTTCAATACTTAACAAATCGACATCAAAAAAGCCCGTGCACTCAAAATAAATAAAAAATCATGTCTTTGCTACTAACACAAACAGTGGATTTTACCCAAATTAGAGGATTACCACTTCGCATAAGTATTTTAGGCCGTAAGGTAGTAATTATAGGTCTATAAATGTGTAAATAAGTACTGGGTTATGCATGAATTCTTGAAAGCTTACCATTGACAAAAATAACATTAAAACACTACTTACTATTATTAGTAACATTCCTCAAATCCCCGGTCAAGTGCTCCGGAGGCACAAAATCAGGTTCCTTAACTGGTACTTTGTGAGCGTTCAGCGAAGGCACGGCGGTGGAGGCCCGCTGTTGGCGCTTCTGCAGGCGCTTGGTTCGCTCTGTTTCTTGTTGCTGTTCCTTCGATGTTATAGATGTTTTTATTTTACGTAGTCTGTAATAGAATATTTGAATATTAGCATTAGAGACAGAGGAGTTATTCAGAATTTCGGTCACATATTAGGAAAGAAACGGACTAAAATCTGTGAATCTTAGCCAAGTAAAAAGTCCCAAAATAAAGTGGTACCTAATTTATGAGGTAGTATCAGCATGTGTGTGAAGATGTGCCAATAATGTATGTGCGCCCACAAGACTAAATGGTGCGTCATACAGTGGACTCGTTTAAAAGACTGAATAATTTTTGACGGCCTGTTTGGTGTGGAGGTAAGTACCCTTGCCTGCCATGCCAGAGGTCCCGGGTTCGAACCTGGTAGAGGCAGTTACTTTATATTTGCTTTCTAGTCATGGATGTGTATGTATGTTTATTTTATTATACATGAAAAAAAAATATCTATGTGTGCTTATATATTTCTTAAGTTAATTTATCCGTTATCTAGTATCCATAACACCAGTTCTTAATGATACTTAATTTGGGCTAGATAATGTGGTGTGATTGTTAGAAATATTATTTATTTATTATTTTTACAGACCGGATAATAAAAAGATGTTATAGTTCCTTATCACACAGATTACACAAGCTTTGAAAAATACATTACTAACAACTGATTAATTTGATTAACAATAATCATAACATCTATTCTTATATAAACACTAGAAATGTTGCTACTTCCACCAGAAAAATCATGTTTATACAATACTAACTTATAAAGATCCGTAATCTTCTTCTTATCAATCTTCAATCGCTTCAGGCGTTCTTTTTCCTCGAGCGACTCCTTCTGCTTCCTCCTCGCTTTATGGTCTTTCTTCTTGTTCTTGACGGGTGGGTTAATAGCTTTGTATTCGTTGTCCGTGTCAGATTCAGACGGTTCATCTTTAGTTTTTGTTGGCTTGTCAGGCAGTTGAAGACCGATGCTCATTTCTTCTCTCCATTGGTTCTGGAATTTTGTAATAAGTGAATTCTTAAAAGGGTATAATTTGTAAACCTTGTGACTTTAGACTATAGTTGTAACTAACTAAGCGTAGGGAATCTTACTAATTTAATAAATCTTTATTTAATGAAATGAATCTCGACCGAAAGTCCAACGAGACCTGTTTGGCAAAGTGTACAATGCAAAATATGCAATGAAAAATACTCGAAGTAACAAAGTGATCTTGTATTTTTTTCTTTCATAAGTACGTTTTTTATTTGTATATTCGTTAATTATGTTAATTCCACATTGTTTTTGTTACATTACTTAATCTATTTAATCTGTTTATGTTATTTAATCGACTTGATTTATTAATGACATTTTTATTTTTTTTTTAATATTTTTATAGTATTTGTTAAGCACATTATTATTTAGTTTTAATAAGTATGATTTCAGTAGTCGTTTGTTTTTGCACGATCTTGCCAATAGTCCTTGGAGTTCCTTGGAGTTTGTTTTTTAAATTGGTATATGTTTGTAAAGCTTGTTTATTATAATATTTTGGAATTATATGTAATTGTTGTTAATATCTTAAGTATTAGTAATTTTTTCGTGCCAGTTACCAGTTGACGCAAAATCATTTGAAAAGGCTAATAAAAATTTGACGTAACAAGTTATCCCGAGTTAAGTTATGAATAAATAAATTTAATTAAATTAAATAAATTTAATTAAATTAAATAAATTAATAAATTAAAGTATGTTTGGGTCAAGGCAGGTAAAATTCTTGTTCGTAAAACTGATGGCAGTAAAGTCCACCGGCTCCTGGGAAGCGAGGATTTCATAAAGTTTTTTGGACCAGGACAGCAAAACATGAGTCCTACAATATGTCCTATATGTACCGTTATATTTAGTTTTATAAAGTTTATATTGTAAGTTCATATTTTTTTTCCTTATGTCGTGTGTTTTTAGCATTCTCGTTGTTTCTCCTGCTGTTAGTGATAATTCAAATTTTATTTATTTACAAATTTTTTCTTATCCAATTAGAATATTTTTTAATTTTGAGCCGCCTATATAATACAATGATCTGTGATAACTTATTGCAATTTTTTATTAATAATAATGTTTACCATTGGATCTTAATTTATAGAAAGTCAGGTCATTTTTGTTTATTTCTAATGATACCTATTAATGTAGTTCCACTATTATCAAATAAAAATGAACAAATTTAAAAATAAAAGTTTAGTTCTAGGATTATTAAATATAAGGTCGGTAAATACTGGAAAAGACGAGTTCGTTGCTGCGATGGAAACTCTAAATCCGGATATATATTAGCGTTCAATGAAACTTGGCTTAAAACAGGAGAACAAAAATTAGCACCCGCGGTAGCAGGGTATAGTTTCAGGCAAATAGCGCGTCGCAACGACCGCACCGGCGGAGGAGTAGGGTTCTATGTCCGGCGCGGAGTGCGCGCGCGCACACAGCCCACTACCGCTGCCGGGCTGCGGGAGGGCGGCGGTGGGGACCGCGTACCGCCCCGAGGGAGTAAGTACCTCTACCGCCCTAGACGCGCTCAGTGAATCCATTACAAGCTTTAGGAACTGCAATCATATATTTCTTCTAACCGACTTTAATGTAGATATGCTTCAGTCTTCCACGTCGCGTTCTGTTCGAGAAATCGAATCGTTTTTAAACCAACACAGTCTCACACAACTGGTTAAAGAGCCAACACGAATTACAGACAATTCTGCTACTCTCTTAGATATAGCTTTAACGGACTCGCCAAAAATGTGCAAAAAAGTTAGTGTTCACCATAATAATATTATTAGCGACCATGGTCTTGCATTGATAGAGCTCAATATACCAAAGCCGAATATGATTCCACGACTTGTAACTAGCCGGACATTTCATAAAATTCAAGAAGCCGACTTTGATACAGATCCTAATTCGTTACCGTGGGTTTCAGTATACCAAGCAGGCGATGTTACCGAGCTGGTAAACATCCTTAGCTCTCTTTTGTTAAGTTTATTTGACAAACATGCACCTGTTCGTCACTACCGAGTTAAAGAATCACCTAGCCCGTGGCTTACAGATACAATTAAAAATATGATAGCGTTACGAAATGCAGCACATAAGCGAGCTAGATCTATTCAACTGAAGACCCGCGTAGAGTATTACAAAAATCTTAAGAACACAGTCAACGCAGCCATAGTAAGAGAAAAATATGCGTACTATAATTTTTATATAAATAATAATAAAACACAGCCAAAAAACATGTGGGCCCATCTTAAATCGACGTCATTAGCGCGCATGGGGCAATCCACTGATATACCGCAACATCTAAGCAATCCCAACAACATCAACGACCAATTCTTAGACATCCCCGGGAACCCGCGTTGCAACCTAAGTTTATTACAACATTTTGAATCGTCTACATTTAATGAGTCTCAGTTTGAATTGCGCCTTGTACTGAGGATGACGTTTCGAAAATTATAAAAAGCCTAACCTCTAATGCATCAGGCTATGACAATATAAATATGCAAATGATAAAAATTACTATTCACGTTACGCTCCCTTTCATAACCTTTATTATAAATAAATGGATTGTCCATATGTCCCGCAGCGTGGAAAGTAGCTAAAGTAAAGCCACTCCCCAAATCTGGAAGCGTACAGACCCCAAGGACGTTCGCCCTATAAGCTTATTGCCAGCGATGTCAAAAATACTAGAGAGAGTGGTTTGTATTCAATTGACTCAATACTTGGACTCGGAGTTAATAATCCCGGACATACAGTCAGGGTTTCGTAGGGGTCATAGCACCGCAACTGCGCTATCCCACGTCACAGATGACGTCATTGCGGCGTCAGACACAGGGATGGCTACGATATTGGTCCTACTTGACTTTAGTAGAGCTTTTGACTGTCTGAACGTGGAGTCATTATTGGCAAAAATGAAATACTACGGATTTACCGATGCAACCTGCAAATGGTTTAAATCATTTCTAATTGGTCGTCACCAGTTTGTCGCGGTAGAAAAGGACTGTCAAATAACGGAACCGGACATTAAAGAAATAAATAGAGGCACCCCTCAAGGCTCTATACTCAGTCCTATACTTTTTACTTTATACACAGCAGATTTAAACCGGAGACTAAACCATTGCAAGGTGCATTTGTATGCAGATGATACGCAACTGTACCACTCTTTCAACCCTAAAGACACTAAGGATGCCGTAGAGAAGATTAACGCAGATTTAGAAACTCTTTATAGATGGTCGTGGGACAGTTCACTTGTGTTAAACCCCAGCAAGTCAAAGTACATAATTCTCGGCACTAAACACCAATGTACTTCAGTCATTCAAAATTATCCGAAACTGGAAATAGACTCTAAAGATATTGAAAGGCAAAAAATCTAGGAGTTTTATTTGACGATCAATTACGATTTGAACAACACGTTAATGCGAAAATTAAAAATTCATTGTTTAGGCTCAAGATGTTACTTATATGAACTTCGAAGACATCTCTCCCTTACTGTTAGATTATTGCTTACGGAAACCTTAGTTCTGTCCAATTTCACATACTGCGACACCGTTTATGGACCTAGGATTTTTGAGAAAACCGCGAAAGCCATCCAACGCATACAGAACGCTTGCATGCGTTTTTGCTATGAAATACCCAGGCGTGAGCACATAACACCATATTTAATTAATAAAAATCTTTTAAATATGAAAAACCTAAGAAAACTTTATTTTAGGAACCTCGGTTTTTAAAATAGTAAAAACAAGCAAGCCTACGTAACTATTTTGTAAACTGGAATGGAAAAGAGACGTGCACACTACTAATACTCGATCCAAACTGCAAAACAAACTAAGCGTACCAAAACACCGCACAAGTAATTTTAAAGGTTCCTTTAAACATGCAGCTTCAAAGATCAGGAATGGCTTGCCACCCCCTTACGGCCAATAAGAGGAAGTAATACATTTAATATAAAGTATCGATCATTACTCTTACGTAAAGAAAAAGAGCATAGCACCCTCATTTTTAATGTCATATAGTTTATTTTGCAATTTATTAATTTTAAGTTTAGTGAGAAACATATTTAAATTGTACTGAAATATTTAACTACACATAATATTTTTATTTTTAAATTTTAATGAAATTATTTTGTAAAATTTGACTTCGTATCTAAATTTGAATTTGCAATTGAATTTGTTTTGTGCTTTTAATTTATTTAGTAAAGACTGTCTAAATTTTAACGCGAAGTAGTCAATACTGCGAGCTGCAAGTTGTACCGTCATTTTAGACGTGTTGTCGGGTGGCCAATCAAACCAAGACTGGTATGATATCATTTGCCCATGAGGCATCCCATTTTGGCCCGGATGGTTTTGAACGCATTTGTTTGCAAGTCATGTTGTTCGCTAGTGTTAGATGATTAGTAAATATAAGATCCAGGCATGTCAAAGATGTTTCCGTTATATGGGTTGGTTGTTTAATGTGTTGGGTAAATTATATTGTAACATTAGCTCAAGAAGTTAAATTGTTTTTAAGCAGGTTTTTAGAATGCTAGCGTTAAAGAATTGAGTTTGAGTATGAAAATTTACTTAAAAATGAAATTATTTTTTTTTTACCAAGTCTATTTACAAATTAGCAATTCGAAAAAGAAAAACCGGTAAAAAATGGTCATTAAGGCTGACAGAGTTAGCCTTACCGGTTACGATAAACGCCGTGTAAAAAAAGTTCCAGACTAATAACAAAATGTAAATACTTCCAAACAAACTAAGTTTGTTTACAATTCACTTTTATTTTTATGTTAGCTTTTTTAAATCAAAATGCTGAAAAAACGTTATTAATATATAGCATTTGTTACATAAATATACAACTAGAAGCTAGTGTTTCTAAATCCCAGGTTAGATAAAGCATGAGCCAATGCTTGGATTATACATTTTTCCATTAAAGTCGACTTAAAAACCAAGAACACATAAACTGCCGGCGAGCTGCCGACCGCCGAAATCACAAATTAAATTAATTTCAACTCTCTTTATCTTAAATCTAAGCTCAAACCAGTAATGTGACTAAAACATTCATTTGTGTGATGAACACAGATGTTTGTTCGCAGGTCATGTTTGTTTGTATTTATATATGTATGTTTATTCTGGGTTCCCCCCCCCCCGGTTCGATGTATGGTCATCCATAACACAAGCTCTGCTTACTCTGTGGCCATACAGTTGGTGTGTTTGTCTGGGGATTAAAAAAAAAAACATACTGCATGTTGCTCAGCTGTGACTCTACTGAACATGCCCGTGGTGACTCTGTGTAAGTGAGCTTCTTTCTTCATCATCACTTGTTCCCGCTCCACCACCTTCTGCAGGAGATCTTGATGCTCCTGTAATGTGAAAAACAATTATTAAATAAATTGCTCTGGTGTGGGTCAAAACATACAATAAACTACATTATGGGCCAAATAAACGTAAATATATGAATGGAATATATCCAAACCTTGGTAAACAAACATTTATTTAGATAACATTACATAAAAGATTAAAATCAATCCATCAAAATTCAAAAAATAACTCAAAATAATTTATTTCTTCATCTGCATCTAGATTGCATTAATACACTTTCGACTTTTAAAAGGTATTATGGGTAGACTGAGAGGAAAAAAAACCCGGCAGATAAAAACCTTTCGGCATTTTATAAAATACTTGGGGTAGAAGGTAAACAATTTGAAGACGACATGATAGAAACAGACACATAACCATTTTAATAAATAGCTGCAGTCAAGCTTTTTACATAGTATGTACATATTTTTTTGACAAACAGAAACAGAAATAGCCTGTGGGCACTTCCAACCCACAGCCTTTCCACACCAAATAATCTTTGATTTAATAGAAAGCTACTTGACATATTGTTTCCTCAATAGTTTTCTTCAGTTTATTGAGGAGCAGGAATTCCTTATACACTGCACAATCTAAATCTTACCTGGAATGTTGGATTATAACTGACACCAGGATGTGGTACTTCCACAGCCTTCCTTGTCACCACAGTGGTAGGTAATGCCGGTTTGGCTCGCATACGGCGCTCGGGAGGTATGTGGTGCAACTTGGCTTCTTCCGGAATGAACTCATCACAGAGAGTCTCTGGGATGCCCTTAGATTGGGGGGCTGTAAGGGCGAAATCGTACAATTTTAAATGAAAACTGGAGATACAAGTAATATATGCTATGTTTTATCTCGGAATCCGCAAAGGTTCTGGAGTAAATCAGTCAAGGATCTCTACATAAAAACAGTATCAACAACCCAGTTATTATTCATAGTTAATGATTGATATGACATGCCTAGCTCACCATCATTAGCTTTGATCACAACAAAGTCCAACTTTTATCCATATGATGTTGCATTTTTAGTTGTTAATTGTGAATTAGTATTATGTCCATTTAAACTGATCATGTTTGAGTAATATTACTGATATTAGTTTATACATTGTTTTTTAAGGTTTTATTTATTTATTTAACTCCTAAACAGTAGTTTTATATGTGTTACCTATAAAGTAATTATTATGTTTAGTCAAACCTTTTTAAGAAACATACATTTTAAAAGTCATATGCTAGAGGTGTTGCTAGTAGTAACTATTAACCTAAGGTCCCAGATTTAAATCCTAGTAAAGACTTGTCTTTGAGGTTTATTACACTATCATATACCTATAATAATAATATGTAGGTTGAAATATTTGTTAATAGAAAAATGTTATTATTCTGTACAAGATTATTTTAATGATAAATGACAAATAATATTGGACTGAAGACTTGTTTTAAGAATTTTATTTTACTGAAAAGTACTAATATAAAATGTAATATACCTTATATACCTTATACCTTGATGGTGAAACATGGCTGAACTATTTTGTTTTTATATCTGTAACAACCCTACTCCTGTATATACCCATATTTGTGCAAATAAAATCATTTGATTTGATTGACTAAATTAACATTGTAATACTTACTACTTCCCCACAAATCCAAATCAAAATTTTCTCTAACTTTCTTAGCTTTTTTCTTTTGGTCTCGAGCTAACTTTCTATTGTTTATAGCTACTTCTACCTTCTTTTGATAAACTCCTTTATCCAGTCGTCTCTTGTCGGTGATTTTACTGAGGGCTGTAGCTTTATGGCCAATAGGGTTAACATGGTTTCTTTTCTTATTAGGATCTTCAACCTTAAATAAACAATTCATATTTATAAAACAGATGCAGTTTTGCACAACATATAAGACTGTTATATTATGCCACAGTTTTAAAGACCCAACATTCAACAGGAGCAAAAACTTTCTCCATGGCCTTAGTGGCCTTTTTATATATATTCAAGCTAGCTATCACAAGAAGTGCTATATAATGAGCGCAAAATCTCATGAAACATATTTCTATACAAACTTTGGATGTGGGAAGTAAAACTTCATAGCATTTAGGTACTGTAGACAATTTGGCTCGCTTTTGTTGCTTCAGAGATACTGGTTTCACATCTTTAGGATCCGGTTTTATCTCATCGCCACCAGTGTCAACTACGAACAGTTCTTCGTCGGGTTTTGTCTCAAATTTCCTGAAGGTTTCATAGATTGGTAAATATTATGCAAAATTAAATATGAAAATAATTTGATGAACTGCATAATAAACGTTAAGTCTTTTTTGGTTATCTTAACGCAAGTTATCCTAAAGTATACAGTTATTAACTGAAAATTACTACGTTTCAAAAGTAAACATAACCTCACCCCAGCCGTTCTTCCAAACGCTGATCTTCAAGGAAAGCCTCTACATCAGTAATATCACAATATTTACGCCATGCTTTCTTATTCTTTTTAGAAACGTGCTTCTTTCTCTTTATTACGGACATTTTAATTTAAAATATTTCTATTTGCTTTCCGACACTGCAACACGCATAAACACGCGTTTTAAAAGAATTGTCAATGTCACTTGACTGCAGTATTGCTGCGTTCCGTTTGCCGATTACAGCGCTCACAGCGCTCATATACCCGTTCCGTTTGCCCGTGAGCGCGCTCACAGCGATATCGATACGTCATCAATGACGTCATAAACGCCGCCATCTTACCGCTCACAGTGCCAACGCTACGGAGCATGGTCGCTGTGAACGGCCTGTCAAAACTGACACATGACGTTACTTTGTTGATGTTTTTATTAGTCGTTTAAAGATTTTAAAAGCTTGCTTATTAATTTTCTTTCGTAATAATGTAAAAAAATGGCTCCTGCTTCATTCAGGGTCTAAGATCTTAATGAAATTACAACTTTAGACTTAATCGACGAACAATCAGAATGTTAGCGTGCTATTTACCGTTCTGATTGCAATATCACTAATAACACTTTTAGCGCGCTCAAACGAATCGGAACGGTTTTGAGCACTTTTAGCGCTGTGAGCGCTGTAATCGGCAAACGGAACGCAGCATTAATCGACGAACAATCAGAATGTTAGCGCGCTATTTACCGTTCCGATTGCAATATCACTAATAACACTTTTAGCGCGCTCAAACGAATCGGAACGGTTTTGAGCACTTTTAGCGCTGTGAGCGCTGTAATCGGCAAACGGAACGCAGCATATATGTTCCTTGCTTGACTGACACCAAACCCACCATCGTCTGTCAATCAGATTTTTCTTTAACCAAACCAAAACCGCACACTATTCGTTTTGGTCGGCTGCATCCAGGTTCAGCTTCTTCGCCTTTTCTTTTTTATCTTCAAATTGTAATGAAAGATAGAATGTGATCTGATCACATATTAAAATATAAAGATCAAAGATCTTACGAGCACGCGACCCCGCGTGATGGTAAGTCGCATCAGCACCACTCACCATCATTAGTCGAAGGTGCTGTATTTATCGACTAATGATGCGTTGTCGACCGTACGCTTTAATTGGAATTGCCTTAGTTACATTACTTGCACTTGCTGTTCCTTTCCTTCAGCTGGAACACAACCATGTAATCGTGATTATTGTGCCAATCAAACAGAAATAACTTTAGTACCGCCCCAGACGAGAGCTTAACAAAATAATTTTTTACTATCACCAATGACTTATTACATTTAAATGATGTGAAGCAATCTCGAAAGAGTTCAAACATTATTTTTGGGGCATATATGTTTTAAAATGAAACGAAATTAGAAAAACAGTTAACGTCGTATGAAGAACGCTTGTCTTATTTTAAAATACAACGCTTATCAGCTCGGCGAAAATTACACGATTGCTTATTCTTGTACAAGCTAATTAACGGTTTCGTAGACTGCCCCAGTTTATTGCAAAAAATTGATCTAGATGTCCATCGCAAACAAAACGCAGAAACATTTTTTTCACTATGACACGCAGGACTAACCTAGGACATTTTGCTCCACTTGTTAGAATTTGTCGAACGTATAACGAGCTCAGTCGTCAAAACCAAAAAAGTTACTCAATTTAAGTCTGCATTACGTCAGATACTGTTTTGCTAATAGACCGTTATGATTGTTTAAGACCTAATGCTTTCTATTCTTTCTTATTTGTTCAAATTAAACGATGTAATCCAATTCCATTAAATCTAATTCTACATATAATTTTTTATTTTCTTTAATTATGATTATTTTACACAGTGGACATGTTTTATTGACAGTAAATTTTTTTTTGACCTTAATTTTAACAGTATTGTACATTAAATTTAATTTTATTTGACACGTTTTTCCTTTTGGTTTGTTGTATTCAATTTAAATTTTTTTTTTTTTGTATAAATCTTATTGATACCTATTTTCTAATTTAGTTCTATAATTTTTGTAATTTAATTTGTATAATTTTAGGTCTTGTTAACCAATATAACAATGTGCATGCTGTGTTGGCCTGTAAAAGAGGCTCTATTTTAATTGTATCTTTTAATTGATGAATCTTACTTATAATGTAATGATCTAAGCCTTGTTGGCAGACCTTTTAACAAATAAATTAATAGAATCTTAAGTACATCATTTTTTTTTCACAACTTAAGTACGTCAAGCCGACTGCTCTGACGGTGAAAAAAAAATGTTAGGAAACCTACATACTTAAGATGTCATTCTTCTTAAATTCTTAAATTGCGTGGATCTGCGGCAAGTTGTCTCGGAGCCAACGCATTTTACTGCTGAGTTGGAGACACTCATTGATGTGGTGTGCACCAACTCTCCAGTTCGAGAGGTTACAGTTAACAATATCACAGGTACTTATGGGCACTGTATGGTTAATGTCATGATGACCATAAAAAAGCTAAACCACCCGCAAGATATATATATCCTTTAGACCCCTCAAGAAAATTAATATGGACAGGTTTGACAAGGACTTAAAGTCAGTAAATTGAGCAGCAGTCACCAGAGAAACATCTGAAAACAGCTATGGTTGACAAATTTAATAATCTGCTTTTAGAACTCTTTGACCGACATGCTCCTATAAAAACCGTACGCACTAAAACCCATACATCCTTGCCGTGGATCACTCATACAATCAGATTGATGTTCGATCTATGAAATAAGGCATGTGTAAGAAAAAAGCTTACTAACCTGGACTCGCACAAGCAATACTATAAAGACTTGAAAAGACTCAAGTATCCAGCTCGAAAAGCGTGCATATTTTAATGAATTTATTTAACACTAACATTAAGAACAATGCATCTTTTTGGAAAAACTTAAAAAGAAAGTTTTGATAGAACCTAGCAAAAATGAGTTCCTTCCAGACCACTTCTATGATGCCAATAAAATCAATGATCATTTTTTGAAACTTCCTGCATGTGACGTATTGGCATCTACTTTAGAAAAATGTAAATTTGAAAGTTCTTCGTTTGGAGCTTCATCTTTTACCTTACAGCCAGTTTCGGAAACGATGATATTTAAGTTCATAATGTCTGTGAAATCGAATGCCATCGGTTATGATAACATCAGCAAAGACATGATTTTACTAAAGGTTCCTGTTACGTTGCCAATAATTACAGCAATTATCAATGAGTCCATACGTAGCGCAAAGTTTCCCAGTCAATGGAAAAGAGGTCTAGTTACCCCTTTGCCTAAAATAGACAATCCCACTGACCTTACGGACCTACGGCCGATCAGTATATTAAAATTCCTCTCAAAAATATTAGAAAAACTTGTGTACATACAAATTTTAAGACATGTGGAAAAAAACAATATTTTGCCTTCTCATCAATCGGGCTCCAGAAAGGGACGTGGTACAGTCACCACACTTTTGGATGTAGTAGATGCAATTCTGACGGAGCAAGATGGCCGCGGAACGATTCGTGCACTATTGGATTTTTCCCGCGCTTTCGATACCCTGGATAATTCTCTCTTGCTCTCTAAGTTAACTTACTACGGACTTGATTCTCATTCAATACAGTGGTTCAAAAGTTATGTTAGTGATAGTCAGCAGTCGGTGAAGCGTTGAAAGCAAGATGGTTCTAGCCTAGTTTCCGAATCAAAACTGGTGTTCCTCAAAGGTTCATATTAGGGCCTCTTTTATTCATAATCTACAGTGCTGATATAATAAAGCAGATCCAACATTGCAAATTTCATTTATATGCTGATGATGTACAATTATACATATCCGAAACACCTGAACGAATTCTGCATTCAGTAGAAATATTAAATAAAGATCAGTAGAATAGCTGAATGATCATATAGAAACTCTCGTACTAAATCCTAACAAATCTAAATTCATGATTTAGGCTCAAAAACACAGATCAATAAAATAAAATCCAAGTGTCCCGTGTTCCGTATACTAGAACAAGGTATTGATTAAGTTGAAGAGGGTAGAAGTCTGGATGTTATAGTCGATAGTCAAATGCGATTTCAAACTCATATTGAAAATTTGGTACGAAGCTGTTTTTATAGATTGAAAATATTGTATAAAATTCGAAACTTATTATCTAAAGATGCTCGAATCGTTAGTGCTATCTCACCTCAACTATGCCGACATTTTGTATGGACCTCGTTTATTGTATAAAAGCAGCCGTTTAATACATTGCGTACAGAACGCATGTTGTAGATATATATTCGATGTGCCTCCAAGAATCCATATCACACCTTTTCTCAATAACGCATCTATAGTTAATATGGAAGCACGCAGAAATTTACACTTATGTTCGACATTATTAAGTTTAAAAGTCCTGACTACCTATTTAATAAATTAAAATTTTCGAATTCAAACACATTGCGTGACAACACACCTAGGTCCTCACGTCCACCACTGAGTGTGCAACCTCACCGCTCTGTGGCGATTACTGGTAGTTTTCGCTTCAGTGCAACAAAGTGTTGGAATAACATTCCACCACCTGCAAGAATTTTGCAAAGTAAATATTCTTTTAAATTAAAACTTAAGACGCTAGAAATTTAAACGCTATTACTAGAAATACAAAAACTTGGAGTTTCCAACACTTGACGAGGTGACCAGTGTAATATTTGCAATGATTTATTATAAATAATGTTATTCTTTCTTTCATTCTTAATTCATTCAATATATATAAACAATACAATTACTTCTTACAATAACCTTAAACTCAATATGATCGACCATATAAATATATAATATATTCTATTTACAATTCAATGATACCTATCTATAAACCTAGTTTAATTTTTACTTACAATTATTATATATATATATATTTTTTTTAAATTGAACTCTCTTCGAATTAATGAAAACACTATCACGTATAAACTTTAATAATACATTGAAATGACGTGCTCGCGTACTACCTTAGGTTACAGCTGAAAATCAGCAGTTTGCTTGTAAAGCAAATATTGATGCTGAGCTGTGACCCATTGCAATGACGTAACACACACGATAAACTGTGTTATTCTTTCTTTCTTCTTTTTTTTAATAGCTACTCTTCCGTTTAATAGCTACAATGCAGTTCATAACAAGAGTACAATACAAATTGATCACAAGGGTGGTTCGGGACAACATTATGAAATTGATATTTTCTCAAACAGGCTTCGCTATTGGGCTGACACTCTGTTCACCAGTTTAAATTCTGATTTTTATTTTTATTTTTTTTAATTTTCGATTTTGATTAAAAATATTCATGTTGATTTTAATTTCATTTTGGTACAATTTAATTTTGTTTGAATTTGATACAGTATATTTTGATTTCTTGAATTGATATTATTAATATTGTATTGATTTAATGTAATTTCGATATGATTTTAAATTAATTTTGACTTGTCTTGATTTGTTTTTAATACAATTTTAATACTTGGGTTTAATATTTGTTTTATGTTGTCATCGTATTTTACTTTTTATTCTATCAATGTTATTGTAAGTGTTTGCATGCTGTTTGTGCCTATAAGTGAGCCAACATCTAGATTTATTTCTTGTTATGTATTCATCTGTAATGTGTATGTATTAGTGTTGAGTTCGTTGGCGCAACTTTATAATAAATAAATAAATAAGCTGTTGAGAGGTATATGCCCAGATCGAAGCCTAAGAAGCGTCACTATCATTTGTCTGCTAGTTCCATTCACATCGAACCAGAGTGCAAAAGGAAGGGATGGGTGAATCATTTTATACCAAGTACCCTTTGATACGGACCTTTCGTCAAAGTATTCCGACCAAGTTCTAAAACAGAGCAGTCTTAAGTTGGGAAGAAGTTCCGTATAATAAGGAAGACAAGTATGCAGTACGCCGTCAGCCCTGGCCTTATTTGCTAGCTGGTCTGCTGCCTCATTGTCCCTTAGCCCGATATGAGATGGAACTCACTGTAATATGATTTTCTTATGATCAGAAGCTAACATATACAAACTTTTTAAAATGATATACACCAATGGTAGCCCTTTGAAAGTTGTATTGGTACACTGCATTATATGGAGAAGAGCACTTTTAAAATCTGAGAAGATAACAACTTGGCAAACATTCAGAGATTCAACATAAGACCTAAGAACCAATAGACCATAAGACATAAGACATGTTGACCTCAATAAATGGAGAAAAAAACAGACAAAGCTTCTAGTATGGCAATTAATTCTAGATGCATTATGGAAATGTTGTGACAAACGACTTGAAATTTTATTGAAGCTCCTGCTTGTGGATCAGTGGATGCAGCCCCCGAAACATTGACATGTCTTGAGCCATCTGTGTGTATGTGGTAGAAATTAGTATACAAATTATTTAAAGCGTTACAGTATAACATTTTAAGGTGTTGTGAATTATAAAAGCTCTTAGGTTTTACAATTGAATCTATATTTAATTTAATAACACTGGATAAATCCACAT
Source organism: Marasmarcha lunaedactyla (assembly GCA_923062675.1). NCBI lineage: Eukaryota > Metazoa > Arthropoda > Insecta > Lepidoptera > Pterophoridae > Marasmarcha > Marasmarcha lunaedactyla. The sequence goes on along the minus strand of OV281360.1, from coordinate 21,033,620 downwards.
TGCTGACCCGTGTCCATAGAGAATACTTCAAACTTGTCGCTACTAAAGGTAGGTTCGTCCTTCAACAAATCGTGGGACAGCACTAAAAGAGGTATTTTTTACGGCGCCAATAAGGATTTTTACAGAGGTCAGATAATATTTTCAATATAATAGAAGTTGTGACACCTGGTCTTTACCTAAAACTTTCAAAACTAAAACCGGTCTGGCTTTAACAGATGAGCATTGACATTGCTACCAAACAAGAAACTAGCATTATCCAACCTGCTACGGACAATAAATATCAAACCCGCACTGTATCGCTCACTGGATTTTTGGAATATGTAAATACAAATGCATTGCAATGAACGTAGGTATAAAGCGTTACATTTTAACACCTACCTAGGTGATTGGTATAATTAGTTCAAATAAAAATGACAATAAAACGGTAACCCACTTGCAGTTAATATTCGTGAAGTCTACCTCGCAATACTGAATGACTAAGTCGACGACGTTGCTATTGCGATAAGTGACAGGCCGATAGTTACGTCATACCCAACTCCTCACGAAGGTTTTCAGTATTTTGTATAGGAGCCTCTCACCCAGTGATTAGGATTTGACAAAACCCGGTAATAAATTATATTTACCAATATTTATTCAGATTTACTAGTAAAGTGAAAGTTATTTACGAACCTATTAATTCACTAAGTTCTTCTGTAGCTGAAACACTAATTTACTTTGAATTTCAAGCAAGTGGAAGTTTTGTACCTATTTTCCTATTTGTCAATAACTTGAGACTCGATGAATAAAAAATGTTAACCGCTAACCGGTGTTCCGTTTAACACGTTTATTAAGGTAAAAAACTACTAATTTCAGAAAATTCTCCAATTTAGACTGTTATGATAAGTTCTGTAGTTAACTACCTTACTTTTGACAAGGGATATGTCAGCATTTTATCTTATTAGGATGCAAAGTTGTTATTACCTAAGTACCTGTCTATCTAATTGATATAACGATAACTGATCTTATTAAAGCAAAACCACAGTCGGGAAGTACAAAAAGGCGAGAATCACATCGAGGGATTTTTAGGAACGCATAATAAAAATTAACAAACAAGAGACTTTTTGTTGAGGAATACTTAAACGCTACATTTTGCAGATGTCATAAACAGAACAAAATACTTACAGATGACCATTGATATAAAAATAAATGGACAGTGGGTATAATACAAAATTGTCGTAAAAAGCGTCGCAAATTAACTCACACATTTAAAGGATTATGAGTAAATTAAATCACTTTAAATTTAAATATTGCATCGTAGCTATACAGCTTATTATTGCTTGTAACAAATTTTCACCTAATGTTGCTGCAACCAGGAAGGTAACAATAAAATTACCGTATGCAGCTGCTGCTACTTGGAGCCTTCAAATCTGACAGTATCACCAAGCAAAATGTAATTGTAAACGTCTCGTCGGGTGGCCGATTAATCAATACCGGTACGACATTTACACCATTTTTGCATTTTCACATTATTTTTCCTGGACGCTTTTAAACGCTGATCCGAAGTCCATTTGTTTGTACGTAAACTGATAACAATGCCACCGGTTATTTCCATTCCAACGAAGCTAATAAACCTTTTATGCACAAAATAAGCCAATTTCCCTGCATCGACTATTGCATTCAATCAATTACGTAAACAAAATGACGCTCGCTCCCGCGGGCTGAAAACTGCGCAGTGCCTTAAATGCCGTCATCACCCATTATCCTTCGATGACTCCGCAAAGCTGAAACCCTAGTGGATAACTTAGCCCAACAATGTACACCTAGTACAGAAAGCATACAGAAACTGTGGATAGCATAGTCAAAACTAAATATTGCAACCCACCGACTGACACCCTTCAAGCGGTAACGTTGGAAGAGGTACCTGCGGACAATAATTAAAAACCCAAAACCGCGGAAAGCCCCAGGTCCAGACGAAATACCAAACAGGGTTCTGAAAGCTCTCCCACTCGCACTCATACCACCATAAAAATAGTAACCATTTGTAATTTCATACGTAATACCTACACTGGTTTTGCGAAATGCTAATTACTAACTATTATGAATATTAAGTGGCATTACCGCATTAGATGAATTATACAAAACGAAGTTTAGGCAAGTAACCAACGGGCGATATTATAATTATAGGTGTTGATTATTGTGTTGTTTAATGATTACGACAGATGTTTTGCATGACAAGTAATATCCGTTGTATTGTATCTGTTTTCCTATACCTGAGTGAAAGAAATTGCTTTTATGATGGCGCGGAGTCTTCACTTACTACCTATCCATGCGCGTACCCATCGTCATCATGGCTTAACATCAGGGGAGATGGAAAACAAACGCGCGTCCATATAACAATAAAAAATAATATTTTCCACAGTGTGTAGGAGTGGACTTCTCGGTTTCACTCTGATTTCTGCTTCAAAAGAAAGAAAAGTCAAATAAAAATAAGCAATAAATTAAGAAGGTACTACTAAGTTAGTCAATGTACCTAGGTGATGCTGACTGTTCGGTGTACAAGATTTTGTACACAATTATGACCCTTTTCATTGTACCCTCATAATTTCGTGAGTATGTGCCCAATTTAATATTTAGTTTGTTCGTTTTTAGTTACTTCAATTTAATAGCTGTTTGTAAAATTGTGCAAATCAATAGTACAGGTAATTTAATATCAATATTCTACTACGAGCAATGAAAAATATAACCTTCAGTCGAACAAAATGAAACATGTTTAATTTCGAAATAGTAAGTTTTTATGTAATGTGAATAAAAACAATCTATCGACCACAATATTGTCTAAGTGAGGGAAAGTGCTCCACAATGCAGCACGGCTTGAGCCAGCCTTGACCGGCGACTTGCAGTAACCCACTGCCACCCACTGCCAGCGTCTGCTGGTGGACTTCAAACAATCAAAATATATATGCGATGAAAAGTGTCCTGAGGCACTTGCGAACGAAGTTGGAAGACTATTTTTCTTTGACTTTTTTGAATTTCTTTTTTATATCTTTGATCAGCTTCTATGCGATTAAATATAAAGGACATAGAGGCACAAATCGTTAAATGAAAATTTGGAATCACATATTTTGGTGGTAGTTCAGTTTAACACCTATGCGCCCGTGTGCACGTACGGGCCCCTATCAGGTTGGTCGTGTACAATGTACAAAACGCGTAGACGTAGATGTATTGCACTGCAAAGCAGACGAAATGCCGAAACCATCCAACCGTTACGTGCAACCATAAGGTTGGCCTGAGCAGTCACCGCGTACGAGCACATGGCCAGCATGGAAGCAAATGAAGAGAGCACCCTGCAGCGACCATTGGACCGAGCTTCAGCCGTATCGTGTAAGAAGTAGTCATCACGATTGTTTCATAATAATATTTTTTAAGTATTATTTTTAATTAACCTTGTACGTGGCTGATTTGTGATCTTTTACCAACTGAAGCGATTATTATTTTTACAATATTTGACTAGTCTCTATCTTCATGCTATTATTTATTACTACAATATATATTTATGTTCTCTTGTGTACTAATATTAAAAGATTTCGTGTATATTCCTAATTTGTACATCTCTGTTTAAATTCCTTGCTTTTTTGTGTTCATTTTTTTTGTTAGTTTTGTATTTTATTTATTTGTATATTTTTTTAGTTATTATCTTTACCTTTTTTACACTTTTGTAATGAATAGTTTTAGTTTTAACCATTTTATTATTATTTTGTGCAAATAAACATATTATTTGTTTCTTTTTTTAAGTGTATCCGGAAAGTACACAAGAAATGTTTAGTCTTAAATTTAAGGAAGGAGCCGCCAGTGGTATAACTGGAACAACGAGGCAATACCACCCGATGCCTGCGGTCGGCGTCACAGCATCAACCGATCTAATGATCGAATTCAATGTTAATATACGATGTCTATGGGTACGGAAACTAATAACCAACAGGTGGGCCGGCTTTTAAAATAATAAACTGAAAGGTTTTAGCCTCCACTGTCTTTAAATTTGGATGGAATCCTTTGTTTCTAACATAAACCATCCGCAAATTTTGACCCAAGAAGTCACCGATCGAAGAGCCCCTGTTGAAGAGAAGGTGCCAATCTGTCACTTTCGAAAGTTAATCTTCACGCTTGACATTGCTTGCTGTGTCTACGTGACGTTGGCAACAGTTGCCTCACTCGCAGACCCGTGACCTGTTTGTGAAACATCTCTTGTCAAACTGCCATGGCAGGTGATCCATTTGTAACTTTAAAATCAAATCAAATCATTTATTTATTCATAATCATAGGTAATACAAAGGTGGTAGACAATTTAATAATGAGTACAGCTATGATTCACCGAAGTAGCATGTGAAATTATATATTTGCAATTTTTTTTTCTTATATTGAAAAAGGATTAGACGTTTGTGTTCTATCTCACCTGATGGAAAGTGACGATGAAGACGAAGATGTTACACGTCTATCCACGAGATACCTATTCACTCGACGCTTGAAAGAACTAGGACTATAGTTTTCTGGAAAAACAGACGCAGGCAGTTCATTCCCCACATTAGCGACCCGCACCAAAAAGGAACTATCGAAGCGTTTGGTTCGACTTCTTGGGATATCTACCATAAAAGGATGGAAGGCCTGTCTGCGTCTAGTAGTCCGATGTAATTATGTCAGTTAAATGTATCTAAATTTTATACAATTTCGTATTGTTATTGCTCATGTCAAGACAAAAAAAACAAGGAATAAATTGGTAATCAAATTAAAAAATATAACAATAATAGAGCAACAATTAAATAATTCACATAACATGTCAAAAAATAAAATAAAACATGTAACTTAAAAATAAAACAATACAACCATTATTTATATGTCATGTCTTGAAAAAAATCGAACAAATGCATGCAGATTAAAAAAGTTGTCATTTGTTATGGATCTTATGGACTTTGGAATTGTATTGTAAACCTTTGGCGCCATGCTGTTGATGCTAACTCTTTGTAGTAGAGTTTTACGTGTGTGAGTAACCTGTAGAGTGCCTCACGTCGACTACCTATTGGGTTTACGTCAAAGTAGTAGGAGATTTTCCTATCACAATTAGCAATTTCGCTTAAATTATTTGAAGGTAATGTCAACATTTTGTACTTTCTAAAATACGAAAATGCGATTGAGAGAATGAATGAATGGTTGAGTTATGGATGAGGAATGAACTATAAGAGACTTGTGTTTAACGCTACATTCTAACAATCATATTCTTGTACACTTGCTTTGCGTAAGTTGCCTACATTTCTCCCTAGACATTCGTAATCCTCAGGCAGGTTCAGCTCAATCAATAAAATACTTGAGTCTGTTTTGTATCGAACTCGTCTGGGGACCGCGATGGTAATGATACATCTGTATTCAATGTAGACGATTTCTAGTTCTTGTTGACCCTGTATAATGCAGAGCTCTACCTCCAGTTTGGAAAGACTATTCAAAACAATATATCTTTGGTTAGGTCTAAAAGTTCCGAAAAATAAAATACCTAAAAAAAATAGCCGGCCTGTTTGGTGTGGAGGTAAGTACCCTTGCCTTCCATGCCAGAGGTCCCGGGTTCGAATCTGGTAGGGGCAGATACTTTATTATATTTGCTTTCTAGTCATGGATGTGTATGTATGTTTATTTAAGTTTATTTCTAATATTTATACTAGAATATCTATGTGTAAGCACACACACTTATATATTTCTTAAGTTAATTTATCCGTTACCTAGTGTCCATAACACAAGTTCTTAATGATACTTAATTTGGGCTAGATAATGTGGTGTGATTGTTAGAAATATTATTTATTTATTATTATATATTTTTATTGATTGGTTACGGAGTAATGATGCGTTGGCGACTGCACGCTCAAGCTGGGCTTGTATTTGCTCCAGAATTGACGCCGGCTGCTCGTACCGCTTGACCTAAATTTAAAATACCAAAAGTTAGAATTGTAGCATGGCCTTGATGGCGCAGTTCTTAATGCCTAAACTTGAAATATCAACGTTAAGATCCCTAATGATTATTTAATGTAAATTCACAATACTAAAAGTAAAAGTAAGAGTGTAAGTTTTAGCGCTTTTTGAAATTCCTATTTTTTAATGGTAAATTTATAAAGTTGATAATCAACAAAAGCACTCTGATGCTTTTGAATTTTTACTATCATTTTAGGCATGTTCACCATACGTATTTCAAAATTAGATGTTTCAAATTCAGGTGTTACGACTGTAATCTTTAAATGCAATACCTGACAATCGATCTTTAAAGCTCTTCTAAAATCTTTAAAGGATATCATAATTTTAGATATTTTAAACCACTAGGTATTCGAATTAAAGGGATTTTGAAGGAGGGAATGTCAACCGGACATATTTAATATTACGGGATCCTTAAACGCAACTATACGCCACATTGGTATTCAAATCAAATTTTCTCTAGCAAAAGCATAAAACATATACCAATGAAATTTAACTCTACAGAAAGAGAATTTAATGAGGATTAAAATGAAAACAAACACATCAGGGTTTTTAATTTTTTTATTGTGTTTACAAAAGATTTTACAAAGAAGTGTCATTTTCGCCGTTAACATTTTTAATATTTGACAAGTGAAAATAAAAATAAAATCTCAAAAAAATTAAGAAATTGATAAAAGTTTTTGTTTGGCACTCCCCCCCCCCCTCTTGCTCGGATAACTTCTATTCTCAGACTGGACGAGCGTGACGACGGAATCTTGAGGGATTGCATTACACTCCTCCTCCATTGCAATTCTCAGCTCTGGAAGCGTCATTGGAGCCGATACGCGGGCCCGATTCCTACGTTTCAGCTCATCCCATAGATGCTCTATAGGATTCAAGTCCGGGCTTCGAGCTGGCCAGTCCATGGTGCGAATTCCGACGTCACGAAGATACTGGGTCACCACATGAGCAGCATGAGGCCGTGCATTATCATGCATCAACAGCATATCATGCCCGATATATCCTGCGTAAGGTCAGTGGGGATTTCAGTAATGTGGCGATGAGAAGTCAATCCACGTTGACGGGCTGTGGGTGCAATAAAAACTAACGCTGTACGTGTACCTATTGAAATACCGCCCCAGACCGTTACAGATCCTCCTCCATAAGCAACTGAGAAAGACGTTCTCCAGGGCAACGATATACTCTCTGAGGTCGAACACTTCCATGAAGACTTACTTGATCTTATCAGTAAAGAGTACATTACGCCACTGCTCTAACATCCAATCCCTATGCTCATGGGCAAACTGAAGTCGTGCTCGACGGTGGGCTACCGTTAATGCTGGACCTGTTGCAGCTCTCTTTGAAGTCAAAATTCGGTCAGCAAGTCTCCTTCTGACTGTATCTGTACTTATGATCACTTGTTGTTCGTCACGCAGACTTCTTTGGACTTGAACCGCGTAGAGACGGCGATTTGGTTCGTCGTTTGGATACTTGGGGGAAAGAGACTTGCCGAGCTACCAGAAGCATATAAGAATAATTTTGTATAGACATAAAGAGTCTCTGTAAATTTATTGTGAAAAAAATTTGCCCGTGAAGTTTCTTGCCAGTTCTTCTTCACGCAGGTTTTCCCGAACTGGTGGTAGAGTCATAATTTATTTGACCTCAATAAGAACGAGCTGTTGTCAATGTTGAGAAATGAATATTTGAATTTATAAATGTCTCTAAGTATCGTTTGTAAAGACGTTGCACCGAAGAGCGGCTGATTCGAAGTCTTCGAGCGACCTCACGCTGGCTTGAGCCTGTTCGAAGCAGTGCTACAGCTTGAGCTGCTTCCTGAGGTGTCGTATCCTTTATTTACCACGAAATGTAACAAAAATACACGCGACTAAGAAAAAGAGATATATAAGCTAAATAAATTGTAAGAAATATCCAACTAGCCTCACTGTAAAAGAAAAAAAACGGTGAGCGTAGACTGTAATCAAAACAGAGCAAGCGGTGAGCATTACGTCTGTCGCTTGTTTACAACGTTAGTTAGCGCCACTCTAGATTAAATTTATAGTCATTGCAATTGTAATTAAATTTGCTTTCTGTACCTAGGTATACTTTTCATTGATGTTAGTAGATGTAATCGTTTTGGAGAAAATTGAATTAAAGTGCCAAGGTGGTGAATTGCCCGATTTATTTGCTGACCAGTGGTCATTTTACAAAATAATTCGTATAAAATACGAGGGTAGTCAACAAGTTAACGTAAAATTTTTGCGCTCCGTATATTATATACAGTTAAATTAGTATATTTTGATAAATAATAACTTTTGCTAATGAATTATTATTAAGTATAAATAGTACTACTCGCCTGCAGCTAAAATTCTCCTTGAACTTACCGCCTACTCGCCACAAAATGAGCAGCAAGTCACAGTTGCATGACAATATCAATAATATGGCCAAGATGTTTGAAGTAAAGATGGCAGAATTCCAAGCGGAACTGGCCCTGGCTTCTACGAGTCGCAAGAGTCCCACCATTGCTGCGCTGAGCGGCGAGTTCCTGAGCTTCAAGACCTTCATCTGCAACGGGCTCGCGCTGCTGCGGGCTGAAGTGGATGCGTTGCGAAACAGTATCGATCGCATAGAAATGCGATGTCGCAGTAAAATGCTTCTAGTACATGGCATTCCTGAGCAAACTAATGAAGATACGTGCTCTAAAGTTGTAACCAGTCTGGCTGCCCGGTGCAAGGTGCCGTCACTCACTTCCAACAGCATTTCCGCAAGTTACCGGTTAGGAAAACTCCTTAACAGCAGCTCTAAGCCAAGGCCTATTGTGGTGAAGTTCTCAGATGTATCGGTACGTACTGCACTTTGGAAAAATAAAATTACTCTTAAAGGCTCAAATATCACGCTTTCCGAGTTTTTAACAAAACCACGACACGCCGTTTTCATGGCAGCGAGACAACAGTTCGGCATCTCCAACTGCTGGACGCTCGATGGTATCATTCACATCAAAAGTCCAGATGGTAAACGATACAAATTGGAAACCATGGCTGAACTATCAACCTATTCTTCGAGTCCGTCGGCATAAAGTTCACTAATTGTTGCTAAAATTATAATTTTCCGTGATATTTAAAACCACAACACACTAAGACATAAGTTTGTATAATACGTAATAGTTGTTTTGCACTTGTTTAGTCACTTTTTAGTTTATTATTTTAAATTGTTTGAAAATACTCAACTTGCCGTCGGAGAGGCAATTAATAACTAGCCGCACGGTTAGTGGTTCGAGTTTCCTAACTGCAACATCTTCACCTGACAGCAGTTTTCACAGCACGACTGAATCCTTAGACCTTTTGGTGGATTCTGTCTTCTCAGGATTTCCTAAAAATTTTAATGCCGTTCACATAAACGCTCAGAGCATTCCTGCACATTATACGGACTTGATTGCGTCATTTTCAAATAACCCTAACTTACATGCTATATTAGTGTCGGAATCATTTTTAAAACCCTCACTTCCTTCCTCTTCCTATTCTCTTCCCGGATTTCACCTTATTCGTAATGATAGAGTTGGTAAGGGTGGCGGTGAGGTTGCTATATATCTAAAATCTCACTTCTCTTTTCGTGTTGTAAGCAAATCCCCTTCTCAATACACTGAGGCTGCAGAGCACATTTTCGTAGAAGTTCTAGCTGGTCATACTACGGTTTTGTTGGGGGTATTCTATAGTCCTAACCTACACATTGACTATTTTAGTGCTTTTGAGTTAGTGTTGGAGTCAGTCGTGCCTACTGTTGATCACACCATTATTATGGGTGATTTCAACACCTGCCTTCTCAGAAATGACAACCGTACTGCAAAACTACGCTCAATTATAGATTCTAAAAACCTTCATATCCTTCCATCAACTACAACACATCATTTTCCAAACTGCCAACCATCTTTGTTAGATCTAAGTATAGTGTCATCCATTGAACATGTTAACAACCATGGACAGTTCACTGCCGACGCGTCTTCCTACCATGACCTACTTTTTATCTCATATAAAATTAAATGTCCTAAACATAAGCCTCGTGTTATTTTACAGCGCAATTACAATGGCATCGACAAACAAAAGTTTATATCTGACTTAAGCAGCACAAACTGGGATGCGTTGTTTGAAGCGCCGACTATTGATGTAAAGTTAGAACTTTTTAATTCAATTATAACCCAAGCTTTTGATGTCCACGCTCCGCTTCGACCAGTTCGGGTCAAACATCTCCCCGCTACTTGGCTTACTAAGGATATAAAAATTATGATGGCCAAGCGCAATGCTGCGAAGGTCAAATATAAACATAATCCCTCTGACGAAAACTGCTGTCGTTATAGAGAATTACGCAATAGATGTAGCAGAATGTGTAGAGATGCGCAACGTCAACATATTTACAGTTCTGTTTCGAATGGAAAACCTGCTAGGGTGTGGTCGTTCCTGAGAAGTCTAGGTATCGGCAAATCTCCTTCGTCGCTTCCCCTTCACCTTGAACTTGATTCCTTGAACAAACATTTCACCACAGTTTCCTCAGTTCCACATAATCAAAAACTTGCTACGCTGCAATCTCTGTCTGCCACGTCCTGCCCTCAACATCCTGCTTTCTCCTTTAGAACAGTATCTGAGCATGAGGTTGCGGCAAGCGTATCAGGAATCAAATCAAATGCTGAAGGCTATGATGGTATAAACCACAGAATGATTGAAATTGGTTCTGAGGTTCTAATGCCTATAATATGCCACATTTTCAATTTCTCGCTTAGTACTGGTACTTTTCCGACCTGCTGGCGCAAGGCAGTAGTTATACCTATTCCTAAGACTCCCAATCCCTCGCTTCCTCCTCACTTTAGGTCCATATCTATCCTTCCCTTTCTTTCTAAAGTTCTTGAAAAACTTGTTTCTAATCAACTAAATGCATTTTTGAATTCCAATAACTTCTTTAGCAAATTTCAGTCTGGGTTTTGTCCTGGGCACAGCACAACAACCGCGTTAATAAATGTAACTGACGACATACGTTTGGGCATGTCTCGACAACAACTGACTGCTATGGTTCTATTGGATTATAGCAATGCATTTAACATGGTTGATTGCGATATAATGTTGGCTATGTTGCGTAGGGTTTTTGGCTCAGACAAGGAAACAGCTTGGTTTAGGAATTATCTTGCAGGTCGTCAGCAATGCGTACGTGTAGATGATGTGTTTTCTGAGTTTTCTGATGTCATCGCGGAAGTACCTAAAGGGGATGTCCTCTCACCTCTCCTTTTCTCAATCTTTATAAATTTTGTGACACCCCTTATCTCATTACCACTTATATGCTGACGACCTGCAAATTTACACCCAGGGCACTGTCGAGGAAATCGATAGCATGATTGACAAACTTAATGATGACCTCGCCATAATAACTGAGTGGAGTCAATCACATGGCTTAGCAATAAATCCTCAGAAATCGCAAGCCATCATCATTGGCGGTACTAAACAAATTGCTAAGCTTAAGTTACGTACTATGCCACACATTTACTTAGGTGATGTTTCTTTAAATTTTAGCAGAGCAGTAAGAAACTTGGGTGTTATTCTTGATTCTACTCTCTCCTGGACGCCTCACTTAACCGAGGTGAGCAGGAAAGTATATGCTGCATATAGTTCGCTGAGAAGATGGAGGAATCTTTTACCCATCAAGACAAAGATTGAGCTTGCGCAATCGTTGCTGCTGCCGATTCTGTACTATTCTGATGTCTGCCTCATCGATCTCAACGAAGACTTACTTGACAGACTTCAGCGTCTGCAGAATCTGTGCATCAGATTCATATATGGATTGCGCAAGTTCGATCATGTCTCAGAACACGAACGCAAGCTTGGATGGTTACCAGTCAGGCTGCGGCAGGAGGAGCATGTTTTAACGTTGTTATACAAAGTATTTTATGACCCCCGCACGCCCTGTTACCTTAAAGACCGCTTCAGGTTTCTTGGTGTACGACACAACCGCGACCTACGATCTGATGCTGATAACCTCATTGAGGCACCACTTACTCGATCAGGATATTTTCACGAATCCTTCACAGTTAGGTCCGCTCATCTGTGGAACAAGCTACCGGCTGTTGTACGGCACTCGAAGTCCATAACCACTTTTAAATCCAAACTCCATAAACATCTTTTGGGAAAGTTATGATCTACAATTACTTATCTACAATTACAATATAATTTTACTATCAATTATATATCAGTGTTGTTATCATATTTGTGTATACAGCATTTATTCCTTATATATTTATTTATTTATTGCACTGTATTTTTTTTTCCTTATGCACTGCATCTCTTTCTTTTTGTAGTTTTCCGTCCACACAGAGGTTGTCTGGAAGAGATCGCTGCTAGCGATAAGGCCGCCTTTGCCCACTTTAGTTTAAGTTTCCTATTGTAAATTTGTTCTCTGTTTTTTGTGAGCAATAAAGTGTTTTTATTATTATTATTATTATTATGTACATCTGTTAGCTCTATTTAGCAAACTTGTGGAAGGAAACTGTTCGACAGTTCATTTTGAAATCGCTAAGGTACGAAATGAACTGTTGTCGTCTGTTTTTGCATATTAACACAACGCTGGGGTTTCCAAAAGTATAGTGAATCTTAGTCAGCCATGTTGTATTTTCCATCGGGTGATATGGAAGACAAATGCCTGCCAATTATCAATTTAAAAAAACTATCCCTGCGACGAAGTCCGCGAACCGCACCCTTGTACGCGGGCTTACGCGGCAGCCAGCCGTCGCCCTCCTCAACTATTAGAGGGAAGTTAGCGACCTGTAACCCGACGTTACAGGTTTAAATGTAGGAATCTCTCTACTCTCATCGCTTAATTTATCAATGAATTTAAAAACAGAGAATGCATAATAACGTAGATTATTGATGGCAAAGTAAATGTTTAATAAACCTTTCTACAACGAACGCACAAATGTGAGTATCTGATAATGAATTTTATCATGTTTCTCATCTTAAAATAAACATTATTGCATCTTGGGACTCAATTTAAATTGTATAGATATAATTAGATACAAATGGTTAAACAATCAAAATTAAATGTCAAAAATGTGCGCGGTGTTACTATGGTGTATTGAACAAGCACGCGTCGCCGACGCGCGACTTGTATGGAGCGATTACTCAGCCATTCGCTCAGGCTAGCGCCTTAATAAGCATTTTAAAACGAGCCATGAGTTGACTGTTCCCAATACAATGATTCTTTTTCCTTAAGTTGATGTAATGTAACAAGGTTTAGTTTAATATCGTCTTTGGGTTTACCATGAAATCTACAGCCTGTTACAAAATTACTTAAGGTTTGGTGCAAAGTGGCCACCGGCCGCAGCCAGTGTCCCTTATGCAGCAGTGGAATTAGTGCTCCGTATACAGCTTATTCCTTATTTTATTTTTGATTCACCCGATAATTTTTCCTATTTACATTTATATCTGTGTTTAACGTACTATTCACTAAATTAATAATAATAATCAATCCCCAAACAAATCCCCACAACTGTATGGCCCTCGAGACCAGAGCTTGTGTTATAGATGACCTTACAGCACACTCCCCAGTGGAATCCAAAATAATCATGAATATGTAAATATAAACAACCGTGACCTAAGTTTTATCACACAAACGAATCACACCTGGGACCTCCGGCGTTGAAGCGGGGCTACCACTATGACGCCACTCGTCGGCAACTGGGATACTAGACAAAAGCTTAACTGATCTATCATTACTTAAAAATCATTAGATTTTTGGTTGTAGTGCTTTAGGAACTTCGTCTTTTAAATGTCAAACCAATAAACAGACCTGAATACAACCGACGACTTGGCCATGACATTAGCAAAGCGATGTAGCGACAGGTCATCCCTGCAAGCGACTTCAGTAATCTGTTTCAATATTAAATGTCAAACCAATAAACAGACCTGAATACAACCGACGACTTGGCCATGACATTAGCAAGCGATGAAGCGACAGGTCATCACTGCAAGCGACTTCAGTAATCTGTTTCAATATTAAATGTCAAACCAATAAACAGACCTGAATACAACCGACGACTTGGCCATGAAATTAGCAAAGCGATGTAGCGACAGGTCATCCCTGCAAGCGACTTCAGTAATCTGTTTCAATATTAAATGTCAAACCAATAAACAGACCTGAATACAACCGACGACTTGGCCATGACATTAGCAAGCGATGAAGCGACAGGTCATCCCTGCAAGCGACTTCAGTAATCTGTTTCAATATTAAATGTCAAACCAATAAACAGACCTGAATACAACCGACGACTTGGCCATGACATTAGCAAAGCGATGTAGCGACAGGTCATCCCTGCAAGCGACTTCAGTAATCTGTTTCAATATTAAATGTCAAACCAATAAACAGACCTGAATACAACCGACGACTTGGCCATGAAATTAGCAAAGCGATGAAGCGACAGGTCATCCCTGCAAGCGACTTCAGTAATCTGTTTCAATATTAAATGTCAAACCAATGAACAGACCTGAATACAACCGACGACTTGGCCATGACATTAGCAAAGCGATGAAGCGACAGGTCATCCCTGCAAGCGACTTCAGTAATCTGTTTCAATATTAAATGTCAAACCAATAAACAGACCTGAATACAACCGACGACTTGGCCATGACATTAGCAAAGCGATGAAGCGACAGGTCATCCCTGCAAGCGACTTCAGTAATCTGTTTCAATATTAAATGTCAAACCAATAAACAGACCTGAATACAACCGACGACTTGGCCATGAAATTAGCAAGCGATGAAGCGACAGGTCATCCCTGCAAGCGACTTCAGTAATCTGTTTCAATATTAAATGTCAAACCAATAAACAGACCTGAATACAACCGACGACTTGGCCATGACATTAGCAAAGCGATGAAGCGACAGGTCATCCCTGCAAGCGACTTCAGTAATCTGTTTCAATATTAAATGTCAAACCAATAAACAGACCTGAATACAACCGACGACTTGGCCATGACATTAGCAAAGCGATGAAGCGACAGGTCATCCCTGCAAGCGACTTCAGTAATCTGTTTCAATATTAAATGTCAAACCAATAAACAGACCTGAATACAACCGACGACTTGGCCATGACATTAGCAAAGCGATGAAGCGACAGGTCATCCCTGCAAGCGACTTCAGTAATCTGTTTCAATATTAAATGTCAAACCAATAAACAGACCTGAATACAACCGACGACTTGGCCATGACATTAGCAAAGCGATGAAGCGACAGGTCATCCCTGCAAGCGACTTCAGTAATCTGTTGCAATATTAAATGTCAAACCAATAAACAGACCTGAATACAACCGACGACTTGAACGACGAAAATTATTTGATTGAACTGTCTAAATATAATCCTACCAATTATTATGAAAGTAATTCAAATAATACTACATCAGATTGCCCTCTGCCAATATCCAGTCAACCTGAGGAGCCATATGTCACTAAGCATGTAGTATCAAACTCAGGTAGTAGCTTAGATAAGAAGTCAAATAAAAGTTAATTAAATATAATTATGTATAGCGATGAACTCGGTAAGAACATGGGATTGCAACTTACTCGGTGTGTTGGGGGGCCAATAACTAATTATTGTTACCCCGGTGCTTCATATTATGACATAGTTGATAAAATTACATCCCGTACATTTAACCCTAATACAATATTGATTATATTAGTAGGCAGATGTAAGCAACTAAGTAGGAAAACAATGACAACATGTTTTGCTAGATTGAATTGCAGGCAGAATATTAGTAAAATTATTTTGTTTGCATTTCCATTTACCCAGAGCCCCTCAGAAAATAATATGAAGCATCGACTAAATATAGATGTACAAAATATGACATGTCGTCATAGTGAAAAATTTCAGTTTATTGATTTAAATACATTTATTAACAAGCCAAATATGACCAATGATAGGTACAATTTGTACAGTAATGACCTACGACATATAGCATACTCGCTATCATATATTTTATTCATAACAGTCAATTCGTTGACTACAACCGCTGCTTCTATTGAGCAGTCACTTTATAATTTTGACCCGTTGGAATGTAATATTCCAAAACATAGTATTAGAAATAATTTAAACATAAGTTAGTGACAATAGATAATACATCTAGCACCAGTATTCTAAGTAGTAATTTAAGCAATAAAAATGTAAAAAATAATTTTCTGAACATAGTCCATCAAAATATGCAGGGCATTGATGGTAAGGAATTACAGATCGAACTATTCATAAACTGTGAAAATATTCATATACTATGTATCACAGAGCACTGGCTCACACAGTGTCAAATTATGTCTTCTTATAAGAATCATGTAATTGCTAGTTCATTCAACAGAGAACAAACAACTTGCGGCGGCTCAATGATCATCACTCATAAGAGCCTAACATTTAAAGAACGCACTGATATTGTAAGTCTGTCTGTTGAGCGATCAGTTGAAATAGCCTGTATTGAGATAGGGAATATTGTTATAATAAGTGTATACAGACCCCCATCCTCACCATTTGAAGTATTTGAGAGCACTATGGATGAGGTATTACATAGAGTAAATAACAAAAACAAAGAAATAATTATTTGTGGCGATTTTAATATTGATTTATTAGTAGAGACATCACAAAGTAAACGATTCTTGAATCTTTTTAATTGTTACAACCTAAAAAATCTCTTCTTAGAGCCTACGCGAATCACAGCGACCTCAGCCACATGTCTTGATAACATTTTTACAAATTTAATGCCATGTACAAAGTCAGTAATTAATAAACTACAATCAGATCATAGTGGGCAGTTGGCCACTTTTGATATTGGGCTAAAAAAGACTTTAAAAAGAGAAATTACCTTTATACCCATGAATGAGAGACGGCTTGAAACATTTAGGAAAAATGTATTTGAAAAAACATTTAAATTAGATTACTGTGCAGATCCTATTACTCAATATAACTCTATTCATAATATAATTAGAAATGAATATGACTCTGTTTTTAAAAAAAAGAAAATATGTATAAATAATAATTTATTTAGGTTTAGTGACTGGGCAACAGTGGGAATATGCAGAAGTAGAAATAGATTATATGAATTGTACAGTGAAAGAACTTATAATCATAATAAGACATTTTATGAATATGTTAAAAAGTATTCAAAATTATTTAAACGAGTTTGCAGTGTAGCTAAATCTAATTACATTAATAATAAAATTAAATATAGTACTAACATTTCAAAAACTGCATGGAATATAATTAATCAGGAAACTGGGAAAGCAAAAGTACCACACACCAAATATAATTTAAAAATTAATGATAAAGTGTTGTCAACTGACAAAGAAGTTGCTGAAGCATTTGAAAATTTTTTTACTGCCATCCCTGTGTCAACTACTTCGAGTATTAATTCATGTTCCACTCTTGCACAGTCACTGCTAACGGAAAATGTAAATTCATGCAATATTGATTTTATTTTTAAACATGTTACTGTTCCACAAGTTTTAAATGCATTTAAAAGCATTAAAGTAAAAAATACTGCCGATTTAGATGGGATTTCTGTTAAAATTATTGAATCTGTCATTGATGGTATAGCCCCGTACTTAGCCAGTATATTTAATGACTGTGTTGATAATGGTGTTTTTCCTGATTTAATGAAATTGAGTAAGGTCATTCCAATATTCAAAGCAGGTAGTATGTCTGACCCTAATAATTTTAGACCTATATCTATACTACCAACGCTCAGTAAGATTTTTGAAAAATTAATTTTAAATCAATTACTTTCTCATTTTTACGGTAATAGTTTAATGAATTTTAAGCAGTTTGGTTTCACGCGGGGTCGCTCAACAACCGATGCCGGTGTTGAGCTCATCAAATACGTATTCAGCGCCTGGGAGGAGTCGTGTGATGCTATTGGTGTCTTTTGTGACTTGTCCAAGGTGTTCGACTGTGTGGATCATACTACTCTACTCATGAAACTGCACCATTACGGCATTAAAAACCGAGCGCTTGCCTTGATTAAATCATATATTTCTAATAGAAAACAGAAAGTTGCAATAAATGAAGAAAAATCATCAGGATCGGCAGTGACAATGGGTGTGCCCCAGGGCTCAGTTCTTGGTCCTTTCCTATTTTTAGTTTATATTAATGATCTGCCATCGGTCGTTAAGAATCAATGCGAGGTCATATTGTTTGCTTACGATACTTCCTTCTTGTTTAAAATCAAAAGACATGAAATTGACTATCGAGCGGTGAACAAATGCATCTCCAACACAGAGCAGTGGTTCTCAGCTAATAATTTGCTCCTCAATGAAAAAAAAACGAAATGTGTTAAATTTACATTGCCAAATGTCAAACAGGTAAACACAAACATTGTAGTTAAGAGCCAGGAACTGACTCCTGTAAACTCAACTGTATTTCTGGGCATAACCTTAGACGCCAAACTGCAGTGGGGACCGCATGTTGATGGTTTAGCGAAAAGGCTTGGCTCTGCCGCATATGCTGTTAAAAAAATTAGACAAATTTCAAATGAAACAACTGCTCGATTAGTCTATTTTGGTTACTTCCACAGCCTCATGACATATGGTATTCTGCTGTGGGGGAGTTCTGCCGACATCGATGCTATATTTATTCTGCAGAAAAGGGCTGTTCGCGCAATCTATCAGCTCGGTCCAAGGGTGTCACTTAGAAGTAAATTTAAGGAAATAAATATTCTTACCTTCCATTCACAATATATTTTAGAAAATTTAATGTATGTTAAAAAGAACATAACCTTGTTCAAAAGAAAAAAAGATCTGCACAATGTTAACACAAGAGGAAGAAATATGCTGGCAGCTCATAATAGCAGGCTTCATAAAGTCACTAACTCATTCATGGGTCAATGTATACGCTTTTATAATAAGGTTCCTGAGGATATCCAAGGTCTTCCTATTGACAAATTCAAAGAAACTATAAAGGAGAAGTTGTGTGCTAGAGCATATTATAAACTATCCGATTATTTGGATGATAAAAGCCCTTGGGTATAATCCCCTAATTAACAGGATTGTACTAGTATTTGTAACAAAGCATGTGTAATGTGTCTGTTTGTGCGATGAGTTCTTCGTCCCGATGAATATCTAAAGCATCATTGTCACTAAAGTACGTCTTCTTATGGTAGCGTCGGGTGACAGGTCGCTCACTTCCCTCTAATATGGTTGAGGAGGGCGATGGCTGGATCCCGCGTTAACTCGTGAACGGGTGCCGTTTGAGGGTGTTCGTCGTTTGGATACTTGGAGGGAGGGAAGACTTGCCGAGCTACCAGATGCAGAAAAGAATAATTTTGTATAGACATAAAGAGACTCTGTAAATTTATTTTGAAAAAAATATATACCCGTGAAGTTTCTTGCCAGTTCTTCTTCACGAAGGTTTTTTTCGAACTGAGGGTAGAATCATGTTTTATTTGACGTCAATAAGAACAAGTAATTGTCAATGTTGAGAAATAAATATTTGAATTTGAATTTGAATTTGACTTGGCCATGAAATTAGCAAAGCGATGAAGCGACAGGTCATCCCTGCAAGCGACTTCAGTAATCTGTTTCAATATTAAATGTCAAACCAATAAACAGACCTGAATACAACCGACGACTTGGCCATGAAATTAGCAAAGCGATGAAGCGACAGGTCATCCCTGCAAGCGACTTCAGTAATCTGTTTCAATATTAAATGTCAAACCAATAAACAGACCTGAATACAACCGACGACTTGGCCATGACATTAGCAAAGCGATGAAGCGACAGGTCATCCCTGCAAGCGACTTCAGTAATCTGTTGCAATATTAAATGTCAAACCAATAAACAGACCTGAATACAACCGACGACTTGGCCATGAAATTAGCAAAGCGATGAAGCGACAGGTCATCCCTGCAAGCGACTTCAGTAATCTGTTTCAATATTAAATGTCAAACCAATAAACAGACCTGAATACAACCGACGACTTGGCCATGAAATTAGCAAAGCGATGAAGCGACAGGTCATCCCTGCAAGCGACTTCAGTAATCTGTTTCAATATTAAATGTCAAACCAATAAACAGACCTGAATACAACCGACGACTTGGCCATGAAATTAGCAAAGCGATGAAGCGACAGGTCATCCCTGCAAGCGACTTCAGTAATCTGTTTCAATATTAAATGTCAAACCAATAAACAGACCTGAATACAACCGACGACTTGGCCATGACATTAGCAAAGCGATGTAGCGACAGGTCATCCCTGCAAGCGACTTCAGTAATCTGTTTCAATATTAAATGTCAAACCAATAAACAGACCTGAATACAACCGACGACTTGGCCATGACATTAGCAAGCGATGAAGCGACAGGTCATCCCTGCAAGCGACTTCAGTAATCTGTTTCAATATTAAATGTCAAACCAATAAACAGACCTGAATACAACCGACGACTTGGCCATGAAATTAGCAAAGCGATGAAGCGACAGGTCATCCCTGCAAGCGACTTCAGTAATCTGTTTCAATATTAAATGTCAAACCAATAAACAGACCTGAATACAACCGACGACTTGGCCATGAAATTAGCAAAGCGATGAAGCGACAGGTCATCCCTGCAAGCGACTTCAGTAATCTGTTTCAATATTAAATGTCAAACCTGTTGCGGAGTTTTGCGCCGGCTGGAGAAGATGCCGCCGTAGTACCCTTTGGCCCCGAAGACACCACGACCTGACGAACCACGGAGTGACACCCGACTTGATCGAGTGCAGGTTGCAGGTGGCTCGTTGCCTTTTCCATTTTCGGTGAGATGCATCTGAGTATTGGAAGGTCTCTCAATATGGACACTTCCTTCACGTATTTGGCCCAGGCTGCTCGCTGGTCTTCGGGAATCTCGTCGTCCCAGCCGATCTCCCCGCGCCATATGTCCCGAATCAGCTTCTCTCCCTGAATTAACACTGGGGTAGCAAGGCCCAGGGGGTCGAAGGTGGACATCATGGCGCTGGTGACTTCTCTCTTCGTCGGCGTCTTCTTGCCTTCGAGTATGTCCGGGCTGGTATTCCGGAACCCAAAGTTGAAGGCCAGCAAGTCTTCTGCCACTAGCCATCTCAGCTCAAGAGTCTTCTCTTCAGCAACCAGTTCTGTGCTGTCTTCTTTGAGCTGATCTCCTATCCCGTCGAGGATCTTCGGCCGGTTGCTGCTCCATCCCCTCAAGTGGAAGCCTGCCTTTGCGTGAATGCTTTGTACCTGATGCGCGATCCTTCTTGCATCTTCCTCTGTGGCAAAGCTCTGCAAATAATCATTCATATAATGATTTTTCTTGATGGCTTCCACTGCCGCCGGGTAATCTTCTCTGAAGTCTTCTGCGTTCTTATTCATGACAAATATCGCCGTAGATGGTGATGAAGCCGCACCAAACACCACTGAGCACATTCGGTATTCGTCTGGTGTCCCATTTCTTCTGTCGCCGCGCCACAGGAACCTCAGGCTGTCGCGGTCCTCTTCACGCATCTGTACCCTCAGGAACATATCTTGAATGTCGGCGACGACGGCGACTGCCTTCTCTCTGAACCTCACAAGCACCCCAAATAGCGATTGCAGAAGATCTGGTCCCGGCAGGAGTGCGTCGTTCAGGCACTTCCCGTCAAATTTTGCAGCAGCATCCAGGACTATCCTTGGCTTCTTCTTCACGGGATGCATTACCGCAAAATGCGGCAAATAAAATGTTCTTCCAGCGGTCGTTGATACTGGAGCTTTCTCTGCATAACCATTTTCAATAAGCTTCTCCATCTGGTCTTCATATGACGTCTTCAGGGTTGCATCCTTGTCCAATTTCCTTTCGATCCCAATAAGACGTCGATGAGCTTGCACGTAGTTGTTTGGGAGGGTTTCGTCTTCACTCTTCCACAGCAGCCCGGATTCAAACCTCCCCTCTGGAAGGCGCTTCGTCGTTGATTGCAGGACCTCAAGCGCTCGTTGGTCTGCGTCGTTGCTCGGGCGGCGAGGCTGCACTCCGATTGATTCGATGTCGAAGTGTCGCCGCACCAAGGCTTCTGTCTCATCTTCTTCGATGAGTCTGCTGTGGTTGACGAACTGTACTGGTGACGTCTTCCCGTTGTGACGCCCATGGAGGACCCATCCCAAGCTCGTTAGTGATGCAACTGGATCGGACCTTTTCCCTTTCTTGAGTCTTCTCGTGACGATGAGACCCCAGTTGTCTTGCCCGATGAGAAGTTTTGGTTCTTCATCTTCATATAGTAGTTGACCTTGAATGCCTTGCAGGTGCGAGCATCCTTGGATGACACCTCGATCCACACCTTGTCTTGAGAGCTTCAAACTGTCGATTGTTCGAACTTCAATCGTTTCCTTCTTCTTGCGATGAGCTCCCTTGATCTTGACGCTTGTCTTCTGCGAGTCGCACCTCTTGATTCCATGTTCTCCAATTGTCTCGATAGTTATCGGACTCGCCTTGCCTTCAGCCCCAATCATCTGCGCCACCCCAGCATCCAATAAAGTGACTGTCGACCCCTCATCCAGAAGGGCCAGTACGCGTGCTGCGCCCTTCGGTCCATACAGGTCCACTGGGATCATCTTCAGATACACCTGCCTATCACTGGCAGTGTGCACGGAGGTGACGACTTCCTTGGGCTCTTCTCTGCGACTGGAGACATTGCAGCGGGATTCTTCTCTATCCCCAACAGCTGCTGGTGGACGGCTTTCTTAATGAAGACTGGTGTGGTGCCATCTTCTGCACTTCTTGCAATCTGCTGCCCTGCAGGTCTTCCTTGAATGTCTTCCTCGTAGACACTTGAAGCATAAATTGCCTTCATAGCCATTTCGTACTTTCGACTAAGGTTTGCTTCCTTGAACTTCCTGCATTCGTAAATCCAGTGTTCGCCATTACACACTGGACACCGATTCTTGCGGGGGTGCTCTTCATTCCCCTGCACGTAGTGAACCTTCTTCACTGGTCTTCGCTCGTGGCCCCATGATGTCTTCGGTGGTGCAGATCGCTGACGGTCTTCTTTCTTCCAGGATACTTCAGGGTCGGCTATTTCCGCGTACCATTCGCTTTCAGCCTCCAGGAATGCGTTCATGACTTCCAGGTCCCGAAGTTCTTCGTCAGGATTCGTCCTCTTGTATGCGATCCACCGGTGTTTCATCGTAGTCGGCATCTTCGCAATGAGGGCCCTCGTGGTTCTAAGGGCATCTAAGTACTTGCTTGCCCCCATTGCCTTGATCGTGGCCACGGCGTTCCTCACGTGGCTGTAGAACGTGCTCACGTCGTTCGGATCCTCTGTGACCCGTGGCAGGTTCTCCAGCTTCTCCAGCTCCGCAGTTGCCAGAGCTTCGGGTCTTCTGAACCTCAGTTGTAGCCCCCTCATGACTTCGTTGGGATGCTCCGCCGTAAACAAGAGGCTCTTCACTGCCTCTCGCGCCCTCCCTTGCAGCGCCTTCCGTAATCTGGCCAGGTTCTGCACGTGACTGAAGCTGGGTGCCGTGTCTTCGAATGTCCTCTTGAACGCCAGCCATTCTTCTGCGGCGCCATCGAAGTTGGGAAGCTCGATGTGTACAGCTTCCGACCGGCCTCTAGGTAGCTTCCCCAATGCTTCAGCCAACTCCTGGATGTCGGTCTTCCCAGATGCAGGCAGCGGCTGTGGTAGCCGCGGTGGTGGTGGTGGTGACGGTGGTCGCGACGGCGGCACCAAGGGTGGCGTTACCCTTGCTCTCCTCCTCAGTCTTCTGTAGCCACTCCTCCACGTGGTGCTGCCGCTCCTCGTCTGCGAAGTCTTCTTCACTGCCGGACTCGACCCGCACGAGCTCCAGTTCGGCCTCGGCGAGATCCAGCTTCCTCTGGGCTATCTCCATTTTCAATTCGGCTTCCCTTCTTCTGGAAGCCCTCGAACCAACCCTCCTGGGTTCCACGGGCGCTGGTACCGCGAACCGTGCCTCTTCGTCCGCAGCGCCCCTCGATGCAACCCCATCCATTGCTGGCGGTACGGTGCAACCTTCGGCGTGGCGTGCTTCAGGCGCTCCTCCGGCGGGGTGAGTTGGTGCCCCTGGTGTCAACGTCGACCCCGTAGACGACCCCATCGTGTCTGTCGTCTCTGTCGGCGTGGCTGCGCTCCAGTCCCTCGAAGACTCCGTGGCGGTGGTGGGCTTCGTTCTTCCAGTCGACCGTGTGGTTGGCATCTTCTTGATCCAGGATCTCGGCTCGAAGGACCAGGAAAACTGTTGCGGAGTTTTGCGCCGGCTGGAGAAGATGCCGCCGTAGTACCCTTTGGCCCCGAAGACACCACGACCTGACGAACCACGGAGTGACACCCGACTTGATCGAGTGCAGGTTGGAGCGCAGTGAAAACAACACGTCTTCAAAGTATGAACGTTTATTGCGGATACAAAATAAACCTTAAGTTTAAACAAGCCTATGAACCGCAATCGTTCCTGTAGTTCAGTTTCTTTCTTCAGACCTCTTCACTGGCCTCCGGATACACCGAACAGCGCTTACGTCTTCTTGGGTCTTCACTGGCCTCCGGATTCACCGAACAGCACTTTCTTTCTTCTAGTTGGATTCTTCTGAACTTTTCTTCTTAGACTTTTTCTTTCTTCTTATTAGACTTTTTTCTTTCTTCTTGTTGTTTTCTTCGCTGCAGGCACTGAACTGTTTCTTTCTTCTTATTAGATGTTGTTTTCTTGCTTGTGGGCACCGAACTGACTTCCATAGCTCGGCGTGCGCCTTTTATACAAATTTCGCCCTAAATAATTCCAGCGCTCTGATTGGCTGGCGCGTTTGTGCAATTTGCACCTAATTACACTTAAGTTTTACTTAGATTCTAAACTTTACATTGAATTATCTTTCAAACTATTAATCAAAACTATTACAATATTAATTCAAATAATAGAGCGAAACGATTCCTATATGTTTACATAAATACCAATTTGATAAAATTAAATACAAAAAACTTTCTAGAACAAAGACTATCTCAAAACACCGTTTGCGCCGGCAGACTATTTACTTAGCCTAACATTGTACCTAAGACGAAACGGTTACAAACATAATTTTATCATTTTACATTATTAAAATATGCAAACATTCTAATTACAATTAGTTTTAACATAATGAAACAAGATATAACTACCAATTAGGAACATATACAACAACAAAGGTTTTCTCGTTATTCCCTTCAAATACGTAAAACACCATGAAAATAACTATTACATTTCAATAAAAGAAAGCAATTTACACATTATTATCAATAAACCATAACAATAAACCATATAATTACGTAGTTATTCAACGAAAAAATATCTAACCATATTACGTCCTTTATTACTTCAAATGCGTACTT
Organism: Marasmarcha lunaedactyla; assembly: GCA_923062675.1. Classification (NCBI taxonomy): domain Eukaryota; kingdom Metazoa; phylum Arthropoda; class Insecta; order Lepidoptera; family Pterophoridae; genus Marasmarcha; species Marasmarcha lunaedactyla. Next base: position 21,008,327 of record OV281360.1, on the reverse strand, counting down.
TATTATATGAACCTATGTACAATAACGTTATATCTACCATTATCTACTTAATCTGATACGAAATAACCATAAAATTACCATAATTATGACAAATCTGAACAAATCAGTATTTTACAAATAACCTAGGTCTAATTTCTATCTAAGACATACCATAAAGCTTCTCATATTACGCTTATCTACCAATGAAATCTCTAAGAACTTTATTAAACACAAATATCATCAATTCAACCATAAATCAATGTTTATCAAAATAGCATTCAAATTATACCTATACCTAGGTTCCTATAACATCATAATTTCCTATAAGAATCTTATTAGTACTTGCTTACGTCACACTCGAAAATAACCACCTATCCGAGGACGGGCGCGTGGACTAGCGTTATTTACAAAACTATTTGAATGGCTATGTCCCTATTATGCCGAATCCATTTCATGTTGCGTCGCTAACAAAACCAATAAACAGACCTGAATACAACCGGCGACTTGGCCATGAAATTAGCAAAGCGATGAAGCGACAGGTCATCCCTGCAAGCGACTTCAGTAATCTGTTTCAATATTAAATGTCAAACCAATGAACAGACCTGAATACAACCGACGACTTGGCCATGAAATTAGCAAAGCGATGAAGCGACAGGTCATCCCTGCAAGCGACTTCAGTAATCTGTTTCAATATTAAATGTCAAACCAATAAACAGACCTGAATACAACCGACGACTTGGCCATGAAATTAGCAAAGCGATGAAGCGACAGGTCATCCCTGCAAGCGACTTCAGTAATCTGTTGCAATATTAAATGTCAAACCAATAAACAGACCTGAATACAACCGACGACTTGGCCATGACATTAGCAAAGCGATGAAGCGACAGGTCATCCCTGCAAGCGACTTCAGTAATCTGTTTCAATATTAAATGTCAAACCAATAAACAGACCTGAATACAACCGACGACTTGGCCATGAAATTAGCAAAGCGATGAAGCGACAGGTCATCCCTGCAAGCGACTTCAGTAATCTGTTTCAATATTAAATGTCAAACCAATAAACAGACCTGAATACAACCGACGACTTGGCCATGAAATTAGCAAAGCGATGAAGCGACAGGTCATCCCTGCAAGCGACTTCAGTAATCTGTTTCAATATTAAATGTCAAACCAATAAACAGACCTGAATACAACCAACGACTTGGCCATGAAATTAGCAAAGCGATGAAGCGACAGGTCATCCCTGCAAGCGACTTCAGTAATCTGTTTCAATATTAAATGTCAAACCAATAAACAGGCCTGAATACAACCGACGACTTGGCCATGACATTAGCAAAGCGATGAAGCGACAGGTCATCCCTGCAAGCGACTTCAGTAATCTGTTTCAATATTAAATGTCAAACCAATAAACAGACCTGAATACAACCGACGACTTGGCCATGAAATTAGCAAAGCGATGAAGCGACAGGTCATCCCTGCAAGCGACTTCAGTAATCTGTTGCAATATTAAATGTCAAACCAATAAACAGACCTGAATACAACCGACGACTTGGCCATGACATTAGCAAAGCGATGAAGCGACAGGTCATCCCTGCAAGCGACTTCAGTAATCTGTTTCAATATTAAATGTCAAACCAATAAACAGACCTGAATACAACCGACGACTTGGCCATGAAATTAGCAAAGCGATGAAGCGACAGGTCATCCCTGCAAGCGACTTCAGTAATCTGTTTCAATATTAAATGTCAAACCAATAAACAGACCTGAATACAACCGACGACTTGGCCATGACATTAGCAAAGCGATGAAGCGACAGGTCATCCCTGCAAGCGACTTCAGTAATCTGTTTCAATATTAAATGTCAAACCAATAAACAGACCTGAATACAACCGACGACTTGGCCATGAAATTAGCAAAGCGATGAAGCGACAGGTCATCCCTGCAAGCGACTTCAGTAATCTGTTTCAATATTAAATGTCAAACCAATAAACAGACCTGAATACAACCGACGACTTGGCCATGAAATTAGCAAAGCGATGAAGCGACAGGTCATCCCTGCAAGCGACTTCAGTAATCTGTTTCAATATTAAATGTCAAACCAATAAACAGACCTGAATACAACCGACGACTTGGCCATGAAATTAGCAAAGCGATGAAGCGACAGGTCATCCCTGCAAGCGACTTCAGTAATCTGTTTCAATATTAAATGTCAAACCAATAAACAGACCTGAATACAACCGACGACTTGGCCATGAAATTAGCAAAGCGATGAAGCGACAGGTCATCCCTGCAAGCGACTTCAGTAATCTGTTTCAATATTAAATGTCAAACCAATAAACAGACCTGAATACAACCGACGACTTGGCCATGACATTAGCAAAGCGATGAAGCGACAGGTCATCCCTGCAAGCGACTTCAGTAATCTGTTTCAATATTAAATGTCAAACCAATAAACAGACCTGAATACAACCGACGACTTGGCCATGACATTAGCAAAGCGATGAAGCGACAGGTCATCCCTGCAAGCGACTTCAGTAATCTGTTGCAATATTAAATGTCAAACCAATAAACAGACCTGAATACAACCGACGACTTGGCCATGACATTAGCAAAGCGATGTAGCGACAGGTCATCCCTGCAAGCGACTTCAGTAATCTGTTTCAATATTAAATGTCAAACCAATAAACAGACCTGAATACAACCGACGACTTGGCCATGACATTAGCAAAGCGATGAAGCGACAGGTCATCCCTGCAAGCGACTTCAGTAATCTGTTGCAATATTAAATGTCAAACCAATAAACAGACCTGAATACAACCGACGACTTGGCCATGACATTAGCAAAGCGATGTAGCGACAGGTCATCCCTGCAAGCGACTTCAGTAATCTGTTTCAATATTAAATGTCAAACCAATAAACAGACCTGAATACAACCGACGACTTGGCCATGACATTAGCAAAGCGATGAAGCGACAGGTCATCCCTGCAAGCGACTTCAGTAATCTGTTTCAATATTAAATGTCAAACCAATAAACAGACCTGAATACAACCGACGACTTGGCCATGACATTAGCAAAGCGATGAAGCGACAGGTCATCCCTGCAAGCGACTTCAGTAATCTGTTTCAACATTAAATGTCAAACCAATAAACAGACCTGAATACAACCGACGACTTGGCCATGACATTAGCAAAGCGATGAAGCGACAGGTCATCCCTGCAAGCGACTTCAGTAATCTGTTGCAATATTAAATGTCAAACCAATAAACAGACCTGAATACAACCGACGACTTGGCCATGAAATTAGCAAAGCGATGAAGCGACAGGTCATCCCTGCAAGCGACTTCAGTAATCTGTTTCAATATTAAATGTCAAACCAATAAACAGACCTGAATACAACCGACGACTTGGCCATGACATTAGCAAGCGATGAAGCGACAGGTCATCCCTGCAAGCGACTTCAGTAATCTGTTTCAATATTAAATGTCAAACCAATAAACAGACCTGAATACAACCGACGACTTGGCCATGACATTAGCAAAGCGATGTAGCGACAGGTCATCCCTGCAAGCGACTTCAGTAATCTGTTTCAATATTAAATGTCAAACCAATAAACAGACCTGAATACAACCGACGACTTGGCCATGACATTAGCAAAGCGATGTAGCGACAGGTCATCCCTGCAAGCGACTTCAGTAATCTGTTTCAATATTAAATGTCAAACCAATAAACAGACCTGAATACAACCGACGACTTGGCCATGACATTAGCAAAGCGATGAAGCGACAGGTCATCCCTGCAAGCGACTTCAGTAATCTGTTTCAATATTAAATGTCAAACCAATAAACAGACCTGAATACAACCGACGACTTGGCCATGACATTAGCAAAGCGATGTAGCGACAGGTCATCCCTGCAAGCGACTTCAGTAATCTGTTTCAATATTAAATGTCAAACCAATAAACAGACCTGAATACAACCGACGACTTGGCCATGACATTAGCAAGCGATGAAGCGACAGGTCATCCCTGCAAGCGACTTCAGTAATCTGTTTCAATATTAAATGTCAAACCAATAAACAGACCTGAATACAACCGACGACTTGGCCATGAAATTAGCAAAGCGATGAAGCGACAGGTCATCCCTGCAAGCGACTTCAGTAATCTGTTTCAATATTAAATGTCAAACCAATAAACAGACCTGAATACAACCGACGACTTGGCCATGACATTAGCAAAGCGATGAAGCGACAGGTCATCCCTGCAAGTGACTTCAGTAATCTGTTTCAATATTAAATGTCAAACCAATAAACAGACCTGAATACAACCGACGACTTGGCCATGAAATTAGCAAGCGATGAAGCGACAGGTCATCCCTGCAAGCGACTTCAGTAATCTGTTTCAATATTAAATGTCAAACCAATAAACAGACCTGAATACAACCGACGACTTGGCCATGACATTAGCAAGCGATGAAGCGACAGGTCATCCCTGCAAGCGACTTCAGTAATCTGTTTCAATATTAAATGTCAAACCAATAAACAGACCTGAATACAACCGACGACTTGGCCATGAAATTAGCAAAGCGATGTAGCGACAGGTCATCCCTGCAAGCGACTTCAGTAATCTGTTTCAATATTAAATGTCAAACCAATAAACAGACCTGAATACAACCGACGACTTGGCCATGACATTAGCAAGCGATGAAGCGACAGGTCATCCCTGCAAGCGACTTCAGTAATCTGTTTCAATATTAAATGTCAAACCAATAAACAGACCTGAATACAACCGACGACTTGGCCATGACATTAGCAAGCGATGAAGCGACAGGTCATCCCTGCAAGCGACTTCAGTAATCTGTTTCAATATTAAATGTCAAACCAATAAACAGACCTGAATACAACCGACGACTTGGCCATGACATTAGCAAAGCGATGTAGCGACAGGTCATCCCTGCAAGCGACTTCAGTAATCTGTTTCAATATTAAATGTCAAACCAATAAACAGACCTGAATACAACCGACGACTTGGCCATGACATTAGCAAGCGATGAAGCGACAGGTCATCCCTGCAAGCGACTTCAGTAATCTGTTTCAATATTAAAGAGGAAAGATTGTATGCTGGTTTGCAATTAATGAACTATGAAACTACTCCACCGACTTTAAAAAATTGTGTTTGATGAGTCCGTATTTACCTTGTATGGATGGTTCCCATGTTCTGCGAAGTGAAAGTAGAGTTTCTTATGTTAAGATTGGTCTGAGGCGGTATTTCAGACCTACCTATTTTACATACATATTTTACGCCAACATAACCACATGTACGTTATTGTGTTCCGGATAAAGGGACGAAACAGCCAATGTTACACGTGCTCGATTGCTGGCTATGACAAAGATCAAATAACGAAAAATTCATCGAAGCTTATGTAATAAATGCATATTAAGTGTCTTAATTATGTTTCATACATTTTGAAGTACTTTAATAATACTTTAGATACTTAATGCCGTTGTGCCGGTATTTTTACCACCTTAGTAAAAAAAATACAGCTTTTTATGTGGAAAAACGAAGATGAATTTAAATTATAAATGAAGTACACATTGCAGATTGCAAGAAATAAATCAACGTGGAAATACAGCGCTACTTTATTGAAAAATTATAATCAGTAGTCGATGCGGGGCATCGGGCTGCTCCTACCAGTATCGCGCACGCGTAGAAACACTAAAAAACGTTAGTAACATCAATTGAAACACAAAATCGATTAGGTCCCGTCTAGTCTAGATATTCTGCTTAAAAAAAGTAAAAACCCTGCCCCTTTGCACCAAAAACTCATTTAACCATTTAATTGGTGTAACGCTTGAGAAACATTCGCGCTTAAGATTTATGCGCCGAGTTCCGGAGTTATCCAAGAACAGACATGCGTGTAATAGCTTATATTTCACATTGGGTGCGAAAGCGTAGGAAGGTAGTAATGATGTTGTATGAGCGTATTAGGAGCGTCAAATGATGCGAGAATTGAAGCGCTGTACTCAGTCAAGTACAGTGTTACATGCGGTGGTGTACTATTTTTTTATCGGCTGTATAAAAAGAGCTATGTATTCGGGCGCAGAGCAGGACGTTGCTAGTTATATAATGCGTATACTTTTATAATAATAATAATAAGTCTACAAACAAACACCCCACTGTATGACCCCAAAGTAAGCAGGGCTTGTGTTGTGCATGACCATACACCGAACTGGGGGGGAACCCACAATATATAAATGTCAACAACCATGACCCGAGAACAAACATCTGTGTTCCTCACACAAATGAATGCTCCGGTCAGGACTAGCCACCACGCTACTCGGTCGTCGAAGCGTATGCGCTAGAGTTACTTTGTGGTGCATCCACACCCCAGTCCCTTTCTCTGAATCATAGTTAGTATATAAAAATATAGTAAGTAGAAGTTGTCCAACTAAAACAGCCATCATGTGGCTCCATAATATAAGGTATGCATTATATATAAGTATGCCATAGGTAACTCGTATATATGGGGATATATATACATAGATGGGGATGCGATGAGCAATATTAAATAATTTTTTTTGTTCATTGATTTTGCGTTTGTCCCCCATCCCACCTGATGGTGAGTGATGATGAAGTCGAGTACGTTACTCGCGTGTCCAAGAGGTGCCTAACCACTCTGCACCAGTAGACCACTAAAATTATGGAGTTGTATGAGATTTCATATAAATGTTGCTTTTACTGTTTTCATTGGTAGGTTTCTGCTGACCAACCAAACTACGCGCTGCCCTCTATCCGCGAAAGTAAAATTTACGGCCCAGCCCAACTTCAAAGTTTCATCAGGTGCAATAAGAAAATTAGTTTAGTGCGATTTCAATAGAACCTGAAATAGTATTAATATTTATACAAGGTGTAAAAAAGTACTGTCAATCTTTAAACAAGTGTCACTTATACTAAACAACTTTCCCAAAGAAACAAAGATTATTCACCGACAAACAGTCTGATGAAATTGTACAACTCAATATCCAGAGGAACTGAAATGGACATTTTTGGACTAGGCCTCGATCTCTTCAAGGCTTCTGTTGCCAGGGTGATCAAATCTAGTAAACCCCTTCAATAACAATAACTTTACCCTGACAAAAACGTACCTTCAATAATTGTAACGTTACACATGTTATTCTTGCTCGTTTTACATTGTTGTTTAATTTTGTATTTAAATAATTGTATTAAATGAACTCTTTGTTGTAAATTTGAAAAATTGTTTTAAGTAAATAAATTAGTTAAACTTACATTTTAACAACAATTAACAACTACTTATAGATTGTGTTATTGTTGTATACTTTAAGGATGTCGACGTCACCTGTAATTAGAGTGGCATAATTTTGTTTTAAAGTTATGTACCTATGTCTATTTTGATGTACACACTGTTAGTGACCTAGTAAATAAATAAAGATAAAGAGACATTAGAGAAACTTTTCTAAAGAAACATAACGTTTAAAACGCATAAAAAAGAAAGAACAATATTTCTGTAAAATCCATGCCCTGGCGCCCGCGCAGCCGCGGCGCGCGCAGCTCTTGTTGCACGTGAACATGCATTGCACTTTTAATACAATATCAGCATTACTTTTTTTATTGAAATTATTTTCATTTGCCCTTTGGACTATTTATTTCTTTTGAAAGGTTGATCAGTACAAGCACCTGCGTCACCTGTTTCAGAATGTTCAATACTTTACACCCTGTATCATAAAATACCTTCTACGGAGCCTAAGCGACCGACAATCTGACCAATTTACGTTTGTTCTTATATCAAGGATTTTATAATGACGGTTTACAATAGTCAAATTATATTTAAAGATTGCGTTATTTGGATGAAAGGCAAGACAAAGCGTCCTTTGAAAATCATTGTGCACTCACAATGGCAGTATATTTCCTGAAATGCTGAAATTACTCTATTGTCACATTTTTGTGTAGAATTGAATTATAACAGAATATATTACATATTATAATATATTTTTTAAAGTGTGTATTTATTAATAATGTTGTATGATTTAAATAAAATATGACCAAAGCATGAATGTCGTACATACATCGTTAAGTCATTCGTTTTGTAGTGGTAGTATCTAGAGTTTCTCTAGATCCCGTCTGGAGCAGCACTGGTTTTCTTCTATGCTACGATGACCTCGTGGTTGCGACCTGGTCAAAGGGAAGGAACACCCAGGAAAATATCAGAAACAGAGACAAACGACTTAATCATTTATTTATTTACACTTTAATATATACCTCAACAACAGAAACACAAGGTACACAAATTTCATTTACACTAAAAATAATGAATAGTTTGGTGGTTTTATCGCTACACAGCGATTTCTTTCAGACAACCATATTTTTGGAAGATAACAATGTAGATTCACATCAGGCTTGGCATATAAAAAATATAGTTTTCATTCACTTATAGAAAATAGCTGTCATCGGAAGTTACAAACTCTGCGTTGAAAAAGCGTGAAGTAAGAACTCATGCCTGTCGCAGCATCAGCTTTCATTCAAGACCGGCAGCGTTAGCTATAATTGTTTTTTTTTGTCACTTTGTTTTTGGAGATACTGGATGTCCCTCTTAGGTCAGTCGCCCACTGGAACCTGTCGATGAGTGTCAACAATGCTTTGCTTTTTGCCAAAATTATTGTGAAAAGTAATTTAGACACAAAGCAAAAAGGCTTAGTGTATTTATATGCTTTATATCAACTTTTTATATTACTTGTATGTTCGACTTTTCCTTCTGTCATATCCTACCTAGATCTTCGTGCAAGGTGATGAAATCTACGAACAAGCTATGAACGAAATGTAATTCTTAGTCACAAATAAACAGAACGGAAGTTGAAATGCTTTAGAATGAATGCTTGATTTGAGGACTTCAATTAACTTGTTATTAAAATGAATACTAAGAACCTAAAGTTCTCTGATAACTATTATGAGCTAGCCTATCACCCGGTTTCGGCTTGACGTCGACCTTTGGGACACCCTGTATAGGTACAGTACCGGTAAGTTTATTAATTCCTAATTAACTCCTTCACCCTCATTGTTACCTACCTTCATGGCTGACGCCAACTCCACGCTAACTGCTATGATTTGTTGTCTTTTAAAACTTACTTGTGACCGCTCAAAAGGCATAAAATGGGAACTTTATTTGACCGTGCCTACGTACGAACGTCGAAGGTAACAAGCGTCAAAAGCGTAGGGGTGCCTGATGAAACGCAAAGAGTGGCATTCACAGTTGCATTTGTGTTACCAATGCTGTGAGAGGTCCCTCTACCCGGTCAGGATAAGTTCGAGCCTTCTGGGGTATCGGCGGACATTAATAGTAATAAATCCCCAGACAAACACACCAACGTGTAGTCCCTTAGGAAGAAGAGCTTGGGTTTGGATTGATTGTGGTTGAAACCAGAATAAACTTACATATATAAATACAAACGACCGTGACCCGAAAACAAACATCTGTATTCATCACATAAATTTATCTTTGCTCAGCCATTGCTCTCCTGGGAAAAACTCTATGACATGTTAACTACTCAATATAATGTTGAGCGTACCCCTAGCTAATATAGCTACGAGTATATCTTTCAGTTTAATGCACCTATCTTGGACTGTCCATTACGATACAAATTTTTCGTTTTTTCGACTTTGCTCTAGATATTTACAACTACTTGAATTGGCAAGATCAAATTCGAGGCTACCATTATAATAACTCAATTTCTCGTCTAAATCAATAAAAAAGGAACTAGCATTTACGTATCCAGATACCAAATGTTGATAAAGATAGTTACAGAGTTGTTATTACTGAAACTTCATTGAATACTCTTTGCTTTGCATTTGGTTGCATGATTTGCTTCACTTCTATTCTCTGGTCGAAACACAACTACGCCTACACTTTCTTATTGTAGGGTAAGTAATAAAAAAGTAGCACCCGAAAGAAAAATTACAGCCGCGAAGTTTGTAACTCTCAACAAACCTTCTTCGCGAAGGTCTCTCCGACTGGTGGTAGAGGTATATATATATATATATATATACAAGGACAAGCAATCTGTCAATGATGAAAAATAAATAGGTAGTTATATGAATTCAAATGCAACATGTAAGAAATGCACTTGTGGGTATAAACACCAATAAAACTTGAAATTAAAGCTTATATGTAACTATAAAAAAATATTAATAAGAATTGTGTTTCGTCTATTCGAAAGTAAATAGTTACTATGATGACTAAGCTGACTCTTCGACCAAATCCTATAAGGTTGATTATTGCAATAATTATTCAAAATAACCCGCGTTAACTCGCGAACGGGTGCCGTTCGAGGGTGTTCGTCGTTTGGATACTTGGGGGAGGTAGACTTGCCGAGCAAAAAAGTGCAGATAAGAATAATTTTGTATAGAAATAAAGAGACTCTGTAAAATTATTTTGAAAAAAATATACCCGTAAAGTTCTTCTTCACGAAGGTTTTTTCGAACTGGCGGTAGAGTCATGCTTTATTTGACATCAATAAGAACAAGTAATAGTCAATGTTGAGAAATAAATATTTGAATTCAGGGTGAATTCATGGTGAATCTCAAATTAACATCAATCTAGTCCACTAAGGAAGTGACCGCGCAATACCTACTCCACTTTGTACTCATAATTCATAATAACCTCACAAAAATCAATAAATCGACATTACCGAACCATTTCCAATGAATGTTACTTCATTTTTATTATATTCCGAAAAATCGTGACTGAAAATAGTTGCATAGTGTCTGCTCTGTAAAGATTTGCATTTTCTGCGTCCGCGCACCGCCGCTGAATCGCGAGCGCTATAAATGCAAGTAATGTTTACAAATCCGCTCATTACTAGGTCAGCCGCCGCAGAGGGCGCGTGTCAGCCTGAAACATATCTGTGGTATACTGTCCAGAGGTCCGCAGTCAGAGTGATCGGTGGTCGAGTTGTAGTTTCACTTTTCATTTAGTTGAAAATAGTGTTGTGTTTCAGTTTTGGGCCAGTTACAAACATGAAGATTCGGATAGCTTTAGTGCTGCTGGGTAAGTTTATTTTATTTATATAACATTAGAGACCATTATTATCCTTTAAAGGAATTTACAAAAAAAAGATATTTAAAAACAAGAGGAAATTTTCATAAACCTCGAATTTCCACAAATTAAAATATACACTTTTTTATTACTTATTGTTTCAGTTAATACTTTAAAATATTTAACTAAGCTTTAGAATAAATTTTGGCTAATTAGAAATAAATTTTTATTTTGTTTATTTGCACGACATTAAGTTCAAGTATTACTAAATAAATTAAATATAAATACTTATAGTAAGGTAAACAACTAGCCTTTGCCCAAACAAAATACCAAACAAAAACAGATAACTTCGTGACCATGCTCTTAAAAAAAAGCAATATGAATTTGAAAAGTAGTCGTTTTTACATGAAATTGCCCCCCCCCCCCCCCCTAAACCGGCAGTGACCGAACTTCATCGCAATAATGCGGGGTTCTCAAACGTATGGGTCCACGAATCCTTGTTACAGTTTTCATATGACAGCGACAGCTTAGTTTTAGAGCTGTGGTAATGGCTTCCTAAGAAAATAAATTATCATACACGTGCTCTTTTAAACGCCTAAAAAAATTGCGCGCGAAATTAAATCCAGAAAGCAAAACCGGAAACAAGAAGTGAACAATCCAGCCAGATGTTGCTACAGCCGGGCGTTAGCTTTAGGTGCTAGCCGTTGGTACCGCGCAGAGTAAAATTCAAATTCAAATACCCATTTCTCAACATTGACAATTACTTGCTCTTATTGACGTTAAATAAAATATGACTCTACCACCAGTTCGGAAAAATCTTCGTGAAGAAGAACTGGCAAGAAACTTCACGGGTATATTTTTTCAAAACAAATTTAAAGTGTTTCTTTTTGTCTATACAAAATTATTGTTATCTGCATCTGTTAGCTCGGCAAGTCTCCCTCCCCTCAAACGGCACCCGTTCACCAGTTAACGCGGGATCCAGCCATCCAGTAGATTAGGTGGCTTACTTTGTGTAGACCAATCAATTTAGATGTTCTTTAAATTTTGTTTCAAAGAGTCCTTAGAAAATTATTTGGTACTTGTTGATGATTTATAATTTCTCACTTAAACTTTGACGTCTTTCGTTCTTCACCGAAATACTGTCTTTGAAATGTTTATAACATACATATGTAGTACTTGACCAGGCCAACCAGACTTTTTCCACCGTCTCCCCCCCCCCCAGTCTACCCATAATACCTTTCAAAGGTGAAGTAAAGTTGTATTTACGCAATCTTCATGCAGATGAAGAAAAGAAGACTTGGTGAACCAAGTGTAAATTTTTTTTACCTAGGAATTTTGAAATAAAATATTTTGAATTTTTTTGAATTTTGATAGCTATTAAATGCGACGTCATTTATTTCGGATACGGACAGAAGCAATCCGTGACAGCCTTAGTAATCTGCAGGAGTATCTGCCTCGCCCAACCAGCTGGGTGGTTTCAGGCAGTTTATAGTCCTCCACGCTCCACGCTTCCCACTGCACGATAGAAACTGTTTTTCAGGTTTTGACGTATTGATTATTAAGAGCCACTATTTCCCACTTTTTGGTATATAATTGAAAGGACAAGATGCATTCCTCCCGTAAGTCTAAACTTAGTCTATCGCAATAATTGAGACTCGATTCATAATAGTTTTAACGGGTGATTCATTTAGGGGTACTTTTTTTTCTATGGACTTTTTGACAGATAAAGCTTGAGCCGTGATAACATTTTATGTTATTTTTGTTCTGTATAGTTTGACATTTCATCCTGGAAAGGCTTAGCCCTGCACAGCGTCTACAAATTATTCAGCTGTATTAAGCAAATTAGCGTTCTATGAGGAAAGTGTTTCGTACACTTACAGAAACTTATGGTCTTATATATGGTATTATTTGATTCTTGAAATTGAAGCCTGTGATCTCCAGGACATTTGGTACCAGCAAGACGGCGCCACTTGCCATACAGCTCGTGAAACCATGGCTCTATTGCGTGAACAATTTGGTGAACAGTTAATTTCGCAATTCGGTCGCCTAGATCCTGTGATATCACACCCCTAGATTTTTTCCTTTGAGGCTATGTAAATTCCAAAGTGTATATGGATAAGCCGGGTACGATTGAGCAACTGGAAGCCAACATTACTCGCGTTATTCGCCAAATACCAATAGAAATGCTCGAACGCGTCAACGAAAATTGGAACGGTAGCACAGGAGACAATGTTAACCGGAGTTACGGCCAACATTTGAATGAAATTATCTTAAAAAAATTAATGTAAAGAATGGTTCTTTTGTACAATAATAAAAATTACTTACTTGATAATTTTGTTACTATTATAATTTTTTTACTTTTGATAAAATACGTCCAAATGAGTCCGCTACGTTGATAGATTCGTCAGCTACTTGTTCAGAGCACTGTGTATTTATTAGCACTAGCCACTCAGGAACATTTTGAGTGACATTTTATTTACATAAAATACAATGGTGTTGAAAAAGAAACATTTGTCTTAATTGTATCTCTGATTTTCTGTTAATTGCGACCTTTTAACATCCTATACCGATACTTACTTAAACATTTCCTGACATTCAAATAACATTGTGCAGTTTATTATTTCATTATCAGTCTGATCCGAAGAACAAAACAAGTTGTCGGCGACTTGTCTCAATACATATTACTTTCATCAGTTATTATTATTCATCCAAATATACACAAACAACGCAATTTGACAAACGACCATTGATTTCTTACTCTCAAAACAATATTATTTGTAATGTTTTATTTCAATAAGTATACTGTAGTATTTCGACCGTACAATAAGAATACTGTAGTATTGGACTTAGTTTGATACTATGTCTCGGTCGCGCAAGCCTAGAAAGCAGGTTTTCATTTTCAGGTTAAAATGTACCCTTTTGCCGTTGGAACAATATTGTGGTTGTTACTGATTCTTTTATTAGGTAAGTTTTGAGCATAATTCGTTCTGCTTATAGTTCCGTGAACTAATGTACCACTAGATCCTTTTTTAAATAAAATACGTTTTTTTTTTATTTTTTTTTATTAATTTCAAATGTTATTTTTTTATGTGGCAACTTTAAACTGGGTTTATGATGGCAAACCCATATCTGTAGCGCGTACGCATACCCCTCATTCGCAGGGGGGTCAGCTTTATTGCCAGATTGCAAACTACCTAGAAGGGCAAACTTTTAGAGCTATCGGGATAAGCAGATTTTAGCAGGAATTATGCAGATGACTAAAGTTGATTGTAACTTAAAGGGCAAAGATGTTATTAGAACAGGAAGTATTTATTCCAGTAGACGCACAAATGATAGTGCTACAATCGAAAGGTCAGGGCCAAGGCAACATCCAGCAAAGAGAGTTTACAATGGTCACTGGCCTGAAGACGTTCCGACTACAGAAAATTCAAAGAGGAACATTAAATACCTTAATTGCCTTCTGTGTAGCAAAAAGAAAAAGCGCAAGGAAACGAGGTTTAGGTATAAGATTTACAAAAGATTTTTTTTGAGGAATGTCATACTAATTATGTAGTAAATGTGACTGATTCTGAGTAATACACAGATTGATTAAAGAGTAACTCTTGTATAATATGAATAAAAAGTATAAATCCGATATTAAATCTAACTCTCTTGATTTTAGAAGTGCATTTAATTTGTTTTTTTGTTTTGATTGTGTAATCTGGAAAGAAAACATAACATTTAGTTTATTTTTGTTGAGTCTGATTCTACTATTTTAAAAATATAAAGAAGACTGATTGATTGATAATTCTATTACATCAATAAGAAGAAATTATATTTTTGATAAGAAAATAATTTTGTTGATTTGTTGATGTTGATTATCGTTTTGCCAAAGCGATTAGGTTTAATATTTCAATAAACAGTATGGGTAATATCACTAAAATGCCAAAGGGTTATTGACGTTCCATTGTTTACAAACTTTTTTTTTAATCTGGTAAAAATAATACGAGTAGTCTAATGGCCAAAGTTCATTTCTTAGTAAACATCAAATCACCAAATTCGTACAAAAACTAACCATTGGCGTGTTTTCGCAAAACGCAGGGTAACGGGTAACGTCACGAGCGAGCGTGTTGTATCTATTATTTGTTTATGTATTGAAACATCTACAAGTTCATAAAAATAATCTATCTTCCATTTACTTTTTATAGATAGTAATTTGTAAAAGCGAGGTCAAAAGGTCACTCTCCATCACTTTACATTTCACATTTGCAGTAACGCTTTGTATAGCTTCGTGTAGTTTGGTTTGTAGTAACAAATGAAAATATATTTCTGTCGATGTGTGTGATTGAATGCATTAACCCATGCATAAACCCAAGAAACTGTTTGTTAGTATAAATGATTTAAATAACAAGAATAAATAACAAGAATAAATGATTTAAATATTAAACGGATTATTTACTTTCGATTGCTATTTATTTCACGAACTGACATTTGGCTGTGTTATTTCTTCTTATTTTATTTTATTGTTTTGCAAGACCTAACTTTCGGGAACCTTTCAACCTCTAAGGAATTTCCGAAGTATGACAAGTAAAATTCGTGAAATGTAATTAAATACTAATTGTTTTCATTAAATGGGTATTTCCTCAAAACCTTCGCTCATAGATAATGCAACTTCAATTCATTATAAAAATCAAGACAGAAATCTGTTTGTTTTACACAAAAACAATTGACACAAACTTATCATTGTTCTCCGTAAAATAGAGTTTGAAAAATTGGAATAATGAAATTGCATTTGAAGTAAATTCACGAGTTCAAAGACATTTTTGGGATTTCAAATATTCTTTTCGCAACATTTCAATCAAACAATACTGAAGTCAATTATTCAGTGATTAGTCTATTAAAGTCGTTATTAACTCTATAGGTACAATAAATTATTGTATCACATATCAGGATCGTTTCTTGGCAATTTTCTTCCGAGGTTCAGTCGTTACCAAAATCATGTTAGCTAAGTTTTATGAGTATATTATGTATTTGATTTAATTACTGTTTTGAACTCTACATGCACCGGTATATCACCTCTAACTCTCCCTCTGTATTCGAACCTTTCGGGACCAGTGCGTAAATATAGCAAGCAGCCGATGGAATGACTTTCGACGCGTGGAAGATGGGTAGGCTGCTGGTGTGGGATGTAGCCACCGTAGACACTCACGCGGCCTCTCATCTTCATAAAGAGAGTAAACGAGCTGGATCCGCTGCTAACGAGGCGGATATTCGTAGGCAAGGAAAATAAATACCGTCATTTTATTTTTGAGTTTTCTGACGTCGACACGACGAGGCCAGCGTGCGGATCGATTTTTCTACAAAATTTTAAAACTATAGGTGATTTGAATTCGGTACTGAGGCTGGAATTTATTTTACATGTTCCTCGGTTGCGATCCAGCGTGGTACCAACTTCTGTCAGCCATTTGGCCTTTTCGTTCAAAGCGCGATGTTTATATTACCTATATCTGTGATTATTTTCCTGTCCTTGTTTTTCTATTGTTAATATGTAACTATTATTGTTTGTCAATAAAATAAGCAAATTGTTGGTCAAAGGATCAAATAGAAGAGTACTTAAATAATGTTTGCTATGTTTCAACATTAAAAAGATGAGGACTTTTAAATGCTCGGAATATTTGGAACTTTTGCCCATTAGAAATATTTTCACGTCCACACCGATTGTGTTTTATAAAGACAAAGTTTTAAGTTTCACTACTCATGCAATTACAAACAGGCAAGATATTTCGTTCATAAGTATTCGATAAACTTTGAAACTAATTAACCAACTTAAAAAATAAGAATATTTACAAATTAACAATATGATAAAGAAAAACTGGTCCGAATAAATAGTGTAAGATAGGGCTGAAATGGAGACTAAGTTTCTATAATACCACACCATGCTATTTAGCACTCAAATAATCAAACAAAAAATAAAACTAAGTAAAAAGTTACGACAAACCAGGGTGTTTGCCTTTCTTATACGACAAACGTTAACTAAAAAATTGGGCAAACTTTTACCAGCGCCACCTAGCGTATCATTTATTTACTAATTTGCCCAGCTGTCAGAAAATCCTTCATTATAAAGATAGATTAACACAGGCAAAACACAGGCTATTTTTATTACATAAAAATTAAAACATCCTCAACATTACTAGACCACTAATTAAGTCGTCAAATGAACCCCCCTAATCGGAGTTACATAATTAATTGCAATTTAATCCCTGTAAATACGGAGTCGACATGTAACTTTAAACAAGCAGTAACGTAACAAACACTTCCGTTCACAAAAACTCTTGTATTTCCGTAGACATAATTAGTTTCTTTATGTAAGTATGTTTGTTTTTGCGTGACTAGCTCGAGAACTACTCGACTGAAAATAACATTGATAGTGAAATTACAGAAATTTCTATAATTTGTTGTTATTATTTTAAGTGAGTTATTGTACGGTTTGAAGTGCAAGTTCTATTAGAAGGTCGTCGTTGGTTTATCAATAAAACTATGATAATCGAGCCAGTTACATAGGTATATTAAAACGTATGTTCTATATTTATTGAAAATTATTCGAGGTAGCTAAAGTATGAGTTTATTTCCTGTAAAAGTCAAAGGTAGTATAAGTAAATTACTATACTTCAGCTATCAAGAAATTGTCAAGAAAAATTTCTTATTAGTTAATTCTACATTCGATTATATTTAGTATATTTAACATTTCCCAATATTTCATCCATAACATAAGTTCTGTTTACTTTGAAGCCTTACAGTTGGTGTGCTTGTCTGGGGATTTATTATTATTATTACTTATGCATTTAAAAAAATATATACCTATAACTCGATTCAGGTATAAAAATTATAAGAAAATTCAAATGTATGTATTACAAACCAATAGTGATGGAAATTGTAAATTATTTCTACAAGTATATAATTGAGTCGTATAAAGAAGTAGTTCTTATTGAAACAAAATGTGAAAACAATTAGGAAATGAATTACTACAGTATGGTATTGAACTATATGCAAAATAGTGTACAGGGTGGTTCCATTTCCGTTCTTCAAACATTTTATAACTCAGTAGAGACACAAACCATTGGCAGTTAGTTCGAGTGTTCTTAGGAGACTCCAACCTGCGACCACTAGGGGTATAGAATGTAGGCGTTGAACGCGAATATATCTTATTCGTTTTATCATTTCATTATATCTTTTTATTATATCTAGGAAATGGAAAGGCAATAAATAATATCTAGTTGTGACTATAAAACAGGTACCTACTTCATAGATCTTAAAAATCAAACCGCACACCAAAAGTTAAAATACTCATGTAGGAAGAACTCAATACTCATGTGTTTATATTCTATACGAGAACTTATAAGACCAAGTATCTATACATATTGTACCTGAGTAAACCTGCAATATGTTTTCTTATTTGTAATGAAATGAAATACTTATTTCTCAACATTGCCCATTACTTGTTCTTATTGATGTCAAATAAAGCATGACTCTTTCACCAGTTCGGAAAAACCTTCGTGAAGAAGAACTGGCAAGAAACTTCACGGGTATATTTTTTCAAAATAAATTTAAAGTCTTTATGTCTATACAAAATTATTGTTAACTGCATCTGTTAGCTCGGCAAGTCTCCCTCCCCCCAAGTATTCAAACGACGAACACCCTAAAACGGCACCCGTTCATGAGTTAACCTGGGATCAAGCCATGTCAACTATATAAACTAAATGATTTAAAAAATAAGACAAAAAACTTTATGAAACTGCGAACATTGCGAATGCGTCAAAGATTACTTGCTAGGGGAATGTATCCAAAATCATGATGTATTACATCTATACTTCTGCTATTATAAAAAGGAAATGTTCGTTTGTTTGTTTATTTGTAATCTATTAACTACGAAATTACAGATCCTTTTAAAAATTATTTCATTATACGAAAAGTACATTATCCTGAAGAACATAGGCTGTTTTAATTCCGGGATTCCTATAGGATCAGAACTTACGCAAGTGAAACTTCTCAGAGATATATTTGATTCACGTTCATTAATTTGATTTGCAAGTTCTTCAAAGTATTTTATCTAATCTATTCAGTAAAAGATTCTGTGCGATCCCCTGCCGTGTGGTCGCCCCTTGGTATGCGGAGGTACAAAAGACAGAACAACGCGTAAGCGATTCTCGCCTTGGCCTGAGCCGACTTCCCCGAATGAAAAACGCGATTTCGAATCGGGCTCATCTGTACAAGAATCCCACATATTAAGAAATACATATCTGAATTTGAACGCTCAAAATAATCTAACTAAACCGTCGACTCCTTCCAGGGGTAGCCCTGACCTGCGGCAACCCGGTGTCGGAGTACGAGTACGAGTACGAGGCCTCGGGACAGACGCAGCCGCACACGCCCGCGTCGGAGCCATCCGAGGCCGCCAGCCACTACGACGCGTACATACAGGACGTCAGCGGGAAGGCCGACAAGAAGGGGTTCAGCAGAGGCAGCGGCTTGAGGACTATTGCAGGTGAGAACGTAAAACTTGATAATGGTCCATGCTCATCTTAACCCTTATACCAAGATTAAACCAAGAGAAGCGACCAGCAACGTCAATTTGTTTGCTGACGCGCTGTTTTCGCATTGCTATCTCTGGCACGTCATACTGTTTTTTTGACTATAAGCCATTGATGAGCGAATGTAAAGCGACTTTTGCTATTCTTGGTGTGCATACGGCACACGACTTTTAACGCAAAACGTCTTCAAGCTGATTCAGCTGCACAGCACTAGCCTTCAATATCAAACCTTAAAGTTCTCCTACAGTGGGCAGCGCGAACCAAGCGAAGACAGCGCTTGGCAACCAGGCAGCTGCAGGCTACCAGGCTGCCTACATGGCCAAGAACACGCTGGCGCAGTCCGCCAGCCAGGCCAGTGCTACTGCGCAGGCGGCGCTCGCGGGGAAACAGGTGTGTAGATGATATTGTTGGACAAATATTTTGCTGTCCCTAGAAAACCTTCAGCTGGGAAATTACGACTATATTTAAAAAATTCAGTTTTGTGCTGTCGCATCAATTTAATCAGTCAACATAACAATTATCACATAAGAACAATGTTGAGTAGCATTGACTAGTTACTGAGCTAATTCCATGTGCGTTTTAATACAATTGCGTGAAGTTATTTATCTGTCTACCACCTGTGAAATATCTTGCCAACTATTCTTCGCAGAAGGATCCCCGGAACAGGTTGGTATAAACTCTTGACTCTTTTCTCATAAACAAAATAGTTTTATACAGACAAGTGATTAAAAGGTGGAAACTTGATAAAAACTATCTTATGAAAACAAGTCCCATCCTTTAAATTCAACTCCCCTCTCCAGGTGATCCTGTCAGGGCTGGAGCAGCAAGTCCGTGACGCGAAGGTGGCTCTGCAAGGGGAGGAGATGCAGCTGCAGCAAGCCAAGAGATCGGCGCAAGCTGCGGCGCAGGCGGCACAGCAAGCTATGCATCAGGTTTGATTGACAGTTGCTGTATTAGATTGACAGAAACATTGAATCCTTCATTAAAAAAAAGCAAAAAAACGTGTGGCAATTAAAGACAAATTATACAATCATGAAGCTGATCAACCGTGTATTTTGACATCTGCAAATCTACGACAACCTGATAAAGCCGAAAGTAAATTGTTAGATAAAGAAGTCTACAAATTATTTAATTCAACCGATGCGTTGCGAAAAGATAATCTCATTTTTATTGTCTAGACCCAACGTAAACATTTCTGATCCTAAATTCCGTAAAATATTTAAAAAAGCCCGTTAGGTACCGATAATTCTGAAAGTAGAGCACCGCTGCTGTTCTTTTTTATTATTTTTATTACATTTTATTATTCAAAAGTGAACAGAACCATCCATTGTGACATTAAGTGAAGTCATTACTTCAGCTGTTTTTTGCTATTTCCCGTCCAGGCGGTATTTAGCAACATCTTAGAAAGGCGGTTACTCTTGAAAGGCCTAGTCAAAACGTTATATTACGTAAAATCTTTGTTGTAAAAAGATTAATTGAAAATTCTTCGTGAATGCAAAGTAAATTCATCAATATTTACTTTTATTAGATATTAATCGTCAGCGTCAATATAAAAATATTACCTTTAATTTTTTACAAAAAGCAAAACAAGCGAAGACGCCCTACAAGTTTTATTGTTTTGCCGTATAAGTTCTTTTTCACAGGTGGAACAGTATTGTTAGGCTTCACGGAGTAAGGATAAATTATGAAAAATTACATGATATATTTTTACGGAACTTTCGTTACTAGATATTAGGTACATGTTTTGAAATGCACAGTGGCCTGAAGTCTCTAAACTGTACGTGTGTTTCTTTAATAACACTCATAATGTTAGCAACATAATTTTGAAGCTTTAATTAGATTACTTATAGACGCCCTTCTAATTATTTATATTAACAAAGCAAACACATTAATGAGGCAAATTTCTACTTTAGCTACTCTTAAATGCTCCAAGACAACCTTGCATATTTCCACGAGATCATAGAAATCGAGACTGAACAATAAAACAAATTTCTCGATACTATTTCTCTTGTAGTTGAGACAAGTATTCCATGGAGCGTGCAGTTACGAAAAATCGATTTACAATGATTAGGTAATGATATTTCGTGTTGAAATTAAAGTAAGTAGTTCGTGGGAGTTAATTAAAAGTTTAATGCGGAATCATAGAATTTTTATAAACTTTGATAGTTTTGAAGAATATAAGATTTAGAATTACATAATTAGATTCTGCATTCGGCCCATCTATGGGCTGCGCAAATGTGATCTCAAATCCAACTTGGATTTGTTTGTTGGAGTCGGTCAACCACTTGGTTGGCTGCCTATTCGGCAACGCAGGCACGTTAGGATACTTTGTATATTTTTCAATCCTTTATGGTCCTCACGCTCCGGAATATTTGACGTGTAAATTCCAGTTCCTAGGGTTCACACATGATAGATGTCTCCGATTTTCTTATAATCTGAGCCTTCATATTCCTTTGCATCATTCCGGATTTATCTCTTATTCTTTTGTTATCCAGGCTACGCGTTTATGGGATACTCTACCGGTGGAGTTAAGGAAAGCTTCCAGTAATCTCTTTTTTAAGCAGCGAATTAGAGCTCATCGTTTAAAGTTACTTAAGGAATTTATGAATGATTGACTAAGTTTATTTATAATGATCTATTTAATTTTATATGTACATATTTATAAATATCTGTGTGTGACTTAGTCAAATCGGTTGTCTTCCGATCGAAGGGAAGGAACAGCAGTGCAATGACTGCAACAGAGGGACTTGCAACTGCGGCGCACGGTCGGCAACGCGTCATCAGTCGATAATCACAATCAACATTAATACACAGAACAACAACTGATGATTTTCACACTCTAATATGGTTGAGGAGGGCGATGGCTGGATCCCGCGTTAACTCGTGAGCGGGTGTTGTTTGAGGGTGTTCGTCGTTTGGATACTTGGGGGGAGGGAGACTTGTCGGGCTAACAGATAAGAGATAAGAATAATTTTTTTAGACATACAGAGATCGCAAATTTATTTTGAAAAAAATATTCACCTGAAGTTTTGTGCCAGTTCTTCTTCACGAAGGTTTTTCCGAACTGGTGGTAGAGTCATGTTTTATTTGACATCAATAAGAACAAGTAATTGTCAATGTTGAGAAATAAATATTTGAATTTGAATTTGCCACTTACCATCAGGAGAGCCACGTGCTCGCTAGCCGGCCAATAAAATAGTAAAAAATATTATTTTATTAAACAATATTTTAGTCCCCGATAGGATTTCAAACCTAGGACAGGGCTACAGTAACAGTAGTAACACTAAACTATGTTAGCTGACAAGATTAAGCTTAAAAATTTAAGATTAATCTTAATTTTAAAAAATAAACACGGGAAGAACGTCTTCTCTTTCAACATCTTCATCGAGTTTGCGTGAATACAACTTAACTTCGGCTTATGAAAGGTATTATAGCTAGACTGAGAGGTAAAATTCTCTCGGCACTCTTTTGTCCACATTGTAAAATACATAAAATAGGTAATTAGGTATACAGCTTGAAACAAACACAAGACAGCTACTTGTGTGTGCTAATGTCATGCAATGTATTTGCAGGGTGTAACATAAAGGAAGCATAATACTTAAGGGTCAGTAAATATAGCATTTGGGCTGGTTACGACTTCCATAGTTTTTTATTTTAATTTTATTACTATAACATCTTTGACAACCCTAAGTGACAAACGTTTGCGCCGCCGCGCTAGGTCAGGGATCGCCCGCATACAATAGATGGAAAAAAGATTTATTTTCATAGAAGAGGTTATTTTCATAGCCGCTACGAAAATAACTAAAATATCCTGGTTATGTGCACATACGTCGGTGAGCGAATTTTCTTAACCACGAACGCTGCAGGACAAAGTCTACTCGCCAGTTGACAAATGTGGGTCCCCATTAAAGTTTCGAATCTATGATTATGCCAAGAAAAATAGTATTATTCTACTCTAGTATTCTACTCTATAAGACCGTTACAAAAATTGTGAGCTATTGGCGGTCTGTTTCAGCACTTAAATACAAAAATTGTAAATTAGACTTAAGTGCTGTTGGCTCTGTGAAAAAAAAATAAAAAAAATAAATAAATTATCTAGTAGGTGCAAACTGTTTAGTAGTAGTAGGTGCAAAACACATTTTTTGTTTGTCATTCAATGCTGGATTATTTACATTAAACCACTGCGCGACATTGGAGAGAGCATTGTTGTCACCCTCAAAATTATTTTTTTGTCAATTAATTTAACAAATGATAATCTATCATCAGCAAATAATACAATATCGTGATTTTTGCCTACCATATAGGGTAAATCATTTATATAGCCTAGGAAAAAAAATGGGCCCAGGATTGAACCTTGGGGTGTTTCCATCTCCACAAACTTGTGAGTTCTACAAGCGTTTCTTCATTCACATTGTTCTAAAAGGCTAAATCATGATTTCATGTTTAATTATTCGTAAAAAAAATATTAGATAAGGTAATGTTCCTTAAACTGAAATGTTGACAACTCAACACGTTTTGCAGACCTTTAAAGATATAGTATATTGTATGTGGTACACCTGTGTGGTTTAATCCTTAAAGACTCGTTATTTTCGGGCTGTAGACGTCATTACTATTCATTAATTATTTGCTATAATATATAATTGCTAAAATATAATGATGAACGATCGGCCGAACCTTATAGTTCCAGCTAGGTATATGACCTGCTAATATTCCCAAAGAACTAACTCTCTCTCATATTCCCTCGAGACAAAAAGTCTTTAATGTTATAAAAATGATATTTAGATTAGACATAATCGAGTTAACCTACACACAGTAACTTAATCATTTAGTTGATTATAACATTAAGTTAACTATTGTACAATAAATAATTTACTCCGAATGTATTGACATACTTTGTATTAGCACATTCTACACTGTACTAAGCTATTTTAAAAAAATGATACCTACTCTAATTGCCTACTTTAACACTAGTTACTAAGACATTTGGTCTACTTGTCTTAGGATTTCATTTGAACAAACAGTAAACGCTCAACTCCATCCCTCCCAGGTGAACGTAATCCAAGCTGCCCTGAACGCAGCGCAAGCCACGCTGGAGAACGCGAACGAAGCGGCCTCGCAAGCGGCGGGCGAGCTCGGGGCGCAGACCGCCATGGTCGGAGCCGCGCGCCAGAGGCTCTCCACACTGCAAGAGCAGCTGCATGGAGTCAGACTCGACTTTGAGGCTACTCAGGCGGCTGCTAGGAAGGCTCAGGTATGTTTGAAGCTGGCGTTCAACATTGAAGAGAAAATAATACATGCGGAAGAAAGAGATTGTAGTAAAGGAAGAGCATATTGTTAGAAGACTCCAGCCTGTACCATTTGTAGTAGAACATTGTTTTTTGGATAAACTAGAACAAGCATTTTTTAAATATTTGGAATTCTTTTTAATTTCATTTCCTAGGCAAAATTCTGAAACTTGTATATGAATGTCTTTACACAATTTTCTTAGATTAAAATAGTGACTACGTGTCAAATTTTGATAAACTCTTCTCTTGCCCTAAAAATAAGTTACATGATTGGGACATGTCCTCATAAAGATCGGAGCACGGAATTTTTGCATCCGAATTCTGGTATTACTTTTAACTGGAATTAACTTTGAGAACACGCAGGCAAATGCAAATCCTAGATTTTCTGGAGATATAAGATCCATTGTTTTTAAATTTATTTGACTCATCTCTGTGCTCCACTGTATAGTGTACCTCGTAAAACATTAGGTTCTAGGTCTCAAAATTTAAAAACTGATTTGAAGTTACAGAGAGACTCAAATAATAATGCGATTTGGAGTGTCCAACTACATGGAACAAATGATTGATTAGAGTTACTTTCATCTCTTAGCAGTTCGTACTAACTAGGTAAAAATGTTCGTGCGCAGGAATCGCTACAGAAGTTGGATAACTATGCATATGGAGCAATTTGGTCTGAAGTAAATATCAGTTTGTCTCGTTAAATGTTTAGTTCTTTCTGTTTGTAGTTTATAGCCGCGCTAAAGCGCGAAACAACTTCAATGGAAATTCACGTAGCATATCATGCTATGCAATTTGGTAGGCAGAAGTTAATTTGAGTAAATAATTTATTTAATGTTATTGTTATATTCTGTAGAATAAACTTCTCGTGTAAAGCACAGATGTGTAAATAGTTGTGTGATAACTACATTGTATTCACCATTAGCTACTAATGGATGTTAATAGAACAGTTAATTCAAAATCTTATGTATTATTTGTGGTCGTTCGTGCCTAAAGTTGATAGTTTAAAAACTTACCAACTTAATTTCACACGATTATACAAGAATATATGTGTATTTAACGACTAAAAGTAACCATTCTTTAAAAAATGTTTTGTCCGACAGAGCGCTGCACAGCAAGCTCAAGCAAACGCTGCGGAGGCGGCGGCAAAGGCGGCGGCGGCCGGGCTTGGCGGTCACAAGCATGATTCCTCGCAGGAAGGTACGGAGGTGCAGGAATACATCATCACTGCGCCCCTCGCTCCAACCCCGACCCAACCCACCAGCAAACCCCCCAGCAAATCGACAACCTCCCCTCCAACCTATCACCACCATCAGCAATCCATCAACGACATCATCAAAAACCAAGTCGCTGAAGACCTCAACAAACATCAGATCTTAAAACAAAACATCATCCAAGACCCCGCCATCCCTCCCATCCAACTCCCGGTTCAAATGGCTCCTCCACTAGTCACCGTTCATAACGTTCAGAAACCTCAGGTTGTCCCGAATTCCGGCCATCAACAACAGCCTGTCGTAAACCAACACGGACAGAGCCCGACCATTCATCAATACAACCTCCAAAATCAGTTCCAATCAAACCCAATCGAACATCAAATTAAAATACAACAACAAGAACACATCCAAAGACAAGCCAATGTCAACTTACCTCCACAAATACCAATCTACCAACAATACCAACAACAAAAAATTCCCGACCAACAGTTACTAAACCGGCAACAGTTGCTACGGAACCAGCAGTTTCAAACTCGACAACAACAGTTTCAGAATCAACAATTACAAAACCAATTTCAGCAATTCCAAAATCAACAGCTTCAGTCACAGTTACATCAATTCCAAAATCAGCAGCTAAAGTCATTACCAGCCGCTTACCGAACCCACCAGGCTGTAGCGCTAGGCACTCCACAGGTGGTATTCCCCACTGGACAGGCCCACTTCGAAACACGACAGTTCGAAATGAACAATGCACTAAACTCAAATTCAGACACCCAGGTTGACATTCAACCTCAATCTATAGATAACGCCGGTAACCATAATCATGCTTTGGAGAATTATGAACAATATCATAGGACTGCCCAACAACAACAGAACCTCCGGGCCGCCCACCCGTACAACACCATCAAATCTTCCTCAGCAATCTCAAACCAATATTACACGTATAAACCCCAAGTATTATTCCATAAATGATCAATGTGAATGAATCTGTAATTTTTTGTTGATTTTGATTCTCCTGTTGACTCTTTCTTAAATTATTAATTTCAAGAAAAATAGATAAGTCAACAGATATGTAAAAGAGTCTTATCCTTGTCAAAACTGTAAATAAAATTAATGTAGGCATGATGATTTTTATGGGAAATCTATCTAATCAGACAGTACCAAAAATCTAGTTACTAAAGAAATGTATCCTAATTTATTTATGATGTGCTCATGTGATGATGTTATTTCCAAGTTGGCAGTCTTGGCATTGTAATAGCGCACAATATTTCTAAAGTTTGCTGTGTATTACGGAAAGGTCACAAATATGTTGGATGTTGTATTCAACAACGAGTGGAAAGAAAGAAAAGAAAAGAAGTGTCCTAAGGAAAGGACACGGGCGGGTGTTCAATTCCGCCAATGTAATAGCTTGAGTTACCTATTTACAGTAATTACTTACCAGTGAGCCGGTAACCTGAAAGACGTTAGTTACTAAAATATTCTGCCAATCATAAGACGATCGTATCTCTAAATTAAATAAGCTTATAATAGGATTTGACACTAAATTCACAATGCCTAGATATATAAACAATCTATTGTAAGAAGAACAAAAACCAAAAGGCTTTATGCATTTAACGACAACCCTTCCTACTTCATACGCCACGCCAGCTCCTAGCGCCTTGTCCAACAACAGGACTCGCAGGTCGTTTGCCGACCTTTTCAAGTTCAAAAATAAATTTCACGACTACATTTATCTAAAATGTTAGCAAGTTCATGGATTACCGACACGGTTCTAGTACGTGTACGCGAATACTTCTTCACTGTCAATGTTAATATTAATAACTCTTATATAAAGGGCGCTAAGGTTCGTGACATTGTTACCTAATTTAACGCGAGCACCAAAGAAAATTCATTGATTGATATATTTGAATACTGCCGTGCCATGTCTTTCGTCTGATTTAGGCGCGAACGGCTTATTTTTGGCAGATTTTCTATATTTGTTATTGGTTCTTTGATGGTATATGCATACTGGTAAGTAATAAATTTAACGATGTTTCATGCCTGTCGAAGCGAGTAATAATTATAATATAAATATGTTTCTATATAATGTTACATGAAAAGCGATTCAGACTAGTCTATTTTATAAAAATATACAATTTACTTTTGACGGGCAAGAAAATATTGTACTTATCAAAGCTGCTTGTTATATTACTGAACTAATAGCTTGTATTTTGTACATTATAACGTTACCTTAGTTATAGCTACAAAAACTACTGCATTAATTAATTTATGATAATACCGATTAAGTGCGATGTCTGAATAGTACCTAAGGGAATAAAAATGTTTATCAGAAAATTTGTTAGCGTTATTTTGATACGTATTCTTTTCAAACATAATTTTTTCTACAACATCAATTGTTTTACTCTAACTTCAGTCTTACTTAGAATCTGCTCAAGTCTTTACTAACTTCTTCCCTGTTGTTTTCTAACGTTACTACTGACATCTCATTTGCTTCTTGGTTCTGCTTCTTTCTTAGCTACCTATATTTACTTCACCTCTGGGCAGAATACCGAACATATAGGCGGATTGGTCAAATGTAACAATTACATCGATTTCGAAATCGGGAGATAAATTAATTACCGCCAGCTTCCCCCACCACCAGGGTGGGGTGTTACCCGAAGCGATATTCCACAAAACAGAAAAAAAAACCTAATTCGTTGATAAAGCTGTTTAACATTCGCTCGATATTTGCGAATCAGTACTGATATTTGTAAATTAAGAAGATCTATAGTGAATTCTTTGCCAATACTTCCTATCAAAGACAAGTACTTGCCAACATGATAAAACCTCTTTTGAGCTAAAGTACGTCATTCATCTTCATTTTGGAAAACGATGAATAATAATAATTTACCTAATGTTTTACGTACGTCTACGTTTTGTATTCTGCCTTTATAATCCCACCCAACAGACACTTGTTGTAAAGGCCCATTTACACTTGTTCGGTGTTTAATCGAAGTAGCTACATTCTCTGCTACATTCTCGTCCTGAGGCATTTCAAAGTTGGCTACGTGCCAAGTAGTGCACTTAATATTAAACATTGAACAGCTTTAAGTTGGCCTTATAACGCTTTAATTTCTAACCGCATTAAAAAAGCTACCGCAAGACGCATAACGCTTCCAAAATAAGTAAGTACCTGTCAGCTTATGAGTTATATTCGCCCTGAACCTCAAGTACTTCTTCTATATCCGTCTAGTATCTACACTTATACGTGTAGGTAGGCCTGTCAAATCAGGGAATTCAAAGAAAAACAGTGAATTTTTATAAACTTAGCGATTTTTTGTCCGTAGTTAAATTCACAACTTTGAGAAACCAGTTTCATTTTCCACGATTTGACTGGACCACAAATTAATACACGCCTCTACGATCTATGAAAAAAATTTTCGATCTACAAAACGAAACTCCACTCTGTTTCCTCCAGTCTTCTCAATCTATCTAATCTAGCTTTCTCTATCTTGCTATCTTCTTTCCTCGCCATTGGATATGGACTAAACAACGTCCTAAATGCGAGTTGTTTCCCTTTCAGAAGTGAGGAGATCACGTCCAAGGCAGCCATTGACAGCACAAAAGCCAAAATATCAAGCAAATAGACCCAGAAGCCATAGTTTTAGCGCATTTATAGCGGATGTACAAAGCTCACATAATACCCCAAGGTCTCAAAGTACCCCGAAAGATTCCCACTACTATTTCGATGAGCAAACACCGGGAGAAAATGAGACGTGGAAAAGAGTGGAGTTTTTGCATTCATAGAGCTGTATGATGTATTGTGCATTTGTTGTTTTTGGTGAGTTCAGTAGGTGCTTTCTAATTTTTGTTTAAGTTAGTTTCAAGTTGCAAAACCCTTTGAGGTTTCCATTGAAGCCAGGCAAAACTTTCATCATGTACTTGAGTAACACGTTAGTAATGCAAAGTTTAGCCAGCTACAATGGAAAGTTCAGTTCATTGTTTTATACAATTAAGTATATTCGGTCATTATATTAAGTGTATAACCCCGAATCCCGAGTGTATATATATCCTGTTAGTTATTATTTAGCTAGAACAACATAGTAACAATTTAAAACCACAATAAGATATCCTAAAAAGTATATTAATTGGCGCTTTTATCACCTCACTTCATGTAGGTATACATAACTATCACTACAAAATAGAACCTCCTTAAATAATAATAAAATAAATTCCCATTTTAGTTTCTTCTTGCTTTCGTGTAGAAGTATTCCTCGGCTCAGAATGAATGCACTCTAACAAAATCGCAAGTAAAATAAAAGCTTTGTAAAATAGCATCAGTTAATTGTGTACCATAGTGTGTTTCTCAACGATTATTATAGGTGAAACATAGCATGTCCACCATAGGATATAGGACAAGAAAGCCATCAATGAAACTCAACCATTTTTGTACGGGAAATTATAAGTCAAGCCACAAATATCTTTAGTGGCCACGTGATCAAACTTCTAATTTTATAATTAAGCCACGGGAAAATGAGATAGCCTTTAATACACTAATTCGTCTTTTTTGCAACGCCTACTAAATATTCTATAGAATAGTAGTTAAGTTTGGGTTAGGTTAATGTTAGGCTGCATTTATCGCATCGCGCCATAATCGAAATTGGATGATAATTCAAAAATTTATTGCGAAAACATCACGTAACAACATATTTTTTGTGGCGAAGATAGTATCGTTCAGACGCTCGCAAATTGTGGTTGATTTATTAATTTAGAAGGCCATGTAGATTTTTAGAGGCGAATAATGCTATTAGAAAGAAGTCTGTTTAACTAGCACCCTTTCTATATATGTAAGTTCCATACATTAATAAAGTATGTTTTCTAATGTCTACAACCCTTGCGTATGCTGAAACCGTAGAAATTCTCTCGTATACTTTTCTCATAGACCATATGTTTGTTCATGTGTTCTGTATGTATTCCAGAGCCGGCGAAGCAGGAGCAGGAAGACGACTGCGATGAAGAGAAATGAGCCGCCTGAGACGCCTAGTTTATAAGTTTCTATTTTTATAACGCCATCTTGTTTTTATAAATATATTTGTTGTCCAAAATTATAGCTATGTTTTATTTATTTTCTAAACCTATCTTTTCAAAAACATTGCCGAAGTATTTTTCTCCGAATTAAGTATATCTACACATATCATGAAACTGTAACTAAGCCAAATCTGTGTCTACAATAAATATTTTTTGGTTTATTTTTAATTCTAGTCGTATGTACGTATGTAGGTATGTATATGCGCGCATCACGGATATACTAATGGACCGATGTACTTGAAATTTGGCATGGCCACAGGTACTTTATGTACCCGAGAACCATCTAAGGTAGATCCAGATAAAATGTACAGTTTTAAAAGCAAATCTAAAACGTAACATGTCTTTACAAGACTCTGTAAGAGATACGAGTCTGGCATTCGGCGTGGTAGGTCCATTTAGGTGGTAGACGCTCAGTAAAAATGTATTTGGCGAATATATTTTAATAAATTTATTTTTTCATCCAAAACTCACCCTATCATCACGAAATTTGAATTTATTCAATTTATTCATGACAGTTCTTTCTACGAAGACGATTTCAGGAGATGGCATTTTATTCAGTCCAGATCTTAAGAAGTAAAAGCGGGGCTCCAAACTTTCATTGAAAGTTATATAATTTGAATAAACTATAGCGTAATATGTTCAAAACAGGTTGCACAACATATTTGAAAGCAAATTATTTTCACCCACTACCTTTGGTGAATGCCTGGACCCTATTTTATAAAGCTGACAATTCGACATATATGTCAAAAACTGACAAAACTGTATAATTGACGCGCTGAGGTCGTTTTATGAAGGTGACAACTATGTCAGAAATCGACAAGCGAAATCCCGACAAAGAACAATGCCCATGTTTCATGTATGCAATGACCTGTCAGCCTGTTTTTTATTGATCTTATGTATAAATATAAAAACGATGCGGAAAAAATAGTGTAATATTCCCAAACTTAAGGTAACAACTTAATGCAATTTAGCAATTCAGAAAAAGTTACATTGAAAAATATAATTCGAGGTTATATGTCAAATTCAATCAATTTTCATGGCACATCTTGGCAATTTTTTACTTGGAAAAACGAAAGGTCAGCTCATTTCAGGATTTTGGTTTCAGATTCTCACGGATATGTGTTTTTTTTAAGCAAAAGAAGTAAAAATCCTTTCAAAACCTCAAACTACTAAGTATTCTCAATAATTATGTTGAATTTCATGTATAAAAACTCACATTTGGTTTAAATGTAGACATACCTTCTATCGCTGTAATGAAATAACCTAAAAGACGTCGATTTCAAATGACTTCACAGATGTTTAGTAAGCCTCAGCATTGCAATGTAGATAGTGAAACACCAGTTAGATTGCCAAGGTGATCAAAAGTTAGAAGAATCCAGAGTAGTATCCCACAGTACACAATTCCGCAAATGCAAACGAAGGAATGCAAACGTTTAATTCAAATCTAAACTGCCGTTGTAATTTTTGACATTGTCAAACATTGTCATTGTCAGTTAAGTTAAGCTGTATTGTACATTTAAGAAAAATAATTGATTATTTCATTTTGATGTGTATTAATTTAAATAAATTAACAAATAGACTATTAATTTAATTAAAAATGTCACATGTTTCATTAATTTATTAGCAAATTCGATAATTGTAAAGTTCGAGCTTTATTTGGAACGAAACGTGTCACAGACCATATATTTACTGGGCGCGTTCGTGGCAAACCAAACGTTAATAAATTACTATAAAAAGAAAACCCAATAAATTTTTTTGTGGATTGTAGTTTTTGACATGAATTAGGTTTTATGGTTCAGCTAAATATTTGTAATTTTTCGAACTATATAAGTAATATAGTTTATACATAATACGAGTTGTCAAAATGTTGACAGGTCAGGTCAATGGTCTTTCGTCTTTGTCCGATAAAAAACGTGTTAATAAGACTCGACATATGGCAAGAAACCACAGTCAAATTATTACGTCACGACAATTGTCGGATTGTCGTGACAATTATGTCGACTTTTAACATATTGTAAATAATTTTGTATGAAGTTAAAAAAGGGTAGAATAAAAAAAGAGCATTAATCAGTAACTAGTGCAACTTCGATTGTTTTGGTTTGATCGCGTGTAAAATGGAAATGCACAATAAACCTACCGTTTTGGGTCTTATTTATGAAAATAGAAATATACTGTTTGAAAAGTTTAGTGACCAATTGACCCACGAAATAAAAATAAATAAATAATGGAAGGAGATAGCAGTACAGTTAACAGCATTAGGTATTTTCAATAAGGCCTGGAAATACCTTCGTGATACTACATGGCAAAATTCACGCAAAAGGACCATGGCAAGGTTTAGTTCACTTTAACTAGTTTATGTGTAGATCAAAATTCAAAATGTGTTTCGCAACACAGGCCAACACTCCTGTCGGAATTGTCGGACAACGATGAAAAAAACAATATTTCAATATGTCATTACAATTTTCTGTTTAATAAAGCCTGACTAAGTTTTTCACGACAAATTGTCACATTTCACCGGTCGCACAAAAAGTTTTATGACACAGAAATCGTCGGATTGTCGCGACAATTTGTTAATTTTCCACCATGACAATTGTGTCGTCTATCAGCTAGTTAGTTAGTTAGTTAATTGAAAAATGGCAATCAGCCGCGATTGGTGTGGCGGGCTATTTCTGCCAGTGTCGCGTACTGGTGGGACAAAGTACAAAAAATAAAATAAAAATTGCAAAAAAATAAATTCCGTTTTGCATTGGGATATATTATAGGCTAAAACAAAATAAAACACACGTAAGTAGTAGGGATTGGCGGATTCTGGCTCACTTATTAGGTATGGTATCAAACGCGAATTTATTTAATAAGGTCGCGGGTGATCGAATCAAACCGCGATGCTCGCTAAGTTAGCGAACGTTCATCAAACTAATCCGCGATATTATTTTGATTAAACCGCGGATCAAAGTAATTCGCGATATTATTTTGATTAATCCGCGTATGAAATTAATTCGCGCCTAGTAGGACGCGAAGTCCAACTTTGCCAAAAAACCAAAAATGCCCTGTTTAGTTTTCTTCAATAATATTTTATCTTACTATACCTATTGTGAATTATAATCATTTCACCCGCAAGGTATTGCAAATATGTTACGAAAGGGTGGTTCAGTAGCGTCTTATTCTTCATATTATTTAAACGTTATGCAGCATGTTTTTACTTGTTAGATATGACTAACCAAATTCTTGTGATAACAATGTAGCCTCATGACGACGGTTACTTTTTGTGTTTCTTGGAAAATTACAAAGTTAAAATTAGTTTTTTTATCAAAAACCAAATTCTTGTGATAACAATAAAGGGAGAGAATTTGCTGCTTCCTCAATTATTTCTATTGTTCCTTTATCGGTTTGTAGTCTCATGACAACGACGGTTAATTGTTTACGCCTCGAACCACCTCCTTCTTCTAACTTTTTTTTTTTATCTATTTTGGATGGATATAAACCGAAGGGAGCTCATACATCTGTACATTTCAAATCTACCAGTGCGAGTGAAAACTTGAAACTTATTACCCAGTAAGAAGTTCCTGCATCGCTGCTATACAAAATGTCTGTGAGTATTGCTTTTAATTTTTTTATTTCTTTCTATTTGTGTAATCAAAATGTGTTTTTACTACCCATACTTTGGTCGCTAGATTTGTAATATTGTCTTATGATTTTAACAAAGTTTAGTTATTTTTCTGAGGCTTTTTATTCGATTCACTACTTTCTTCATTTCGCAGTTTGTTTTTTCAAACATTGTATGTTTTCATGGAACCATTTAATATTTAAATTCTTTGATAGAGATACATGTCCGTTTTATTTCAATGTAACTTAACAAACTTATTAATTTTGTTCTTTACTTTTGTTTCAGAATCAAGATACTTTTACATTAAAAAACTACTACTTTCCTAATACTCCCGACGAAGACGAAGAAATCACTCTACCGTCGTTCAGGATAAATACCCAAAACGTCGGTTGCAAAAGAGTGGCAAACAACATCGAAAAGTTTTTTGAAAAACCAAAAAGGAAGAAGAAGGGTGCTAAGTTATCATCGTGCGTCGGACATTGTAGTGAGGGTGGTGTAAGCTACATATCAACTAATGACGATGACGGTTCAAATGCGAGTCATCTTGTGAAAATCGAAATATATGACATGAACAAAATTCGCAACGTTTCCAATACGGAGCTTTGGAAACATACAGACGTGCGTGTGAAATATTACGCTCACAGCGGAGACGACCAACACTATCAGAGCACCCGAGATATCATCTACGAAATAACACAGAAAATAGCAACAAAAGAAGATTGTGCTAAGTTCTTTGTGGAGACTAAGGACAAAAAACCGTGAGATAACTCTTAAAGGTGTGATGTGATTCAGTGACAATACTAACTTTAACAATAAAACCAAGTGAGAGACACATAAAACTGTGAGTGCACGCAACTACCTGCTCAGTGTCTACAGTCTACTCGTCATAAAGATATACAATGCTTACAGAACAAGTAATTGAAAAGATGGGTAAAACAATAATTTTACGTGACTTCAAAAGATACATTCGATTGTGGTACCTTCAGAATGAATTACCACAATGGATGATGGAGGATACGGATATCAGTCCATTCTTTACACCTTGTCAAGGACATAAAGTACCATATGTTTACAATGAAACGGAAGAATGTAGTGAAATCGACGGAGTGCTTCCCATGGCAGGGTTTTGTTCAACATGCACTCAAAAAACTGCAGGTTAATAAATAAATTTTACCTTATCTTTGTTGTTTAATTTACTAAGGGTATTTCATTTTTTGAATGCTCTTTCCGAAGACATTTTAAATACAAATCTACCACAATATTCTATGTAAATGAGTCTTCAGATAGTTTTTCCTTAAATGAAATATCTTTATCAAATTTCTTTTAAATGAAAGATCCAAGTTTGTTACAAAAAATTTATTTTAATATAAAAATACAGACATGAATAGATTTCTTAAAATTAAATCGTTACATAAAGTATTTTCAGTAACCATGTTTATAAAATCAAACATCGGTATTTTGTTAAATCTAAAGTAAACAAACAAAAGACTATACATTCCACATACCGAAGTCATGTAGTTTTGTAGAACTGACCCATTACAAAAGTATTGCTTAGAGTTTCTCTTCAAAAAGTTTTCCAACATTAGTGTAGGCTTCCGACCAAACGAATCAAAATATTCCCCAATTCCATTACCATTAATGAAAATTGCTACCCAGTGAGATCCAGGTCTTGTGTCAGGATCTAAATTGCTTATTAAATAGGCAGGTAATGTAACTTTGACAGGTAAACGATTAGCAGCAAAAACATTCAATGTTAAGTCGGGGTGTATTTTCCACAAACATTTTTGTATGTCGATGGTGTTCATCTTAAACAAATTGATTTAACTATTGTAATCTAAAGTAATTTCACGGTTTTTATTAATTTCTAATATGTTGTCAAACTCTGCATATACTACGCAATTGATCGTGTCTTCAAGCGGAGATTCGAAACCTACTTCCAGTCGAACACATCCACGTTTTATGAGACTCCAATGTGAACTAGAGTTCGCAGACAAGTCAGGAGTCATATCAAATGCCAAAAGACAACCACCACGTGAGAAATCATATTCTGTTATTGCATTACCATCATTTGAAAAGTGAATACCAGTTCCCGAGAAAAGATTGTGATAGGCACTTGTAATTACGTTTTCAGAAAACGAAGGTTGCAAAGTTTTGGATGGTATTTGTTTACCGTCCACATATATACTAAATGAATTCAGACCAAAGTTATCAAAGTTATAGGGATTAGAGGTAAAACTACCATTAAAAGCAGATTTTTTTACAAAACCGACTATACACCGTTTAGGTGTCTGACCAAGGAATACATTATCCAATGTCTTAGTTTGAACTCCAGAAGAAATTGTTATAACTCCTGCTCGGGTAAGGGGGTATTTAGCAGTAGTTTTTAACAATACTTTTTCGTGAGCTAATAAAACCGAAGGATTTATTCGTACTTTTCGTACAAGCAACTGCGCAGCACTAATTTTAACTTTAAACTTGTGATCGTTGTTTGGACACATAAGATTGAATGATTCCTTTGTGCGAACTAACTTTAATCTCATTTCTACACCATTTAAAAGAAACTTTTCTTGATTGAATATATCCCCATGTACATGACCAATCATTTCAACAGTACGACTTCCCTTCACGAGTCTTCTTCTTGTAACGAAACCTCGATTTGATTCGTCACAATTATCCATGTTGCTTGCTGTATCCTGGTACCACATGGCACATGTGAGGTGATTAGTTTTAGCCGCAGATCCATAGTTAAGTAAATTTTCTATATATGCACGGTAAGCACATGTATTATTCGGTGGTGATATCAATTTTTGGTTTAAATAAACTTCAAGTTGATTAAACAATGAATGTAATCAGTTATTGATTGGAGCTACATTTGCATCCGCCGTAATCGATGTTGAATCCTGGTTAGTTACTTGAGCTTTGATGTTAAGTAATGTATGAGACAAATCTATGTATTCATCTCCAGCACCGGGTATAACGAATTCAATCGGTCCTTCATCACTTAGAGAAGAAATAGGACTATAATGCATCCAAGCTCCACTTTCAAGGCTTGTTTGTGTTGATGGTAAAGCAAATAAATCCAACTCCGATTTCACACACTCACGAGAATGATGATGTAAAAATAACATTTTTTAATTTGAGAATATATCTGGCATACGTTGTGTGCTCTTACGTGCTTTTGAAACACCTTTCCTCTTAGACGCTTTCGAAGAAGTGAGTGCCTTTTTACTGGTTCTTTTGATTTTATACCCGGATCCTAACATTAAAGAATCAATTTTTTCATCTGCCTTTCGTTTCAAATTGTTGCTGACAGCCTTCAAACGAGTTTTGACACTTTCGTTTAAAGGTCGAGTACTAATCATATCTGAAAGGAGGCCTACACCGGCATTGAGCGCTTCCTTACCTACTGTTTTTGCTCCACTAGTCAGCAAAGGCAAAACTGTCCTAAACAAGCCTCCTAAAAAACTCCCAATACCATGACCACGTTGAAAAGCAGCTCCTTTGTACACAATTCCTACACCTGAACCCGCTTGATGGGTATAATATTGCTCGTAAGGACAGGCCATTATAAAAAAAAAAGTAGAATGCTATTTAACTCGTTTGAAATGGAGTTTAATACACGCAGTCCCAAACTGGAATGGTACTTTTTCCCCAGTGTTCGTTCTTATATCTATTTCTAAAACATCAAATTCTCTTCGCAATACGGGAATATAATGTGCAGGAGAAAATACGTTCATTTTATAAGCACCATAAACATACTTTGCTGGATCCAAGGGAACTATTCTAAGCAAAGATGTCATCACATCTCCAACCATTTGTGGTTGAACGATATCAGAATAAACAAACAATTGCGATGGTAACCCTAGTAGCAAGTCAACAGGATATTTTCCCATAGTATTTTTGGTTTTTATAAAATTAGACCTTGGTTCAAACCCAAGCTGTAATCCAAGCGTAGTAGATGTTGTAACGGATGTTATGGAATCATTATTTGATGTAACCGATACACGTTTTGATATCTCATCGTAACGAAACTGAACACTGTCTTTTAGTAAAGGATTTTGATTAAAAGCCATTAAAAGATGATCAACAGAGTCATAAATAAAACACTTTTTACCGGATATTATCGCGTATATTTTAGTTAATTTTAAAATTATTTCGACGTTTCGGCATCTTTGCAGTTGCCGTGGTCACGATAGACTAAGGTGTTGTTCATCTATTGCCAGTAATAAAAACTACATGATTGTCAATACATATTAACGCCATCTGTTTCTCAGTCTTCTCGCATAACGTCCCGGATTGACACAAAAGGCACTGACTGTGTCCTGATTTTGCAGTCTAACAGTTTGCTGGTTTTTCATTTTGATGTTTTTAAGTATTGGATCCCATGTTGATGAAAGTTTCCAACCATCTTCTCTATTGAAATTTGGATGTTTTTTAATTTCAATAGTTTCTCTGACC
Source organism: Marasmarcha lunaedactyla (assembly GCA_923062675.1). Classification (NCBI taxonomy): domain Eukaryota; kingdom Metazoa; phylum Arthropoda; class Insecta; order Lepidoptera; family Pterophoridae; genus Marasmarcha; species Marasmarcha lunaedactyla. Next base: position 20,969,114 of record OV281360.1, on the reverse strand, counting down.
ATCCTAGGTATAAAATGTTTCTCTTTTGCTAGGATCTTCACGGTATCAAATCTTAAATAATGGTTGGGCTTGTCTATGGAATGTTCACAAACTGCAGATTTCGAGGTTCGTTTATTTTTAACATCAGAGATGTGTTCTTTAATGCGAGTTGACACATTTCGTTTGGTTTGACCGATATAAGAGAGCCCGCAGTCACAGTCGATTTTATAAACGCCTGGATCTTGTAAAGGGATGCTTGATTTTATTGGACGAAGATGCTGGCTTATCTTTGAGTGCGGCTTGTAGATAGTTTTGATTGAAGCTCGCCGAAGAATGCCTCCTATCTTGTCGGTAACACCCTTTATATACGGCAGGAATGCTGGTCTTCGTTCAACTGTGAGTGGCTTTACGCGGTTTCTGCGACGGCGACGCGGTGTTTTTAAATCGTTATCCCGTAGCACTTTAACCAGGTGGTTGAGTTCCTCATTAATGTGTTGGGGATCGCAGATTCCATGTGCTCTCTGAAACAAAGAGTTGCCTACGGCAGATAATTGGCTCGGGTGGTGATGGGATTTCCCATTTAGATATCGGTCAGTGTGGGTGGGTTTCCTATAAACAGTATGGCTAAGTGTACCATCAGGATTTCTTTGTATTAAGACATCTAAGAAAGCTAATTTGTTCTCCTGCTCCAATTCCATAGTGAATTTAATTTTAGAATTAAGGGAATTGAGGTGGTTTAGGAATGCAGTCACTTCATGCTTAGGTAATATAGTGTAGGTGTCATCAACGTACCTCTTATATATCTTCGGCACAACAGGTGCCATTCGGAGCGCTTGCTCCTCGAAGTTCTCCATGTAAATGTCAGCTACAACAGGTGACACCGGAGACCCCATGGCAACACCATCAATTTGAATGTAGTAATTGTTATTCCACATGAAGTAGCCAGATGTTAAACATAGCTCTAATAGTTCTGCATATTCCTCGGGCAAGTTTGACTCACTTAGCTTCCTTTTTACTATATCAATGCAGTCTCTAACAGGTAGTGAGGTGAATAGAGACGACACATCAAAGCTAACCATAGTTTCATTGTTAGTTAACTTGAGATTTTTAAGGTCACTAACAAATTGGTAAGAATCCTTTACATATGCACTTGTCTTTCCTCGCAGTTGTGAGAGCACAATTGCTAAGTGCTGGGCCAGCTTGTAAGTTGGTGTGTCTAGCTGGCTCACAATAGGTCTCAAAGGTACTTTAGCTTTGTGTATTTTCGCGAAAGTTGAAGATTTTACGAATAAAAGGGCATACTATGTCTACAACATCTATAAAAATAAACAAATTAGCAAATTTCAAAAACTCAATAACAAAAGGATGACTCATGAACCCTTTCAGCCTTCAATCAGCTCAACCACAGAGAATCAATCAACTTTTTCGCTTGAACGTACAGTTGTCAATGTGTCAAAACAAACATTGGAAACAAATGTTATAAAAGTTTTATCGAAGGGCTTAAATTTTGCACCAACTCCGTCTAGAATACCGGTAGAAGACATAATCTGTCGCGTAGAAGACTGTCTTTTCACAAACAAACTTTCAAAGGAAGATTCTGAAAGTATACGGCAAGATATCTCCGGCGTATTAAGACGCAATAGTCTACCGAAATCGAATCTTTCCAGAGAAGAACGCCTTGCATTGAAGACCTTACGCAATAATGACGAGTTAACAGTTCTCCGTGCAGATAAAGGAAATGCTACCGTAGTGATGGATACATCTGAATATAACGAAAAAATCTTGGAGTTGTTAGCGGATGAAAACACATACAAAATGGTGAATTATGACCCCACCAACAGGATTATGAAGAAAACATCCACTTTAATACAAAAACACAAAGACTTGTTACATTTAGATGTGAAAAAGTTAACACCAGCAAGTGCAAAACCACCAAAATTGTATGGGTTACCAAAAATACACAAAGCTAAAGTACCTTTGAGACCTATTGTGAGCCAGCTAGACACACCAACTTACAAGCTGGCCCAGCACTTAGCAATTGTGCTCTCACAACTGCGAGGAAAGACAAGTGCATATGTAAAGGATTCTTACCAATTTGTTAGTGACCTTAAAAATCTCAAGTTAACTAACAATGAAACTATGGTTAGCTTTGATGTGTCGTCTCTATTCACCTCACTACCTGTTAGAGACTGCATTGATATAGTAAAAAGGAAGCTAAGTGAGTCAAACTTGCCCGAGGAATATGCAGAACTATTAGAGCTATGTTTAACATCTGGCTACTTCATGTGGAATAACAATTACTACATTCAAATTGATGGTGTTGCCATGGGGTCTCCGGTGTCACCTGTTGTAGCTGACATTTACATGGAGAACTTCGAGGAGCAAGCGCTCCGAATGGCACCTGTTGTGCCGAAGATATATAAGAGGTACGTTGATGACACCTACACTATATTACCTAAGCATGAAGTGACTGCATTCCTAAACCACCTCAATTCCCTTAATTCTAAAATTAAATTCACTATGGAATTGGAGCAGGAGAACAAATTAGCTTTCTTAGATGTCTTAATACAAAGAAATCCTGATGGTACACTTAGCCATACTGTTTATAGGAAACCCACCCACACTGACCGATATCTAAATGGGAAATCCCATCACCACCCGAGCCAATTATCTGCCGTAGGCAACTCTTTGTTTCAGAGAGCACATGGAATCTGCGATCCCCAACACATTAATGAGGAACTCAACCACCTGGTTAAAGTGCTACGGGATAACGATTTAAAAACACCGCGTCGCCGTCGCAGAAACCGCGTAAAGCCACTCACAGTTGAACGAAGACCAGCATTCCTGCCGTATATAAAGGGTGTTACCGACAAGATAGGAGGCATTCTTCGGCGAGCTTCAATCAAAACTATCTACAAGCCGCACTCAAAGATAAGCCAGCATCTTCGTCCAATAAAATCAAGCATCCCTTTACAAGATCCAGGCGTTTATAAAATCGACTGTGACTGCGGGCTCTCTTATATCGGTCAAACCAAACGAAATGTGTCAACTCGCATTAAAGAACACATCTCTGATGTTAAAAATAAACGAACCTCGAAATCTGCAGTTTGTGAACATTCCATAGACAAGCCCAACCATTATTTAAGATTTGATACCGTGAAGATCCTAGCAAAAGAGAAACATTTTATACCTAGGATGGTCAGAGAAACTATTGAAATTAAAAAACATCCAAATTTCAATAGAGAAGATGGTTGGAAACTTTCATCAACATGGGATCCTATACTTAAAAACATCAAAATGAAAAACCAGCAAACTGTTAGACTGCAAAATCAGGACACAGTCAGTGCCTTTTGTGTCAATCCGGGACGTTATGCGAGAAGACTGAGAAACAGATGGCGTTAATATGTATTGACAATCATGTAGTTTTTATTACTGGCAATAGATGAACAACACCTTAGTCTATCGTGACCACGGCAACTGCTAAGATGCCGAAACGTCGAAATAATTTTAAAATTAACTAAAATATACGCGATAATATCCGGTAAAAAGTGTTTTATTTAAAGTATGTATCGCGAAAACCTTAGAAAAGATTTAACAGAGTCATAGTTTGTTGCTGGTATATGTGATTTGTATTCCACTTTGACCAAAGCAGGTTCACTCAATAAACGTTTATTTTTGCTTATATAAACCACGTTTTCATGTTCCCGAACATTTATTATGGTACATGGATAGTGATATTCCACTAACCCAACTTCCCACTCTCCTTCAAGCTTGATTGTTTTTGGTAATTTCGTAAAAAAGTTTGTTGTTTTATTATCCGGAAAATATGAAAGCGAGCTATTGCTCAGTAACGTTAGATAAAAACTTTCATCACTCATATTTGTTCTAACGTTTGAGCTGATATCCAACTATTAAATTTATTCGGGTAACCTTTCCACTTAACCAACACTTCCTTTCTGTTACCAGAATACCTAATACCTATGATTTTATCTATTTTGTATTTAGTGGTGGGGTCATAAGTAACTTTTTGCAGCTCCTTACCATAAAAAGTACCTACAATTGGTTCATTTTGCAAATCTTTTAAAGTATAAACCAATAGTGGTTTTCGTTTGACAATAGAAGTAATAATAAATATTTCATCACTCCAGTTAGTCTCATAACCTTTTTGAAATACGTGTTTATGTTTTGTTATTCTCACAAAATCACCAACTTGCAATGAGGATGTGTAATGGATCTTAGAATTACTTTTTCGTTCATACAAATTACACCAAACCGTCATGATGTTACTTGAATTAACATCACATGGTCGCATTTTAATACTAGAATGATAACTCATTGTTAGCGACGCGACATGAAATGGATTCGGCATAATAGGGACATAGCCATTCAAATAGTTTTGTAAATAACGCTAGTCCACGCCCTCACTACTTGCGCCCGTCCTCGGATAGGTGGTTATTTTCGAGTGTGACGTAAGCAAGTACTAATAAGATTCTTATTATGATGTTATAGGAACCTAGGTATAGGTATATTTTGAATTCTATTTTGATAACTTTGATTTATGGTTGAATTGATGATGTTTGTGTTTAATAAAGTTCTTAGAGATTTCATTGGTATAATATAAGCATAATATGAGTAGCTTTATGTATGTTTTGGATAGAATTTAGACCTAGGTTATTTGTCAAATACTAATTTGTTTAGATTTGTCATAATTATGGTAATTTTATGGTTATTTCGTATCAGATTAGGTACATAATGGCAGATATAACGTTATTGTATATAGGTTCATATAATAAAGTACGCATTTGAAGTAATAAATGACGTAACATGGTTAGATATTTTCTCGTTGAATAACTACGTAATTATAGGGTTTATTGTTATGTTTTTTTGATAATAATGTGTAAATTGCTTTCTTTTATCGAAATGTAATAATTATTTTCATGGTGTTTTACGTATTTGAAGAGAATAACGAGAAAACCTTTGTTGTTGTATATGTTCCTAATTGGTAGTTATATCTTGTTTGATTATGTTAAAAACTAATTGTAATTAGAATGTTTGTATATTTTAATAATGTAAAATGATAAAATTATGTTTGTAACCGTTTCGCCTTAGGTACAATGTTAGGCTAAGTAAATAGTCTGCCGGCGCAAACGGTGTTTTGAGATAGTCTTTGTTCTAGAAAGTTTTTTGTATTTAATTTTATCAAATTGGTATTTATGTAAACATATAGGAATCGTTTCGCTCTATTATTTGAATATAATATTGTAATAGTTTTGCTTAATAGTTTGAAAGATAATTCGATGTAAAGTTTAGAATCCAAGTAAAACTTAAGTGTAATTAGGTGCAAATTGCACAAACGCGCCAGCCAATCGAGAGCTGGAATTATTTAGGGCGAAATTTGTATAAAAGGCGCACGCCGAGCTTTGGAAGTCAGTTCGGTGCCCACAAGCAAGAAAACAACATCTAATAAGAAGAAAGAAATAGTTCGGTGCCTGCAGCGAAGAAAACAACAAGAAGAAAGAAAAAGTCTAATAAGAAGAAAGAAAAGTCTAAGAAGAAAAGTTCAGAAGAATCCAACTAGAAGAAAGAAAGTGCTGTTCGGTGAATCCGGAGGCCAGTGAAGACCCAAGAAGACGTAAGCGCTGTTCGGTGTATCCGGAGGCCAGTGAAGAGGTCTGAAGAAAGAAACTGAACTACAGGAACGATTGCGGTTCATAGGCTTGTTTAAACTTAAGGTTTATTTTGGTATCCGCAATAAACGTTCTTACTTTGAAGACGTGTTGTTTTCACTGCGCTCCAACCTGCACTCGATCAAGTCGGGTGTCACTCCGTGGTTCGTCAGGTCGTGGTGTCTTCGGGGCCAAAGGGTACATACGGCGGCATCTTCTCCAGCCGGCGCAAAACTCCGCAACAGTTTTCCTGGTCCTTCGAGCCGAGATCCTGGATCAAGAAGATGCCAACCACACGGTCGACTGGAAGAACGAAGCCCACCACCGCCACGGAGTCTTCGAGGGACTGGAGCGCAGCCACGCCGACAGAGACGACAGACACGATGGGGTCGTCTACAGGGTCGACGTTAACACCAGGGGCACCAACTCACGCCACGCCGAAGGTTGCACCGTACCGCCAGCAATGGATGGGGTTGCGTCGAGGGGCGCTGCGGACGAAGAGGCACGGTTCGCGGTACCAGCGCCCGTGGAACCCAGGAGGGTTGGTTCCACCACCAGGTCGAGGGCTTCCAGAAGAAGGGAAGCCGAATTGAAAATGGAGATAGCCCAGAGGAAGCTGGATCTCGCCGAGGCCGAACTGGAGCTCGTGCGGGTCGAGTCCGGCAGCGAAGAGGACTTCGCAGACGAGGAGCGGCAGCACCACGTGGAGGAGTGGCTACAGAAGACCGAGAGGAGAGCGAGGGTAATGCCACCCTTGGTGCCGCCGTCGCGACCACCGTCACCACCACCACCACCGCGGCTACCACAGCCGCCGCCTGCATCTGGGAAGACCGACATCCAGGAGTTGGCTGAAGCATTGGGGAAGCTACCTAGAGGCCGGTCGGAAGCTGTACACATCGAGCTTCCCAACTTCGATGGCGCCGCCGTTCAAGAGGACGTTCGAAGACACGGCACCCAGCTTCAGTCACGTGCAGAACCTGGCCAGATTACGGAAGGCGCTGCAAGGCAGGGCGCGAGAGGTAGTGAAGAGCCTCTTGTTTACGGCGGAGCATCCCAGAGAGGTCATGAGGGGGCTACAACTGAGGTTCGGAAGACCCGAAGCTCTGGCAACTGCGGAGCTGGAGAAGCTGGAGAACCTGCCACGGGTCACAGAGGATCCGAACGACGTGAGCACGTTCTACAGCCACGTGAGGAACGCCGTGGCCACGATCAAGGCAATGGGGGCAAGCAAGTACTTAGATGCCCTTAGAACCACGAGGGCCCTCATTGCAAAGATGCCGACTACGATGAAACACCGGTGGATCGCATACAAGAGGATGAATCCTGACGAAGAACTTCGGGACCTGGAAGTCATGAACGCATTCCTGGAGGCTGAAAGCGATTGGTACGCGGAAATAGCCGACCCTGAAGTATCCTGGAAGAAAGAAGACCGTCAGCGATCTGCACCACCGAAGACATCATGGGGCCACGAGCGAAGACCAGTGAAGAAGGTTCACTACGTGCAGGGGAATGAAGAGCACCCCCGCAAGAATCGGTGTCCAGTGTGTAACGGCGAGCACTGGATTTACGAATGCAGGAAGTTCAAAGAAGCAAACCTTAGTCGAAAGTACGAAATGGCTAAGAAGGCAATTTTATGCTTCAGGTGTCTACGAGGAAGACATTCAAGGAAGACCTGCAGGGCAGCAGACTGCAAGAAGTGCGGAAGATGGCACCACACTAGTCTTCATGAAAAAGCCGTCCACCAGCAGCTGTTGGGGATAGAGAAGAATCCCGCTGCAATGTCTCCAGTCGCAGAGAAGAGCCCAAGGAAGTCGTCACCTCCGTGCACACTGCCAGTGATGGGCAGGTGTATCTGAAGATGATCCCAGTGGACCTGTATGGACCGAAGGGCGCAGCACGCGTACTGGCCCTTCTGGATGAGGGGTCAACAGTCACGTTATTGGATGCTGGGGTGGCGCAGATGATTGGGACTGAAGGCAAGGCGAGTCCGATAACTATCGAGACAATTGGAGAACATGGAATCAAGAGGTGCGACTCGCAGGAGATAAGTGTCAAGATCAAGGGAGCTCATCGTAAGAAGAAGGAAACGATTGAAGTTCGAACAATCGACAGTTTGAAGCTCTCAAGACAAGGTGTGGATCGAGGTGTCATCCAAGGATGCTCGCACCTGCAAGGCATCCAAGGTCAACTGATATATGAAAATGAAGAGCCAAAACTTCTCATCGGGCAAGACAACTGGGGTCTCATCGTCACGAGAAGACTCAAGAAAGGGAAAAGGTCCGATCCAGTTGCATCACTGACGAGCTTGGGATGGGTCCTCCACGGGCGTCACAACGGGAAGACGTCACCAGTACAGTTCGTCAACCACAGCAGACTCATCGAAGAAGATGAGACAGAAGCCTTGGTGCGGCGACACTTCAACATCGAATCAATCGGAGTGCAGCCTCGCCGCCCGAGCAACGACGCAGACCAACGAGCGCTTGAGGTCCTGCAGTCAACGACGAAGCGCCTTCCAGAGGGGAGGTTTGAATCCGGGCTGCTGTGGAAGAGTGAAGACGAAACCCTCCCAAACAACTACGTGCAAGCTCATCGACGTCTTATTGGGATTGAAAGGAAATTGGACAAGGATGCAACCCTGAAGACGTCATATGAAGACCAGATGAAGAAGCTGATACAAAATGGTTATGCAGAGAAGGCTCCAGTATCAACGACCGCTGGAAGAACATTTTATTTGCCGCATTTTGCGGTAATGCATCCCGTGAAGAAGAAGCCAAGGATAGTCCTGGATTCTGCTGCTTTGACGGGAAGTGCCTGAACGACGCACTCCTGCCGGGACCAGATCTTCTGCAATCGCTATTTGGGGTGCTTGTGAGGTTCAGAGAGAAGCCGGTCGCCGTCGTCGCCGACATTCAAGATATGTTTCTGAGGGTACAAATGCGTGAAGAGGACCGCGACAGCCTGAGGTTCCTGTGGCGCGGCGACAGAAGAAATGGGACACCAGACGAATACCGAATGTGCTCAGTGGTGTTTGGTGCGGCTTCATCACCATCTACGGCGATATTTGTTATGAACAAGAACGCAGAAGATTTCAGAGAAGATTACCCGGCGGCAGTGGAAGCTATCAAGAAGAATCACTATATGGATGATTATTTGCAGAGCTTTGCCACAGAAGAAGATGCAAGAAAGATCGCGCATCAGGTGCAAAGCATTCACGCAAAGGCAGGCTTCCACTTGAGGGGATGGAGCAGCAACAGGCCGAAGATCCTCGACGGGATAGGAGATCAGCTCAAAGAAGACAGTACAGAACTGGTTGCTGAAAAGAAGACCCTTGGGCTGAGATGGCTGATGGCAGAAGACTTGCTGGCCTTCAACTTTGGGTTCCGGAATACCAGCCCGGACATATTCGAAGGCAAGAAGACGCCGACGAAGAGAGAAGTCACCAGCGCCGTGATGTCCACCTTCGACCCCCTGGGCCTTGCTACCCCAGTCTTAATTCAGGGAAAGAAGCTAATTCGGGACATATGGCGCGGGGAGATCGGCTGGGACGACGAGATTCCCGAAGACCAGCGAGCAGCCTGGGCCAAATACGTGAAGGAAGTGTCCTTATTGAGAGACCTTCAAATACTCAGATGCATCTCACCGAAATCGGAAAAGGCAGCGAGTCAAGAGGGAACCCGGTGGAAGTTCATACCACCTGGCTGTCCAAACATGGGCGGCGCTTGGGAAAGGCTCGTACGATCGGTGAAGACGGCTCTGACGACGGTGCTGCAGTCCAGGACACCACAAGAGGAAGTCCTACACACGCTGATGACTGAAGTCGAACACGTGGTGAACTCGAGGCCACTCACCCACGTTAGCGTAGACCCTGACGACGAGGAAGCTCTAACGCCGAACCACTTTTTACTTGGCAGATCTTGTGGAGCACCGGCGCCTGGAGAGTTTGCAGACGTCGAGCTCGTCGGGAGGGCAACGTGGAAGACGGCACAACGGCTGACGGATCACTTCTGGAACAGATGGATCAAGGAGTATCTACCTACCCTGCTGCCGAAGAAGGTCAACGGAGCAGCAACGCAAGATCCGCGCGTTGGCGACATTATCATGGTCGTCGACGCAACACTGCCGAGGAACACCTGGCCGAAAGGAAGAGTTCACCGAGTCTACCCTGGACCTGATGGGAGAGTTCGAGTTCTGGACGTGCAGACACCATGGGGGATCCTGAGGCGGCCAACGAGACGGGTCGTCATCCTGGTTCCAGCTGCAGCGTCGCAACCGCAGGATGGAGTGCTACGCACTGCGGGGGAGACTGTTAGCGACGCGACATGAAATGGATTCGGCATAATAGGGACATAGCCATTCAAATAGTTTTGTAAATAACGCTAGTCCACGCCCTCACTACTTGCGCCCGTCCTCGGATAGGTGGTTATTTTCGAGTGTGACGTAAGCAAGTACTAATAAGATTCTTATAGGAAATTATGATGTTATAGGGACCTAGGTATAGGTATATTTTGAATTCTATTTTGATAACTTTGATTTATGGTTGAATTGATGATGTTTGTGTTTAATAAAGTTCTTAGAGATTTCATTGGTATAATATAAGCATAATATGAGAAGCTTTATGTATGTTTTGGATAGAATTTAGACCTAGGTTATTTGTCAAATACTAATTTGTTTAGATTTGTCATAATTATGGTAATTTTATGGTTATTTCGTATCAGATTAGGTACATAATGGCAGATATAACGTTATTGTATATAGGTTCATATAATAAAGTACGCATTTGAAGTAATAAATGACGTAACATGGTTAGATATTTTCTCGTTGAATAACTACGTAATTATAGGGTTTATTGTTATGGTTTTTTGATAATAATGTGTAAATTGCTTTCTTTTATCGAAATGTAATAATTATTTTCATGGTGTTTTACGTATTTGAAGAGAATAACGAGAAAACCTTTGTTGTTGTATATGTTCCTAATTGGTAGTTATATCTTGTTTGATTATGTTAAAAACTAATTGTAATTAGAATGTTTGTATATTTTAATAATGTAAAATGATAAAATTATGTTTGTAACCGTTTCGCCTTAGGTACAATGTTAGGCTAAGTAAATAGTCTGCCGGCGCAAACGGTGTTTTGAGATAGTCTTTGTTCTAGAAAGTTTTTTGTATTTAATTTTATCAAATTGGTATTTATGTAAACATATAGGAATCGTTTCGCTCTATTATTTGAATATAATATTGTAATAGTTTTGCTTAATAGTTTGAAAGATAATTCGATGTAAAGTTTAGAATCCAAGTAAAACTTAAGTGTAATTAGGTGCAAATTGCACAAACGCGCCAGCCAATCGAGCGCTGGAATTATTTAGGGCGAAATTTGTATAAAAGGCGCACGCCGAGATCTGGACCAGCTTAAGGCTGCCCAGGCCGTTTAATCAACAATATATAAATGTCATTTGCACCTTAAGTGATTAAGTATTCCCAGCGGGTCCCTGCTTGCGCGCCCACCTCCCAACCCGGGTGTCGCTCCGATGAAGGCTGACAGCATTCCCATGCTACAGCCGCTTGGGTGGTTTTTAGTGGGTAGGTGCCACTTTGGTGAGTCCCACATAACCCCGCAGACGGCTGCGGAGGTATTCATGACGAATCTTCCACCTCCCTCCCGAGAGAGGGTGCTTCGGCAGCAAAAAAAAAAAAAAAAAAAACTTTGGAAGTCAGTTCGGTGCCCACAAGCAAGAAAACAACATCTAATAAGAAGAAAGAAATAGTTCGGTGCCTGCAGCGAAGAAAACAACAAGAAGAAAGAAAAAGTCTAATAAGAAGAAAGAAAAGTCTAAGAAGAAAAGTTCAGAAGAATCCAACTAGAAGAAAGAAAGTGCTGTTCGGTGAATCCGGAGGCCAGTGAAGACCCAAGAAGACGTAAGCGCTGTTCGGTGTATCCGGAGGCCAGTGAAGAGGTCTGAAGAAAGAAACTGAACTACAGGAACGATTGCGGTTCATAGGCTTGTTTAAACTTAAGGTTTATTTTGGTATCCGCAATAAACGTTCTTACTTTGAAGACGTGTTGTTTTCACTGCGCTCCAACCTGCACTCGATCAAGTCGGGTGTCACTCCGTGGTTCGTCAGGTCGTGGTGTCTTCGGGGCCAAAGGGTACATACGGCGGCATCTTCTCCAGCCGGCGCAAAACTCCGCAACACTCATATTATAAGACTTTAATAAATCTTTTAAAATATCGATATACTTATATGTATTTTTGTGAGTAAAGTATCGCCACATTTTCATCTTTAATGTTCTTTGGAATCGTTCTACGATACTAGCTTTAATATCTGGATTATTTGTGGTATAGTAATTTACATTGTTACTTTTTAAAAATGAAATTACATCTCTCGATGCAAATTCCGTACCTTTATCAGATTGTATATGGGTTGGTGTAGCATTTGCTTCGTTAAATATACTTTGAAAGCACTTTTTGATGGACTCAGAATTTTTCTTTTTGATTGCTCTTGCAAAAGCATATTTACTAAAAACATCAATAACACAAAGTATGTATTTATAACCATCATTATATTGACTATAAGATCGCATATCACTTAAATCTGCTTGCCATAAAACATAAAAATTTGACAAAATGTATTTATTTCTTACAAACTTTTTATGAACTGGTTTATGTAATGTATATGTCTCTTGTTTTTGTAACCATTGTTGAAATTGTTTTTTATTCATTTTACCCCTTAAGGCACTTGACAACTTATTAACGCTACTGTACCCCGCTGGATGTGAAACATCATAATAAATTTGATCTATATCTAGTACGGGTTCCATCTCTCCCAATCAAGTTTTTTCCGAGCTTTTTTCAATGATTCTGATGACAATGATCTTTTGTTTGATGTTGATGGTGTCTCATGAGGTTGTAGCGTATCTTTAATTTCTATTATGCTATTTTGCAGGTACTCGTATATATCAGGATTACCGATACATCTGATCGGTACTTGTATAATTGATAATACTTTAAGGTAAGGGTCGCTTCCAATTGGTGTAGGACGTTTTAATTTCCTCAGTGTGTTATTAACTAATTCGGTGATATTACTGAATGGAATAGCTTTATCTTGGATTATTACAGTACCATTTTCATCCCCTCGTATTTTTTCCTTATTTTTTTGTAAACAATCCAGTAATGTTTCAGCTCTCTTTTGATAACTTTTTGGTATAGATTGAAGGATTTCTGGAACCGAATACGCGTCTTTCCGCGGAATATTACTCTCAACGACTGATGGTGGTGTTTTAAAGAGTTTTTTTTCTCATCGTTGAAATGCAAATATCTTTGCAACGTCTGAAGGTATAAAGTCCATTTTTCACGATCATCTACTTTACTTTTCATAATTTTTTGCATTTCAACATCCAAACGAGATAAAGTTTCTTCAGTTGGGTTTTCCCTTTCCTTGAGTCTTTCGAGTGCACTCGATTCAATCAAAACCATTTTTTTTACGTTAGACATAATGTTTTTACTTTAAGAACGAGTTATTGTATTCAAAATAGTACTTAAAACAGCACCCAAGATTAAAGGTAAAAATGCACCACCTTTTTGTATAATAATTTGCTTTTTAGATTTAGTATTCCCTTTGGATATTAATTTTCTTAATATTTTTCTGTACTTCTTTAATTTGCTCTTATCTTTATCTTTTAGTGACACTTTTCCTTTTAATACATTAAAAATACATTCAATTAGACAATGTATTTCTGTATCCCCACAGGTTTTGAGTAGCGCTGCTCTGTACTTTGGTTTTAGTGAATGTAATGATCGTAATAAGTCCTTACGGGAAGTTACTCGACCAAGCATCATTTTAAGACTAAATAAATTTTATTGTGTTATAAAATATATATATCGTGATTCAAATGACATCAGTTGAAAAAAAACAGTTCAATTTACAAATATTGAAAGTTGATTCACTTGTATCTTTTAAATCAATTTTTTCTTTAAGAAAATTTAAAAGAAAGTCACAAAGATTCTTTATTTCATCATCATCACACTTTTCAAACAATTGTTCACGATATTGAGCTTTGATTATTTTTAATACTCTAAACAAATGATTAAGGTTTGTAGATTCTGCTTGAGCCATTATTTAGAACTGATAAGAGTCGATCGCTACGTGTTCTATTTATACCCTTTTTTAGGAATGTAAACAACACAGTTATTATCAGATGGAAATATTTTGCTTTTGAAGCGATGCATGTCATTGGTGTTTTGTTTCAGATCAATTAATAAATATCCGTGAGCTTCGGTGGTTGCATCTTTGTATGCTTCTTCAACAAACTTCGAATTATCTGGATAAACTTGTCTAGCCAAATGTCGTATCTGTGTTCTGTCTCTTGGATTTTTAAAATAAATTATGTAACTAGAGTTTAATGAAATATCACGTTGTCCTTTTCCTTGATGGAATATGTTTTGTGTAATATAAAACACACTCAGATTTCTGTGGTGACTGCCTTTCGTAAAAATATCAACAATCCTTCCATCTGATTCCCTCATGAGATCATCAATTATAAGTAGTCTTGGAGATTTACCGTCAATCATGCTAAGATCTGGGATCCCTTGATAGTAAGTAACATTTTTTAAATTATACAAGGGTTGCATTTCATCAAAACACCAAATAATTTCAGAAAAGCTAATGTTACAAATTTCATTACAGTATTTCAAAAAGTTTGTAACAAAATTTCATTTTCCACAACCACTAGGACCTGCAACAATTGCAGTGAATGGATGAAAAAAGTGGACCATGATTATGATTATTAAATGGAGTTCGGAACGTGTTACTCTAGTGAAAATAAAAATGCAAATACTGTTCAGGTTTAATGCACAATTTATTTATAATATAAAAATTAACCCTAAACAAAGTGGAGATAAAACTTAAACTAATTAATAATTTAAAAGATGGTTACAAAAACTAAACTTAAAACTATGTTTTTAAAATAAGTACATAAAAATTTTAAATTAAAAATTTTATTATGTCTGACATACAAAATTTTACACAAACAATACAAGTTGTATGAACAACACATAGTGATCACATCAATTTTTCTTTTTATTCTTTAGGAATTCTAAAATGCCCCCAAGCTAGTGTATTTGTTGAATTTGGTAAAATATATCGTTTAGTATCAGAGTAACTCAAACTGATTTTATGAATTTTTTGTGTAAATAATACATGTTTTATGGATCTAAATCGCAACATTTTACTTATTTTATTGCATTTTTTGAATAAACAAGTTTTGTAATCTTCTAAATTGAATGTTTTTGTAACGCATTTATTAACACCCTTTGCTTTTGTTGTTAAGTTATCTTCTACATCAATCGCATACATTTTCGCACGAAGACCAACGAATTCTTTACATATTTTACCATTATTTTCGTCTTTGAAGAACCCTAACTTTTTTTTATTAATTAATGGAAAACCATATTCATTATTAGTTGCATAATCGGATGTATCAAAGTATAAATGTAAGTCTGATTTAATATCTTTATATAAATCATCTGTGAATACTTGATAAACTAAGCTGTCGGTGTCGGTATACAATAATTTAAGATTGTTTTGAAACTTTTGTTTCATGTGATTATAATGGAAATTATACATTAATGTTTTTGATATATCTAAAATGCAAAACCCTAAATAAATGGGTTTGTTAAAAAATAATTTTGTCTTATTTAATTGTATTGCAACTAAACTTTCCGAAAATATTGACAAACTGTGGAATTCAGGTTTCGCAACAAGCGATTGTGCACCTTGAACTTTACCACGATTTTCCCAGTGATTTAATAATTTAACGTCCACTCTCTTCGCAATGTTTTCCATAGTCTTTCCAAACACTGAATTGTTCATAAGTTTAAAAAAAATCTTTTTCGAAATCGTTTGAAGACTGTGCTCGTAATTGAGTATTCAAATCAATGTATGTTTTTAACCAAGCGCTTTGTTTAAACTTAAGTATTCTGTGTATTTTACGTAAATTAAACCGTTCTTTAAACATTGTTTTAAATTTCTATAATGTATGATATATCTTGATTTGTTATTTAGGTTTGGAATTAATTTTTTTTCTCTGCAATTAGCAACAGTAAGGCTTTCAGGATAAAAAGGTAAATCTGAATGAGAATCGTGTAAGCTATGAGGGTAATCTAAATCAACTTCCAATATATAACCATATTCCGCCTCATCCGAAATGTTAAAGTCAGTATTGATATCAACCCATTGAAATTCACCTGTAGGTAGGTATTGGGACATAGCCCATCCATATAAGTTATTAGCATCAAGGTAAATGAGGAAGGAAGACTCGATCTCTCTGTTATATTCATTCATGAACTTATTATTTGCCTTTGCATATCTGTTACTACATTGGGATTGGGAATTGGGATTGGGAATTGGGAATACATGGGAATTGGGATTACTACCTTTTTGTATAAAAGCAATTATATCAAAATCTGTAAGCAACTCCAATTTAACTTTTGTATGAATTAGCATAGCATCCCAACTTAATCCGGGTGCAGTGAAGTAATGGGTTGGATCTAATCCATAAGTTTTGAGACAGACTTGTCGAAAATTTTCGAAAATATCAGCTAATAATAAAACATCAGTTTTTAAGTAAAGATCAGAATAATCATTCATGTTTTTACATTTAAAATGATTCCAAACATCTTTTGCATGTTCGTAATCGTTCTCAGAAATGTTGCTATCATTTATTGAACTATAAAATTGATCTCGAGTTGGAAGACAAGTCATTTCTAACGACTTAAATGAAGTCATGATTTCATAGGGGTACACACCCTTTCGGAGTAAACGTTTGAAGTCATTTTTGTCAGGAAAGTTTAAACCGAGTTCATGGAATTGTTCAGGCTTTAAATTATGAGCAAGTTTTTCCAGACTACACGACATAAGTTTTATAGAATCTACAAATCGTAATTTAAAAGGAGTTCCGGCAATATTTAAGTTTTTGGTAAAAGAAATATATTTTTCTTTATTCTGTGGAATTATCTCTATTTCACCTTCCTGAATATTTAAAGCATGTACAAGAAAATGAGCGTCGTAATTACTTAAATTGTGGAAAAATTTTGGAATGAATTTTTGCGGTTTATATTGTTGTGCACATAATTTATGGGCTACGCCAGCGTATTTACCATTATGCCAGTCAAAGTTCACAAATTTTTCAACATTTAATTTTTTTTCACAAATGTAGCAAACTTCACTATTCGAAATGTTAAGCTTTTGTGTATCGGTCAATTCTTTTGCGGGAGATTTTATAACAATTTTCGGAACTAACGATTCTAAATCTTCTTTCACGGAACGAATAAAAAGTTGGGCACAATTTGGACCTGTATATGTTTTGTAGCGCGAAAGTCTATCATTAAAGGAACATTTTATATAATATCCAAAACTGTACACTTCATGTTTTTGTATTTCAATAGTAGACGATTGATTGGGATCGTTTTCACAAGTATTGATTGGATTAAGAAACGCTTCGAAATCAGCATACACAACAAATGGTACTTTCAGCTTACGGTCGTATCTATCAAACGTAATTTGGTTATTTGAAACGTTTTCGCCAAACCAATTTTTCTTTTTAGAAATCTGATCACTAGGTAAGTCTACTTTAATTTGACCGCAGTCACGTTGTTGGTGTTCTAGCAACTTTGATTTGATAGAAAAATTAAGCAAACAACCATCGCAAATATGAGCGGAAGACTTGTGTGAGTTTAATTGCCTACTCACTAATCTAGATAAGTTTTTAATGTAACAATAGTGACCAGAAATCCCTCTGGCAAGGTAAAGAAGGTTAATGTGAACAGTTTTACGAGATTTGGTGTGATATAGAGGACCTATAATTTGATTGAGTTTACTTTTCGTATCGTATTCTAATCCAAAAACGTTGATACTAATATTGTTAAGTTTTTCAAACTTATGTATATCCTTAATTTTAATGGGAAACGGAATGTTTTCAAACTTCAGTTTATTCATATGCTTTACGTATGAAGTCATCCTATCTGAATTACTATTGGTAGGAAATAATGCAGATAAAATTGCCCACATAAAACATTGATGGTCATTATTTTTAACATTTATAACCGCTTTTTTTAACTTAATATCAATTGGTAAATCAATAAATGAAGATCCACGTAAAGGATTGAATTGATTGACATTCATATCTAAATGTTTTATCTTTTCTAAAGACCAACCACTATCTTTTTTTTCAAAATTGCTAACTTTATTTGTAATTTCGTTATTTATTGAAGCAAAAATCATTTTTAAATCGTCACCATGGCAGACAGTCCAATTTAACGTTTGGAAATCAAATGTATTCTTTTGCTGTTTAGTTTCTTGTGTGAAATCAGCTTTTAAAATAAAGTTCACTTTGATTATTGTTCGTTTTTGAATGCATTCTTCTAACAATAAAAATATGGTTTCCTTAATATTTGTGAGGAACGATTCTGGTGTTTCAAAGTAATTATTTATTTCGTCATTGGACTCAGAAGTGATTCTAAAAGTAAGAAGGCGGTTGCCGAACGCGGAATCGATTAGATCAACGTTTTTAAGTTTTTTATGCGATGATAGCACATGACTTTTATGACTTTCACTTTTCAAATGGCTAGCAAAGTATTTTTTTGAAACATTTTTTTTACAAATCATACATTCAATGCGATCACTATGTTTTGAACTTACGTTTGATCCATGTTTTACTTCTTCTGAACTTGTTGACGGCAGACATACGGCAGACAGACAGACGCTTCGCTCCTCCTTTTCCATGTTGAATGATATTTGCATCCTCAACTTCTTGACATAGTTGATTCAACTCATAATCTTCACACAAAATGAACAAATCGATATCGTATGAAGTATCCATATTGAAGTTCATTTGGTACTGCTGCTACACAAAATGTCACAAGAACAACAAATTGTTTGGATGAAAAATTTGAATTTTATTAACCACCACTGAGCAGGTAGTTGCGTGCACTCACAGTTTTATGTGTCTCTCACTTGGTTTTATTGTTAAAGTTAGTATTGTCACTGAATCACATCACACCTTTAAGAGTTATCTCACGGTTTTTTGTCCTTAGTCTCCACAAAGAACTTAGCACAATCTTCTTTTGTTGCTATTTTCTGTGTTATTTCGTAGATGATATCTCGGGTGCTCTGATAGTGTTGGTCGTCTCCGCTGTGAGCGTAATATTTCACACGCACGTCTGTATGTTTCCAAAGCTCCGTATTGGAAACGTTGCGAATTTTGTTCATGTCATATATTTCGATTTTCACAAGATGACTCGCATTTGAACCGTCATCGTCATTAGTTGATATGTAGCTTACACCACCCTCACTACAATGTCCGACGCACGATGATAACTTAGCACCCTTCTTCTTCCTTTTTGGTTTTTCAAAAAACTTTTCGATGTTGTTTGCCACTCTTTTGCAACCGACGTTTTGGGTATTTATCCTGAACGACGGTAGAGTGATTTCTTCGTCTTCGTCGGGAGTATTAGGAAAGTAGTAGTTTTTTAATGTAAAAGTATCTTGATTCTGAAACAAAAGTAAAGAACAAAATTAATAAGTTTGTTAAGTTACATTGAAATAAAACGGACATGTATCTCTATCAAAGAATTTAAATATTAAATGGTTCCATGAAAACATACAATGTTTGAAAAAACAAACTGCGAAATGAAGAAAGTAGTGAATCGAATAAAAAGCCTCAGAAAAATAACTAAACTTTGTTAAAATCATAAGACAATATTACAAATCTAGCGACCAAAGTATGGGTAGTAAAAACACATTTTGATTACACAAATAGAAAGAAATAAAAAAATTAAAAGCAATACTCACAGACATTTTGTATAGCAGCGATGCAGGAACTTCTTACTGGGTAATAAGTTTCAAGTTTTCACTCGCACTGGTAGATTTGAAATGTACAGATGTATGAGCTCCCTTCGGTTTATATCCATCCAAAATAGATAAAAAAAAAAGTTAGAAGAAGGAGGTGGTTCGAGGCGTAAACAATTAACCGTCGTTGTCATGAGACTACAAACCGATAAAGGAACAATAGAAATAATTGAGGAAGCAGCAAATTCTCTCCCTTTATTGTTATCACAAAAATTTGGTTTTTGATAAAAAAACTCATTTTAACTTTGTAATTTTCCAAGAAACACAAAAAGTAACCGTCGTCATGAGGCTACATTGTTATCACAAGAATTTGGTTAGTCATATCTAACAAGTAAAAACATGCTGCATAACGTTTAAATAATATGAACAATAAGACGCTACTGAACCACCCTTTCGTAACATATTTGCAATACCGGGTGAAATGATTATAATTCACAATAGGTATAGTAAGATAAAATATTATTGAAGAAAACTAAATAGTAACATTTCTCAATTCATCTATTTTGCAACGCCTAAATATTGTATAGAAAACGTAGTAGTTAAATTGTGGTTAGGTTAAACCGAAACAGTTAAAATCATATGACATTGTTTTGATTAGAGACAAAAACTTAGCGAGCATCGCGGTTCGATTCGACCACCCGCGACCTTATCAAATGAATTCGCGTTTGATACAATACCTAATAAGTGAGGCAGAGCCCGCCAATCCCTACTACTACCTGAAACCAGGGCATTTTTGGTTTTTTGGCAAAGTTGGACTTCGCGTCCTACTAGGCGCGAATTAATTTGATACGCCGATTAAGGTATGGTATCACCCGCGACCTTATTAAATAAATTCGCGTTTGATACCATACCTAATAAGTGAGCCAGAATCCGCCAATCCCTACTACTCACGTACAATAACTTAAACTAATAAAAATGATTAATTATTTATATGTTATAATACATGCTCAAACTAAACTAAACTTACTTACCAAAAGGAAAAGAAAAAAAAAATTTAATAATAATATATATTAAACAAAATACTTAATAACAATGTACAATCAAAGGCTAATATTAAATCGATGAATGAATTTACATAATATAATTAAAATCTTGGGGCTGTAAGTAGAGAGGAGAGTCTCGAATTACAATCCTGTTAAGGAAAATTGGGGAACAGCAGAGGCCTAAGCGAAGTCTAGAGATAACTAATGTTATCCTTTTATCTACCTTTCTAAATTTAAAAAACCAAGGTCTATCGGGAATGAAAGGTTGGATGTCACCGTAGTGCTTACCTTTTACTCCGCGACGCCTCCCATTCGGAAGTCCACACGGCCTGTAGGTGGGATTTAGCTAGGAGACACAAATCCTGAGCGAAGCACATGTAGTAATCTGCGGAACCGATTTGGATGGAATCTTTCGCAAAGCCATCAGCTGTAACGTTACCTGTGATACCAGAGTGACTAGGAATCAAGGCTAACACAATATTTATAACCCGGGAACTGCAACAGAATAGGACATGTCTAATTTTGTTTATTATAGGGAATTTTTAGCCTAATTTAAACGGGTTGCCTTCCAAAGCTTGAAGACAGCTTAGACAGTCTGTAAATACAATGGAATTATTTAAGTTGTTTTCAGCTATATACTTAACTGCTTCTAAAAGCGCAATAACCTCACCTGTGAAGACCGTAGATTGAGGAAGAGACATGAAGGACAACAGAACCGAGAATCGTGGAATCCACACGGCTGACCCTACGTCTCCCGTAGAGGAGAGTTTCCGTATAGACCTGAAGCCAGTCCCTATATTTTCTGTCTACAGCACTCAAGAATGCGGAATTGGCGTTTGGATCGTACTTGGCAATGCCAAAACTTGTGTCTATAGTCGGGGTAAAAATCAGCGAATTATAAGGGAAAGTAAAAAGAAAAGGACGGGCGCTTTTAAAAACTGGAGTACGGGAGATGTCCAGATTAGCACAACTTTTTATGAGACAGGGCGGAAATTTATTTAACCAAAACCTAGAGTTTTCGATGGACCGTTTTAGTAAAATGAGTTTAAGATGAAGGGGATGAGATGAAAGTTGTAACGACTTAGCTAGAAAGCGATCCGAGAGGTATTGACGTCGAAGATGCAGGGGAGAATCTGCAAATTCGACCTGCATGGCATTAATTGGGGAAGACTTCATTGCACCTAAAACTATGCGAAGTGATTTACTTTGAATTTTAGTAATAGCGTCTAAACCTGGTTTATGGCAGTGTTCCAATAAGAAAGAGCCGTAGTCTATTAGACTCCGTATCAATGCGTTGTATATTAGCTTCTGGGTATAGGGGTGAGAACCCCACCATACGCCGGACAGAGCCCGAATGGCGTTGATGTTGGCCTCGCATTTTTTGGAAACATAGTTAAGGTGTGGTGTCCCGGAAAGTTTTGAATCAAAAACTACACCAAGAAACCTTAGCTCATTGGAAAACGGAATTGGTTGACTTTGGAAAACAATTGAAATGGGAGGATAAACCCTTTTCCTAGTAAAAATTACAGCCTTACTTTTAGATGTAGATAGGGACAAACCGTGATTACCTAGCCAGATGCCTAAATAATTTAGGGCATTATTCAAACGAGAGGGGGCCTCCTCTATTCTCATAACGCGCAAATATAAAGTAATGTCGTCCGCATATTGTAAGACGTCGCAGAAGGAAGACACAGATCTATCCAAATCATACGTATAGATGTTATATAACCGGGGACTTAAGACGGACCCCTGTGGGAGACCTCGCCAAACTTTTCGGGGCTGGAAGTTGGCGTGGGAGTGTCTGATTTGAATAGAGCGTTCTACTAATAGATTGAAAATAAAAGTTGTAAGCCTTGTAGGAATACCTAAAGAAAGCATCTTAAGCCTAAGCAATGGAAGCTGGACATGGTCGTAAGCAGAAGAAACATCCAAGAACAACCCCACGACCAATTCATTGCTAGATAGGGCTAACCTTAAATCGGCCGTGAAAATGCTTAAGCTGTCCATCGTGCTTACACCCTTACGAAAGCCGCATTGCGTGTTGCTAAGAATATTATGGTATTCTACGTACCATTCCAGCCTATTTTTGACAAGGTGTTCTGTAATTTTCAACAGACAACAGGCCAGGGCAACGGGACGGTACGAGTCTGCATCTAAAGGGTCTTTACCGCTTTTTAATAATGGGATAACTAAGTATACTTTCCAAGGATCTGGGATCTGACCGGTAAGAAAATTTATATTAATAGTACTAAGGAGCACACTTTAAAGACTGTCCCTTCTCTAGCTATAAGGGAGTACGGGATACCATCCAGGCCGGGGGACGAATCATGAAGACCACTAAGGACAAGATTCAGTTCTTGCATAGAAAAGGAACTGTCAAAGGGGCAGTTTAAAGGCACTAACGATGAAAAGGGGACAGGAAGAGGATCGGAGTAAGGCACAAAAGGGGGAGCAATTTTATCAAAAAACTGATCAAGCCAAAGAGACGGCATATTAGAGTTTGGAGATGGAGAATAAGACACAGAACCACGGAAACGTTTCAGAGCCCCCCACACCTTGGACGAAGATGAGCGAGGAGATGAACTCTCGCAAAAACTACGCCAAGCTACCTTCTTTTTCCTTTTAAATAAATTTCTCGCTAGTGCTGCCACCCTCTTATATTCTAAAAAGTTATGAAGGGAGATGCTCGCGATGTAGGATTTTTCAGCCGAACGTCTTACTCGGATCATATCTGTACATTCTGGATCCCACCAAGGAGGGGAAGCTCTACCTTTCGGATCCGAACGCTTCTGCGGAATATGGTTATTAGCTGCTGTGAGAACACAAGACATAAGGTTGTCATAACGCTCCATGACGTTATCTTGATTAGCAGAAGGTATGGAAGAACATAACATGTTGGTATCCGCCGCATACTTGGGCCAATCTGCCTTGGAGATCTTATATTTCAGAAGAGGAGGAAGGGAGGTAGGACAAAAGTAGAGGATGGTAAGGATATAACAGGAAAGTGATCACTCCCATGCTGTGAGTTAAGCCTGTTCCAGGATAGGGACGCACCCAGGGAAGATGAGCACATGGAAAGATCCACTGCACTCGGATTTTGGTGCGGACCAACAGACCTAGTGGGCCGGCCATCATTGAGCACACAAAAATTTTGATCGTCAATCAGATCTGCCAACTGAAGACCAGGGGCATCGTTTGATTGGGAGCAGTGGAAACCCCAGAGATGATGATGGCAATTGAAGTCACCGAGAATAATGACAGGGACGTGAGAAAGTGACGATAGTAGAGATTGAAACTCATTAATAAGAGCTACCGAAGGGTCGGAAATATATATAGATAGTAGAACAAAGTTTAAAATTTTTACAGCAACAACATTTAATTCGAAAGAGTGAGGAGGTATATCGATACGAGAATAAGGCAGAGCACTTCTTACGAAGATCGCCGCACCGCCATGACAATCCGACCTATCATCCCTAAGACAGGCATAGCCTGAAAGATGGCAACGGCTATCCGGGATTAGCCAAGTCTCAGAGATAGCAATAGCCGAAATGTCATGATGGTGAGCTAGGTAAGAAAGCTCGTGAGTTTTGTGACGGATACTCCTTCAATTCCACTGTAGAAGTTTGATCATTTTTTAAAAAAAGGTTAAAGGGAGGGGAGAGTTTATCTGCTACGTAGGACGGTAAGTTAAGATCTTCATATTTGAAAAGCATATTTATAAGGAGGGTGATCAAAAGGTCCAAGATGTTGTCATTAGACTGAGAAGGTAGAGGATAAGAGAGAGCAGAACCAGATTTAGAGGGTATATTATAGTCCCTAATGGGAGCCTCGTGTGCGGCTTTATCGAAGCCCGGGGCACGATGAGCTTTGGGTTTAGCTGAAGTGAAAACGGTTTTTCTGTATGAAATCACTGATGGATTAGGCGAAGCAGAAGTTGACGGGGGTAAGTTGAATGGTACAGAAGATTTTGTGACATCCGCGTACGATTTACGCACGGCAGGGAATCGGGAGGAGGCCTCTTTAAATGAAATATTGTCTTGGGACATGGCCATTTTTATGGTTTTTTGCCTAGAATGTTCCGGACAGCATTTAGCTGTGGCCAAATGAGAACCTGAACAAAGTAAACATGAAACTTGATCGAGAGGCACTACACAGCTATCACCGGAGTGAGGCTGACAGCACCGGAAACAGCGTGGCTTAGAACGACACTGTGCTTTTATGTGCCCAAACCTGCAGCAGTTTAGGCACTGGATAGTAGGTAAGATGTACGGTTCTACTTGAATTGAAGAATTAAAAACAAGCAAGTTCTTTGGAAGTTTTTGGCCAGAAAATGAGATTACAACTGAACCTGTAGGTAACCAGACTCTACCGGATGAGCTTACAGCTTTACGATTGAGTCACCTAGATTTAAGCACTACATTCCTAGTTGGAATAATGGCGATGAAATTGTTCGACGCAACACTTTGATTCTTAATAAAATCATTAGCTTTCCCGGCGGAGGTGAACTCAACCGAGACGCGGTTCTACCAACACTCTTTACTCCGTCTAATTTAATGCCATTAATTTTGTTGTGAAATAAAAATTTACCGAAAGTTAGGGGGTTCAGAGTAGTTCCGGCAGAAGGGTTAGCCTCAGCCTTGGAGACATGTACAATAAACGGCCCTGAATCGTTGACAGAATAAATCTTACTTTCAGTAAGACTGGGGTGGAAGTACACAGATTGAGACAAACTGGGAGTATCTAAAACTGCTTTCTTGGGGAATGGAGTAACATCTGAAAGATCACTCGAAAGGGCATTCGGCCGCCCCTAGACTGAGAGAGGGAAGAATGGCTGAACAAATCCTGTGAGAAGTCCCTAATGTCCAGAGGTGACGAACCGCGCGGAACGCCAGGATCCGGAGGTTTTGGTGGAATGACGTCACCATCCATTATACATCCGAAAATAAATAACAAATGTACAAATACAAACTACAGCTAAATCTACCTACTTAAACTACTAACCACAAATGGATTTTGAAATAACTATAATAATCCCAATGACTCCAATAATTATTTTTATCCAAAAATAAATAATTTAAACCGTGTTTGCACCACAAACGCCAAGCTGACAACCGTCTGTCAGCTTATTATACAGAAAAATTGTCGACTTGTCACTTCTTGACATATGTCGACTTGTCGGATTGACAGCTTTATAAAATAGGGCCCTGGGTTGAAATGGGTTAATACCGGTTATTACCCACTCATGAGTAATAAACCTGGGTGCTTACCCATTTTTAGTTGTTAGTTGGCCTGCCATGGTTTTACTAAAGTAATACACGTAAGTAAAACAATTACGCTATGAATTCTTAATACCGAATATTACTGTGAATACGCCAACATGCGCTTATTTAAGGATATTTCTACTTTATACAATATAATAAAAGGTATTTTTATATAACATAAAATATTTAGGATAAACAATTTATCTACTGTTTTTATTGTCAACGTTTAAGTATAATTATACATATAATAAATTCATTTAACAAGGCGTAATCCGACACGGACCGATTATTCTCAGGGTTTGGGTTAACCTTAACGTTGCAGTAAAAGAACTTGGTCAATGCTTCATACACTACCACTCGCAACTACCCACATCAAAGTATAAAAATGTATCTATGTACTTGTTGGCCAAAATATTCTTCAAACAAAAGTGATCACCGAGTTCATCAAACTATCCGCTTATCAGCTGGTATATAAGGACAGATAATTTTCGGATGGTCCAACTCACTCGGGTGTGTGCAGTCAATATAGTAACCAGTAAACTGTTGTACCGCACACACAGTCGCTACGCACTATGACACGTCTATGACAACAAGTTTACGTAAACGTTCATAATACCAACAGTTACTAAATCGACAACGTTCCATCGACGGGTTAATGTGTCAACAGTACCCAAATCGATGGTGCGCTACATCGACAGTACACCAAATCGATGGTACGCTACATCGACAGTACACCAAATCGATGGTACGCTACATCTACAGTACACCAAATCGATGGTACGCTACATCTACAGTACACCAAATCGATGGTACGCTACATCGACAGTACACCAAACCAATGGTACGCTACATCGACAGTACACCAAATCGATAGTACGCTATATCGAAAGTACACCAAATCGTTGGTACTCTACATCGACAGTACACCAAATCGATGGTACGCTACATCGACAGTACACCAAATCGATGGTACGCTACATCTACAGTACACCAAATCGATGGTACGCTACATCTACAGTACACCAAATCGATGGTACGCTACATCGACAGTACACCAAACCAATGGTACGCTACATCGACAGTACACCAAATCGATAGTACGCTATATCGAAAGTACACCAAATCGATGGTACTCTACATCGTCAGTACACCAAATCGATGGTACGCTACATCTACAGTACACCAAATCGATGGTACGCTACATCGACAATACACCAAATCGATAGTACTCTGCATCGACAGTATACCATATCGATAATATGTTGTATCGACAGTACACCATATCGATAGTATGCTCAGCCACAATTTACGAGCGTCTGAACGATACTATCTTAGCTACTAAAAATATGTGCAATTACCTTTATAATGACTAATGAGAAAATAAAATGAGAAAATAAAATAAGAAAATTCATACCAAATCTAACTTTTATTATTTAAAAACCTGATCATTCACACAACAAAGTTTGGCAATATCTTCCAATACAAACTTAATACAAATACAAGATTTATCTTACATTGCAACCTTTATTTTTCATTTTAATATAAAAAGTCTGTGCATCTTTGTCACTCATAGGGAAAAAAAAGAAGAGCAACATCTTGTTTACTAACTTTGAGACACCAAACTTGACTAGAGAAAAATACTAATTTAGGCACTGGATTTATTTTGTAACTAGGTTTGTTTAGCACTCTTCAAAAACATAAACGTAATTTATAAATTGATAAATTGATCTGACGTACTTAGTTTGCAATACCAACAAATATATTGGGGTAAAAAATAAAAAGACCAAGACTTACAAATTAAGGTAATATACATATTAACATTTTAGTTTCAAAGGTCTTTTTACCCAACTATTGACAAGCAGAGGTCATTTCTAGTCAATAGTTTATAGAAAATATTTGGTGAATTTTTCTTGACTTTTTTTACCCGATGTCAATTTGTTAGTGTTTTATACACATTGAATAGTATACTAATCATAGCATATCTATAGAATCTATTATCTTTACAATGGTCCCTACAATGAGACAGTTGAATCAAAGTATGACAGAAAATTACACATGATACATTACTTTTGAAAGTACGTCAGAAAGATTACCATAAAAATATTTACAACAACTCTAACTCTAACAAAATTTTGAGATTTGTGCAAAAATTTCAAAGAAAAGCCATTACTCCGTAAGTAACTATATCATCTATTAGCTTTACAAGATATGGTTCAACAACCGTACGGAGGAATTAGGCCTTAGTTATTGTCAATCAACATAAAGAACCAACCATAGACTATTACGCAATAATTAAATAAGTACGTAAACTATTGCTAAGTATAGACGACCAAGGCGTGCGAAAGTAAACAATCTTTTTATAGAAATTTATCAAAACAGAAAGTAACCGGTTTTGAGTGACAGGCAATCTAGTGCGGAGCTGCCATTCTATGTTATTGCCATAGAAATCCTGTAGTTCCGATTTGTATACTGACCAGATAATTAGCAGGCACTGTGCAGGGCCCAACAAAGTGGGTTCCACTTAGGACAAAATTCCTGTGTAGCCAAAATAGCTAAAAGATTGAGTAAAAGATAATTATGAAGTTTGTTACGAATATTAGTAACTGACAAAATATTATTACATAGGAACATCAAGCTTGTTATTCTAAGGAGCGCAAATGAACTTCATCCGTAGGGTGATAGACCACATTTTTGACCGACTGTACATTACCTAAATTTTAAAAAGTTTTTACTCAATAACAAATCACTCAACGACAAATCATAACTGGTCACGCACGCTACGCCGTCGGCTGGTCTTTACTAAGTAATATACCAAGTCTATGGAGGCAACGTAGAATTTGAAAAAAAAATACGTCAAACGAAAATAGAAGACAAACGTGGATTCATAAAATGGGCTTTAGTCACAAATGGATAAAGAACTCGAATGCACGTTTTAGTCAAAAACTAAAGAAAAAGTGTATGACTAATATACTAACTGAAGCACAACTATAATTTTATTAGAAGGAGATTATACATTTAATAGTTTACCTGTAATCAATAAACTGTGAAACTACTCTTAATAACTGTTTTTTAATGAGAAAATAACGTTATTCTGGAGAACAAAAGCTATAATTTAATGAACTTACATGTCCGCGACCATGGTGCTTGCAATAGCGTCGAAGTGGTAAGAAGCCCGTAAATTCATAAAATTATAATGAACCGCGATAGTTTAAAACAGTTATTAACATAAGCTATGTTTTACCCCGAAAGAGTTACTCTTGATCCTGTGGGACTTTCGGGGTAAAACCAGACCTGGACCTGCATTACGGCATTATATGTGTTCTCATACATTCATGATTAAAGCCTAAAAAAATGCAATCAAAAAATTACAAAACTAAGATCAACATCGATCTAATAACTTGATTCTGATAATAAAGAATTTGCCTTAAGATTCTATTTTAGGGATGGCTTTAACTTCAATATTCAACGGTTCATCATTTGTACTTGTTTCTAAAATTACTGAATCATCACCATTTTGTGTTAGTTCTACAATTCTTTGTTCGCTATCAATTGGTTCTGTAGCATTTCCATTTTGTTTGGTATCACTTTCATCGTTGACAACTTCTAAATCACACAAATTGATGCTAGCTTCGTTAATGGCTTGCACTAAGCTTTCTATCGTCTTGTTGTCTACGGTTGCAGCAATGGGTTCAACTGGTTGCTCGTCTACATTTTTATTTTCAATAGATTTATTATCCGCTAAGACAACGTCTTGTGTATTTTCTTTATTGCTATCCGAGGTATCTACAACGGGTGTAACAAATCGAGGTTTTTCCACTTCAGGGTTGCTTTTGTCTTGATTACTTTGTTGTTTTTCCTTGTTTTTCTTAGATTTTGATTTCTTGGCTTTCTCTTGTTTGGGCGGGTCAGGCTTTTCTTCCGCTTTGTTCGTGAGTGTGTTCAGTTCACTTTGCAAATGTGCTAGACTTTTCCTTAGCTGAGCTGCCATAGCCTCCTGCAAATAATTCAGCTTTTTAACTCTCTAATATAAGGACAACTCGGACTATGGTATAAATGCATTTAAATACACTAGGTCATAAGACTTTAGAATAAACATAGGTACTATCTATGACAAAATGTGTAACAATATAGATAATAATAATAAATCCCCAGACAGACACACCAACTGTATGGCAGGCAGGGCTATTACCTACAACGCCACGCATGGTTTGGTCGGTCAGTTATAAAATCTTTATTGATAAGCGCAACAATTTATCCAATTTTTTACGAAAGCCTTGGTTACGTTGAAGAATACTGCGACCGTTTTGTATCGTCGCGGATAGAAGCCGTCGAGTATGTACTCGAGGATTCGATGGCGACGATAAGGCAGGAGTGCTTAGCGGGAAAGCCTTACTGATGGGGAATGATGAGGGGATTCCCATTCGTTGGAAACAGATGGTTGCGCATTCGAGAGAGTATGACTCTCTCGAGAAGTTTAGCCATGGCCTTGATGAGGCTGATGGGTCTGTGGTTAGCCGGGATATTCAGAGGTTTACCCGGCTTTGGAATGCCAGAAAATCGAAGCAGGCATCGAAAATGATCGCTAGCAAGGTAAAAATACAAGGTAAAGGTTGGAAATTCCATCCCCACCCGGACGCTTTTTGGATTTTATTCGTAATTCGAATGTCAAATTTTTTGTTCAAGAGAGTTTTTCCAACTTAGTCTTCTCCCATTCGGGAAAGATAGATTTAAAATATAAAAAAAATGAAACATTTTTACACCTTGAACATCGTAAAAATAATCAATGACAGTTATAAAATACTTTTCCAGCGATACTTGGTCATAGCTCTACTTGGTCACAGCTCTACTTGGTCACAGCTCTACTTGTTCGTAGCTCTACTTGGTCATAGCTCTACTTGGTAAATCTATAAAATTCCATTGAAGTCTCATTGCTTTTTAAGTTCCATATTCGTTATTAAGTAATACGAACGAAAGAGACTACAGAAAACAGAAACAGAAAGAGCTAATTTATTCTTCGTCAACAGGGAGTGAAATAGCTCTTTAATCCCTAGGGACCACAGGTGATTTGAATTTGGAATGTGGATATTGATAGTGAAAGTTCCAATCACTAAAGCTCAATAACGAACA
Source organism: Marasmarcha lunaedactyla (assembly GCA_923062675.1). Lineage (NCBI taxonomy): Eukaryota > Metazoa > Arthropoda > Insecta > Lepidoptera > Pterophoridae > Marasmarcha > Marasmarcha lunaedactyla. Next base: position 20,938,197 of record OV281360.1, on the reverse strand, counting down.
TTGTGAGAAACAGTTACAGGCTGTATGATACAGTAAACCACGAGCTAAATATTTTTTTCCATAATTGTTCAAATAAAAATTATATGCAATGAAAATGAGGTTTAAAAGTTATGCATGACACTTATGTACATACCTTTTCATTAGTGGACGCGACGCTGGGCAGCGGCGCGGCGGGCGGCGGCGGCAGCGGGGGGAGGGGAGGACGCTCGATGTTATGTTCCTTTAGAGTGCTCACTAGAAGACTGCGCTCCGTCTGGAAGGATTTAGATACATGAAATATTAATTTCATAAAACTTACGTGGGACATTTTAGTTAGGTATTTAGTAACGCGATTTACTCACGGCACACGGTCTGATAGGTGCGACTAGTTTCCGACGCAGTACGAGGCGAGGCGTGTAGCTGCGACTACACCCATCTCTGAAAATGGACTCCAGATGAGTCCGAAACTAGTCGGACCTATCCGACCGTGTGCCGTGAGTAAGCCGCGTTACTAAATACATAACATGAAATATTATTCACTGGCACTTGTAGACGTGGTTTCACTACATAACTATGGGACCGGTTTAACTAAGCCTTTCGCCCTTAAAAATCTAAAACTTTACACACGTGGCACTGTGGGTGGACAATCTTTGCCCATATGCTATCACAGATGGAAACACAATTGAAAACGAAATCAATGTCAGTGCTTTTGTATTTCTTTTGTTTCTTTTTAACCATTATATTTCTATAGCAAATATTTATTCCTGTATATGAACAAGTAATTGCAAATAAATATTTGACAATTACTTGTTCTTATTAACGTCAAATAAAACATGACTCTACCGCCAGTTCGGAAGAAGTGGTAAAAACCTTCACGGGTATATTTTTTTTCAAAATAAATTTACACCGTCTCTTTATATCTATACAAAATTATTCTTATCTGCATCTGTTAGCTCGGCAAGTCTCCCTCCCCCCAAGTTTCCAAACGACGAACACCCTCAAACGGCACCCGTTCACGATGTTACGCTTCGGTTTATTCCAGTGAATAAAAGAATTCGTCACATAAACAAGTTTTAATTGGTAGTATAAAATTCGGGTTCACACACTGAATTAACTTGGCCAGGCAAATTTAAAACACTACTATCCTGGTAGCTGGAGATGTAGGAGACGCAGGGTGAGGGGACGCAGGGTCGGTGAATGCCGCCGTACGGTCCTAGGTAGCAGCTAGATGTCCCGTAGGTGGATGGCACAGGAATAGTGGTGGCGCACTGCTGTAGCAGTGAGCTACTTGAACCCCAGTAGTATGGGGTCAACTCACGCAGTACACGATAGATTTAATTGTTTATAAAACTTAACAATTTATTTAAATACCACAGTACATTTGATTATTTTAAATATGTAGAAAACTAGACGCGAATATAGTTGAAGGTTAAAGTTGACGACGTCCTCACTTCGCAAACGTAATTCGGCTAGTGCCCGACCGGCCGGCTGTGGAATGCGGTTCCGGAGACTCGGCGCGTGAGTAGGCGGAATGTTGCAGCTAGACTGCCAAACTGGGTGTCGCAGCTAGACTGCCGAACTAGGACAGTGCGCGGTGTTTTGAAATTGCCTAGGTTTATGTTTTGTAAAGTTTATATTTTTAATATTTATTTAGTTGTAAGATTATTTTATTCATTGTTTTATTTAGTTAGGTAAGATTGTTTTATTTTATTATTAATTTAAGGTTTAATTTAATTGTTTTAGGTAAGAGAGTGTTACAACGAGTTAACGCGGGATCCAGCCATCGCCCTCCTCAACCATATTAGAGGGAAGTGAGCGACCCGTCACCCGACGCTACCGTAAGAAGACGTACTTTAGTGACAATGACACGTCAGGTTAAGTTAGTCAAGTAGTACAAGAAGTAGATTGACATTACTTCTATCAATACTTAAAAAATTGTAAGCTCTAAAATTGTAAAAATTTTGAACATATTTTATTCTTCGTTTGTTTTGACTGTGACAATAAAAAATTGTTGACATCTACATTAATGAAAGCGACACTTATCAAACATTACTTTTTCAGTCTGTCGAGTCGTAACGACGGCTGGTTGCCATATATTACAAGAATAGAATAGAAATACATTACTTTTTCTTATACATTATTATATGTTGATAATAATCATTATGAATGATTTATAACGAATGAATGCTGAATTTGCCTATATGTTCCAGTTTTAAGTTTCCTGTATGGACCTTGTTAACAAGAATATCTAACCTGTAACGTGCGACACAGCCCCTGCAGATGTCCCAACTGCCTCGCCGTGTTGTTGGCCCGTTCTTCAATGGCCTGTCTCTCCGTACACATGTCTATTAAAGCACTTTGAGACTTTTCCCACCGAGATTTCCATGTTAGAGATTCTTTTTCGAGTTTCTTCATCTTTTTAGACATCTGAAAATTAAAATAGTTCATGTTGGACTGTTTTATTGATAACTTAGCAGTTGAATGGAATAATACAATACAGTGAACACTAATAAGCTTTGAAACTGTACAACAGATCTGTCAGAGACACAACTGATCCCGTAACAGTGTTTTGTTCTTTATTGAAAATAAATTAACACCTTTCCACCAAATTTTTATCAGTCAATGTTTTCAGTAAGATTTAAAACATAGGTATGTGTCTCATCTTCCACAAATCAAATGAATGCCTAAAGCAAAGACAACCATTGTAATGATAAACAGATTTAATTCTATAAACAGAGGTCCCACTCACCATATCCATCTGCTCCTTAAAACCGCCAAACACTTGATTACTCTTCACCAGAGCGTTCTGGAACTCATCATACTTGTCCGTATACACAGCGAGTTGGCCCTTCAGCGCAGTCTCCTGGTTCTGCATCTCCATGATCTTGGCTTTGTGCTGCGCCAGTAACACTTTCAGTTGTTCCATCTCTGCCAGAAGACGTTCCTTGTCGGCTTGGTGCTCTAAGTTAGCTTTCTGTAGTTTTGCATCGGACAACTGGGACTCGAGGGCCATTTGTTTGGCCATTTTGTCTACCTGTAACAAAAGGATTGCAGAATATTTAAAGTTAGCAGGATGTGTTGGGAATATTTATATTTGTGTTGCAAAATTTGAACAAGATTGATGTTTTATACAGCATGCTATGTTATTGGAGTCAAGTATTTTTTTTATATTTGCCAAACGGTGTTTTTCTTTCTTTCCACATGTTGGACCTAGTCCAAGACATACTCTACTTTTAAAACTTGTAGGATTGTAAATGTATGAAAAAAATGCAGAAGCTCCATTCCATGCTTCAAACCAAACAAAAAGGAGTTGTCACACTGCTAATGTTTGAGTAAGTTTTTGGTGTTCCATAAACAAAACAATTCATTGCCTATGTCTAATACACAGGTATAGGAGAGGGGAGGGCGCGAACTTGTACACAGCATCGTAATTTTTATGGACGCTTGAATTAGGTATATTGTGGATTTTATGTAAGCGTCAATTCTGTATAGTGAAGAAACAAGCAGCATACAATTTGTTGCATGCTGTCAGTATCATGAACAAACCTATTTTAAAAAAATGCTCCTAAACATCTAACATTGAATCATTAAGTTGATCATTTCACCATAATATAAGCTAGTTAATTAAATATAGATCATTATTGTGATAATTCTAGTTTATGGACCATAACATAATAGCTCAGTAAAGTATAATACCTAAGATTATTAAATAGTTAGTATAGACTTCATTAAATCGTTATTAAACTATGAAACTGTTTGCAGATTGAAGTAAGTTAATAGTTGTTAATAGTAAAAAGTAAATACTTTTTGTCACAATTATGGTAAAATTAAATTACTGATTTCTTAACACAGTAGTATGCACTCATATGTCACAACAAGCTTATTTAGAACACACGTGCACTGTGCTTTGAACACGTGTTGGGTTGTGAGGATAAAGTATTAAATTTACAGTATTATTAGGAAAAAATATTATACAAGCGACGTGAATACCTATGACTCATTCCTGGAATTAATGGATATCCTTGTACCTACCGGTAGGTAGTGGTAGCTGCTAGGGCAGCAAAAACGTTTTTATTCTTCTGTCGTTAAGGCTCAGTTTTTTTTTTCATATTCTGTTTTTATTGTTTGTTGAGTTTACCTGTGCATTTTATTAACATCAACAGTTTAATTATGTACTACCTAATATGCGATCTAATTCAGAATGTTTTAAATAAGATATTTATAACTTTAATGGCCTGCGCAGACGACGGACTTTTGTCCGCGGACTTTTTTGTCCACTAAAATAGATCGCTTACAACTGTGTCGAGTAACACAAACGAGGGATTAAAAGTACCGCGTACAAAAAGTCCCCCGAAAAACCGAGGACATGCAGGGAGCGGACCGGACAAAAGTACGGGGGAGTCCCCGAAAAAAATAGAGCTCGTGTGACTAGGCGAAGCAACGCACATGGCGGATTTTAGTCCGCGTTTATTTCTACATTTCCGGGCAACAAATGATCGCACGCCATGTGCGTTGAGTTCGCGGCGGACTTGTTATTCGCGGAGCGTACTTTTTTCTCCGCCGCGGAGAAAAGTCCGTCGTCTGCGCAGGCCATAAGCCTATTTACTTATAGCCATCCTGATAAACTTGTGCAGTTCATTAAGCATGTACTACCAGAACTTTCGAAGAGTACGAACTAAAACAGAGATATTCTATGGAAACCTGTGTAATACGATAGTAATCACGACCTTATAGTCTTAACAGAAACTTGGCTTGTCGACGGTATACTGAACGCCGAGCCTTGTGACTACAAGCACCTTGTTTGTTGAAATTATGCCGCCACCGCCAAATCTCGTGACAGTGGTGTTATTTTAAAAGTGCGGCGACATTTGCCAGTCTCTTATAATGGTAATTGGCAATCATCTAGTCAACAAGCTGGGTGACTTAATTGTGTTGGGTGATTTTAATACGAGTACTCTAAGGTGGGTCCTTACGGTGGGTTACATTAAACATGTCGCTTCTCCAGCAAATTTGTTTGCACCTTTTGTAGACACTGAGTTTCTGTAAAGCTGGCTCTACACTCGCGGTGCGAACAGCTGCGAAAGCCCGCGAAAACCGCGAAACACGAGTGTAGATGTTGTTCACGCTTCGCATTCCCGCTTTGCAGCGTTCTCCGATCGGTGTCGGTTTTTTGTTCCGCGACAAAGGGTTTGCGACGCGTGGACGAGAACGCGACGTAAACGCATCTACACTCGCAGTTTTTCGCAGTAGCGTACAAGTTATCGCGAACAGAACTGTGAAGCTTGAGTGAAAGAATGCGAGTGTGGAGGGACACAATTCACGCGTGGATCGCGGCGTATAATCACGGCGTGAATTCACGACGCGACTTCACTCGCGAGTGTAGAGCCGGCTTAATCTACAACAATTTAATTTAAATAAAATAAACACGGTCTAGCAACTTAATTGTTGTATCTTCTGGTTTAGACTCTTCGGTCCCTGGGGATGGCTGTCCCGGGGATGGCTGTCCCGGGGATGGCTGTCCCGCGGATGGCTGTCCTGGGGATGGCTGTCATTCAGCTTTGAATGTATTGCCAACTTTGTTAGACTCCGACTATTGAGCATCTCTCCCAGAGTTATTTACCAATACACCAAAGGTGATTCGATGACGCGCTAATCTTATCCAAATTACAGGCTGTTAACTGGATTAAAATATTAACAGAGGGTAGTTTGGACGAATCACTTGATACATTTTATAAGATTGTGTACGATATTAGAGACGCGCATATTCCTCGCAGAGTTGTGCAAAAATCAAAGTATCCATGCTGGTGCAGTCCAGCTCTTATCATAATACTTCAAGAAAGATACAAACACCTATTTAGGCATAAACGTTACGGCAATATTTCTGATTTAAAATCAATTTCTGATTTAGAGTCAATTACTTCCTTTTCTGATTATAAATATGTAATACTCCTCGGTGACTTTAATGTTGATTGCTTGACTGGTAATGATGGAAAGTACCTGCACCTTGAACAGTTCTTACACTGCTTTAACCTGCTGAATCACATTAAAGACCCTACGCATTTCACTTCACACAGCCAAACCGTAATCGATATTATAGCCACAAATGCCCCCGTGACTGATGTTGACTCACACCACACTCCCGAACTAGGCAAACACGCCTTTGTCTCCGTTAATCTAAAATTAAAGAAAGAGAAACCGCTTCCCAGATACGTTACGTACAGACCACTCAAAAGTATCAACAGGCAAGAGTTTGACAGTGAACTCAAGTCAATCAATTTTAATTTTATTACTGAACTGAATAATGTTGACGCAATGGTCCTAGAATTTCACAAAATTATTCTTAATCTTATGGATGGCCATGCACCGCTGCGGTCAGCTATTGTTCGTGATCAATACAAACCTTGGCTTACCAGCAACGTTCGCTATATCATGCATCTTCGTGATAAAGCCTACTCTAAATACAGAAGGTCAAAGTTGAAAAGTGACAAGACCAATTATAAAACACTTAAAAGTTTGGCAAAAGCTTCTTTGCATGCTGAAAAAAAAGCCTATTTTAATACACACATAAATAAGAACTTGAACAAACCAAAATCATTATGGAAACATCTTAAAGAATCTGTCATACCCAACACAAAACACAAAACTTACGAGCTAGCGTCGCATCTTAATGACCCGAACTTAATTAACGCACATTTCTTAAAATTACCGCGCAGTTCACCCGTTAAGATCTCTCAACTCACCTATTTTGAGCACCATCGCAAAGGAAACTGTCATTTTAAATTTGAACCAGTCAAATGCATGCAAGTGGGCCGTGCAATCCTATCTATAAAATCAAATGCTGAAGGATCAGACAAAATCACCCATCTTAATGACTTTGCCGCAAACTCTTGAAGTCATAACAGCCATAATAAATAAATCGCTTGAAACAGCCATCTTTCCTTATCAATGGAAAACCGCTTTGGTACGTCCCATTCCTAAAAATAGTACTCCTTCAACTTTGAAAGATATTTTTTTTTGTTTGAGTAGAGTTTGATTCCATTGATATTGCTCTACTTATTTCAAAGTTAACCTTTTACGGATTTAACCACGCATCAGTTGATTGGTTTAATAGCTACTTAAGTGGAAGATTACAAAAGGTCGTGACAATCAACCCTGATGGAAAGCGATCAGAATCCAAGTTAAGCCCTGTATGTCGTGGAGTACCACAGGGTTCGATCCTTGGACCTCTCTTATTTATAATGTACACTGCCGACCTTACTGAACATATTCTAAGCTGTAAATACCACCTATAAGCTGATGATCTACAGATCTACACTCATGCAAATATAAAAACAGTGTTCTCCTCCATCGCAGAGCTTAATGATGACCTTGATAGAATTGCTGCATGGTCTGCTGATAACTCATTAACGTTAAATCCGTCCAAAAAACGAAATACATTGTTCTCGGCTCAAAGAATAAACTAAAAACCATGGGTGATATTAATCTCAAAGTGGAACTTTTGGGAACCGAAGTATCCAGAGTGTCTGAGGCACGGAATATGGGCATTGTGTTCGATGAGTTGCTTCACTTTGAAAAATATGTTTTGGAATGTGTTCGGACATGTTTCTATCGACTGAAGATTCTCTACGCGATGCGGGATTATATTTCTATAGACTTACGAGTAAAGCTCTGCGACAGTCTCGTGTTGTCAAAACTGAATTACTGCATCCCTGTATATGGTCCCTGCATCCTGGAAAGATCTCATAGGCTTATTCAGCGTATCCAGAATGCATGTGCCCGTTATTGTTTTCGTATTCCATCTAGGGCACATATCACGCCTTACCTGAACCACCATAACATTCTACGTATGAAGGAACGACAGAAATATATGACTGCATGCCTTCTCTTTGACATAGTATAGAAACAGGCCCCCTCCTACTTATATCATATGCTATCCTGGCGTTCTACCGGAAATCGCAATGCTGTCAGATCCTGCACAAAATCCCTCGCAATTCCCGAACATCATACTGCTGCATTTCGTGGAAGTTTTAGATATAACTCAAGCCTTTTAGATATAGCCCATCCGTCAAATCAAGAACAAGACGGAATTTAAAACAAAACTGAAAAAATACCTTTTGGATAAACAGAGGGTACAACAATGACGAATTATCTTTCCAATTTCTATAATTTTAATTATTCAATGGCCTACTTCTAAAATCTAATTAACGATACCTATTTATTCATTTATATTGTCCTCAATATAATAATTAATTATTTATTTATTATTTACCATTACGTTTAAGTACTAATATACAAGCACTACCTTATTTATCTTGAAAATATTAACTCGGCTGCGATAAACTGACGCTGTGCTAGTCGCTGATTCCGTGCGTCTCTGTTTGGGTCGCCGGCAGAATACCAGCGTTGCAATTTTATTGCAACACCATGCTGAGCCGGAGCCTTTTGACGGGCACGGCAGAAAAATGGAAAATTTGTAACTATTACTTGTATATAATATCTCTTCTTTGTAAACCTATTTTGTAAATTTCTATTTTTTTGTTGTGTGTTTATGTCAATAAATTATTCATTCATTCATTCATTCATTCAAAATCATTTCGATTACTTCGTGAAAGGGCCAGTGAAATTGAGCAAGCCTGTTATAAAGTATATGTGGGAAAATTCGAGTCCGCTGTGTCCAGTAAACCGAAAGTATTTTTGTCGTTCAATAAGAATAAGCGAGCGAATAGCAACTATCCATCTATTCTAACTTATGACGGAAGTAGGGCTAACAACGGCCAGAGCATTTGTTTAACTATTCGCTACATTTTTTTGAATCTTCGACACAGTCTACGTGCCGTGCACAACCTTTGGATGAACTTTCCTACCATAACAGCAAATAGAGATAGAACAAAAAGTAGTTGAGAATCATTTATTTACCTGGTCTGTTATTAATGGTATTGTCATTGGTCCAATGTGTCGGTGTTTTGGCAAGTCCCGTTGCTTTACTCTTCCAAAGCTCACTATCCCAAGTAATGTCCCTACTCAGTGGAAATCAGCGTTCCGTCACTCCGATTCATGGTGAGGCCCAAGAGATATGGTGGAAAATTACCGCCCAATATCAAATCTCTGCCTCATAGCTGAGGTTTTTGAACGTACAGCCTAAGACCGCCTGTACTTTTTTATGTACTGCGCCTTGCCTTTGAGTTTTTGCAACAACACGACTTCCCGGGTGGGTCTCCAGTTTCAAATTAAGTTTTATTCACCAATGTCAAATCGGAAAGCTTGGATGATGGAGCTTTTAATTCTTTTCTTTTGTTTTGTGTTGCAATGCACTTGTTTGTTTAATGCTTTTGTTTTATTTTTGTCTACTATCTGTTGTATTTGTGTTTTGTTAACTGTTGTGTTGTACTGTGCTGTAGCTGTTTGGCGAATAATGTTTTGAGTTTGAGTTTGAGTTCAGGCGGACAGATTTGATCGGGTCGATCACAACATACTTCTAGCAAAACTATTCCGCTTTGGCGTAACAGGTGATTTTGTTGATGGTTCTCCTCGTATCACTTCTAGATAATTCTAGAAATCGATCACAAGCAGGTGCTCAATGGCAAATACATCATCAAATAACCATTCCTTCAGGAGTCTCGCAGGTATGACTTTTAGGCCCCCTCGTATCACTACATAGTATTAAAAAAAGTCGCTTCCCGCTGTCTGTCTGCCCCTGCTTAGATCTATAAAACTACGCAACAGATTTTGATGCAGTTTTTTATATAAATAGAGTGCTTCAAGAGGAAGGTTTATATGTATAATATATGCATAATATTGAATATAAACACTGGTAATTTTAGAGTACTACATAATAATGTACTACAGTATTGTATACCTTTAAAAGGTCTACAAAAAGGTCCGCGGTGGTATATGTCTACCTCTTAGGGATAACCCACAATAACCATTTTTTATCCTTTACTTTTTACGAGAAATAATGGCTTATTTACGAAGCGATTTTAAGCAATCCAGCATTAATCCTTTTCCAATTAAGTACCTTAAATACATTGTGCATGTATTATATACCAATATGGCCCTTTACAGCGTGTAATTAAAATGAATATTTTCGAAGATATTAATAATTTCAAATGCAGGGACATAGACCCATGCGAAGCCGGGGCGTGACGCTAGTTTGCATTATTTACTAACGACCTGGCAATTGTTTTACAGTCTATTTTTGCTGACGATATGAAAATGTATAAAACAATAATGTATAAACAATAAAACAATAATCTTGTAGGATGATATTATATACTGAGAGTCGTCAATTGTTGTAAACTCAACAAATTAGACTTAAATAAAGAAAAGTGTTAGGTTTTGAGTATCCCACGTAAAAAATAACTCACTGAGTTAAACAACTATGTCCGTAGCACTCCATTACACCGTGCAGCTACGACCAAGGACCACTTCCATTTCAGCATCACGGGGATGAAGTAGCCGAAACAGCAATGTCAGCACAGCACAGCATAATTCACCAAAGTGGCTCTTTCACGACCGTGAAACCAATTAAAATACTTTATTGTACGTATTCAGGAGTCATTAAAGTATGCCAGTCAAGTATGGAATCCAAATTATCTGACACACCCGTCTGAACTGGAAAAAGATTGCCAGATTTCTTTGCTATAAATTTAAAATTCCTAAAGTTGAATATCAGCCAGATTCCATCTACCATCTTTAAAGACCGGTCGAAGTATATCACACTTGCGATTTTTATACAAAATAGCCCAATCAAAGGTTGATTGTCCTAAACTGATATCCAAGTTACGTTTAAACGTCCCACCTCGTCACTGCCGCCCTAGGAAGTCACTTCACGTTCCAGGCACAAGCACCGCGTATCATAGTAATTCTTAATCCGTGCTTGCAAACAATACAACGAAGAAAGTAAACGCAATGATAGTTCCTTTTTGGTGCGGGTCGCCAAGGTGTGGAATGAACTGCCTGCGTCTGTTTTTCCAGAAAACTACAGCCCCAGTTCTTTCAAGCGTCGAGTAAATGGGTACCTCGTGGATACACGTGTAACACCTTCGTCTTCATCATCACTTTCCACGTCTCATCATTTTTCGGTAAGAATAAAAACTCCGATGGTTTGGATTTATTTTGTGAAAGTTTCTCTACTGTTAATAGAGCTCAATATATAAAGGCAAATAAAGGCTATTTAAATGTGGTCTTTATCAGATATGACAACTTCTTTTTTATGTTTCCATATAAGAGTGTTCCTTTGTACTAGCTATAATCTTGTTGTAAGTGGGAGCTTGTACTTGGTCTCATATCACCTTGGTTGTTATTGTTTTGTATCATTGACTGTAAGCACCCCTAATAAATGTATTCTTTAATAAAATTCGTTAAATGACCTAAAGAAGTTTACTACTATGATCGTCATTATAAATAATGTATAATAATGATGTACCTATAAGTTTAAATTTTACTGGCCTTCAACTCTGTAAAACTATATTGTATAATATTGTACCAAATGAAACCAATATCTTGGTTTAAATAACACAAAATAAGATCTATTTTAATAACTTTGGTAACTTTAATGAAGTGATCAGGGAGACTGACCTTGAATTGCTCTATATAAGTATTAAAACCGCAAGATGCTTATAAGCAATGAGTTCTTTGACAAGTAGATGGGAAGGTTGTTCACTCAAAAAATATCTCATTCGGGCCTTTATTGCAGTGTTTTGAAAAAATGATTAATAATAATAATAATAATAAATATTTCTAACAATCACACCACATTATCTAGCCCAAATTAAGTATCATTAAAGAACTTGTGTTATGGATACTAGATAACGGATAAATAAACTTAAGAAATATATAAACACACATAGATATTTTTTTTCATATATTTAAATATTAGAAATAAACCTAAATACACATCCATGACTAGAAAGCAAATATAATATAATATCTGCCTCTACCAAGATTCGAACCCGGGACCTCTGGCATGGAAGGCAAGGGTACTTACCTCCACACCAAACAGACCGTCATTGATAAAGTTTATTGTTTATGTATCTTTAATTTTATTCATGTCATATTTAGTGCAAATTATGTTCAGTGATTTGTTTTATATATTTATTTCGTTTTTATCTGTATATACCTAGTTTATTTTTGTTTTTTTTAAATGTTATTTTGTTTCTTTATCGAACAATTATGGAAGTAATAGGTCTTTACCTATGAAACTGCCGTTTTGCCGTAGTGGCCATTTCAAATGAAAATATTTTTTTTTTTTGACTGATAATTCTAATTTCAAATTAATTTTATTTGACAAACATGGAATTCTTTTTCTAAAATCGTCATTTGTTTAATAGTTAGTGTTTTGTTTTCAACGCATTCGAACATTTTTCGTCATCATGGATAAGTTAAAAATTCGAGTAATTATGGAGTATGAGTACCGTCGTGGCAGCAAAGCGGCACAAGCGGCACGCAACATCAACGACGTTTACGGAGCGAACACTACAAACGAACGCACCACCCGTTATTGGTTTACCCGCTTCCGTTCTGGAAATTTTGACCTGAAAAATGAACCCCGTTGTCGTCCGAAAACTTTGGTCGACAATGACGAATTAAAGGCAATTGTGGAAGCTGATGAAACTCAATCCACGGCTGAATTAGCAGCAGCTTTCGACGTTAGCATCAAAACAATATTGGTCCATTTGCGTCAAATTGGCAAGGTAAAAAAGCTTGACAAATGGGTACCCCACGAACTCAATGACCGCCAGCGCGAAGTACGCGTGGAGACGTGCCTTGCACTGCTCAGCAGGCATACAAATGAAGGAATTCTGAACCGCATTGTTACTTGTGACGAGAAATGGATCCTGTTTGACAATCGTAAGCGCTCAGCAAGTTGGTTGGACCCTGGGTCAGCACCCAAACAAGGCCCTAAACGAAAACTTACCCCTAGAAAAGTGATGGTCACTGTTTGGTGGTCTAACGCGGGTGTAATTCATCACAGCTTCTTGCCAAACGGGACAAGCATTACTGCAGATGTGTACTGTGAAGAACTGAATACAATGACGGAGAAGCTCGCACGTCTCCAACCAGCTTTGGTCAATCGTTCGGCTCCTCTGCTCCTGCACGACAACGCGCGACCTCATACTGCACAGCAGACGGTCTCCAAGCTACAAGAGTTGGGGTTGGAAGTTCTCCGTCATCCGCCGTACTCACCAGACCTTGCGCCTACAGACTTCTACTTTTTCCAGAATTTGGATAACTTCTTGGCGGGAAAAAAATTCAATACCCGAGAGGCAGTACAAAATGCCTTTGAAGAATTTGTTGCCTCCCGTCCAGCTGATTTCTTCAAGAAAGGCATCAATAAGCTACCAATGCGTTGGCAAAGATGCATTGATTGCATGGGTGATTATTTTGATTAATAGAAATAAAAAATATATAAAAAAATTACGCTTCATTTATTTCGTGAAAAACGGCAATTTCATAGGTAAAGACCTAATATTAATAAGAGTGTACAGTGGTGGCGCAACCTCTTGGCCGCAACTGAAAATCGGCGCCTTGCAGCCTTAAGCTACAAAGCCAAAGCCGGGTGCGTGGCGTTGTGTCGCGGCGCCGGCTTACTAACTAGGTTCAGTTTTTTGTTTCCAATTTTTATTTGTATTTCTGTGTGCTGCTGTGACAATAAATTGATTTTTACTTTACTTTTACTTTACTATGTTTTATGTTCATTTTATTGCATTCTACGTATTAGCTCTGCAACTTGTTGTGAGTACTAATAGTTTCTTGATAATTATCAAATATAATTTTGAAAACTAGTTTTGGATGTGGCTATTTTAGAATGAGACGGAAAGCAAAACTGTATGTTACTATTCTTAAGTTAAAATTTTATAATGATTTCAGTTAACAACATTCAGTTGTTATAAGTCAGGACCTCTAATTGGTTAACTGATAATTTTAATTATTAATTTATAATGTAACTGTTGGTTATCCAAAGACAAATTAATTAAGATGAAACCGTGCAGAAGGGTTCTGGTCAATTGGCATGTTCGAGCTACGAACGCATCAAGCAGAAATAACGGGTTCACCGGCCGGCCCCGCCGAGCAAGCGTAACCGGTCGCCGCGCCGAGTCAGTCGGGTAACGAACGTGCTATATAATACCACGCCGCTGCGCGGACGTTTGCGCATAAATACATCATATATTTTGACCATCGATTCAATACATCAAGCTGTAACCCTTTAAATTCCTTTGAAAGTGATAAAAAGAATACAGTCCACTCATTTTGAAGAACCTACCATTTTTTACAGGCATTATTGGCATTATTTGGTCATATGTATAGCATACACATGATGTTTAAATGAACTGGTTTAGATGTTATTTACTAAATTACTGAGAGACATTTTACAAAAGAAAAGACATGCAAAGACACAAATGTTACGTTTATAGATGTAGTTACTATGGAAACCTTCAGTTTTAGATAATTTACCCATGAAACTTCCATATGACATCAATAGAAAGCAATTATTCATATTCCACCATACCTGTTGCTCCCGCAGTTGGTACTGCTGGACTACGCTCTTAAACTTCTCGCTCATGGTGATATTGTCGTCCCGTAGTTTGGCATTCTTCTCATTGTTCTGCTGGAGCATAGCCGTGATCTCAGATAAGGTATTCTGGAACTTTGCTTGAGTGTCTTTACGGCGCTCTTCTTCTTCACGAATTTTGTGTAGGGATTCTTCCTGTAAAATTTAATGAAATGAAATGAAATTATTTATTTTTGAACTTGTGGTTTCCGTTTCTATTTATTATAAATGAATATTACTAGCAAAATTATTAACAAAACATCATTAGCCGTTTTTTTTTATTTTATTTTAATAATTGTCTGCAAAATTCTAACAGTCTGGCTGGTATTATTTTACTTGGCCTATAATTTAAATAGCAGATCATGTACGATTTTTTTTTTAATTATTTGTGTTACTTAGAAAAATTATTAAAAACGAATTTTGTGTAATTAATTTAAAAATAAATAGCCTTCAGCCACATACAACATAGGATCAAAGCTAATCACAAATAATTGTAAATAATGCATAACAGTTGTATACAGGGTGATTTTTATTAGAGCATAATACTCTAAGGGGTTATAGTACAGGTCATTTGCAAAATTTTTTTGTATGGACACCCAATACCATGGCCAGCAAGAAGCCCAGATTTGACCCCCTGGATTTTTATGTGGGGGCATATGAAATCTTTAGTTTACCAAAACAGTCTGCCGTTTTCAGATGTGGAAGTATTAAAAAGAAAAATAATTACAGCAGCTGACCAAATTAAACTAAATTTAAGCTCACAAGCGGTAAAATTGGTATTATGGAAAAGGATGTGAGTTTGTGTGAGAAACCAAGGTAGTCATTATAAAAATGAGATATGATATTTTTTTGTCTAAATTAATATTTACTTTCATGACTACGCTGGTTTTTATTCAGGTTATAAGGGAACTTACAAATCTTTTATTTTTTCTACCTGCTCCCTGCTCCATTGTTTGTGTTATATCTTTGGTGTTTAAACACTTGTGTAAAAGTTGTATACCTCATTAGAAGGCTTAGGTAAATTAAATTTTTATTTTATCTTTAGATTTTAAGTTACCACCTATGATTTTTTGAAATAAACACTAAAATAAAAATATCTCAATAATGGTTCACTTTCGCAGGTAAAAAAAAATTGTAAATGAACTGTACTATAACCCCTTACAGGATTATGCTCTAATAAAAAAACTCCCTGTATAATGAATATTTATTTAATTTATAATAAAGTAGAGATCCTGGTGTAGATGCAACTCTAATCCTGTGGGAATTTAGGGATTATATCTAGCTTATGTTTCTTCTGGGTAATATTCAAATCTAGGGTTGAAAGAATTTTTAAAATTGGTTGCTATTTATTTGTAACAAACAAATAAATCTTTCCTTTCTACAATAATAGTAATTAAAAAAGTATCTTTGTTAACTAGTAATCAAATCGGTCAAAACTTAACAACAAATTAGTAAATTCGGAAACAGCTTACTTTGATAGCTTTATTCTGTTTCTGCAGCTCTCTGCACAGATTTTCTAATTTTGATTTCAAAAGTATGGTCTTATTAAATTCTTGTTGTAGTTGTTCCTTTTCTTTCAGTAGCAGTGCATAGCGTTTGTCTGACTGTTTTATGTAGAACTGCATCTTCTTGTTATCATCCATACTTTGAACATACTTTTTGCAAACTGTAGACAGTTTCTCTTCTAATGTTGGCAGTGAGTTTAGAGACTTCATGAGCTGGTCTACATTTTTGTCGTCTTTTTTATGTCTTTCATCTTTTTTGGCCTTTTTTGGACCATCCAAAGATGGTGATGGTGATTTTTCCTGGAATTTATTGTATATATCATGTTTATCACTCGTAACAAATTAAAAATTTATATGATTAATACATTCTGATATTAACAATGTAACTATACATTAAGAAATATTTCTCGGGTGCCTGGTTTCTCTAGTTTGCAAAATCTTTTAGATTACCAACATACAACCAAATTTTTTTTGTATTTACAAATGACACACCTAATTCATATTACACCCAAAATAAAAATTAAACCAAATAAACCCATTTAATTAGGACAAACCTCACTTTTTAAATAGAAACAAGTAATGAAATATGCTTTAAAAACCCTTGTAGCTCTAAAAAAAGCTTTACCTTAGGGCTGATCCCAGAACCTCTTAATCCTAAATACTACTTTACTGAGAGTCCTTCATAATGTGTCATTATCAACGACAGGGTTTGATTTGGATAGTAATTATAAATATAGAAGAAACAAATAGAAGAAACTGCAAAGTAAACTCTATAATAAAATAACTCCAAATTAGTCTTGGATACATGCCAACTTAAGTTTTAGGTTAAATCTAGTGTCAACCTGTGGGATTCCTTATTTAACAATGCTCACCTACCATTTATTTTTATACTAACGTGAAATTAAGAATCTAAAATCCTTTTGGAAACTCGATCCGATAAAAGCGTTTTTTTTTTCTATTTATAAACATGTACTAAAAGAGCGATACTCACTTCAGAATTATTATTGTGTACGCCTTCGGACTTCTCTTTTGGTAATTCTTCCGTTGCACTTTCCATTTTAAAAATATTTTTCAATACGATTTATTCGATGCATCAAACAAAACAAGTTAAAACGTTCTTTCTTGATCTTCACCGCACGGTTCAATTCGAAGGGGATACCAAGTGAATATTGCAAAAATCTACTTTTATTTTTATTTATTTATTTATTTATTTACAAAAATCCACAGCACTCAATATAAATTTAAAACAAAAAAAATTATAAATTGGTATAATATTCATCTTATAAAAACTTAACTTATTGCCAATTACGGATTTTTCGTTTTTTAAAATAAATTAACATATAAGGCACAACTGTATTGTACAGATCAACAATTCTTACCTATTTCGATTAAAAGGTTACAAAAAAAAAAGAAAAAATTACAAAAAGAAGCCATAATATGTGCGTGAAGTAGGTGTGTGTGTGAGTGTGTGAGTGTGTGTGTGTGTGTATGTATGTAAGTATAGCAGTAATTTAGTGAAAATGTTTCATAATTTGGTTTTTGAAACGTTGCTTGCTACTACTAAAAATATCAGCAGATATAAAATGCTTATTATATTTATTCTGGATTCTGCATATAACAGAATTTATAGCGTAATTAGTGTGGACTGCTGGAATGTGAAAAAGTTTCGTATGTCGAGTTCGCTTACTAGGTGTGCGTAGACGTAAGGTCAATGTGGTTAATTCTATAGAGTCTATGGTGTTATTACAAATTCCATGTAAAAATGTCATATCAAGCAATGTGCGTCGATTTTCAAGAGATAGGAGGTTATGTTGCTTACATGATTCTGTGTAGCCATTGTCAGTGGCGATTGTGCGAAAGTTTAAATGTTTAATAAACTTACGTTGGATTGCCTCTATATTAGCCGAGTAAACATCATACATAGGGTTCCAAATGCTAGAGCAGTACTCAAGGATACTACGAACATATGCATAATATAAAACCTTTATACAGTAAACATCAGAAAATGGCCTTGTCACTCTCAAAATGAAACCTAAACTTTTATATGCTTTATGTACCATATTATCAATGTGATCAGTGAAAAGCAACTTCGAATCAAGAAGTAGTCCGAGGTCCCTCACCGTCTCAACCCTATTAAGAATCGCGTTATTTACCATGTAATCAAGGATAATTTTCTTTTTCTTTCGGGTGAATGTTACAATCACACATTTTTCAACATTTATAGATATGCGGTTATCAGTATAGTACACCTGTAAACGATTTAGGTCTTCTTGTAGGTTTAAGCAATCCGTAATGTTATTTACTGTCTTGTAAATTTTTATGTCATCGGCGTACATTAGATACTTCGAAAACCCAAAACACTTGTCTATGTCATACAAGTATGCCACATATAGCAAAGGTCCAAGAATTGACCCCTGCGGGACTCCAGAAGTAATTGTAATGAAATCCGATTTGTACCCTCCCACCACTACAACCTGACTCCTCCTGTGCAGGTAGCATTCAAACCATCTAAGTAGGTTACCATGTACACCTAATTCCTGAAGCTTTCTCAATAATATTATATGATCCACTCGATCAAAAGCCTTCTCGAAATCGGTATACACAACATCCACTTGACCACCGCCATCCATTTCAGTTAGAATATCGTTGGTGAATTTTGCCAAGTTAGTATTTGTCGAACGACCCTTCATGAATCCGTGTTGTTGAGTTGGAATAGAGCGTGCAATAGTGTGGTACAAACGGTTATGGACAATTCTCTCCATCGCTTTGCTAAGAGTGTTTAATTTTGATATGGGTCTATAGTTTTCTATAGACGATTTAAGTCCTTTCTTATGCACAGGTACAATAAGAGCTATTTTCCAGATTGGTGGTATATAACCTTCTTCAAAACACCTATTAAAAATACAGGTAAGAGGAAAACGAAGAGCATTGGCACATTTACTAAAAAACAAAGGTGGTATGTTATCGCTGCCTGCACCCTTTGACTTATCCAATGCAGTAAGCAGTTTAAAAACTTCGTCTTCGGTTACAAGTATGCCAGTCAAGCTGGAAACCGAACCAAAAATTGTGTTAGCAGTTGACAATGGTGTGTTACTAGGCTTACTAAACTGTTTATGGAAAAAGTCAGTAAAAGCAGCGCAGATTTCAGGTCCATCATTCAAGTTCCTATCTCCATATTTCATACTATTTGGATAGCTACCGCCACTTTTTTTCCGGGATTTGACATACGACCAAAACAATTTTGGCTCTTTTTTAATGTTTTCTTGTGACCAGTGCATATAGGAAACGTAACATTGTTTCTCCACTGACTTCTGTACTCGCCGTAGCAAAGCAAATGATGCATAGTCGGAAGGATTCCCGTGCTTTTTCCAATGGCGATGCTTTTTTGCCTTATCTTTTATAATATTAATTAGGGACCTATTATACCATACAGGAAAATTACCGAAACCCGACGATAATACTTGAGGAACAAACTTGTGAATTACTGTTTTTAAAATATCGTAAAAACTGTTAATCATGCATTCAATATTTACGTACATGAATAATGTATGCCAGTCATAAGTGTTTAAATACTGATTGATCTCCTCATAATTAGCCTTTCTGAACAAATATTTTATAGTTGATTTAGTTTTCATGGGTAATTTATTAATTTCCGAGACATTTATTTCAAGAGTAGGGTGATACTGGTCCTCTTTAACGAAGGGGACTTTGCTTTGGTTCACTAATAACGGAAAATTTGAGAAAACTAAGTCTAAGGTATTACCGTGAGAGTTAACCACAGTATTATATTGGTTCAAGCCCAAAAATAAAAGATCACTTATAAAATTCTGACTTGCGACTTGTAAGTCGACACTACCCTTCTTTAAATATAAAGGCTCACATGATGTCCACTGTATATTCGGTAAATTAAAATCTCCTACTACTAAGAAGAAATCATCCGGGTGGGCTTGAGTAGCCTCGTTTAAGATATCTAGTATTAAGGATAGTTTATTCGGTATGCTAGAATTAGGAGGAATATATACTACACCTATATGTAAACTCTGTGTGGTGTTCAGACAGCGCGCAGGCACCGTCAGCCAGACAGATTCAAGGTCAGGTCGCGTCAACTCGGGCCGGGCGAGCGCCTGCAGCCGCGCTCCGCAGAGTGCCATCACTCCGCCGCCGAGCGAGCCACGGTCGCCACGGACCACATCATATTTTCCGTTACATAATTCAGCGTTCAGGATGCCATCACACAGCCAAGTCTCAGTAAATAATCCTATATCGCAATCAGATAGACAACAGCTTCTATAAAAAGTATTTGTTTTGGTACGCAAGCCTCTTAAATTTTGGTAAGATATATTCAAGTCATTCTTATGATTGATAGCCATAGCTAAAAATTAAAGTATTTCAAAAATTTTGTAAGACAAATATATCTCGTAATTTAATATGTTAGCAGTAAAACACATTTTTAACACAAAGTGAAATAATCCTTTCTTTATGTACCTAAATTTCAGATAGATTTTTGCTGTATTAAATAATAGATTAAAATTTCTAGAATCATTGTAATTAGACAAAAATTTGGAGCAAGCCCCAGTAAACTGATAATAACGTATAATGAAATCAGAACTTAATAATAATTTTCCAAAAATAAAAAAATTACAAATAATATATAATCTTAATATGAGAACTTTGTTTGCACATGACCAGTAAAAATGTTTAAGGCATACTATCTGATATACAAATACTAAAATTATATAACAATATCCATTAGCATAGTTGCTCAGTTTATGATAAATCCAGTCACTAACCCAGAATATTAATGTAAACATGGTGATATTTTTAATATTATAGCATGAGCAATTCAATTCAGTTTTTGTTTTGTGTATAAAGTATAATGAATTACAAAGTTTTAAATGTATTGCAAGAGTGTTAATTGTGCTAATGTTTAGTAGTTTTATGTTTGTTGTGTAAAATAATAGTAAAGTGTAGATTTGTGTAATGAGTAAAAATGTGTATAAGAACATTACATGACAATTACTGTAGGATATGGGTGTATGGACATATGGCTTCAGAACAAAAGTCAAAATACAAATCACTTCATTAGGGAAGAAATAAACAATCAACATTAATAGTAAGCATAGTTTTAACAGATGCAAGAAGTTTTTAAATGAGTTAAGAATTATGTAAACAGCAATCAAATTAGTTTCTTTAAATCTAACTGTGAAACAATGGGAATTGGGGGCGAGGTTTCGTTTTTTCTTATAAATATCCGGCAGTTTTTTGTCCAAATGTATTTATAGTTAAGTTCTTTACCTCTCATTTTACAGTCTTTAAATAGAGCCTTGTTGTTTGTCGTTAAATGCTCATTAATATTAATACTAATTGTAACTATTTAGTTTCAATTACGAACCTTGCTAGAAAATATTTATATCTTTTTTTCAATGAGGGAAAACTATTATTTTAACGTTCAAAAATGCTTTGACACTCTCTCAGTGGATAATAATCCATTTTGGCGATTATTCGGGAAATAGTAGTAGTTTTTTAAATTAAAGCTCGTCTATTTTAGGGTGTTTCCACACCAATCGATCGACCGTCGATCGACGTCAACCCGTCGACGGGTCCAAGGTCATATTATCAACTTAAGCATACGTTCGGCACCACGTCGTTAAGTGATAATCAATAAATTACAATAAATCTACGATTAATGATGTCTATGTGCACGGTTACAACCATAGCAGGTAGTCTTCATACAAAAAAAAACTAGGAATTATGTCTATGGTTGGAACTTTTTGATGCTGATAGCTCTTGTTACTTTTCGAGCGAACAATTGTCATATGCATAGCAGGTAGTCTTCATCCAAAAAAAACTAGGAATTATGTCTATGGTTAGAACTTTTTGATGCTGACAGCTCTTGCTACTTTTCGAGCGAACAATTGTCATATGTCACTTCAATGTGAATGATGAAACGGTTTTAGGTTATGATTCAATGTTTTAATTATGTTAAAACTACTTTTATTAATACTTGAAATTGGCAGAAATAGTTATTGTGTAGCGAAGAGTAGTGACGAGCGAAGAGTTTGCATTGATCAATTTCCGAAACATAACCTCTCATTTACCAAATATAGTAATTAATTTGCGTTTATTCGGTGCTTCACAATACAACAAGTGCTGTATTGTGAATGAGAAAGTAGCCGAAAGGACGTTATTTTCCAAGAACTGAGATAGGACTTAACAATGGTTACCGTGTCTTTGTGCTAATAGTGCTGTGTGCTTACAAGGTTTAAGTGTAGTAAAACTTTGTAAATTGTTTTTGAGCCACACAAGAAATATTTTCTGGGTTACTCAATATGAATAACGGCGTTTAATTGGTGTAACATAATTAATAGAATATGAATAAAAGATGCTGATGTCTCGCTTCTAGAAAATAAAAATTTGCCTCCCGCTCAAACGAAGCATATAAAAATATAAAACAAAATTTAGAAATAAAAAAAAATCATAAATAGACAAGTCTTATTTATTTTACCTTTAGATTGTAGAAAAGGAGAGGGGCTTTCACTCTGCCACAATGGCATTACGCCAAAATCCAATGCCGTCATTTTAAACATAAGAAACGAAAAACAACAATTAAAAAAAATTGTTGGAGCGCGGGAAACTCTCTTGAAGTGAAAAGGCGGTCTCCTAAAATATTTTTCATTTAAAACTTAAAATATTCTATACAAATTGCTGAAAATAACTTGTTAAATACCTTTATAAATAGTTTGAAGTAGTTTAAATTCATAAATATGGCAAAAAGTGCGCGGAGAAGGAAAAAAAAAGAGCATGAAGAAAAATCCTGTATTTCAGAAGATTCTTCGTCTGAATCCGACTTATCGGACGGAAAGTATGACTACGTTCCGTACAAGGAAGTATCCAGATAACAATGTCGGTAATGTAGAATACATAGTATTTCTATCTCATTTAGAGTCTGATCAAGCTATTACTGAAGGCACCCGTATGGGAATCTCCCGAGCTATTCGAAGGGAATGCATTAGCGGCGTTCAACACTTACGGACGATGAACAAATTTAAAGTGGGCATTGTCTTAACAACGCCAATAATGCCAACATGTTTCTCCAAAATAAGAAGTTGACCACCGAACTAAAATTAAAAACGTCTATACCTGCCTCTGCCACTAAGACTATCGGGGTCCTAACAAGGGTACCCATTCAAATGAGTTATAAGAAAATATATTCTCTTTTAGCCAGTACTCGAAATATTATCCAAATCAGAAGATTCATGAGACGAGTGAGGACCGGAAGCACGGTGACGTTCGAGCCAACGCAGACCGTGGCCGTGACCTTGTCCGCGAATGTCCCGCCTGTGAAACAATGTTTAAAATGCCTCAGGTATGGACACATTGCTAAATTTTGCAAAAATTCAGAAAAGTGCTCCATCAAAAAATTTACTGTAGAACCAGAAAATGCCAAATGCTTCAACTGTGGGGGCAATCACATTGCAATATCGTCACTATGTCCCATTAAAAGACAAAAAATGAATGAAATAAAAACTAAGGCAGAAACTTTTAAATACGCAGAACTTCTCAATGAAAAATCCTTTCCTTCACGTTTGAAAGCAGATAATATCCAGCAAATATTTAATTTTGACAAAGTTATGAACATTCTTGTACAATCTGTTTTACAAATAATCAATTTAAATAAAAACAATGAAAACATTTGCTCTAGTAGGATAAAACAAATACGTAATGAAACACTCAGCAAAAATATAAAATCTATATAATAATGGATATTAACATGATTCAATGGAATGCACAGAGTATACTATATATAAACTCTCTTTACATAATTTTCTACTAGATAATAACATTCATTTAGCTATTATATCCGAAACTTGGCTTAAACCAGAACAAACATTAAAATTAAGAGGATACCAAATAGAACGTAATGATACAGGTAATAAACATAATGGAGTAGCAATTCTCATTCACAATAATATTAAATATACTTTCTTTGATGACTCTTTACAAAACATTGTTATTAAACTGCATGTGGGAGGTAAAGTCTTTAGTATTATTAGTATGTATTGTCCAAGCTATACAATGCCTAGATTTACCAAAAATAAGTTTGATTCTTTTATAAAAAGTATTCCGCAACCATTGATATTAGCCGGCGATTTTAACGCTCATCACACCTCTTGGGGATGTAACTCTACTGATGTACGTGGTAGAGACATTTTGGATGAAATTGATGATAATGGTTTGGTTCTGCTTAATAATGGTCATGTAACAACTGTGGGCTCTATGACTTGGCGTCCAAATGCTTTAGATTTAACTATTGTCCCCCCAAACCTAGCTCTTTCTTGTGAATGGTCTGTGCATGATGAACCGCTCGGTAGCTATCATTTACCTGTAAAAACAAAAATAACGTTTAATTGTAACTGTGATCACAATTCTAATAGTTATGGTACTGATAAATATTCTGATGAAGTTAATAGTACACTTAATAGTTTCATAATAAATCCCCTAGATCCACAAGTAAGCTACAACAAATTTTGCAGTATACTTCATTCTGCCATTGAAAAATCTTTACCATTTCAAAATCAAAGAGGTAACAGAGCAACATCAACATGCCATAAAAGGAATTGTCGAGTGCATCTTCCATGGTGGAATCAAAAATGTAGATTATCAGTAGAAGAATCTAAACAAGCATATATTAAATTCAAACATGATCCTTCTGAAGTTAATTTCATAAATTTTAAAAGACAGGCTTTTAAAAAGCTAACTTTAAAGAAGGAAAGAGATGCTAGTTGGGCTAAATTGTGTGAGTCATTCAATCGCACTACTCCATTATCCATCATCTGGAATTACATGAAAAATTTTATAAAACATTCACTAACAGTAAATTTATGAGCAATTGCAACAGCAAATGGATCCAAGACTTCTTAAATAAATATACTCCAGACTATGTTGAAAACCTAAAGACACACCTGACACCACATTCTAACTCCAGCAGTTCTAACACCACAAATACCAAGCGTGTCTCTTCTCCGGTATAAAGAGCACATTCAACTTGACGCCCACTTTCCAAGGTGTATCTGTACCGATCACAAACCATCTAGGGCTTCTAGGCATGACCATCACGTCGAAACTTAATTTCGGTCAACAGATTGAAACCATGGCACAGTCAGCTTCCAAAAAATTGGGAGTCATCGCAAAGGTCTGGCGGTACTCCGAACAGTTGCTCAACCTGTACACAGCCCAGGTTCGATCCTGTATGGAGTACTGCAGCCATCTTTGGCATGATTCCGCTAAGTACCATCTTGAAGCGTTGGATTCTGTCGACCAAAGGGCCCGTAGACTCATAAGTGACGACAAACTTACTTCTTCGAGACTGCAAAGTCTCGAACATCGTCGAAAAGTTGCTAGTCTATCGGTTTTTTACAGATTGCACTTTGGAGAGTGTGCAAATGCTCTTTTTCAGCTGATCGAACCTTCCCCCTTTCTCCAACGATCAACCAGACGCAGACAGAAGTTTCACCCGTTTGTGGTTAGCGTGCCGAAGAGCCGAACTAGACGGTTCGATAGCTCATTTTTGGTTCGTGTTGCCAAAGAGTAGAACGATTTGCCTGCGTCTGTTTTTACAGAAAAATATAACCCTGGAGCTTTCAAGTGTAGAGTGAATAGGTACCTCTTGGATAGGCGTGTATGATCCTCGTCTTCATCGTCACTTTCCATCAGGTGAGATGGAAGACTAACGCCTGCTAATTATTAATTAAAAAAAAATAGTTTTCTAATAGAACCTTTTTCATTAAAAGAACTTAAATCAGCAATTTATTCAAGAAAGGATACAGCTTATGGATTGGATAGTGTGCCTTATATTTTCCTTAAAATTTAGTGACAAATGTCTTAATACTTTACTACATATTTTTAATGTTCTTTGGCTTCATAACAAAATCCCTACTCAGTGGAAAACAGATTGTCTTATACCAATTCTTCAACAAGATAAAGAGGAATTCAATCCTGATTCTTACCGTCCAATTGCTCTCACTTCTTGTGTTGGCAAAGTTTTTGAGCAGCTCTTAAAACAAAGACTGGAATTTTTTGTAGAAAAGCACCATTTACTACCATCCAATCAATATGGCTTTCGTAGAGGGCATTCAGCTCGCGAAAGTATAAGCACATTATATCTTGACCTTCGAAAGAGTATTCATAAAAATGAAACAACCATTTGTGTATTTTTTGACATAGTTGGTGCTTTTAATATGTTGATCATAAAATTCTCTCAGAACAACTCCATCTTCTTGGTTTACCTGAAAAAATCATTAATTGGATTTATAATTTCCTACATGGTAGGGAAGTTTATGTCAAATATAATCAGAAGCTTGTTGGCCCAAGTTGTCAAGGTAGTATTTTGAGTCCTTTAATATTCCTTCCCTACATTCACAGATTAAATTCTATATTAGATAAAGTTGAAAATCTGCCATATGCTGATGATCTTACTATATACTGTAGTGGACGCAATTTAAAACACATTGAGTTAATTTTAAATAATGTATTGCTTAAACTTCAATATTATTTTTCATATTCAAATTTAGGTATCAATCCTACCAAGAGCAAAGTAATGATATTATTGGCAAAAACAAGTCTAATGTTAAAATTTGTTATGAAAATGTTACAATACCAGTAGTCAAAGAAGCAAAGCTTTTTGGTGTTACTATCACATATAATTTATCTTGGAATAAGTATGTTGATCACATAGTGTGCAAAGCTAGTAGGGCTTTCAACATTTAAAAGTGTTGTGTAGATCCTACTGGGGTGCAGATCCTAAAACAGGAACAGGGTTCCAAGAGAAATGAGCCATAGTCAATAACGCTTCTAACTAGGGCATTGTAGAGGAGTTTTTGAGATTAAGGGTGGGAACCCCACCAGGCACCTGACAGACAACGAAGAATATTAATATTAAGCTCGCATTTCCTGGCTGCACAGTTAAGATGGGGAGAACCAGTCAGTTTAAAGTCAAAAATAACTCCAAGGAACTTGACGTCTTGAACAATTGGGATTGGATGGTTTTGGAAAGAAATAGAGGGAGGGCAATAGCGTCTTTGACTAGTAAAGACTATTACATTACTCTTGGAGGAAGATAAGGTGAGATTATGAGAGTGGAGCCAGTTGCCTAGGTATGATAAAGCAATGTTTAAAGGGCTGGAAGCAGCTTCAATTACCCTTACCCGAAGATAAAGGGCAATATCATCAGCATACTGGATGTTGCAGAATGGGTTAACTGATCTGTCCAGATCCGAAGTGTATATACTATAGAGTAGGGGACTGAGGACAGAACCTTCTGGAAGATCCTCCCATACTATACGAGCTGGAATATTAGCATGCTGATGTCGGATTTGAACAAATCTGCCAGATAGGAGGTTATAGGTGAAGTGTGTCAGTCTCACCGGAATACTCAGCTGGAGCATTTTCTTCCTGAGTAGGGGGAGGTGGACATTGTCATAGGCCGACGAGACATCCAAGAACACTCCCACCGCGGATTCATTATCAGCCAAGGCTAATCTTAAATCCGAGGCGAAAATACTCAAGCTGTCCATCGTGCTATAACCCTTCCTAAAACCATACTGGGTGGGAGTGAGGAGGGAGTGATTTTCAGCAAACCATTCCAGACGGAGTTTTACTAAATGTTAGGTAGGAGCTATTGCAACTGGGCGAAAAGAATTTGGATCTGTAGGATCCTTACCGGGCTTTAGGATAGGAATAACTAAATGATGCCTCCAAGAGGAGGGGATATCACCAGTGAGAAAAATAATTTTAATGATGCTGAGGAGAACCTCTTGGAAATGGGAACCTGATTTAGTTATAAAGGAGGAAGGAATGCCATCAAGGCCAGGGCTAGAGTCATGGAGGCGGTTAAGAGTAAGTTTGAGTTCTTGCATTGTAAAGGGCTGTCCAAGGGGTTGGATGAGGTGAGTGATGGATAGGGAGATCGTAATTGGTCTAGCAATGGGACAAATGGAGGGGCAATTTTGTCAAAAAACGGATCAAGCCATACGGAGGGGTCAGATGACGTAGGAGAAGGAAGGAAAAAAGCGGCACCTCGAAAGCGCTTCAGGGTGCTCCAGACAATTGGGGAAGGCGTACGGGGGCCTTGGCTTTCACAGAAAATGCGCCAGGAATCTCTTTTCTTTTTTTTTGAACAGCCTTCTGGCTTTAGCCGAAACCCTTTTATAAAGCATAAAGTTTTGTGGGGTCATGAATGGACAGTATCTTTTTTCAGCTACTCTCCTTTCTCGTACCATGTCTGAGCACTCGGAGTCACATGGGACCCTCGATATTTTGGGTCAGGATTTTTCAAAGGAATGTATGAATTTGCAGCAGAGAGTAGACAGGATTCGAGAGAATCATAGCAGGCGATTTTAATATTGATTTATTAGTAGAGACATCACTAAGTAAACGATTCTTGAATCTTTTTAATTGTTACAACCTAAAAAATCTCTTCTTAGAGCCTACGCGAATCACAGCGACCTCAGCCACATGTCTTGATAACATTTTTACAAATTTAATGCCATGTACAAAGTCAGTAATTAATAAACTACAATCAGATCATAGTGGGCAGTTGGCCACTTTTGATATTGGGCTAAAAAAGACTTTAAAAAGAGAAATTACCTTTATACCCTTGAATGAGAGACGGCTTGAAACATTTAGGAAAAATGTATTTGAAAAAACATTTAAATTAGATTACTGTGCAGATCCTATTACTCAATATAACTCTATTCATAATATAATTAGAAATGAATATGACTCTGTTTTTAAAAAAAAGAAAATATGTATAAATAATAATTTATTTAGGTTTAGTGACTGGGCAACAGTGGGAATATGCAGAAGTAGAAATAGATTATATGAATTGTACAGTGAAAGAACTTATAATCATAATAAGACATTTTATGAATATGTTAAAAAGTATTCAAAATTATTTAAACGAGTTTGCAGTGTAGCTAAATCTAATTACATTAATAATAAAATTAAATATAGTACTAACATTTCAAAAACTGCATGGAATATAATTAATCAGGAAACTGGGAAAGCAAAAGAACCACACACCAAATATAATTTAAAAATTAATGATAAAGTGTTGTCAACTGACAAAGAAGTTGCTGAAGCATTTGAAAATTTTTTTACTGCCATCCCTGTGTCGACTACTTCGAGTATTAATTCATGTTCCACTCTTGCACAGTCACTGCTAACGGAAAATGTAAATTCATGCAATATTGATTGTATTTTTAAACATGTTACTGTTCCACAAGTTTTAAATGCATTTAAAAGCATTAAAGTAAAAAATACTGCCGATTTAGATGGGATTTCTGTTAAAATTATTGAATCTGTCATTGATGGTATAGCCCCGTACTTAGCCAGTATATTTAATGACTGTGTTGATAATGGTGTTTTTCCTGATTTAATGAAATTGAGTAAGGTCATTCCAATATTCAAAGCAGGTAGTATGTCTGACCCTAATAATTTTAGACCTATATCTATACTACCAACGCTCAGTAAGATTTTTGAAAAATTAATTTTAAATCAATTACTTTCTCATTTTTACGGTAATAGTTTAATGAATTTTAAGCAGTTTGGTTTCACGCGGGGTCGCTCAACAACCGATGCCGGTGTTGAGCTCATAAAACACGTATTCAGCGCCTGGGAGGAGTCGTGTGATGCTATTGGTGTCTTTTGTGACTTGTCCAAGGCGTTCGACTGTGTGGATCATACTACTCTACTCATGAAACTGCACCATTACGGCATTAAAAACCGAGCGCTTGCCTTGATTAAATCATATATTTCTAATAGAAAACAGAAAGTTGCAATAAATGGAGAAAAATCATCAGGATCGGCAGTGACAATGGGTGTGCCCCAGGGCTCAGTTCTTGGTCCTTTCCTATTTTTAGTTTATATTAATGATCTGCCATCGGTCGTTAAAAATCAATGCGAGGTCATTTTGTTTGCTGACGATACTTCCTTCTTGTTTAAAATCAAAAGACAAGAAATTGACTATCGAGCGGTGAACAAATGCATCTCCAACACAGAGCAGTGGTTCTCAGCTAATAATTTGCTCCTCAATGAAAAAAAAACGAAATGTGTTAAATTTACATTGCCAAATGTCAAACAGGTAAACACAAACATTGTAGTTAAGAGCCAGGAACTGACTCCTGTAAACTCAACTGTATTTCTGGGCATAACCTTAGACGCCAAACTGCAGTGGGGACCGCATGTTGATGGTTTAGCGAAAAGGCTTGGCTCTGCCGCATATGCTGTTAAAAAAATTAGACAAATTTCAAATGAAACAACTGCTCGATTAGTCTATTTTGGTTACTTCCACAGCCTCATGACATATGGTATTCTGCTGTGGGGGAGTGCTGCCGACATCGATGCTATATTTATTCTGCAGAAAAGGGCTGTTCGCGCAATCTATCAGCTCGGTCCAAGGGTGTCACTTAGAAGTAAATTTAAGGAAATAAATATTCTTACCTTCCATTCACAATATATTTTAGAAAATTTAGTGTATGTTAAAAAGAACATAACCTTGTTCAAAAGAAAAAAAGATCTGCACAATGTTAACACAAGAGGAAGAAATATGCTGGCAGCTCATAATAGCAGGCTTCATAAAGTCACTAACTCATTCATGGGTCAATGTATACGCTTTTATAATAAGGTTCCTGAGGATATCCAAGGTCTTCCTACTGACAAATTCAAAGAAACTATAAAGGAGAAGTTGTGTGCTAGAGCATATTATAAACTATCCGATTATTTGGATGATAAAAGCCCTTGGGTATAATCCCCTCATTAACAGGATTGTACTAGTATTTGTAACAAAGCATGTGTAATGTGTCTGTTTGTGCGATGAGTTCTTCGTCCCGATGAATATCTAAAGCGTCATTGTCACTAAAGTACGTCTTCTTATGGTAGCGTCGGGTGACGGGTCGTTCACTTCCCTCTAATATGGTTGAGGAGGGCGATGGCTGGATCCCGCGTTAACTCGTGAACGGGTGCCGTTTGAGGGTGTTCGTCGTTTGGATACTGGGGGGAGGGAGACTTGCCGAGCTAACAGATGCAGAAAAGAATAATTTTGTATAGACATAAAGAGACTGTAAATTTATTTTGAAAAAAAAAAATATACCCGTGAAGTTTCTTGCCAGTTCTTCTTCACGAAGGTTTTTTTTTCGAACTGGTGGTAGAATCATGTTTTATTTGACGTCAATAAGAACAAGTAATTGTCAATGTTGAGAAATAAATATTTCATTTCATTTCATTTCATTTCATTTCATTTCATTTCATTTCATTTCATTTCAGGACTGGATATTGTCTGGAGTGGGGGTAGGGATTAAGGAGGACAGGCGGTTTGTGCTCAGGGCAAAATAGCCCCAGTCAGCCTTGACGGTTTTGTGTTTAAGGAGGGGAGGGAGTTTTTGTGGGATAGGGGTTGAAATGGGAACTGAAAGAATAATGGGATAGTGATCACTACCATGAAGGGAATTCAGGCGGTCCCAGGTTACAGAAAGACTAAGGGAAAGAGAGCACATGGAGATGTCTACCACCCCATCACTCTGATGTGGCCCCGCAATGCGCGTAGGGCGGCCATCGTTCAACACACAGAGATTCCGGTCATCAATGACATCCGCCAAACACCTACCCGGTGTATCATCCAGCACGGAGCAATGTATACCCCATAGGCTATGATGACAGTTAAAGTCCCCCAGGATGATAATGGGATGTGGGATAAGTGAAATAAGGGAATGAAATTCATGTATCAGCGTAACTGTGAGGTTGGAAATGTAGACAGAAACAAGGGAGAAGTCAAAAATTTTAACTGCTACAATGTTTATAGGGAAGGAATGGGGAGGGACTTGAATAAGGGAGTAAGGGGCTGAGCTTTTCACTAATGCACAACCAGGAGCAGGAGATGGAGGATTGTAGTTAGTTACTAATTCCACATAGGCAGACTTGTCATACCCACGGGAAAGCGGGGATCTAGGTTTTGGTGAAGTAACTACAGTTTTTTTATATGACTTAGATGATGAAGAGGGGGGTGAGAGACTTGGGGGAGGGGCGTTCAAAGTATCAGCAAAGGATTTACGGACAGTAGGAAAGCGAGATGCTGCTTCCTGAAAGGAAAAGCTATCTTGAGACATAGCCAGTTTTATGGACTTCTGGCGGGAGAATTCGGGACAGGACTTGTCAGTGGCCAGGTGGGGGCCTGAACACTGAAGACAAGAGGGTTTGTCAATGGGTGCCAGGCATGAATCACCTGAGTGGGGTTGTGCACAGCGAAAACACCTTGGGGAGGAACGGCACTGGGCTTTAACATGTCCAAACCGGCAGCAATTCAAGCATTGTATAGAAAGGAGGATGTATGTCTCGACGGGAAGAGACGTATTAATTACGAGGACTCTTTGGGGTAGGCCTGGGCCAGAGAAGGTAAGTACAACAGAACCAGTTGGGACCCACGTTGGGCCAGAAGGATTAACAATTTTTCTATTAAGTCGGTGGGCTTTTAAGATTAAGCCATATGACTGGGATGGGAAGATTGCTTCTACCAATTCTTCCATTGACCATGTAGTAGGGACATCGCGTACTAAGCCCATTCTAGTAATATTGTAGGAGGGGATTGTGGGCACATATTTGTGAGAAGTAAGATGTTGGCTATTCAAAAACTCATTGTCAGCAGCAGCGCTTGTAAATTCCACAGACACGCGGTTGCGGCCAATGCTCTTAACACCATCACTTTTTATATTTTTAAAATTGCTAGTGAAAAGGAACCTGCCGAAATTTAGTTTATTTAGAGTCGTGCCAGAAGCTGGGTGCGATTCGTCTCTAGACACATGGACAAGGAAGGGGCCGTTATCTGCATCAGTGTATTCTTTTTTTGGCAGACAAGCTAGGGTGTACGTAAACTGATTGTATGGAAGAGGATGGATTAATTGAAGTTTTTTTTAAATCTTTTCTTAAGTTTTCACGATACATACTTTAAATAAAACACTTTTTACGGCAACTGCAAAGATGCCGAAACGTCGAAATAATTTTAAAATTAACTAAAATATACGCGATAATATCCGGTAAAAAGTGTTTTATTTGAAGTTTTTTTTGTAACAGATGATTCGGGAACGTCCGAGGGTCATTTTCTAGAATGGAAAACAGAGGATGGAACATCTACTAATGCTTAATTGCATGCGGTAGTAGGATGTGGGGGCTTAGGCGGAATATTATCTGCCTCCATTTTACAGCTTAATTAATTAAAACTACAAATAATCAATCGTGGGGGTTTCTAGTTCCTAGTGTTGTAGTTAGGAAGACGATCGTCTGATGCGTAGCGTCACTAATTAGTTTGTGGTTACTACTTGCCGTCAAGTAGATCGCGTGCTCGTTTGCCAGCTTAACAGTTTACAAAAAACTTTTAACTGATATCCCATGTACGTTACCTAATAATAATATTGACTAAATAACTTACTTATATGTATACAAAGAAAAAAAGACTATCATTTAAATTTCTTAAGAGCATTAATTTTCCTCATTGTTTGAATTAAAGTGTCCTGAGGACAGTTAAAAGGGAAAGTCCAGTAATATTTAGATTTCCGCATATTATTTTATGACAATAAAGTGAGGTTTATTGCAAAGTAGGCACAGACGTAAGAGTTGCGGAGTAATAAAAGCAATCGCTAGACGGCCCTACACGATTTTACAACTAACTTAGAACGTTTTAGTGCTGTATGGTCAACATACACATGATGATGCTGATTCTGTCGATCAAGAAAGTTATTAGCTAATATACTATTAAAAAGTGTTTGTATGTAATATAATACAACATTCGTATTGTTTGGCAGTGCCCCATTCTGACGATACATTATCGATCTAACGAAGAGCATCAAAGAACGAATCTGGAATTGTTTATAAAATGGATCGACCAGTTGCTTGGCGTCAAGTACATTCATCAGCCAGTGAAATTGGAAATTTATATTCACACCACAGACACCTAAGATAAAAGTAAGTCTACTGATTCACTTCATTTGAAAAAAAAATTGAAAACTGTATTCTACCAAAAATAAAGATTTTTACTCCTGCAATTCAGTTAGACAAGGACACACTCCTTTTGTGTTGAGGGACCTCTCACTAGGATCCACAGACTTAAATTAATAATACTAGACTAGCTATTGTCAAATTATTTCTGTGCCTATCTGATTTTTGCCATGCGGGGCAGTCTCGAACTAAAATTGACAAATAAAATACACACAAGGGAACTCAAATTACGTGTCACGTGACAAATAACAATAGCAGCTATCAGATATTAAAAATAATTTGCTAGTTCCTATTTTCTTTATAATAATATATAATTGTCATTATAAGCAGCTATTGCTATTTGTTCCATCACTAGCGTCTAGTTGTATAGTGACTACGCGTCTAGTTGTATCGTCCCATTATACAGACAAGATAAATGCCTCTATAACATAAAGTCCTAAGATTACCGTGACAACAATATGTGTCCTACAGCATTGTAGAATATTTGTATTGGAATGAACGCTGAGCGCTTAGCCATAGACGACGTTAAAAGTTAAATAAAATCATTCACAATGCCTTTCTTAATCTTCAATTTTTCACACGTGGGAGACTCATTTTCGTGAAGATATGGTCACCCCAACGATTTGCAACGATTATTACTGAACGCGTGTAAACGGTGCGAGCCAGTGACCAAGAGAGTCCAGCAAGGGAAGTCAGAAACACAAGCGTCAGCTTCTAGGTCCATGTATACCGGACTTTAAGAAAACCTGGTTTAGTATTTATCTCCGAACTGAATTATTTTTTTTTACGTTAATTTTTCTTCATTTTGTTATTATTTTGTTTATTGTTAATAATTTCTAAAACATCATAATTTTAAATAAAATATTTATAATTATTTTTTTTATTAATTAATTATTAAAATGTTGCTCGTTAAGCAGTTAACAGTTTTCAAAAATCCTAACTTTTATGTACTTGACCAATTTAGTAATTTTTTTAATGGGTTAACCAACTAACATTAACGGTTTTTTTGTGCGTATTTCATTTGAGTATGCTAGGCCCAAAACCAACTATCTCCTTTAAAATATAACAAAGGTCATGAGAGGTTTTCAGTAAGAAAAAAAATTACGAATTAAGCACTACAGTTGGCGCTGTACAGGACCTGTATATAGTAAATGATGTGAATGACATCAATGTCATTAGAATGAAAAATGTCATTCAATAATTTTTATGAATATCAATTGTTTTTAAGAAAATTATTTGCTCGCTCGCGGTCATTTTGGTTTAGTGCCATACCCTACAAGTACAGTTTCAGGTGGTCATTTTTAATAACATCTCATTTCCTTTTATGGCAAATTTCATTCAAAACTTCTTGAAAGCGCTCACTAGAGGCGGTTCAAATCGGAACAAAAAAATAGCTGCACATGCTGTCATTTGTATTTTAGGGAACTTAACCACGCGTTCCCACCGATGGAAAAGGGTGAGCAGGCCGCGGCCCACGGCCCTTCGAGTTGGAAAGTCGTATATATTCTAATCACTGAAGTAAAGTTTATATTGCTACGTAGATCACGCGTTATGATGGGTCGGTTTGCATAGCGCGTCACCGCTACAGTATAAAATAGCCTGTCCAGTGTTAATAGAAAAATAATATACAGGTCATGGTCACTCAGGGCCGCTTTTTGACTTAGGAATATTTCATTATAATTATAACGCTATTGTCAATGTTTATTAACTAAATTGAATTAATCGAAATGTACCCTGCATTGTCTATAAAATTATTATTAGAAGAATTATTTAGCGGCAATTCGACGAAAAAGTCGTGCTCTTCATTTATTTTTCTTTTTTGTGTACCTAAGTTAGTGTTTAGTATAAAATGATGATACGAGTAGTGTATTGTGCAGTGAATACTTATTTGTAATACTACACGTACATTAAATAGAAAATCCAAGGAGTGTATACAGTGCTTTTAGTTTCGTTCCAAGAAGTCAGTTTGTTGATAATAAAGTCACACTATCGCTTTACTATCGACTATCACCTTCATCGACTTCATTTTCATGCATAATACCATCTTCGTCATAATAAATGAAGAAGAATTTATATTTACGTCAGACCAGGCTGTATGGCGTAGGTCTCCATTCTTATAAAATAAACGTAAAAAAAATATCTATGGAACGAACGAAGTGAATAAAATTGTATCCTTTTTGTTTTTTGTCGTATGTATCGTGCGTGGCTGCTTTGCTTGGTGAAGTGAGTGAACGACAAGTCAAATCTGTTCTTTCTTTCATTAGTGATTTCTATTGTTTTGCTAGCGTCGCACTTCAATAAATTATTAAAAAATATATTTATTCCTGAAAATTAAATAGGTAAGTAGATCTTATATATTCATAGGTTTGAAATGTCCTTTTGATATTGATTATCTAGCTGGTTCCTTTGTGTAAGATGATTTTAGCACGTTTGGTTTTACCGGTACGTGCAGGCCGTTATTTTTTAAGATCTCTCAAAGGTCAATGTGCTCAAGTTGCTGTGGGAAGAAACATTAATCTGTTTGCCGTTATCGATCAATGCCAGAAGTTCCACATGGCTAAGAAAAATCGTTACAATTTGGTTTTCCCCCATGGAAGCCGCGCCGATAATGGGCATGGCCGGACAAAGAACAACGGTATTTGCACAGTGCCGCTTCAATGCATTGACCGCATTTATTGTTTGAATAGGGCATCATTATTTTAACAGTTACGAAAATCACACATGAAACAAATGCGCATTTATAACAGTTTCGTTTTGATTACAAAGGGGTAGTAGTTTTGTAACTGGTTTGAACCAGTTTATTGTTTGCAACAGGAAGTTATATTGATTTGTAATTAACCTTCTGTGGATTACCCATGTAAGTATGTATTTATTATACCCATATAAGATTCCACAAAGTAAGGACTTTGTGGCTAGCATTGATATAAATAGTAACTATCATCTTTGTCATTCAATAGCCTGCCATATCAAAAGTTGGACCATAATTAGGTTATAAGTATGCTAATGAACAAGCACTTGGCATTTTAAATAGAATATATGAATCAGTTTCATTACTGTTCTTAATCTGAAACTTGATAAGTGATTAAAAATATTTTTATATGATTCATGT
Source organism: Marasmarcha lunaedactyla (assembly GCA_923062675.1). Classification (NCBI taxonomy): domain Eukaryota; kingdom Metazoa; phylum Arthropoda; class Insecta; order Lepidoptera; family Pterophoridae; genus Marasmarcha; species Marasmarcha lunaedactyla. The sequence continues at coordinate 20,901,011 of OV281360.1, read as the reverse complement.
TTCCTCTTTTCTGATAGTGGTTATGTTATTAAAATATTAATCACTGGAACTTAAACATTAGTTTTATATAACTATACATAGTTCATGAAGTGATATCTCAGTAACTTCCATTGTTCCCCTTTTGGTGCTGTCTATTGTTACACTATATTAGAACAAAATGAGCTTTCTATGCTGATTTTATTGTAATTGTTATGCAAATTTGGTTAATGAGGCTTACTCATGGTTTTGGGGCTGATAGTATGATAGATGATAGCTGATAAATGATAGTAATAAGACATTTAAATTGTAGATTAATTCTTTGAGTAGAAAAAGAGACTTCTCATTGTACTTGACTTCTACAGTTAACTTCTTTGAAAGTGTTTTTTTAGTTTCCATCCTCTAAGATACAAATCAAACTGGCTTATAATTAAATTTTTGATTCCAGAAATCACTATGACTTCGACTTCTTTTAATGTTGGCCTCACTGACAACACTCGCCTGTCATCGCGAGTACTCCGGCCCCCGGGTGGTGGTCACACCGACATCTTTGGAGGAGAGCCTGAGCCTGTTCGTGGCAAGAGGCAAGGACCTCCACAGACAGACAGCTGTAAGTACAAACAGAACTATAAAGGAGTAATTATTGAACAATGTTTTGTCAATGTCTTCTCATCATGTTAGTGTAACATATCTATTGATCAAAATTTAAAGACCAAAGGTTTAAGTTTGTATTTAAAACCTGTCTTAATTAATTCATCATCTTAAATAATTTTGAATCACAAACATACATTATAAATAAATAAATATTTCTAACAATCACACCACATTATCTAGCCCAAATTAAGTATCATTAAAGAACTTGTGTTATGGATACTAGATAACGGATAAATAAACTTAAGAAATATATAAACACACGTAAATATTTTTTTTTTTTTATATATAAATATTAGAAATAAACTTAAATAAACGTAAATACACATCCATGACTAGAAAGCAAATATAATAATATATCTGCCCCTACCAGGATTCGAACCCGGGACCTCTGGCATGGAAGGCAAGGCTACTTACCAACATACCAAACAGGCCATCAAATACATATAGAATATTGCAACAGATATCTTTGTTTCAGCAACAGAGTTCATTGTTCATTCATATGGGTACAACACTATCTATTGATGGACAGAGTAACCGATAGTAACCTATGTGACCAATGACCTTGCATATTAATACCACTGTATATATACAGTATATAATACCAAAGTATTAATTTATTCTTGCAAAACAAGAAATATTTATGGAAATGGGAGGTGTGACTCTTATTTTCCATGTTGTTTAAGGGTTTTATAGAACAACCTAGTGAGTTCTGTAGACAATGATATCTTCATTGTTTACAATATTTCTTTTTTATCTTGACATACATAATATGAACTTATCAGTAACTTCCTGTTTCTTAAGAATCTTAATCTATATCATTGTGATGGTAAAATTTGTAAACTCAATGTTATTTTAATATTAAGGATATCTTGTTAAATTTTTTGTTTGTTTTTTAAAATTAAAAAACTAATTTATAAAAAATTAATTTATAAAGTGTTTTCATGAATTTTTCTTCAATGGGAAATGATCATACAATATAATATAGACTTGAGATATGCTGGCACCTATAATGAAAACAAATTACAAATTAAGAAGCATCCAAAAATGTTCTTCTTAAAATGTTGATCTGTTTCAATACACCTGTTGATTTGTTTCAGTCCAACAAGAAGCCGCTGATAAAGCTGCGGCGGCGTCTGCTGCTGCCGCCAGCAATGGCAATGCTGATGCCCCACAAGAGCCGCCTGCACCCGAGCCAGTTCAGAAGCAAGATGTTCCCAGTCCGACTAAGCCTGCCCCGCAAGCTGCTCAGCCTCAAGCTGAAGCTCCCAAGCGCGTCCGTGTCCCACCTGGTGGCTTTTCCTCTGGTCTCTGGTAATCCCCCTCAACCCAAGCTCAAGTCACTTAAGTTAATTCTCGGGACCAGACCTTTTGTGCCTTCTTCATTAATTTTACCCCCATTTTATCCATTCTGGTCCCAAGCTTCAACCAATGATGGTTACTTATTTTAACCCTCACAGAAAGCAGTTTCTTCTAACAGTTAACTTTTTACTGTGTAATTGTAATGTTTAATTTAGGAATCTTTTATCTCAGTTTAAAGCTAGGCTTGCATGTCAACTATACCTGACATAATTGGTCACAAAACATTTTTAAATTATACCTACTTACTATTAATGTTTTTTATGATTGTATTGTCTGCCAAAATTGTATGTGTAAGATTTTTTAATGGCAAAGTTAGCTTTTGTAAAAAAATCTATAATTATGTATTTTCATATTCTCATTGTCTTCAAGATTTTTTGTCATAGAGTCGACATATTATTTACCAACCTACCATTTTTACTTTTGAGTCTCCATTCCCAAAAATTGCCCAGTGCAAGTTTAAAGATGTATCAAAAAAATAATTTAATATATTACTTCTATGTCAAAAAATCTGTATTTCTAGGCATTTATTTATCACAATAAATTGTGATTTTTATCTTAGACTGACAAGTGCCTCGACTTAAGGTTTATGTACTTACAGGAATTTTTGATCATTTGCTCGACTTGTATTGTTCTGTGAAAAGCTTGGCACACCAATGAGCTGTATGTATGATAAAATTAATAATGGTTATTGTAGTATTTTTATATGAAATACAGTACTTTAACAACATTCTGGTTTCTTATTTCATATCACTAATAATAAATTTTGACGTTTTGACTATATGCTAGGAGTAAGTTATCTAAGAGCAGAAGAAAGCTGTTTGTGTGTGTTGATTGACTAGCCAACTTCATGCTTCTGCTGAGTGCAAGCTGCCTGCTAAAGGTACTTACAGCAATTTGCTCACCAATACATCTCTAAAAATGTACTCGCTAATATAAATAAAAGAGGTTACGAAAAATTTGTTATACTTCTGAAGTTATATCCACACGCTTTTGATAGTGTGAACAGTGTTGAGTCGCTGTATTTTCGCCACGTTTACAGCGTCAGTACTGAGTGGCTTAAAGTTAGTAAGAAGCTTGCTTTTAAATTTTACAAAATTTCTCCCTTGTTAAGTATTACAAGGAATCACCATAAACTCTTCATGTTTTTCAAAGCCTTTGAAGAAAAGAATATGTGTGTGAATATCAAACGTTATTCAGGCTGTCTTGCCCTTTTTTAATGACTGAGACTTTTTTTAATGAATGACGGCACCCGTTCACGACTTAAAGCGGGATCCAGGCATCGCATTCGAATCGCCTAACCCACCGGTGGGCTACTCTCACACAACTTGCCATGACACTCTTTTTTTTCTTTTTAAACATTCTTCGTGCTTTAACCGAAACTTCTTTAAAGTTTAAGAAGTTCTGGAGAGTCATTGTGGCACAATAAGTAGCTTCCGCACACCGAGCACTCCGAATCCCACCATGAAGGGGAGGACCTATGTTTGGCATCAGGTTTTTTTTGGTATGTGGATGTCATAAAGAAAAAAATATACATGACAGAAAGTAATTATAGCATTCAAACACATTATCAGGGTAGGGTGATGGAATCGATGAGAGCAGGGTTTTGGTAGCTTCAGCATAGTTCGCCCAATCTCCTTTTTGAGTTTTATACATCAAGAGTGGTGGGAGTTTTTTGATATTGATGAAGAAATACAAGAAAGTGGTATTGCTACTTAAGTAAGTTATTAATCATAAAATACGCGACTGTAAAAATATGTCCAAAAGTATCTGCAAATAAGTCAATATCATGGTGCTGAGCCATGATGTCACCGACAAGTCGCAGGGCGCGGTTGGTTGGCGCGTTAGCCGCGTAATGCGTTCGCGTAGTAGGGCGGCGCAGGCGCTAACAGGCCATTATTCGTCCAATAACTTTATCACAGAGTCTAATGTACTTTGTACAAATCGTTGACAGTTTTGAAGGTTTTCACTTCTTACGTAAGCAGTTCTCATACTTTTTAGCAATTTCTCAATGAAAATGTTATAAGCATTATCGATTACCAGGAAGCACGTGTCCTTCAAACTGTAATCCTCATATCTGAAAAGTCAATGAAAACGAATTTTGACAATGCTAAAAAATAGTCATGAAATAGTGATAAATAGTCATGCATGTAAAAAAAATAGTCGTTTTATAGTTTCGCCGTTATAGCTATAGGTTGGTGAGGATTATGGCTTGAACGTCAAGCTGTAATCCTCATCTTTCGTGCAAGCAAACGGTAAGGTCTATCGACTTGGTTTAGGTTCCAAAACCTAGTCATGAAATAGTGGTAACGACATGCCAAATCTCAGAAATAGTCGGTGAAAGATTTCAGAGATATAAAGGTACCCTGGTGAGGATTATGGCTTGAACTTTCAGTTTAAAGTTTGTGCCAAAAAATTGTCATTAAATAGTCGTATGAAACGAAAATAATTTTGAGCTGATTTCATTTGAAAATAAAAACTTCTTATGTTCCCTACATTTCTATGCATGGTAGGTACAGTCACGTACAAAATTTGCTGTACACACGTGCTGCAGGAGGGCCGGGCGGTGCTTATGACAAAAAGGTTGTTTGCTTTATTGAGCGTGGTGTATTCACGACTATGATATTGTTAGAAAATTACCGAGTAAGTATGTCACTTCATTTATGTATTTTGTCAAGTCATATTATTGATTGTGCTCAAAACAAAAATACGCTACGTTGCAATTACTTACATATACATACATAACAAATAAATTCATGCTTCCCTTGTACTTTACTCAGCTTTGTTAAACTTTTATCATTTGTAATATAAATGAGATATCGATAAATGAGGTCCAGGTAAACTGTGAAAGTAATATAACAAAAGTTGTCGATAATTAAAAAAAATACGGACTGTTCAGTGCTGAACGATACTTAAAATATACAAATGTAGAATGTAAAATAAATGACAATCCCGCTAAAAGATGCAATTACATTCCACTTAATATTGAAATGATAACAACTGAAGGTTTCAAGGTGCTGCAGCTTTAATTTATGATGAAGAAAGATCTTGTAAATTGGATACTTGTAGCGGTAAAAATGCTTATACAAAACGAATTACAAAAAAAATTTTTCGAAATTCATGACACTAGTCCATATAACATAAATGACATATTTATTTTATTTATTTGGTTTCACGGGACTATGTGGTCACATGAACTGCGCCCTGTCACATTGCGACCTAGCAGATCTATTGTGTGAGTCCACCTTTCTAAAGCTCGCCGCTTACTCCAATCGAGTCCAGGAAGCGAATAACCTTCCTGACTGCGATGTATCCAATCTCCCTTGTGTCCAGTTCATGTTTGTCCAAGTGTAATGATCGCCTCTGTACTATTGCGGCACACTGACACAGTAAATGAAGGGGCGTTTCTTCTTCCGTGTTACAGAATCTGCAGCACGTAGAGATCGCTGCGCCTAGATTGTACATGTGTTTATTTAGCTTGCAGTAACCTGTCAGTGCGCGCACTGATGTTCTAAGTTGGGTCCTATTGAGAGATAATAGTTCCCTTGTGTAGAGTTTTGAGTATCCCTCTATTAGCGCCTTGGAGAGTTTCATGCCTTCTGCTTCGGTCCAGAGGCGTTTGCTTTCTTTTAGGCACAGGCTTGTTAGTATTTGTCGTGTTAGGCTCCTTAGGATACCGCAGAGAGGTTCTGGACCTATCTGTTCCTGCATTGCGCCTTTTCTCGCCAGTTCATCAGCCTTGTCATTTCCTGCGATGTTTGAGTGTCCTGGGACCCATTTTAGGTGTACTGTGTTTTGTTCCCCAAGTTTATTTAGAGTCTCTTGGCATTGCATTATTAATTTGGAGTCAACTCTGAATGAGTTTAGTGCCATTAGTGCTGCTTTGCTGTCTGAGAATATGTGAATAGTCTGGCCTTTGTAAGATTTGCTGATGTTGATTTCCGCACATCTCAGGATTGCTTAAATCTCAGCTTGGAATATTGAGGCATAGGCTCCTAGGCTTGAGCATTCGCTAAAACCTGGGTTTTACACCGTGTACCCCATATCCTACCTTATTGTCCATTTTAGAGCCATCAGTGAACCAGATAAGGCTATGTCCTTCCCAGTGAATGTCACCCTTAGTCCATTCTTCTCTGTTTGGAAATTCTATCTGGTAGAGTTTTTTGAATTGTAGCTCAAAGCATGTAATCCGTGGGCATGTTTATAATTGGGTATTTGTGTATGAGTTTCTCCAGGTAGCCCGTATTTTTTGAAAGCCATGCATTTCCTCTTTGGGCTTTGGCTCTAATCATGCTCCTCCCAGCCTCTTTTAAGGCTGTGAGATGCAGGGGCGGGAGCCCTAAGAGTGCATTTAATGTCACATAGGCGTAGTTGTTATGGCGCCAATGGCCAGAATGCATGCTGTTCTTTGTATCTTCCCTAGTTCAGTAATGGTAGTTATTTGCGTGAGCTTCTTGTGCCATACTACACAGCCGTATGTCACGATCGGTCTGACGATGGCGTCAAGAATCCACATGACCATTTTGGGCTTTAGTCCCCATCTTGATTCAACCATTCTGCTACACAGATAGAGGGCGATTTTTGCTTTCTGTGTGGCGTTTTCTACGTGTTTATTGTGGGTAAGTTTATCGTCTAGGGCAGGGGTCGGCAACCTTTTAAGTCAGAAGCGTCAAAAATTACAATGTGCAAAATTTTTAAGTTTTTTAATTTTTTAAGTTTCAAAAATAAATAGTACTTGCATAAATAAAGTTTTTTTGATAAAAAACTAATCTTTTTATTCATAAGAAAAATATTTATTTATTCATATACATATAAGTAGTATTTGTTCACAACAAATTAGATGGTGTTATTCGATAATCACTTATTATTTAAGAAAAAATTAGAACAAATACACATTTACGGACTAACGAAAGTGACGACGCGTGTCGTGGGGGAGGGGTGCGGTGAAAAACGTGTTCAAGTGGCTAAGAGATAGAAATGGTGCCTAATCCTCGTTAATTGATTTACAACGATTTTGAAATGCTTTTTTTTAATAAAATAAATAACATTTGCGTATGGAACTAAAGAGCCGCAGCCTCACATCCAAAGAGCCGCATGTGGCTCGCGAGCCGCAGGTTGCCGACCCCTGGTCTAGGGTAATGCCTAGATATTTTACCTCTTTAGAATGCTACAGTGGTTCCATCAATCTTAAAAAGTTTGAGCTTGTCAAGTTTCCTTTTTTTGGTAAATGGCACTATAACAGTTTTGGTGGCGTTGATAGTCAATTCGTTATCTTTGCACCATTTTGTTGTAATATTCAGCGCTCCTTGAATGAAGGACCTCCTGACATGATCCTCTAACGATAATAGAGATGTCGTCGGCGTATCCAATCACATCGTAGCCTTTAAGGCTTAGTTTCTCCAGGAGAAGCATCGACTAAATATAGATGTACAAAATATGACATGTCGTCATAGTGAAAAGTTTCAGTTTATTGATTTAAATACATTTATTAACAAGCCTTATATGACCAATGATAGGTACAATTTGTACAATAATGACCTACGACATATAGCATACTCGCTATCATATATTTTATGCATAACAGTCAATTCGTTGACTACAACCGCTGCTTCTATTGAGCAGTCACTTTATACTTCTGACCCGTTAGAATGTAATATTCCAAAACATAGTATTAGAAACAATTTAAACATAAGTTAGTGACAATAGATAATACATCTAGCACCAGTATTCTTAGTAGTAATTTAAATCAATAAAAATGTAAAAAATAATTTTCTTAACATAGTCCATCAAAATATGCAGGGCATTGCTAGTTCATTCAACAGAGAACAAACAACTTGCGGCGGCTCAGTGATCATCACTCATAAGAGCCTAACATTTAAAGAATGCCCTGATATTGTAAGTCTGTCTGTTGAGCGATCAGTTGAAATAGCCTGTATTGAGATAGGGAATATTGTTATAATAAGTGTATACAGGCCCCTATCCTCACCATTTGAAGTATTTAAGAGCACTATGGATGAGGTATTACATAGAGTAAATAATAAAAACAAAGAAATAATTATTTGTGGCAATTTTAATATTGATTTATTAGTAGAGACGTCACAAAGTAAACGATTCTTGAATCTTTTTAATTGTTACAACCTAAAAAATCTCTTCTTAGAGCCTACGCGAATCACAGCGACCTCAGCCACATGTCTTGATAACATTTTTACAAATTTAATGCCATGTACAAAGTCAGTAATTAATAAACTACAATCAGATCATAGTGGGCAGTTGGCCACTTTTGATATTGGGCTAAAAAAAACTCTAAAAAGAGAAATTACCTTTATACCCATGAATGAGAGACGGCTTGAAATATTTAGGAAAAATGTATTTGAAAAAACATTTAAATTAGATTACTGTGGAGATCCTATTACTCAATATAACTCTATTCATAATATAATTGGAACTGAATATGACTCTGTTTAAAAAAAAAAAGAAAATATGTATAAATAATAATTTATTTAGGTTTAGTGACTGGGCAACAGTGGGAATATGCAGAAGTAGAATTAGATTATATGACTTGTACAGTGAAAGAACTTATAATCATAATAAGACATTTTACGAATATGTTAAAAAGTATTCAAAATTATTTAAACGAGTTTGCAGTGTAGCTAAATCTAATTACATTAATAATAAAATTAAATATAGTACTAACATTTCAAAAACTGCATGGAATATAATTAATCTGGAAACTGGGAAAGCAAAAGAACCACACACCAAATATAATTTAAAAATTAATGATAAAGTGTTGTCAACTGACAAAGAAGTTGCTGAAGCATTTGAAAATTTTTTTACTGCACATCCCTGTGTCAACTACTTCGAGTATTAATTCATGTTCCACTCTTGCACAGTCACTGCTAACGGAAAATGTAAATTCATGCGATATTGATTTTATTTTTAAACACGTTACTGTTCCACAAGTTTTAAATGCATTTAAAAGCATTAAAGTAAAAAATACTGCCGATTTAGATGGGATTTCTGTTTAAATTATTGAATCTGTCATTGATGGTATAGCCCCGTACTTAGCCAGTATATTTAATGACTGTGTTGATAATGGTGTTTTTCCTGATTTAATGAAATTGAGTAAGGTCATTTCAATATTCAAAGCAGGTAGTATGTTTGACCCTAATAATTGTAGACCTATATCTATACTACCAACGATCAGGAAGATTTTTGAAAAATTAATTTTAAATCAATTACTTTCTCATTTTTACGGTAATAGTTTAATGAATTTTAAGCAATTTGGTTTCACGCGGGGTTGCTCAACAACCGATGCCGGTGTTATTAGGCCCGGTAGGCCCATTCAACCTTACCCGGCCTTAAAACAACGGTGGCCTGTCGCCAGTCTTCATTGTGTGGTCGCCATGTTTGTCCGTATAACGGGTCAGACGCGGCGTTCTCTGGTACAAGCACTGAGCCTAGGAAGTGTATCCGTGCTAGGAGCTCTAGGGTTTCTTCTTAATTTGTGGTGAAGTTACCCTCTTGATCTTTAAGTAGGCCTAGGTTTTTGGTTGGGGTTTTTGTTAGGAGCTTTTGAACCCTGGCAACTTGGGGCGTCGAATCCAATTCGTCACAGAATTTACGCCACGAGTTGCGTTTCTTATTTCCTTATTATATTCTGTGAGGGCGCTTCTGTATTTGTCCCATGTATATTCTGTTTTTACGTTGGTGTTGTTGAATAGCTTCCGTGCCATTTTCCTTAGGTTAGTCAGCTTTTCATTCCACCATGGTATATTCCTGTTTGAGTTCTGTTTTGGGTGGGCAGCTTTCATGGTATGCTTGCGTAATGCTTTCTACCACATTTGCTGTCGCCAGGTTCATTATCTCATTTGATTTTATGGCTTTTGGCATAGCCTTGAGCTTGTCAGCTAGTACTTCCCTGTAGGTTACCCAGTTGGTGCATCTTGGGTTCCGGAAAGTGTTCTCCGCTGCCTTTTGGGTTGTTTCTATATTGAAACGAATATGCTTATGGTCCGACATTGAAATTGTATCACTGTCGTGCCAGCTTAGCACCTTACCTATAAGTCCCTTTGACGCTATTATGATGTCCAGGACTTCCTTTCACGCTTTGGTTTCAAAGGTGGGTTTATGGCCTATATTACATATGTTTAGATTGTAAGTAGTGAGAAAGTCTAGAAGTAACTCACCCCTTTTGTTGATACCTGTGCTTCCGCAGCGGGTGGGATAGGCGTTTGCGTCGCATCCTATAAGGAGCTCTGCGCGTATCTTCCTGGCATATTCTGCCACACGCGCCAGCTCTTCCGACGGGTCCTTTTTGTCGCCTGCGAGGTACGCTGAGCATACAACTGCTCTTTGCCCCTCCAGGTTTATTATGGCTGCTGCTAGGTCATCGGTGCACAGATCTGTAACTGGTAGAAAGTTTAGACTTTTCCTGAAGAGGATACAAGCTCTGGGCCTATTTCCATTGATGTCATATGAGATATTACCTGATGTATCCAGGCCCAGGATTGTTCGGCTTTTTATCCACGGCTCCTGGATGAGTGCAAGGTCGAGGCCATCAGATTTGAAAATCTGCTCCATCACTGCCGTAGCAGCAGTGGCGTGTTGGAGGTTGGCCTGCACGACCTTCACTTGGCACCGTGACAGCGCCATTTATCCGTTACATATATCCGGCCCTTGGGGGCCCGCGATCCTTCCCCCTGCCAGGTCAACCTCGGGGTCTTCCCGAGTGGGGTCCAGTTGCAGCTCCACGTGGAGCTGGTTTAAAACCGCGGCGCCAAACCTTTGCTTGCTCCTCGGCCTTTAGGTGCTAGTGCCTGACGGACAACGCAAGTAGGCCGGTTTGCAGCAAGCCCCGATCCGATCGGAGCCGGCTTTAGTGTTTTAGCGGCTGCCGGGCAGCTCAAGGGGGGTTGAGGGCTCTCCCTCTCGCTCTTTTGGGTGGGCTCATTTGGGTGGCTTTCACTGTCCGGCCCAGTGAGGTCGACACAGGAAGTCGACTCTGTGTCGATGTTCCTGTCGGAGTTCCCTACGGCCAACTTAGGGTCATAGCTGAACTCTGTGGCCTGTATGGGCTTGAGCATCAGTCCAGTGCCGAGGCCTGAGGGGCCAGGCCTTGGTTCTGGGGTTGGCGGAGGTCTCATCTCCACAGTCTTCGGTTGTTCCTGCCTGGTCGCCTTCGGAGCAGGTTGCTCTTCAGGCGTTTGGGCTGGAGCAGGTTCGGACTGCTTTGAGGACCTTGCCAGTTCCGTTCCCGCGGCCTTGTTCCCCTTTTGTTTGGGTTCCGACTGGAGCCACACCTTCACCCTCGGAAGAGCCATGAACGGGTTGAAGTTGCACGCCCGCAAGGCCTCCACGGCTACCTCGTCGACGGTGAAGGTCAATTATTGACCCCACTCGACCCGCTTGAAGCCCAGAACCTTCCAGACGTCCGCCGTCAGACCCTCATTCTGGCTTTTTAGTAGGAGAACGGTGTTCTCTACAGATATAAACATCTGTTTGGGGATGAAGGCGGAGATGATAATGGGCTTTGGAAGGTCAGTCTCGTCAACGACGGTGAGATTAGCTTCCCTCCAAGGCTTGAGCTTACCAATCTCCGTCTTCATCCAGTCCCTACTCCTATCATTCTTACATAACACCAATAGCCAGCCTGCTTTGGTGTAGACACCTCCGTACTGAAGGTGTTCGCCGCTAACCGGAGGTACCTTTGGTATCTCTTCCTGCAAAGTGTGGCACACCAGTGACATCTGCTCCTGCGTCATTGGCACACTGTTGAGTATGCCTATTTTGCAGTAGCTGTAAGTCAGCCGCACTGCATCCTCCTCCGTCGGTACGGCGTTCTCAGAGCTGTGCCCCCGTTGTGACTGGAGTGTCACATAGGCCGATTATATACTCTGGCCGCCTTTTTTCGGCGCAGATGTGGAGACTCGTCTTCAATGCGCTGGCGTTTTGCACCGCTCAGCCGCATACGTTGCCGTATCCTGCCAGCTCCGGAGAGCCGCTTGGTTTTGCGAACCCTTACCTTCTGGTGGCCTTTGGGGGCCACTTTCTGGCAAGGATCCGACACCAGTGCAGGATCCTTGTCTTGAGGCTCAGGCGTTTCCACGTCCATGGACGAGACCGCCTCTGTCCTAAGAAGGAAACCGCTCCAGCTCCTCCATCTCTTCATCTAAAGATTTCTTTTCTTTTTTAGAATTGGTTTCCTCCATAACAGTTCCCACGAGTAGCTAGGGAAATAATAGGTCCACCCCTGCAGTGCCCCGCTTGCAGGGATAAGGCTAATTGCTTACAAGATTTCGCCCGCTTTCTTGCAGGCATAGCATAATTATAAGTATATATATACACACGTTATATTGTGTAGACATAAATACTAATATACATACTATACAATATAATATATATAATCCATAGACATGAACACAAACTTTTTTTTTCATTAAAGGGCAAATAATATTAACTCAGGACCGATAGGGAGTACAAGGATAAGGAGGGAAGAGTTATAATAGATATTGCTTATGTTATATATATGATGAGACCAGGAACACCGGAATTTGGAGTTGGGATGTATCTCTATTGTTTGACTTCAGTAGAGACAGCTCTCCTGTTCGGGACTGCGCAAAGGCAGCTTTCCCCTCGGACTGCATGCCGGCGCCCAAGCAAAGCTCAAAAGCGCTCGCATGCATCCGGGGGGGTGGGCTATCCACAAACTGCCCATCCGCTCGGTTGCATAAGAGTTGCTTCCTAATGCGATTAGGTCGCATTCGCAAGCAAGCAAGCCTACCTAGCAACTACAACCTACCTCACAGGCCGAACACATAAATGACATACCCAAAGACTTGACATTGAAAGGAATTTCTTACAAAATACTTTCTGTCATTGACTATACAGAAGGCGCTGGTAGTATGGGACACTACACATGCAAATGCTATCGCTCATCTAAAAAAGTATGGAACTGTTTTGATGATTTAAAATCAAAAAAACTAGTTATAATTCTTCTCACTGCCTTATTTACACAAAGATGTAGTCGAATTAGAGACCTTAGCAATAACATTGAATTTATTTTTTGTACTTTAGAATAAGTATCGTAAGTCAATTACATGTGATATACACTCGAAAGGCGCCTATAATTATTAAATAGATCTAACATAGAAATGCATAAAGACTGTGATTTAAGTAAATACTCTTATCTGTATCTTATCTTATCTGATAATCTGTATAGAATATGACATAATAAGTACTACTCCACAAGGGTTTCCTACACTGACAATATTGTATTTATTACTTATAATTTTGTTGTTACATGGTAATAACTAGTAAGTGTTATTTTTTATATAAGATAATTGAACATTGTTTGATGTGTCTATACCAATGAACCAACTGTGGTTATTGTGATTAAAACAAGTTTTAGTAAGTAGTAGTAAGTTTTTACGACAATGACAAAATATTATGATTTTTACACTTTAATAGGCACTTAATTTAATTAGTTTTATACTTTTATCCGATGTGAGTAGTGAAAAATGGTTGATATTGTTGGTGTTTGATTCGTTTATTGAATTTGTGATTCTAAAAAATGCACTCAACCTAACAGCGCCGTCTATTTCTAGAAACTTAAACCGAATGAACGAATCCAACATCAACAGATGTTGAACCGAGTAACTATGATAATTGTGATCAAAACTAATTGCTGTGATATAAAAAGATAGTACTGAGATTGAAACAAGTTAGGAACGTATTTGCAAGCTTCCAATTGTAATAAATATGGACACAAATTCTAAACGTTTTTCTTTTCGTTTAAATATTTTGTAGTGCTATTTTATTTGTGTTATTTTATGGGTAAAGGTACCTGAGGTATTTACTTAATAGTAGCGTTAACTTAATAGTAACGTACCTAAGGTATTAACGACTATTATTACACCAATGATTTCCACATTCGCTGCTGATTACAAAAAAAAAACTCAAAATCGACCGTAAGGTACTTACTTTCCTTTACCCGTAGAACGACACATTTATTCATACTTACAACCAGGGCACGGAAACCCGTTCTAAAAGTCCAAATCGTTGTCGCGTACCTACAACAAATGCTCTTTTCATTTCCGGTTTTTAACAGGTGAATTAGGGTTGTTAAGTACTGCTTCCAGGTACCTATTACAAAACCAATTTCAGAGCCTCTCTACAAAGTTTGTTTACAGTAATGGAAATGAGTAACAAACCAAAAGAGCGCAATTTTTTACTAAGCAAAAAGAAATAATGATTTTGTACGCGACTGTACAGCCATAGAAAGAAAGCTGCTTTCATTAAATTTTCATAAAAATTTCATAAAGCTGATTTCATTAAATAAAAACATAAGTTTTTATTTAATGAAATCAGCTCAAAATTATTTTCGTTTCATACGACTATTTCATGACTATTTTTTTGGCACAAAGTTTAAACTGATAGTCTTAGGTGTTCCGGAGAAATTTGAAGTTTTCAAATGTTCAAGCCATAATCCTCATTTCTTTTATCTCTTCACCCTCACCTTTATATCTCTGAAATCTTTCACCGACTATTTCTGAGATTTCGCATGTCGTTATCACTATTTCATGACTAGGTTTTGGAACCTAAACCAAGTCGATAAACCTTACCGTTTGCTTGCACGAGAGATGAAGATTACAGCTTGACGTTCAAGCCATAATCCTCACCAACCTATAGCTATAACGGCGAAACTATAATAAGACTATTATTTTTACATGCATGACTATTTATCACTGTCATGACTATTTTTTAGCATTGTCAAAATTCGTTTTCATTGAGTTTTCAAATATGAGGATTACAGCTTGAAGGACACGGAAGCACGCTGTGATGGTGACAATATATTATTCTTTTCCATAAACCATTCGATCATGTGATGAGTTTTAGAACCATAGATGATAATTTTTACAGACGCAGGAAATAATAATGACAGGCCATAACTTAGATTACTCTCCAGGTGGGTTACTCATTTTAGATACATTTTGGTGTAATTTTTATGTTTCGCCACTGATGTGGAATAAAGCTTACAGTAAAAATGTAATTATATTTCGTCGCTTCATTCTTCAGATAGTATATAATTAAGTAGTACTTTTAAGGTACTAGCTAGGTAACTTCGCACAGTTTTAGAGTATGCCATTTGACTTATTCAAAAAACTTTACGTCTTTTATTTGATCAACCCCGTTCCCGGCAAATTTCTTTTGAATTGTTTTTTTGAATTGTATAATTGTTACTTCATTGAATATGGAAAAAAGTAAAAATAAACAATTAACTACGAATTAATTATTTATTGTGTTAGTTAGCTATCTCCTTAGTAAGCAGGCTGCATTTCACTTGTTGCAGAAAAACAGAGCGAATGTTTTTTTTTATTGAGGGTTGCCGATCGAAGAAAATAATTTCGCACACAAACCTAAACAAATAAAAAGCACAAAAATAAAATGTTTGACTATAAAGCTGACAAATATATTTTTGTGATACTATTTAATATGTTATGATTTTGACATTTTTTAAAGAAATTAATACAACTGAATGTCTATGTCATCTATTTTAAATCATAAAGATTACCTCAAGTATTTCTTTTTGCATAATGATTAACCTATAGTTCGAGAACCCTGTCTGAATCGGTAAAGGTGCACGCAGTTACATATTCTTTGATTTGCTTTTATGTGTTTTATATATTTATATACATAATTTGGTTATGACTTTCTTTTTAGTAATTATTATAAAATGTTAAGCTTATTGAGGGCCTGAAATGAACTTAACTATTTAGACTTTGGGCTATTACATAACTGAATTTTAGGTACACTTTCTTTTAAAGCTATAAGCAGGTACTTAATGAAAAAGTCCTATTTCAACTGAATATTTTCGTCCAGGTAGTGTGATACACATGCCTTCAAAACAATGGCAACCACTTTGAGCAAGTTTTGTAATTCCCACCTGCTTGTCTTTTTGTAAATAAAAGTACTGTTTGATTAAAAGTTTTTGTCTTACTTACACCCCCTTATCGTAAAACTACCCTTCTCGTTCACACACTAAAGCAATGTTACCTTTTTGTGAGTCCCTATAGTTCTAGATAATTTTGACTTGTGTGGTTAGAGGCGTTTTTCTAATTATTAGCATTATTTGTGGTAATAATTGAAGGTTGAATTGTTAGCATAGCTTATTGGGAACAAATTAGAAGAAAAAAAAACGTTATGTTAAGGGCTCCGTGTTTTAGGTAATAATAAAAAAAATACACAACATTTTACCAAGTTTTTTTTATTAAATCAAAGTTTTTCGTTTAAAACGTTTCGTAACTGGCTAACAAATTTGGTCTTAAAAGCTAGCAAATTTTATCAACTTTAAAATAAAACCACTTTCATGTATGTGGAGAGCTTAAAACGATAAAAAAAATTGCTACAATAAACTCGCAATAAGTACGAGAGATTAAACTTCAAAATGCCTACAGTTCAGAGGGGTGCGAAGCCCCCTTGTATATTTTTTGTCCATAAAATTTAACATAGAACACATGAGTAAAGTATCGGAAATCCGAACCGTAACACACTGTATACGACCGATTGCTATGGTGCCCATTAAATTATTCTGGCTTTGCTTGGGAAGGCAGAAAATAAGCTATATTACAATCTATAGTAGTACTCGGAACGGACGATGGGCACACCGCTAAAACATTTTTAGTAAATTTACAGTTATAAACTTTAAAGTGGATTTCATTATTTACGTTTATTTAAGTTTATTTCTAATATTTATATATATATATATAAAAAAAAAATTTACGTGTGTTTATATATTTCTTAAGTTTATTTATCCGTTATCTAGTATCCATAACACAAGTTCTTTAATGATACTTAATTTGGGCTAGATAATGTGGTGTGATTGTTAGAAATATTTATTTATTTATTATTATTTATTTATTTATCTATACCTACGTTTGTTAGGGCAAATAAGCCTACCTAACATTCAATAGAATTGTGTGCAATTATAGCTAAACCCCGAAAGCACCAGTTTTATCACTTCGATAAATGTTATAAATTCAATTATACGCTACATCTGAATTCAGGTTTCGCTAATAATAGCGATGTGAATTTTTTCTTGTATTAAAAGTTCTCCAAAACATACAATTTTGGTCTAAGGCTTTGAGAGTTTCATTGCAATATATGTTGAGACATATCTTTATTAGTAGGGTAGACCGGGGACAACAGTACCATTTTTAAAACAACGGGCGATTACAAAAGTTTCGCTGACGAATTCGGTTTTTATTTTTGATATTTCAAAGCCTTTGTCTCTTATCCACCAAAGAGTACAGCTAAATTTCTAATAGAATTTACAAAACTTGGTAAAAAATGCATTTGAATCAAAAGATAGAACTACAAAGGGTAATAAAAGTCACATTATTTTATTTAATCACATTTTCTTAGTTGTTTATTTAAAGTCTTATCAGTTTATAATCAACCTTAATAACCAACAACAAGGAAATCGAGAGATCAGTCTTTCACATCAACAGAAATGTTAATGAATAATAAAGACATAAATATTGTACCCTTGTGACAAAAATAAAATTAGTTTTCTTTGACTTATAATCAACTTTGGCTAAGAGTTGCCACTATTTTTTAGCTTCATAACAATAACAAAATACAAATAATCAAAAAGCATATGTTTGTGTGGAGGTACAACTGATCCCTGGTACCAATGACCCTTCCGGAAAATTAATTATAAACAATTTATTAGTCAGATTCCCAAATGTGACAAACATAAATAGACTCCTGAGGCGCACATTCTTCATGAGCCCAAAAACCACATTCCACTAGGGTGGCTGGAGCTAAATGGTTCCATACACACAACGCAAAACCATTCTTCCTTATTTTCTCCTCCACTGCTTTCAGAATTATATCTTGTTGCTGTTTTCTTTTTCTGGCTAGAGACTTTTTTACGGGTTTATTTGTACCACGGGGTCAATTGTAACAGTACCATTGTCCCTGGGATGTCGGTACTATTGCCCCAAAGTAGCTAATTTAGAGAAAACATACAAAAGTCATATCATTAGTTAATATTTATCGAAAATTTAAAATTCGATATCCATTTAAACTGGCAATAACAATTACTTGATGAAAAAGCTTTTATATTTTTTATATTATGTATTATAGCCATTAAAACATTACGAAAAAACCCACCACGGCTTGGCTAAATCAAAAATTCTCCGGAGACACGTCTGATTTACAGCGCGCGCGCCGGCGACTGAGGGGCACATCGGGACTCAAATAGCGCGTGTCCTGGCACACTCATAAATGCAAAGTTTAGCTCAGTAGTTGAAATATTGATGTTGGTATTATTGACCCGTGCTACTATTGTTACCAGTCTACCCTAAATTTATCCATAACAACTAGTAAGTAACTACGTTCATAATATTGTCAAAAATGTTTACCTTAGACAACAGCTTAATTACAATCACTTTCACTTCTTGGAAAACAAATTTAATCACTTCAATCACTTTTTCTTCAACCGTCTTTTTTAGGCTTTTTGTTTAGGCGGTTTTTTGGTTATATTTTTGGTTTGTTCTAAACTTTTCATATAACCATGCGAAGCATCACTAGTTAGTTTGAGCATGTGACGTAGAGTCCGTGCAAGGATGTATACTGCCTTTGTTACAACGCTAGTGCATGTAGGTTTGTAAAATTTATCATCTGTGGTAAATCTTTCTGGGTGCCGTCATTAACGACTCCTGCATCAAATGCGTCTTATGCCATTTATTAGTAAGTTGTCGAGCTCTTTCATAGGCAGTATTTTCTGAGCTCATTGTAAGAAGTATTTCTTTAATAAAGTAAAATGAAGAATCTACTCAATAATTTGTTAATTTGTTAAGGTAAAATACGCAGGTGTAAAATAGATTATATTTTATCCCAAAATTACGAAGGGATGAAGAATAACGCGGGTGAAATCAAGCCGAGTTGTCGAAAAATTTATCTAATCTCTAAAAGATCGATCTTAAGGATGGTGTTCTCTAGAATAGAAAGAAAGTAATAAACGTTTCAAAATTATATTTATATTGCGTTTGTACCTATTTACATTCTGGCTAAAATGAAAAGTAACTACATTTATTAATAAGGCTATCCCATTTTCACAAAAAAACTAAGGGATACTTCTATGACAAATTCTTATTTATTGTGAATTATTATTATCTTCATTTGGGTAATATGGGCAAGTCCAATTCGAAAGTCAGCGTATGTGATAGCTGTCAACGTTAGTTCGACGTAAAGAAAAGAATATCCCTGACGCTACCGCGTGAGTTGAGGTCCAGCGGCGTGATAGTTACTGCTGCAGCGCTGCCCACCCGATAGCGAGATGAACATTCCGTGCCTTGGATCACCAGCGACACCTGAAGTCATACAAATCATGTTATTCATTGTTTAGCTCCGCTATAAGTCTACCTTTAGTCGTTGGTTAAATTAGAGTATTTTATCACATTAAAAATAGCTATGAGTCATTTAAAAACATTTAACAAAAAACTACCTTGAATATTACAGAGTCCTTTTTAATAATTACCAAAATTAACTACAGGCTGAGCGGTTGATAGACTGCCAAATTAATAAATAAGTATTTAATAAAAAAAACTTCAACCTAGATTTAAAAATAATTTTGTAAGTACTTCAGAGGTAAGCTGGGCCAAGTCCATTTTTTTTCGTTTTTATACTGATTAAGTCCAATTCTATGGGCGGAATTCATTGATCAAACGTGTTTATCCTTTGTTCAATAGAAAAAAGTTAGCTAAATAGAAATTATATCAAGTGTCAGATCGGATAGGAGTAAGTTGTATTAAGTCCCACATAACTCTCGTGGTTGTTTATAACTCCGTTAAAAGTAAACAATTTGTTTTAAGTCCCTCATGTACTTGGCCCCTGAGTCTTTTAGATGGCTGGGTTTCATAAAATGTTATGATAAACTAAAATAAATCACTTGTCTTTTTTTTACTATTTTGATATCGGGTTATCAAAATAAAGGTAAATGTTTCATAAAACAATCATCATCCAAATCATTATAAGATAACTTTATAACAAAATAGAAACAAAAAATAATAAAATCTTTTCTTAAGTTTTCACGATACATACTTTAAATAAAACACTTTTTACCGGATATTATCGCGTATATTTTAGTTAATTTTAAAATTATTTCGACGTTTCGGCATCTTTGCAGTTGCCGTGGTCACGATAGACTAGGTAAAGAACACATCTCTGATGTTAAAAATAAACGAACCTCAAAATCTGCAGTTTGTGAACATTCCATAGACAAGCCCAACCATTATTTAAGATTTGATACCGTGAAGATCCTAGCAAAAGAGAAACATTTTATACCTAGGATGGTCAGAGAAACTATTGAAATTAAAAAACATCCAAATTTCAATAGAGAAGATGGTTGGAAACTTTCATCAACATGGGATCCAATACTTAAAAACATCAAAATGAAAAACCAGCAAACTGTTAGACTGCAAACTCAGGACACAGTCAGTGCCTTTTGTGTCAATCCGGGACGTTATGCGAGAAGACTGAGAAACAGATGGCGTTAATATGTATTGACAATCATGTAGTTTTTTATTACTGGCAATAGATGAACAACACCTTAGTCTATCGTGACCACGGCAACTGCAAAGATGCCGAAACGTCGAAATAATTTTAAAATTAACTAAAATATACGCGATAATATCCGGTAAAAAGTGTTTTATTTAAAAAAATAATAACTTTTCACGCGAAAGGGATGTCTGCCGTAGCCTCAGGCAGTTCCCTGATAGTACATACACTAAAGAATGGTTTCGCTGTCGGTGCCAGCCTTTAAACGACACGCGGGGTTTAAGTTTTTCTTTCTATTTTACGTTGTCTCCTTTTCTTACTTGTGGATTTGAAATAAATATTTTGTGAATATACTTACGTATGCGACACCCCTTTCACAAAAAAGTTATTATTTCTGTTTTACCTAAATGCATTAAAACGCGTTTAAAACTTGTGAGACACAACATGTTAGCTACATGTTTAATATCGAAATCAATATCGATTGATTTTCCTTAAGTAGTTAGTGACTGTGCAAGAGTGGAAGTTGTATTTAGAGACAACGTTGTTGACATAATGATGGCAGTAGAATTTTTTTTTCCAGTTTAGTCAGAAAGTCAATCTAACCCTCATCACCAAATGTAATGAGTTAGACAAAAGCACGAGAGCCCAACTGGATGGAAATCATTCTCGTAAACGGCTTAGTTTAAATAAATATGTTGTTCCTCTTCGTGGAGTTGTGTTGTCACCTCCGCGTCTAGTCCAGGATGTCTCTGACCACAGTACAGTTACTCAAAATACTTGGTGTGACTTCCCAACGTACATCAAACTTAAAGAATTCTAATAAATGTACTGCTTGATATTAAAGAGTTCGAAATGAAATGAAATGAAATATTTATTTCTCAACATTGACAATTACTTGTTCTTATTGACGTCAAATAAAACATGACGCTACCACCAGTTCGGAAAAACCTTTGTGAAGAAGAACTGGCATGAAACTTCACGGGTATATTTTTTTCAAAATAAATTTACAGAGTCTCTTTATGTCTAAACAAAATTATTCTTATCTGAATCTGTCAGCTGACGAACCAAAATGACGACCAAATGATGAACACGCTCAAACGGCACCCGTTCACGAGTTAACACGGGATCCAGCCATCGCCCCCCTTAACCATATTAGAGGGAAGTGAGCGACCCGTCACCCAACGCTACCATAAGAAGACGTACTTTAGTGACAATGACGCTTTAGGTATTCATCGGGACGAAGAACTCAACGAACAAACAAACACATTACACATGTTTTGTTACAAATACTAGTACAATCCTGTTAATGAGGGTATTATATAATACCCAAGGGTTTGTATCATCCAAATAATCGGATAGTTTATAATATGCTTTAGCACACAACTTCTGCTTTATAGTTTCTTTGAATATAACAATAGGAAGACTGGTATACGTCCAGGTCCAAAATATCTTCGACGTCACGCAGTTTAATCATTTAAAATGATTTGTGCGACTTCCCAATGTAGAGACGACTAAATTAGCTAAAACATTTCACATTAATGTACTCCTTGGTGCAAAGGAGTTCCGTTTTATGCATCCAGGTCCAGTCCAGAATATCTTCGTACCACAGATCAGTTACTCAAAATACCTTAGGTGACTTCCCAATGTATATAGGTTTAAATCGATCGAAACAATTGTCATGAACGTGCTACTTGACGTTGAGGTTTTGAATTATACAACTCCAGGTCTATTTCATTTCATAACCAGGATATACTTGTTGACAGATATCTTACCCAAAATACAGTACATAATTAATACGTATGCTCGAGATGTTTGACGCTGAGGAGTTCCACTGTATGAGTCCAGGGCCAGTCAAGGATATGATTAATCTTCGCTACTTTCTTGATCTGATTACCAGTCCATAAAGTCAATAACCAAGCACGTTTTGTTTGATTTTGAGGAGCTCTGTGGTATATCTCTAAAGTCTAGGATCCAACATTCATGAAACAACAATGGGGCCTATTTGACGTTGAACTGCATCCAACGCAAAAAGAACCATCAAAATCAACACGGAAACAATAAAACTTATGCCCGAAGATACATAACAAATTAGACCAGACGACTTGAGAACCTCCTTCTTTTTTTGAAGTTGGTAGAAAATTCAAATAGTGTACCCCGTGGAGCGACATTTCTGAATATAGCTGTGCGAAAAGCACTTGTTTCATGTTTATATGTACATAAAAATAAATCCCCAGACAATGACACCAACTGTATGGCGCACTGTAGGTAGGCAGGGCTTGAGTTATTGTGTTTGTTTTTGTCCCGCTTCCTTTATCCCGCTTCCACTAGTATTTTATCAATTTAACAATAGTTGTAGAATTCTAGTAAATTTTGGGCGTTTCGGTTTCGGTAATATTTGCATTGTTTAGTGCGTAAAAAATTACAGCATGGTAGCGCAGTATTTCAATTTCCTGAAGAAGAGTGAGTAAAATAAGGAGTCATAATGAAGAAGAGGTAATAAGTCCGAAGAAAGGATAAGAAGCCGATTAAACGTACTAGACACGTAAGGGTGACACTGGAGGCCTATCAGATAACACCAACATGCCTCTAGTAAAAGTTTTCTGGTTTTCGAGGTATTGCCACTTTTGTGATTTTTTATGAAATTTCCACTTTCTGGCGTTTTTGCCTACAGCTGCAGTAAATTTATTTTCTCACGGTTTTTTTTACCAACACTATCTTTATTATTTAGTTGAGACAACCTAGTAGTAATTTTGCCGGAAACTAACACACTATGCTAAGAAAAAGAATTAAATTGTTTTATTTTATTTCACTGCGAAAAACCCGACTAAAGTTTAACTGATTGCTGTGAAAAAAAATGTATGGCGATGATACTGTACATCATCTTAAAAAATAGCTTGTTTAATGACCTTTTCAAAATAATATCACAATAGCCATGTTTTAAAACTAAATCTTAGAAAATATATTTTTTTCATGAAAGGCGTGCTACTTGGAAAATACTGCATGATAATGCTTAATAACAGGTCCAGGTGTTTTTTGTGGCAAAATTACTAATAAAAGAAATTGCAGAAGCACATAACTTTCTATATTTTTCTCTCTTTTATTGTTTTTGAAACGATCTGTTTATTTTTACTACTATTCGGGGTGTTATAAGTTTGACGTGTGTGGGTGTGTGTGTGTGTGTTAGTGTGTGTGTGTGTGTTAGTGTGTGTGTGTGTGTGTGTGTGTGTGTGTTAGTGTATGTGTGTCGCACGGATGAAACGATTTTGATTTTGATTTTTCGTTTGAAAGGTGAATTAGTGGGGAGTGTTTTTAGCTATGTTTGATGAAAATCAGTCCAAGATGGCCACCGCCACAAAATGGGGGACTACATATTTTTTCAGAACTCCCTCAATATTGGTACCAAATGGAAGGGCCTTTTTTAAACGATTTTCAAAGTCTGCCTGGGACTCCTACACACTCACTGCATGTTTTTAAGAAATGTCTTTTGAATATATAACGTAAAATGTGATATTTCACTCGCTGCTTGATTTATTCGCTGTCGCAGTTCATCAGCGGATCGAATTGGTTTTCGATAAAAATTTTCTTTTAAACGTCCCCAATAAAAAAATCTAATGGATTTAAGTCCGGAGAGCGTGGTGGCCACAAAATTGGTCCTAGTCGGCCAATCCATGTGCTTGGAAATGCCTGATCAAGATGCCCCCATACTGCACGAGCGTGGTGTGCAGGACATCCATCATTTTGAAGCCACATATTTCTTCTTAATTCAAGTGGCACATCTTCCATCATAATAGGTAGATGATTTTGTAAAAAACCTAAATATAGATCAACGGGCCTTTTATCTGCCCCTTCAAGATCCCAGTCCAAAGATTAACGTTAAATTGGTGCTGGGATCAATCTTCTCCTATTTCATGTGGATTTTCTAGTTGCCAACTGTGTAATCACTACTCAGCAGTGTTTGAACCCTTTGAACGTATCAAGGGTGATATTAGGTCTTTACCTATGAAATTGCCGTTTTTCACGAAATAAATGAAGCGTAATTTTTTTATATATTTTTTATTTCTATTAATCAAAATAATCACCCATGCAATCAATGCATCTTTGCCAACGCATTGGTAGCTTATTGATGCCTTTCTTGAAGAAATCAGCTGGACGGGAGGCAACAAATTCTTCAAAGGCATTTTGTACTGCCTCTCGGGTATTGAATTTTTATCTCGCCAAGAAGTTATCCAAATTCTGGAAAAAGTAGAAGTCTGTAGGCGCAAGGTCTGGTGAGTACGGCGGATGACGGAGAACTTCCAACCCCATCTCTTGTAGCTTGGAGACCGTCTGCTGTGCAGTATGAGGTCGCGCGTTGTCGTGCAGGAGCAGTGGAGCCGAACGATTGACCAAAGCTGGTTGGAGACGTGCGAGCTTCTCCATCATTGTGTTCAGTTCTTCACAGTACACATCTGCAGTAAAGCTTGTCCCGTTTGGCAAGAAGCTGTGATGAATTACACCCGCGTTAGACCACCAAACAGTGACCATCACTTTTCTAGGGGTAAGTTTTCGTTTAGGGCATTGTTTGGGTGCTGAACCAGGGTCCAACCAACTTGCTGAGCGCTTACGATTGTCAAACAGGATCCATTTCTCGTCACAAGTAACAATGCGGTTCAGAATTCCTTCATTTGTATGCCTGCTGAGCAGTGCAAGGCACGTCTCCACGCGTACTTCGCGCTGGCGGTCATTGAGTTCGTGGGGTACCCATTTGTCAAGCTTTTTTACCTTGCCAATTTGACGCAAATGGACCAATATTGTTTTGATGCTAACGTCGAAAGCTGCTGCTGATTCAGCCGTGGATTGAGTTTCATCAGCTTCCACAATTGCCTTTAATTCGTCATTGTCAACCAAAGTTTTCGGACGACCACGGCGTTCATTTTTCAGGTCAAAATTTCCAGAACGGAAGCGGGTAAACCAATAACGGGTGGTGCGTTCGTTTGTAGTGTTCGCTCCGTAAACGTCGTTGATGTTGCGTGCCGCTTGTGCCGCTTTGCTGCCACGACGGTATTCATACTCCATAATTACTCGAATTTTTAACTTATCCATGATGACGAAAAATGTTCGAATGCGTTGAAAACAAAACACTAACTATTAAACAAATGACGATTTTAGAAAAAGAATTCCATGTTTGTCAAATAAGATTAATTTGAAATTAGAATTATCAGTCAAAAAAAAAAATATTTTCATTTGAAATGGCCAGTACGGCAAAACGGCAGTTTCATAGGTAAAGACCTATTATTTATATCGTTTTGAAATTGTCGTTACTTGCTCCAATACAACCTCATCCTCTTGATTGCGGGGTCTTCCCCGTACGAAAGGCTGACTAGGGGTTCTAACCTCGCGGTAGGCATTTACAGCCCGAAGAATAATTTCGTAGCTTGTTCGCTTGCGGTTTGGATATCTTTCCGAGTACAATCTTGCCGCTAAATTTGCGTCATACGAAACGGTTCCTCTAGCAGATATTGTTTCACCATAAATTAGTAGCACGTCTGTGTACTCACTAGGGGTGAAATTCACAGATTGTTGATTTGTCATTATAATATGGCAAAGTCGAGAGTCCAATAAGAGCGCAGGGTCGTCGTTATAGTGACAGAAACGGTCCGAAATCCAATCAGAAGCAAAACGGAGTCTAAATTGTCACGTAAAAGTCACGAGAGAGAAGTACCACGTCGCAAGGAGGCCGATGAGCTGCGGGTCCTCTTTACAGATCCTACCTTCAAAATACAATTAAAGAGAGAAAAAGATAGGTTCCGAATGTAATGTTATTTGTTTCTTGGAGGTTGTTTTTATTGTAACTACTAAGTACTATTAAAGCAGTCCTAAGTGTTATATTATATTATGGATGCTATAACAACATAGCTTGTACACTTTTTCAACTTAATAATCGTAATTATTGATATTTATGCGAAAACTTTTAATTGGCGCATAGAAATGTATTTAGTTTATTATTTTTAGTTATAGAGCACTGTTTGTTTTCCGAATAAAATAAAATAAAATAGTTATGTGCTTCTGCAATTTCATTTATTAGTAATTTTGCCACAAAAGACACCTGGATTTGTTATTCATCATTATCATGCAGTTTTACTATTTTCCAATGCTATTTAAACTAACTAATTTTTGTAAATATGTTACATTCGTCTTTTGTTTCTCCTGTAAACTTTCTGTCTTGTAAACAAGTGATTTCTGAGCTACTGAATGATTATATAATTGAACATAATCGTCAACCTGTGGCTGCGGCTCGTGCCTGCTCGGTTCCTCGGAGAGCGGGGCGGAGCGCTGATCGCGGCGCTTGCGCTTGCCAATGCGGCGGAAACTCTCGTGGCGCTTGCGACCGTTCGATGTCGTCGTTGTTGAGTCTGTGGGACCGAAACAAAATAAATAGAAGGTATTTAAGTTTTTGATTATTTGATTGAATTGAAGGCAGTTAGAAAGGGGATTGTCTTCCCGAGGTGAAATAGAATTTCAATTATAGAATTTAGCATTATTTTACCCAAATTTTATCATAGCTTGTAAATCATTAACATATTTCGTGACCTGTAAAATCATGAAAGTGAGTACTTACCTATCCTCTTGAGGAAATATAATTTTTTTTATAACATACGGTGTGTTAATTTTTCCTTTTTTTATTGAGGTAATTAATATTTTTTTTCTTTTTCAAATGTTGTCAAGTACCCAATTGCGGTAACTATCAACCCAAGCATATTTGTCCCTACGCATACGCAAGCTACCTTCAGTGTCGGTGTGTGCGGGCGGCGGGGGCAGCGGGGGCGGCGGCGGAGGGCAGCGCGCAAGACGCCCGCGCCGGCACTCAATGAGCCGCAGCAGGCACTCGAGCGCTGACTGCTTGTTCTGTAGGAGGTAGGTTGACCACAGATTGATTATTAACTCTACCAACTTCATTCGTGTTAACATACACCACAAACAAAACTTTTTCGTACACTGCATACCTAATTATATTTTAAAATGAAATTATAGAATTAAAACGGCCAAGTTACCCGTATTTCGTCAAGCAGGGGCTCGAAAGCGTTGGGGTCTGACGAGTCTTTTAACGATTCCCAAGTTTTGAAAAGTTTTCTGTCAGAAAGCCGCACGTTGCTCTCTAACTCCCGCATCTCTGGAAAGTTAAGAACTACAGTACCTATACTTATGCTAGTATAATGCATTGGCTGGACTCAGGGTTTTTCAAATTGACTTGAATAATTGAATTAAAGAAATAATTATTTGTGGCGATTTTAATATTGATTTATTGGTAGAGACATCACTAAGTAAACGATTCTTGAATCTTTTTAATTGTTACAACCTAAAAAATCTCTTCTTAGAGCCTACGCGAATCACAGCGACCTCAGCCACATGTCTTGATAACATTTTTACAAATTTAATGCCATGTACAAAGTCAGTAATTAATAAATTACAATCAGATCATAGTGGGCAGTTGGCCAATTTTCATATTGGGCTAAAAAAGACTTTAAAAAGAGAAATTACCTTTATACCCATGAATGAGAGACGGCTTGAAACATTTAGGAAAAATGTATTTGAAAAAACATTTAAATTAGATTACTGTGCAGATCCTATTACTCAATATAACTCTATTCATAATATAATTAGAAATGAATATGACTCTGTTTTTTAAAAAAAGAAAATATGTATAAATAATAATTTATTTAGGTTTAGTGACTGGGCAACAGTGGGAATATGCAGAAGTAGAAATAGATTATATGAATTGTACAGTGAAAGAACTTATAATCATAATAAGACATTTTATGAATATGTTAAAAAGTATTCAAAATTATTTAAACGAGTTTGCAGTGTAGCTTAAGCTAATTACATTAATAATAAAATTAAATATAGTACTAACATTTCAAAAACTGCATGCAATATAATTAATCAGGAAACTGGGAAAGCAAAAGAACCACACACCAAATATAATTTAAAAATTAATGATAAAGTGTTGTCAACTGACAAAGAAGTTGCTGAAGCATTTGAAAATTTTTTTACTGCCATCCCTGTGTCAACTACTTCGAGTATTAATTCATGTTCCACTCTTGCACAGTCACTGCTAACGGAAAATGTAAATTCATGCAATATTGATTTTATTTTTAAACATGTTACTGTTCCACAAGTTTTAAATGCATTTAAAAGCATTAAAGTAAAAAATACTGCCGATTTAGATGGGATTTCTGTTAAAATTATTGAATCTGTCATTGATGGTATAGCCCCGTACTTAGCCAGTATATTTAATGACTGTGTTGATAATGGTGTTTTTCCTGATTGAATGAAATTGAGTAAGGTCATTCCAATATTCAAAGCAGGTAGTATGTCTGACCCTAATAATTTTAGACCTATATATATACTACCAACGCTCAGTAAGATTTTTGAAAAATTAATTTCAAATCAATTACTTTAAATAAAACACTTTTTACCGGATATTATCGCGTATATTTTAGTTAATTTTAAAATTATTTCGACGTTTCGGCATCTTTGCAGTTGCCGTGGTCAGTCTATCGTGACCACGGCAACTGCAAAGATGCCGAAACGTCGAAATAATTTTAAAATTAACTAAAATATACGCGATAATATCCGGTAAAAAGTGTTTTATTTAAAGCATGTATCGCGAAAATTTAAGAAAATATATAAATCAATTACTTTCTCATTTTTACGGTAATAGTCTAATGAATTTTAAGCAGTTTGGTTTCACGCGGGGTCGCTCAACAACCGATGCCGGTGTTGAGCTCATAAAACACGTATTCAGCGCCTGGGAGGAGTCGTGTGATGCTATTGGTGTCTTTTGTGACTTGTCCAAGGCGTTCGACTGTGTGGATCATACTACTCTACTCATGAAACTGCACCATTACGGCATTAAAAACCGAGCGCTTGCCTTGATTAAATCATATATTTCTAATAGAAAACAGAAAGTTGCAATAAATAAAGAAAAATCATCAGGATCGGCAGTGACAATGGGTGTGCCCCAGGGCTCAGTTCTTGGTCCTTTCCTATTTTTAGTTTATATTAATGATCTGCCATCGGTCGTTAAGGATCAATGCGAGGTCATATTGTTTGCTGACGATACTTCCTTCTTGTTTAAAATCAAAAGACAAGAAATTGACTATCGAGCGGTGAACAAATGCATCTCCAACAGAGCAGTGGTTCTCAGCTAATAATTTGCTCCTCAATGAAAAAAAAACGAAATGTGTTAAATTTACATTGCCAAATGTCAAACAGGTAAACACAAACATTGTAGTTAAGAGCCAGGAACTGACTCCTGTAAACTCAACTGTATTTCTGGGCATAACCTTAGACGCCAAACTGCAGTGGGGACCGCATGTTGATGGTTTAGCGAAAAGGCTTGGCTCTGCCGCATATGCTGTTAAAAAAATTAGACAAATTTCAAATGAAACAACTGCTCGATTAGTCTATTTTGGTTACTTCCACAGCCTCATGACATATGGTATTCTGCTGTGGGGGAGTGCTGCCGACATCGATGCTGTATTTATTCTGCAGAAAAGGGCTGTTCGCGCAATCTATCAGCTCGGTCCAAGGGTGTCACTTAGAAGTAAATTTAAGGAAATAAATATTCTTACCTTCCATTCACAATATATTTTAGAAAATTTAATGTATGTTAAAAAGAACATAACCTTGTTCAAAAGAAAAAAAGATCTGCACAATGTTAACACAAGAGGAAGAAATATGCTGGCAGCTCATAATAGCAGGCTTCATAAAGTCACTAACTCATTCATGGGTCAATGTATACGCTCTTATAATAAGGTTCCTGAGGATATCCAAGGTCTTCCTACTGACAAATTCAAAGAAACTATAAAGGAGAAGTTGTGTGCTAGAGCATATTATAAACTATCCGATTATTTGGATGATAAAAGCCCTTGGGTATAATCCCCTCATTAACAGGATTGTACTAGTATTTGTAACAAAGCATGTGTAATGTGTCTGTTTGTGCGATGAGTTCTTCGTCCCGATGAATATCTAAAGCGTCATTGTCACTAAAGTACGTCTTCTTATGGTAGCGTCGGGTGACGGGTCGTTCACTTCCCTCTAATATGGTTGAGGAGGGCGATGGCTGGATCCCGCGTTAACTCGTGAACGGGTGCCGTTTGAGGGTGTTCGTCGTTTGGATACTTGGGGGGAGGGAGACTTGCCGAGCTAACAGATGCAGAAAAGAATAATTTTGTATAGACATAAAGAGACTCTGTAAATTTATTTTGAAAAAAAAAAATATACCCGTGAAGTTTCTTGCCAGTTCTTCTTCACGAAGGTTTTTTTTTCGAACTGGTGGTAGAATCATGTTTTATTTGACGTCAATAAGAACAAGTAATTGTCAATGTTGAGAAATAAATATTTGAATTTGAATTTGAATTTGAATTTGAATTTGAATTTGAATTTGAATTTGAATTTGAATTTGAATTTGAATTTGAATTTGAATTTGAATTTGAATTTGAATTTGAATTTGAATTTGAATTTGAATTTGAATTTGAATTTGAATTTGAATTTGAATTTGAATTTGAATTTGAATTTGAATTTGAATTTGAATTTGAATTTGAATTTGAATTTGAATTTGAATTTGAATTTGAATTTGAAATTGAATTTGAATTTGAATTTGAATTTGACTTTAAAAGATAAACATGGTATGACTAACAATATTGTCATTTGACACTAATGACACATATGCTGCCTTCCGTTTGCCGATTACAGCGCCGACAGCGCTAAAAGTGCTCAAAACCGTTCCGATTTGTTTGAGCGCGCTAAAAGTGTTATTAGTGCTATTGCAATCGGAACGGTAAATATCGCGCTAACATTCTGATTGTTCGTCGCTTAAGTCTAAAGTTACAATATCATTAAGACCTGTGACCCTGAATGAAACAGGAGCCATTTTTTTATATTATTACAAAAGAAAATTAATAAGCAAGCTTTTAAAATCTTTAATCGAATATTGCTGCGTTCCGTTTGCCGATTACAGCGCTCACAGCGCTCATATACCCGTTCCGTTTGCCCGTGAGCGCGCTCACCGCGATATCGATACGTCATCAATGACGTCATAAACGCCGCCATCTTACCGCTCACAGTGCCAACGATACGGAGCATGGTCGCTGTGAATGGCCTGTCAAAACTGACACATGACGTTACTTTGTTGATGTTTTTATTCGTCGATTAAAGATTTTAAAAGCTTGCTTATTAATTTTCTTTCGTAATAATGTAAAAAATTGGCTCCTGCTTCATTCAGGGTCAAAGATCTTAATGAAATTATAACTTTAGACTTAATCGACGAACAATCAGAATGTTAGCGCGCTATTTACCGTTCCGATTGCAATATCACTAATAACACTTTTAGCGCGCTCAAACGAATCGGAACGGTTTTGAGCACTTTTAGCGCTGTGAGCGCTGTAATCGGCAAACGGAACGCAGCATAATAAAAACATCAACAAAGTCATGTGTCAGTTTTGACAGGCCGTTCACAGTGACCATGCTCCGTAGCGTTGGCACTGTGAGCGGGAAGATGGCGGCATTTATGACTTCATTGATGACGTATCGATATCGCTGTGAGCGCGCTCACGGGCAATCGGAACGGGTATATGAGCGCTGTGAGCGCTGTAATCGGCAAACGGAACGCAGCAATAATATATGGTGCGACGTCACAGCGCTGTTCCGTGTTCGCATTGCTTTCGCCTTTGTCTGCGTGTGTTCATGTTAAAGTCAGAATAACACGAACACAACGAAAATGCCGAACATTCGCGAACATTTTTGCTAGTCTCGAACGCAAAGATGGACGTGTTTTTAAACTCTTTCATTCGCCTGTATTTCACATACTATTCTAAAAATGACCTTTAACTTTGCTTCGGTTATTATGACAGCCATGTTTCGGGTCCCATATACGTGGATGCCTTTCATCTTCCGACGCTGACGCACACTGCGAATTTCTGAACGAGAGGTGTGTGGGTGCTACAAGAACATATTCGTTGTATTCGCAATCCTTTTATGTGTTCCAAAAAAACCGACAACTAGTGGAAACGGGTATTCGTGTAGTCACGTATTTGTCTTGTTCGAACGAATAATAGACAAATAAAGCCACTTCACATCGTCGTATTTGTGCAATTAAGACTAATACACGAACGCAAATAGCGATGTGCAGTGCTGTTATAACACTAGACTGGCTATTGTCAAATGGATTTTTTATCTATTTTATTTTTGCCATTAGCACTGGCGGCAGAGGTGGGGTACTATCGTACTAATATTGAAAAATCTTATACTGCTTTGGGCCTGCCATTACACAGATAAAATTATTAAGTAATTAAACAGAAGACGCTTCATAAATCATATCGTCATAGTCATCACTCAAAGGGAGTGTCGTAGGTGCGAATATGAAATTGTTAAAATGACAGCAGGACTAAATTGAGTCCGAGGTACATTTACGGAGATTAAAGATTAAAAAAAATTTACAACTGAGTTTCCTTCCATTTCACCTGATATATAGTGCAGAAAATGAAGATAAGGAGAATGTCGTACGCTTATCCAAGAGCAGCCTTTATTTTTCAATCACTTTACTTTTGAAAACCTCGGGATTGTATTTATGTATCTGGAAAAACGAGACGAAGGCAGTTCGTTCCATACCTTAGTTATTTGAACCTAAAATTTTATATTCAAAGACTAGACTTATTTTCTTCTGTTTCTGTTGCTCATGCCCAAGTATATCGTATCTCGTACATACAAACAGTTGCGGTATCACCGAAAGGATTCAATGACAAAGATTCTCTATTTTACCTGTATCTTTCAAGCTGACAAGATGCGCAGTGATTAGCTTCTTGTTGGCGCGGACAGCACGACGCTGTGCCCTCGTTCTAGTGATGACGTCACGAGCATTGCGTGCCTCGGCCGCCAGAGCTGCTACCTCTCGAGACTCTCGCTCCAGGCGGCGCTCTAACTCACTGGTAAACCAAAACTGTTGTTCTGAATCAGCTTTTCAAGAGCAAAAAATTTGTATACCTACATAGCATTTACATGGATATAATTTTGACAATTTGTACACTTAGTTTAGAAATACTAGAAAGATATAAGGGCAGTAACGATTTACCATATTCATTGTACTCGTCTTTTGTAGATGCTCCGCATACTAAGGAGCGACACCACTGTAGGTGATTCAAATGCGAATCTGAGCCTGTACCAAGAACTACAGCAACTAAACTACAGCAATAAAACAATGTACAACTAACAACTGTACATTGTTTTATTTCATCATAATGAGGAAAATTTTGAAAATCAATATTCCAATCAATATTATTCAGAAAACTGAATCATTTATTCTGCTGAACATCTGGGTGCCTATTTTATACCAACATTTAAGGCAGAGTATAATAGAGATGAAAAATTTATCAAATTTTTAATAGCGATGAAGATTGGATATTACCTTGGGTATTCTCCAGTGACTTTAGCGAATGATTGTATGTTGCGAACAACTTCCACCAGATTGTGTAGCTGGTTGCAGAACGCCGGAAGTTGCTCTGGAGTAAGGTACTGTCCGCCATATCTGTAAAATATCACCGGGTGATCGGCTCTTCACCTTGTAGCCTTATTTGGCACCTATGTCAAATTTACGACACAGAAGCAAAAACAGTAAACAACATTGTTGGGGATACTACAAAAGGAAAAACATTTAGAAAATAATATTCGAGACATTCTTTTAGTTCTATCCTATTTCCTCAGGTGGCAAGTCTACACGGCAGACCTGAGTATCTACGTAGCTGCATAAGTGTAATTTAATGTAACATAAAACACAAAAGCACATTTAAGACATATTTTCGGACCTACAAACATTACAAAAAATACATCTGCCTCGCTCACAGTTTCGGTATTAGGTGGTAAGTTGCTACTAAGTGATAGTAAAAGCTTAAAAAAGTAAGTCAAGGAACCTTAGATCTATGTTGGGAGCGAACTGGTCGTCATCCACGGTAGCACTGGAGGCCGACACAGTAGGGACGTGGTGTGGAGGTTCTAGATCTTCTTCTTCATAGGCACAGCTGCCATTGCCAGTGTTTTCACTGTTGCTGGAGAAGAATAGAAACATCCTCATGAACACTTACCTGATACATGTAATTGTTTTCTTAACGAGGTTACCAGTTTAAGGAAAGTAATAGAATTGCAGCCTTTCAATCCAAAAAATTCATCAATAATAACAGCTTATGAGTAAGGGATGGTTATTTATTGTGAATCAATATCAACTATTCGTCATAACAGGGATTTTCAAAACAGGGCTCGCGCTTGTGCAGAATTCATCAATACCATGTGACTTATAAAAATATCTATGTGTGCTTATACATTTCTGAAGTTTATTTATCCGTTATCTAGTATCCATAACACAAGTTCTTAATGATACTTAATTTGGGCTAGATAATGTGGTGTGATTGTTAGAAATATTATTATTATTATTATTATTACTTACCCTTACCCAATAGACAAAGGGTTCCTGTTCCAACCTTAAATATATTATATAATATAAACAGCGACATACCCAGCAGAAGATCCCGACATCTTCTTATCCACCGAACTCTTGTCACTACGCAACTTTCCAAGCAGCCTGCCGAGGAGCCGCGACTGCCGCCCCCCACCCTCCATTCGATTTTCTATTCACTTGAGCTGATTAAATATTTAATAATCTAGAATATTGGTTACAAAATTTTACGGGACCGCCGTTTGTTACATAATATCCCAGCTGTTTTAATTTCACTGCTTATATTACTGTCACAAAGAAAAATATACAATACATTCTCGGAGAATAGGTCCAGTCTAAAATAATTTAAAGAAATTGTTCTGGAGAAAACTTAGAAGAGAAAACTTACAAGGCGTATGCAGAGTTCAGCTAATTTATAGTTGATGTACCAAAAAGTTGAACGAAGAGTTTTCACGGTTAAGTGTTGCTTTGCGTCGACATAGTGTGGAATAACCTACTTGATTTTTTGTGTAGAAAAATATAGCACCGTAATTTTTAAAAGCTCGGTGAATAGAACATTCGTCTAACATCATCTCCATGCTCACTTTGAGCAGGTCAGATAGAAGACCAAACGGTAGCGAAACTATATTTCTCTACTACTTATAATAGAGCGAAAATTTGTTTTTTTTTATGCTATCGACAAATTATATCTTGATCAACGATGCGTTGCCAACCGAAGCCTCAGTTGACATTTGTTCCAGTAACTGCTCTGGTTCTTTCCCTTTAACCGGAACATGATGTGGTTTAGACGGTCAAAACAAGGAAGGACTGCGGTACCGCCTCAGACGAGATGTTTACACAATAAACTCCACTACCACTATCTTCTGGTATCTACGGGACTGTAGTTTTTTTTATTAATAGCTTCCTCCCCTTTCTCGATAAATGCGGTGCTAAATAGACTTCATTTACGCTGCTAAGGTATGTAAATATGATTAAATTCTACAAAAAAATTACTATGTTGGTATGTTGGTAGATAATATATATTTTTTTTCGTACTTCTATCAGATGTTTGTGTAAAATATCTTTGTAAAGGAAGGTTTGTGGGGCAGAATGAAACAAAGGGGTGATGTAAAACAGGCATATTAGTTTTACCATTTCTAACAATATAGTATATATAACCTATTCTAACAAAATATTTTATATTAAATAACATAATACAGTATTCCTTCCCCTAAATTATTTCTGTAAAGATGTAAAAATGCAAGCTGTTTGTGGTTAAGTTTATAGGTATATAATTGGTCGTCCTATTATTAATGATTACATTTCGCTTCTATTGCTTGTATTTACCAACGTGATATAAATTTCACTTACGTAGTTAAATTCAAAGAGAGGTTTGATGTTGGAACGTGTGTTGTACGGGAATTTCCATGTTTTTTTAGTGTTTTATTTTCACCATGATTTTGAGAAAAAAAAACGTTATAAATATTTATTACGTTGATAATGCTGGCGGCTTAATTTTGGTTTGACTGATGTCATAAATGTATGAAACATTTAAAAAGTTTGTAGATCGAATAAGGCATGATGTTAATCCCACGTTTTAAGACTTTTTATTCACTATTGAACGCATCATTTTATTATGTTTTGTTGGTGCACGTTGGCAACTGTCACTGTCGGCCTACACGTCAAATAATTGTCATTTTACAGGTTCGACGTTTGAATTGTGGTTGTGTAGAGGAAGTGTTTAATAAATTAAAGCAATGGAACTGGTTGAGGGATGCAGTGTAATGTGAAATAATGTATGCTGTTTGATTCATTGTACCTCTTTTAACTAAGGCTAAAAAAACTGCGACCTGTTGTGAGAAAATATTATAAAAAATGGCATCTCGGGGTGCGATGGTGACAGGCACCAACGGTGCTGATTTCCAGCATCGTGAGCAAATAGCTGCTCAGTATCAAATAAGGTACAGTTTATATTATGTCCCTCTTCAGTTTTTAATAATTGTTACATTCAAGGGCAGACCCCTTCGCCAGTCGTTGGTGAAGTTCCGACAAATTTTATTTTTAGACAAAAGCAATGTTGGTGACAAAACGCGCGGTTTTCTTAAATAAAAACAGTCTGTCCGATAGCTGTCGTGGTCTATAGGTGATCTCTGTTGATTATATATTTCTTCATATCAGTCTGATAATGTTATTGTTTTTACGGATTCCAGCGCCCTGAACAAGTCTCGTCTGAGATATACCATATTTTTCCACAATCTGCTGTTCCTGCTCATGTTGGTGAAACTGTCTGTGGATGTTCTGGACAAGCTTGATATATTCATTATGGAAATTGAAGAGCTGATGGTGCCTCCAGTAAGTTTACAATTTCCTATACAAAGCATTAAAGCTTATTCCTATTAAAGCTTATTCAGTCCAATCTAGCCTTCCATATTAATGAATAATAGCTTTAAAAAAAGTAATTGTTAAAACATGTTTTGAAATAAAGCTCATTGTGAGAAAGTATAATAAATTGCACTGTTTTTTTTTAAATTCTTGCATTATTAATTATCTTTATGTAGCAATGTGAATAATTTGAATTGAGGTATAATTAAATGTTGTTTATTAAAACATATGAAAAACATTTACAATGGTTTGCTGTAAGAGTAACTAATTACAATAGTAGTCTAACTAAATGTAATTCTTAGTATTGTTTATAATTACCTACTTAGTATAATGGCCATTGGAATAACTTGTTCATAGTGACAATGATTTGATTTGATGATGAATGAATTGAATGATGATTAAAATGATGGCCCAATGGCTCAGTGGGTAGTGGCTCTGCCTCATACATCAGAGTTCCCAGGTTCGAATCCTGGTCAGGGCATTCATTTGTATGATGAACACAGATGTTAGTTTTTGGGTCAGGGTTGTTTGTATTTATAAATGTATGTTAGGTGGGTTCATACAGTTAGCTGTATGATCATCCATAAAAGAAGCATTGCTTACTTTGGGCCTATATAGTTGGTGTGTTTTTCTGGGGATTTATTAGTATAACATCCTGATTCAGTAATTTTTTTTGATATAAAACTTATTTTATTTCAGCCCCTGCTATGGGAGTACTTGTGGGCTTCCTCTTTACTGCCAACCTTCATTGGTCTCACTGCCATTAAGAGGAACAATATCCGACAAATGTACTGGTACATTTATGGAATCTGCCTGCTCGGCTTTGGTCCATTAATCTACTGTTTTATTTACTACTTTAATGATGTGTTGACATACCTTACTGTTGACCTGTCTAATGAGCAGTTGGTGACAGCAAATGGGAAAGTTACTTTAGCAGGAATGCAAATTTGGAAGGTAAATATCAAATAATAATTTGCAAACCACTTTTTAAAGAATAATATGCTGGATCATTGAGGGTTGTTATCATTTTCTACACTGAGATTCCTTGGTCTGGACACACATGCTAACTCTCAAATAAAAATGCGAATAATTCAATAGCGCTATATAGAGTAGAGTTTCTTTAGTGGTAAAGTTTCTTTTGTGAAGATCTCCTCTGGGGTGACACTACAGTCCCTCCTATTTTGATAGCCATAATAATTATGTTTATGTGGTGGGTTCTGGTGGAGTGGTTGATGGAGGGAAAGGGCAATTACTGCAACAAAAACAATTCCAACTGAAGTTGAATGTTTGGCTACACAGCATGAGTCAATATAATAACCATAATCAATATTGATAAATAAAACAACTATGACTTTATATATAGATGGATGTGGATGCCATGCTCGCTAATCAACTATGAAAATAGAGAAAAAAAAACAACTTTGTTCATATTTTGAATAGAACAGTAGTATGCAGTTAGCATTGGAAGATAGGAAGCTGTGTAAAGTTCAACATTCTGTGCATGCTAATAATATGCATTAGATAACAGATCAAAAGTGTGTATTTGGTTACATAAGACACAGTATATAAGTTATAAAAAAATGGACTTTCAGTCTACTTTCAATAGCTACTGAGCTAAGAATGGAATAAAATAGCAAAAATGGTATAATTATCATACCAGCCTGATTAGCTTGGCCTTCCAATAACATGACATCTTGCTGTAAAAAATGATCAAAATTTGGATGCTCGAAGCAGGTCAAGCTGGTTAAGGTGATATTGAAGTCAACTGCTTAGTTACAGCTATGTAATGTGAAAAATAGTGGCAAGTAATAATCAGCTGAATGTAATTAATGACTTTTGATTACAGTATAGTCTTATACAGTACAGTATAGACTTATGACATTTCAAGTGATTTAATTTAAAGAGCTCAAAGAGCCATCCTCAAAGTCTCTTTAAAACGGCCAAGAAGCTATTCCACCACATCGCTATACAAAGAAGCTCAGGTAGTAACCGTTCGTAGGCTTTTTTTTGTCTCGCGCCTAGTGATTTCCATGCAAACAGATGTTTTGAACTTACCTACATATAATGAAATCATTAAAAAACGACGACCCATCATTCCAAAGCACAAGGTGAAGACGTCATTTGCATTTCGATTTTAAAAGTTTTTGGCACTCCATATTTATAATACAATACTAAAGCAATGCCCTTCTCTTTTATATGCAACTGTCAGAGAAGTCAAGAAATTCGTTTATAATATACTGCTGCCCCAAAACTACAATGAGTCGGAAGCTCTGTTACAAATAATAACTTAACAAAGAACCAATTTCAAACACACATACACACCCACACACACCCACACACACAAACACCCACACACAAACACCCACACACCCACCCAACCACACACACACCCACACACACACTCACACCCACACACACACTCACACACTCTCTCTCTCTCTCTCTCTCTGTGTCTCTCGAACACACACACACACCACACATGAGTGTGGCCACAAATGAGGCAATGATTTTCCTCATTACTGTATTATGTATGATCCTTGCGATTCAGGCTGTGCCTTGTGCGATGATCATAGGAAATGTTGTAGTGTATACAATGTACTTTTTATTTGGAAATAAATATTATTATTATTATTATTATTATTATTATTATTCATAATTCTGTACAAGGAGGTACACTTTTATGTCAATTTTGATCCAATACCCACTTGTTTGATAAGTGGATCATTGTTAATTTATTAATTTACTTTATTATATATTGCTTAGCATTAATACAGGTATATTCTGAACAAATGTTATTATTAATCCAAAAAAGTTGCAATATTGTAAAAATGTACTAAGCATTTATTTTGCAACAACCAGGACATTACCATTTGGCCAAAATCTTATAATTTATCTGAATAATTTTTTAACTTGAACATTTATACTATCTGTGTGATCAGATTTTGTGGTTACTAACTCAACTGGCTATAGTACTGTTATACCATTGCTTTATGCTAATTATAGCAAAATTGATCCAATAGATAGATAATAAACATAAACCTCTACCTAAAGCTAAGTTAAAAAATGAAGCTTAAAAGTATGTTGCAAGAGTTTTTTTACTTTAGCAAATGACATAATTTACCTTCCAACTAAAGTAAAATAGAATATGAAGACTGATTTGTAATTTTCTCAAGATTTTTAATATTTTCATTGTTAATACAGAATTGGAATTTACTAACTATTCACATTGATAACGCGTGCTGCTATTATCTCAATTATAGTGAAGTATATCAAAATGAATGGTTGCTTATGATGAAGGGAGCACAGTAGCACAAAAAGAATAGAGATTTTTTTACTGATAGTGTACTAACCCTGGGGCCTCTCTGTATAAAGTGGGGTGGTGTAAGTTGATTGTACCTGTGTGTCTTCCTGGCATCGTGACTGCCATACGAAGGACTGGTGTTATGGCAGTTTATTCTGTTTTAAGAATGAATGAGAATGGCAGTGTTTTTAGTCATGTTTTATAAAATCTGTTCAGCCACTTAATGTTACACATGTTCGTTCCTTTTGAGACTTTTCATTTTTATGTCTATGGACTTATTTTAATTATTGAAAGATACTCACCAATAATTGACAATGTTAAAAAAAACTTTGTGGTTGAAATTCGAAAACCATTTTGATTTATTATTGCAGAACACGAAAAACATATATTTCGGGGTTTTTCAATTCTGTAGTCGCCTTCGCAATCCCCGTACGATCAAACTGTATTCCAAAGGTTTCGAAAACATAATGAATCATGTTGTTACATTATAGTTTGGTAGTTATATTTTTTTAACTTCTATACATAACAAAACCTAATTGATTTATTTTTTTAAATGTTATAGCTACCAAATTGATTTAATTAAAAAAATTATTTCCTTTATTTTTTATCGTTTGTCTCTCTGTTTTATAAAATTGTAGTTTTATTAATATGTAACACTAACCAGTGTAACAGAGAATGCTGTATACACCTGTACATTGTGCACATATCAGTATATAGACTCGAGAAATGTTATGTAATGTAAGTTTAGTATGTTCACTGTTGGTGTGTCTTAATAAATAAATAAATATTGGAAGGTGTTGAAAAAACTCCATACATTTTATATTAATCATTTGATTTTATATTTAAAAAGAATTAGGCGACATCATTTTGACTTTTTAAAGATATTGATCTTTTTGGTAGAGCAATGTAAAAGTTTATCCGCTTAACCTATACTATCAACAATAACTGGGTCTAAAATATATTTTTTAAATTTCAGAACCGGCCATACGGACTGATGTGGTACATCTTTGTTATGCTAGCGTCTCAAGTACACTTTTTCCAATTGTTCTTCTCTTACAACTTGTTGAAAGCGTGGCGCAACAGAAAGAAAACCGCACTTTAAATTAGAAAACATATAATAAATCCCCAGACAGTGTGTCAACAGTTTTAATTCCAAATTATTTTAAATTATGATTGACTGTCGTAGTGGCTTAGCTGGTCCACGTCTAGATTTTTAATCTATTTATTGAGCAATTTTACTGTTAGTTGATACACATTAAAATTGAATACCTCACCCGAATAGTTTGGAATGAAACCTCGAAAGGAATTAGGAATGATTGTAGAAATTGTATTATAACTAAATTATATAAAATGTAACGAGTTTCCGAGGATGATATTTTTGGTACTTTTAACCAATTTTATAAAGATGTTTTGAAGTGTTAACTGTTTTATTTTAAACTGACATATGGTTAAGCAAAACTTTCTTTTATAGATTTTGTCAATTTTTTTTTGTTTTTTATTTAAATTCGTAGGTAACTTCTACTGCAATGTTGCATTGTATAAGGTAATAAGTATATATATTATTCTTGTTTATAATTCACATAAACAATAGGGTAACTTTTTTAGTGATAACAAAGAACTAAAACTATTTTATATACAAGGAGTATTTAAAGATCTATGTTTTAAAAAGAGCACAAATGACATCGCTAATGTAGGTAAGCTATTTTTAATGGTTACCTATTGTTGAAATATTTTAAATGTATAATAACTTTTTGGATAATTTCAATTTTATATTTATTCTTTATATTGATGACCGTTTACTTAAAAATGGTTATAATCCGCACG
This sequence comes from Marasmarcha lunaedactyla, assembly GCA_923062675.1. Taxonomy (NCBI): domain Eukaryota; kingdom Metazoa; phylum Arthropoda; class Insecta; order Lepidoptera; family Pterophoridae; genus Marasmarcha; species Marasmarcha lunaedactyla. The sequence continues at coordinate 20,858,493 of OV281360.1, read as the reverse complement.
CTGAATGATGATCCCTATGACAGTTCGTTAGCGCTTAACATTGTACTGACGTCCTATCACATCAAATCCTTTAGAGGTCCATTAAAAAGACGAAAAAATCATAATTTTGTACAATTGTAAATTATAAAAATGAATATTAAGAAATTATTACGTAATGTTCGGAAATAATAGAAAAAACTCAATGCAAATGTACATGGTACGTGCTGCAAAAGTTACGTCGTCAAGCTGTTATCGACTAAGAAGGGACACATCGATAAACAAAATATCGATAATTTGTTGGAAATATAAAACAAATGCTTTGAGTTTGTATTTTATTTATATCAATCTGAATCTGGTACAGGGTCAATCGGATTTTCAAAATCTGAGTCTGAACTGCAGCTATCCGTGACGTTTATTATTAACGGTTGGTCAATGATATTGTCGTATTGTACATCTCGATCCCAGTCTTGTAAGCAAATTTTCTTCGTTCTTTCGACCACTTTTCGCCAATAAAAATTAAAGTATAGTAAAATAAAATATAATAAGGCTGTTACTTTTTTATCTAGTGTTTTATGTCCATCAATGCGCGTAGTCTTTTTTTCAAAATAAATAAATATTGCTTATTATGTTGATTGACCTGGCTGAATGACATGACATTTGCCTGAAAAAACAGTATTTTATCGAAATTGTTTCGCATAACTAATACAACTGTCAGTTGAAACGTCATAGGGATCATCATTCGGCGTGCGGAGTATAATGTAGTAAATCAAAACAAAATGTAAATGCAATGTACCAATAAAATTGTAATTAATACTATGAGGTGAAGAGAGTATGTTTTGCACTTTGTAAAATAGTTATTTATTTATTGATTTTAAAGGATTTTTAGAAGAGAGTGCGTTAAGTTTCCATGTAAAGAGGGCTATTGAAGATTATATATTATTATATCCTTAGATTGTTTCATAGACAGCAAAAAGTGTGAGTGAGAAAGTCTTATCTTGTCTTCTCGCTCCAGGGTATACGTCTGTTCCAGTCTATTGTATAATTTTCTTGGATCGGGCCTCTCATATGTGACTTGTTTGTTTTTTATCGTTGACCTTCTGAACACTGTTTTTAATAAAATGTACAAAATCAAATATTTTGTATGATTTCTCAACACAAGTTCTCCTTATGCCTGTATCATTTGGTAAAGTTCAGAAATATATAGAAAAGTTCGCAGGTTATATCTCTAGTTAAGATTCAGCTCAGCTACTACAGTCTTAGACGAAGTATGTTAAAAGTATAAATGCACAAAATCTTTAATTAGGAGTGACCTTGGACGTCTGTGACAGTGGCCATCACACATGCTATCTGTTGTGGTGATCACATCTGTATTACCATACCTATAAACCATGGCCGTAGCTAGGAGGGGGCATTGTGGGGCAATGCCTTACCTTGAAATCACAAATGCCCTACCTTAAAAATGCCAAAAACTAAGATAAATTATTATAATTAAATTGTTTGTTCATAGTTTGAGATAAAAAAAATTGAAGCGAATCCTAACTTTTTCCGAACATACCACTGTTTGTGACATTCATTTCATATTACCTATAATATATAATGCTTTGTTCTGTTTATAGATGGCATTTGAAGTATGTGCAGCGGGAGCACAGACGTATTATAAAAACAAGACCCAACATTACTAAGAAATTATGATGTTCCACGGTGACCGGGTTCAATTCGCGCGTGGTCTTTAACGCGTATAAATCAATAGATCATGTGTTTAATTAGATATCTCTATTTTTAATTTTAACTTTTTGAAACGACGCGAGAATTAAGCCCATTATTTTGTTACGAGCGATGGGTCTATTTCATTATAATCGTAGCAGTTAGTCTTAATACAAAAAAACACTAAGAATTATATCTATGGTTAGAACTTTTTGATGCTCGACTTGATGATGACTTTCTGATGACTGATAACACATTAACATTGGTTACCGTGTCTTTGTGCTAACAGTGCTTTGTTCTTACAAGGTTTAAGTGTGGTAAAACTTCGTAAATTGTTTGTATGCCACAAACATTTTGAAAAGAAATGTTTTCTGGGCTACTCAATAAGAATAACGGTGTTTAATTGGTGTAACAAAATAAACAGAACATTAAAAGGTTCTAATGTCTCTCGTCTAGAAAATAAAAATTTGCCTCCCATGCAATGCAAACAAAGAATACCTATAAAAATATAAAACAAAGTTTAGAAATAAAAAAATTCATAAACATACAAGTCTCTTATTTATTTTACCTTCTTTATCTTTTAGATTGTCAAAATATCTTGTAGAATAGAAGAAGGTCTTTTGCGCTGCCCCAATGGCATTACGCCGAAATACAATGCAGCCATTTTAAAATTAAGAAACGAAGGACAATCTAATTTAAAAAAAAGTTGTAGTTGTAGTTAGTTAGACGTTCGTCTGATGCGTAGCATCACTAGTTGGTTTGTGATTATAATATCTGTGGTGCAGAGGGGATTCCCCGTACCATAGATTGCAATATGGGCGTGAACGGGGAATCCCCCTTTACTACAGATTGATTATTTATTATTCTTTGTAGTTTGGTTTAGTGAAGTGGACGGTAAAAAGTGTTTTAGTCAAAAATCGATACAATTGTTATTTTTATTGCTGTAAATTGAAGATTAATTGATTACGCGATGGATATACGGGCTTTCTTTGGAAAAAAAACGAAGAGTTGAACAGCAAATTGACCACGAAGAACCTGACTGCTCAAAACAGGTGGAAGCACAAGATACAATCGCTACTCCTAGTTCCATGGCAACAGGTTGGTCAACACATGTGGGTAATGTTAGCTATGGTATTCCTTCTGATATTGCACAAATTGGAGAACCAATAAAACAAGTTGTTTTAGGCACATATCCAAAACAACATAACAGGGCCTTTGTTTCCGATTGGTTCAAGCGTTATAAATGGTTGCAGTATTCTGTCGAGAGAGATGCTGCTTTTTGCAATCCTTGCCAGCAATACTTACCTCATGGAAGCAAACAGGCTTCGTACACTTCTACAGGATTAAGAAACTGGAAAAATGCCACTGATTCTAAAACTGGTTTTCCAAAACATGAAAAAACAATTTCTCATATTCAAGCTATGTCAATGTGGCAGGAGAAAGTACAAAGAATATCTACATCTAGCAGTGTTCAAACGTTAATTAATCAAAAAGTCTTAGAAAAATATAGGTACTACGTGAAGTCTATCCATTGAAGTAATACAATTTTTAATTGTCAACGAATTAGCTTTGCGTGGAAATTATATTTTAGAAGAAAAAGAACAAGGATTATTTCATAATTTATTTGAATACACATGTTTGAAAGATCCAAATTTGAACGAGGTTCTCACGCACATACCACAAAAAGCAACATATCGTTCACCTGAAATTCAAAATCAAATAATTCAAGCAATGGTTCAAGCAGTACGAAGTTCCATTGTCAAAGATATTAATGAATGTGACGTGAAATGGTTTACTCTAATGGAAGATGGGACGAGAGATAAAAATAACCGCGAAAATATTGCATTAGCAATACGTTACGTCAAGGATGGTGTCGTCAATGAGTCGTTGCTGATGGTTAAGACTAGTGAAAACCTTGATGCAGCCACTTTCACGACATTAACGTTAAATATCATTACGGAAAATAACATTCACCCCTCTTGTATGCTTAACCAATGCTATGATGGCGCAAGTGTAATGAGTGGAAAAGTTTCAGGAGTTGCGACTAGAATAGAAAATAAATTGGGCCGAAAAATTCCTTACGTCCATTGCTATAACCATCGCTTGCACTTAAAAATCATCAGGACTATCTCAGAAATGACTTTCATTCGTTTATTTTTTGACCAATGCATCATGTTACATGAATTCTTTCATCATGGCAAAATAGCTGCCTTATATGGTGGAAAAAGGATTGGCCGACTCCTCGAACAACGCTGGTCTGGACATTTGGCAGTTACAAAAGTTGTATATGATAATTATTTAACAATTTTGCAGACTTTGAATGAAATTAAAAATGGCAGATTCAACGGTGATGACGTCACCAAGAGTATCGGTATTAAAAAAGTCATGCTTGATCTGGAATTCCGAATGGCCATGGTTGTGGCCAAAAAATCTTATCCACGCTACAACCTGCAGACGCAGCTTTGCAAGCCCGAAGCGCAGGATTGAAAGACGCCATAACAACCATAAAGTGTGTCGAAGATGAAATTATTAAATAAAGATCAAATCAAATGTATTGTCAACTACTGCAAGAAGCTAAGTCTAACAAGCAACGGCTGCGGCGAATATGAAGATAGGACACAGACCTCGAAGAGGCAAGTAGAAAAACCAAATCGCATGGATGACTATTTGACGTATGGCCCGTCCTGTTCCTCCGCCAGACAAAATATAGAAGAGAACGACGAGCCATTAAAGTCTGAGTATTTCGAAACGTTGGACATACTAATTGCTGAATTACAAAGAAGGTTTTCGGACAACGATGATCTAATCAATTCGATTGCGAGTCTCGATGATTTGGATGTAGATAAAATGGTTCCACTGAAAAATTTAGGTAAGTTTGGAAAAAAATTATAATTAAAATATTTGTCATGTTAAATTTACAATTTTAACTAATTTTTCAGGTCTGAAAATTCCATCAAGAGAAGAGGCTAGTGTGGTTAAAGCTTACTTGAGTCGTAACGAAGATAACATGGAAAATACATTGCAAGTTTTGTACAGGCAACGAGAGGCGTTCAAAGATACATATGAAATGTTTGCATCTGTGGCGACCATAGGATGTAGCACTGCAGTGTGCGAATCTACGTTTACAACTGTAACTACAATCAATAGGCCTCAAAGGCTGTCAATGGGTCACGAGAGAATGGCTGGTATGGTGTTCCTGGCCTTTGAAAAAAAGAGAACAAAAACAGTTGATCTGAACGAAGTTCTTCGCATTTTTAATAACATGGCGAATCGTAGAATACAGCTGTTTTAAATATTTTTTATTATTATGTTAATTATTGTGATAAGATTGCAGAAACAATATAATCTAAATGGTATTTTCGGTTGTATCTATTTACTCGTATCACCCCCCCCCCAACAATTAATTATTACCTCACTCTAACTCAGACGTGGATCTCTACATCCAAATCTGGAAGTTCAACCGTTATTTTTCGCTTGTTCTTCAACATTCAGGATTTAATAGTTATTAGATCCATGCTCATGCTCTCTCACAGAAATTATTTGTCTACAAAAAGCTGTTGATTATTCGTATACAACTATACATACATGGTGATGGATTTAGTAGGAGCCCGTGCTTCGAGGGCAGATCAATTATGATTATTTTTTTATTTCCGCCCTACCTGTAGTGAATGCTGCCCTACCTCAAATTCGACTGTAGCTACAGCCCTGCTATAAACGTTCAAACATACCTATAAAATTGTTCTTCATCGTTTTATGACACTGAACATAAATAAAACAAATAATATAATATAATTTTTATTATATTCTCTAAATATCTTTCTATGTTGTTATGCTCATAAATTCATCGCTTCATAGATTGCGTGTATTGGTAGTTTACAAGTGTTGTCTGTACACTGCCTTGCATATCTTAATTTTTGTATAAAAAAATAAAAAATTGTTATAACTAAATTTAAGTTCTAGAACAAGTTGTCGGTTAAAACTGTAGTTATGTCCTCAGGGTTCTAGTCTGTCTGCGACCACCACTGTCAGTGGTTTAATGTGCAGTACCTAGAAAAATGATGTGTAAGTAAGTTAATCGACAGTCAAAACCGTAATATAGTATACAAAATTGTAAACGTACCTACTCATTTGTAAGATCAACTTCGAGTGTAAGAATTTGGTTCAACAAATTTGGTTGCGCAATAAAATATGGTACATTTTGAGGCTTTGGCTTTTCACATTCATAAATAAAGCAATTTTAAAGTTCTTACAAATAATTTATAAGCAGCTGGATCACAAGCAAACATCCAAATTTCTTACTTATTAAACTGGACTTAGGCGTCGTAGGGTAGGGGTATAAACTATACTAAGCTGTCATATAAACGCAATGGATCTCTTATATAATTAATTAGATAATTGGTTCTCTTACATATATATAAACTGGTTTCCATTTGAATTAAACATACAATTATCTGCAAACTCTACTATTGCAGAGTTGTCTTTGACGTAATGCAAACTCTTCCTCTGTTCTTCTTCTTCTTCTTCTATTTAGGTTCGCTCCATACATAGAGACATCTAAGGCATTTTATTAAATCTGCTGTCTGCACTTTAGCTTTTGTATGGATTAGTTTGAACCCCCTAAATTATATTATGGTACTAGTTACGCTTGTTAAGATCTCTTCTGGGTTGGCAGCACCAACTTAGTGCTACAGTCCTGCATTAGTTTAACGCTGTGTTCAGGGTAACGTGAAGGAGCAGCTAGTGAATTTACAGGAACAAGGTAACAGGTGAAGCTTACTATCGGCAAAGATTACCATGGGCGGTGATGTCTCTAAAACTCAGATGGATTCTTGTATTGTTCTTCAATATTAGTTCGTCGCGCCCGCAGCCTGCTTAGCACTACTGCACAACTTTGTGAATCTTCTTTGTTGCAACTGCAGTCGCTAATTAGTTGACTCCAACAGGGTCCAGAGTCCAGGATCTTGTGGCTTCATCATCAGAAAGCTCGGGTGATGATGTGGAGTCTTCGTTGCAGTCGGGAGTGCTTCGGCGCCATTTGGCTCGCCGGTTTTGGAACCATGTTTTGACCTGTTTAAAATTAAATGTATTAAATAGTGTGTGAATTCGTTCGGGTTGTATTTATCCGCAGGTTCTGTAAGATCCTTAGACTTAGAACCCCTTTGTTTCCTTCTCGTCTAAACTTTTAATTTAAGACAGCAATGAAAGGTATCTAGGCATTTTTAACTAATTGTTGACCACGTTTTTGTTCCCATAAATCTTACCGACGCAGTATTTCCGCCATAAATATTTAATTATTACATTTCGATAAAACCTAGCTTGTTCTTTGAGTAAGTATTTCATAAAGAGAACAACATGCAGACTGCCGTCGAGGTCCACGAGGCCTGGGCTTTGATTAGTAAAATGCCAATCAGGATACAGATTTCTATATTCTTTTCCTTATGTTATTTTTTAGGTAACCAAGTATCATTTCCCTTATCTTTGTTGCAAGCCTATCAAAATAGCGCTCGACTAACAATCAAGAAGTTAGTGATTTGTAGAAAAGTAAAATTAAAAGTAATTCAAGCAGATTGCACAGTTGTGTGTGTGTGTGTGTGTGTGCGTGTGTGTATAGTACCTAAGCGAGTACAAGAAAAAAAATAGAAGGGCGCGCCTTCGTGGGTGACTATAGTGGAACCAATAGGCACATATATTCGATCAAGTTATTAGATAATTTGGAATCTTGATATACCCGCTTAAGAATGATTAATCATAGCCATCATTCTCAAAAACTTTCAAACTAGGAAAACAGTATGAAACTCGGTTTCGAAAGGACGCAGAGGTGTACCTAATAGGCGAATCTTACACCATTTCTATTTGTAAATGAGTTTTTGTAACACAACTGATAAAACTCGGAGTTTATTAATTTTTTTAATGAAAAATACCAAATCGAGCGAGAGTGTCCTTATATCTATAGCGACACTATTTGAGAAAATTATACTTGTTCATCTTAACTCCTCACCTGTCTGTCACTAAGTCTCAAGCTGGCCGCCAGCGCTCGTCTCTCATCAGGGCTGAGGTACTTGCTGGCGTTGAAGCGTCGCTCCAACGCGCCCGTCTGCACGGCACTGAAGCGCACCTGCCCGCCTTTACGACGCGCTCCCATGCTCCACCAGGGGGAACAACAGCCTGGAATACATAACAAATTGCTTAAGTATTAGAGGTGCTGGTCGCAGTTCTGAAGTTTAGGGACTTTTATCGATTACCGTGAATAAAACAAGTGTAGTTAAACAACGTAGTCATTTTCAAAGCTTCGAGACTTATATAACTGGTGAAACGTTTCCAATTTCTATAAGTAGTGTAAAAGACTTGAAATTGTGCGGCCGCTCTTCCGAATTAACTGATATCTGACATATCTGTAAAGGGTAGGTCTTCAACGTCCAAGAGATATACACGAGGCCGTCGAATGTGATTCTGATTATACTTGAGATTGAGAGCCGCTACTGGTCGGTTAGTGTGCGGCCACAGACAAAAAAAGAGTTCTTGGAAGAAAAGGAGTCTTCTTGGATTTCACTCACTGGATTCGTACAAGTACAAGAAAACGATGCACTTCAAATTCGGAACCCTTAAATTGAAATAAATTATATTTATAAAACTACCCTTTACGCCGCACCTTTGTTCGCGTTAAACGTCCTCAATTAAATAATGTTAGTGCTACGATTTTCTAGAAGTATTTAGGAGATATATTCAGTTGCAGTAGAGTTTGTTTTGTTAAGATCTCGTCTCGGGTGGCACTACAGCCCTTCCTAGGTTGCCCGCTGTAATCACGTTTACGTCGCGTGCTTGTGTTCGGTCCAAGGGAAGAAGCAGCCAGTGCAATCACTGGAGAAACGTCAATTCTAAATGACAACTGGCAACGCATTAGTCGATGTAATATTCACATTCCATATCACTACATAGTACAAAACAAAGTCGATTCCCGCTGTATGTATGTCCCTATGTATGCTTAGATCTTTGAAACTCCGCAACGGATTTTGATGCGGTGTTTTTTAATAAATAGAGTGGTTCAAGAGAAAGGTTTATATGTATAATACATGCATAATATAGTAGAAGAACACTGATAATCTTAGAGGTTTCTAATGTGATATCGTAAATAAACACATTTTTCTGGGCTTACATTGCAAACGCTGGCTGAACCATACTAGTTAGATCAAAATAATATGCTACAGTATTGTACACATTATAAAGCTCTACAAAAAAGTCCGCGATGGTATATGTCTATGTATTAGAGATAACCCACAAATTTACGCGAAATAATGGCTTATTTACGAATCGATTTTAAGCAATACAGCATTAATCCTTATCCAATTAAGTACCTTGAATACATTGTGCATATAATATAGATAAATATGGCCCTGTAAAGGCGTATGTATGGCGTGTAAATTAAATGAATATTTTCGAAGATATTACAGATTTAAAATGCAATGACATAGACCCGTGCGAAGCCGGGGCGGGCGGGTCGCTAGTTGATAAATAAAACACTTCCGGCTAACGATCTAACACACTAATATGAACCCTACTGTCGTGTTTACGTGTTGTGTTAGTCAAGACAAGTCAAGATTAATATTTCTGTTAGAGCGTCAGCGGCGCGGCGCAATGAGAGGCTATCCTTTATTTACATCCCAATATAGTGGGATGATCAAGGCTCTTGTGGAAATATATAAATTTAAAATATATTTTTTAATGTTAGATGTACATTTTGTCTATTTATTACATCAGATTTGTGGGTCTTATATGCTGAACGACAGGTTTTTTAAAAAGGCTTTGCTAGAACTAGGTACAGCAAAGTCTGAGAAGTGGAAGGTTTTGAAAGTTCTAAATGAGGGCCCTAATTGGTACGATATCTAAGATTTCCAGTAAATATAGTAATTTCCGTGGACCCCAGCTGTGGGCGCTACGTAGTGACCGGCACTCTTTTTACACACTGAATAATATTTACTGCAGATAAAATGGGTACGAGATGGTTTATTCCTATCACTAGGAGGGCTTTCTAACTATGAAAGAGAACAACCACTTTACTCGATTCGCTTTATATATTCAGGATAGACACACTTAAAGAAATACAATTTTTACTTTTATCTTAATACTATTGAGGCCGCTGCTCACAATAGAATGCTCTAGAACATTCTTACATATTCTATCTTTTAATCAAATTACATATTATGACAGATTTGTAAGTGGCCAGCAAGTTTGTTTGTGCGATAACCTCTTTTATTATATTATACAGCACAAGCAAACGTTGCAGTACCTACTTTGTAGTGATGTAGATACATTACTAAAAGTAATCTAAATATTTTCCATCAGTCTATGGTCATTAATAATTCAGATAAAAATTGTATTACATTTGGGACAAGATTGTGCACAGCTATTTTTGTAAAATGTATGTTTTGATAATATCAAATAATCAGTTTGAATTAGGCGTTATTAGATAATATAAGCTATCGTTGTAAATTGAAGATAAAGTTTTAAATTTATTATTGTGGAATTTTTGGCGTCAAATGGCAAATAATATGTTTGGGTATTTCAAATAACTAAACCAATGTTTACGATGAGTTTAGTTCACCGCGTTATTTTGTCAAAAACATGAATTTACAAATGTCGCTGGTTTGACTTCAAGTAGGTACTCTTGTGACGCTGAGAAAATCCTTCTTTAGAAATCGCAATTTTCCAATAAACCATTCTTAGATTCGAAAACGTACAAATCTGACTGATTCTTCCACAGCCCGTTCAAACGATCGCTTGGAAAGGGCAAATTCAACCCTATGATTTTTCCCTTTGGGTATCTTCACGAGAGCGGCGGAACCAGTTCGCAAACATCATCAGTAGTGGATATATGGGGGTTCTGTATATTATCTATTCATTCATACCATCTATTTAATCACAACATCATACCATCTATTCAATCTGTTCATCTAAAACATTCACCAGTACTATGACTTATTCAAACATTACATAATACTATCTAATCAATCATTTAATCTAGCCAATAATTTTCGAATTTTCATGCTCACACAGCGACTCGACTGCGTTCAACGGTGCTACGATCTACCAATTCAGATTTCATATATTATCTACTCTTCGTTGTGATAAAATACCTTCTACCTGCTATGAATCTCATTTTCAGATGAATTGAAGTCTCTATTCACCTAAATACTACTTAATTTTACTAGGATGTTATTTTTAAAAAACTATGTACTTTATAAGTTTGTAATTCTAGTGATGTGTATATGTCTGGATATGAATAAATAAATTATTATTATATTATTAAACGAGAACAGTTTACTATCATCATTATTTAAAAAATAATTTTAGTCTTAACTTATAGAGGTTGAAAATTAAAAACATGATTCAGTTAACATATTTTTTTTAATAAGAATACAACTTATTTAAACAGGTTACAGTTTCAACGATTCGTTTATATATATATAGTGGACGAAATTTTTTCCGCAATTTCTTTAACTGATTTATAAATGTCATCGAGTAAAATATTTTTCACGACATGCTGTACACATAATTCCGCATCACACGTACAAATTGAACCGGCAACATCAGGGAATTGAGCAGCATCGTATATTTCAATTCTAATTACTTTCACACCCCGTTTAGGTTTTTTTATATAAGAAAATGTAGTTAAGTCCGTTTTCTGTTTTTTACTGCTGGGGCCAACAAGATTCAGTGTTCCAGTATTACGCATATCCATAGATGAGCCTCGTACATCGTTAGGAAGGAAGTTGAATAAATCACTCTCGCTATCCTGAAATTAAAAATATACAGTAAGATAAAAAAGGTTAAAATTGAATAGATACTAAGTTAAGAATATTATATTAAGATTATTGATTAATTACTCACGGACATCATTGAACAATAAGTGTAGTCGCTCGTAAATTCTGTTTTTTTTTGAGGATTTACTTGATAATTATATTTTATTTATACCTCACATATATCGTTTATAAAGTTCATAATCGAACATGAAATTATTTAGTCAATGCAAGAATAAGTTTTGCAATACAATGCTCACACATCCTTATACGGCTACGTCGCGCGCTGTGTGGTCTGCTTCGCACTTCCTCATTAAACACCTAAACTCTTTATTCTTATTTATTAACCGACTTCAGAAATAAAGTATTCCTGATTGATGTCTACTTTCACTTAGGTCTTATTCCATTTATTACACCTCACGGTTAGTAAGAATGAAAATAAACAGACAGGCAGGTAAATTATTAGGTACTATGATTTACTTGAATACCTCATAATAAATTAATCGATACCTACTCAAAAACTATTTTTCAAAGCATGTTCAAATTCATATTTAGTGCAACCAAATCCCCATGGCAAAAACTGTAAAACCATTAGTAAAAATTGATATAATTTCACGACTGTGAATTACTAGTTATGCCCGTGGATTCATCCGCGAAAGCGTCGATCTAAATCTGCGGACCAGCGTGAATATCGGTCTATGTCACGTGCTGTTAGCTTTCGACAGGTGAAGGAATTTTTAAAATCGATTCAGTATTGTTTAAGTACATACATTATTATTACAAACAAACAAAAAAATCAAAACGTTCCTATTTATAATATTAGTGTAGATGATTTTCCTAATTAGATGTTACCGATATCTATTAGTGTTCTTAAAATGGATTTTTAACAAAGTCAGCTATTATGCACAAGCAAGTTTCTTGTCGATATGTTACGCACACTTTAATTTTTCTTTCAATATAAATCAGATGATTCCGTACAGGTTTTCATTAGCGAAAGCAATACAGGCAATCAAACTACAAACTCTGAAGAATTCTCAACTGTCAATATGTAAGTATTCTTATTTTAAATATATTTATATATTCATTCACCTAAGTAAACTAAAATTTTAATTTTTGTTCATAATTTTTTATAGGTCTAGATCTATGCCACAGCTCTTTGATGAGGTGTTTCCTCCTTCAGACGACGAGGTGAAAATGGTTGAAAAGAAAAAAGAAACTACAAAGAGGTAAGATACATTAAAACTATTTTTTTTCCTCACTTTTATTTCTTTCATTAACTCGTCAACGTAGTTGAGTCAATATTTATAGCTTTTCAATTGTTCACAGATTACATTCACCGAGTTCCCGGGGCGCGGAACACCGGGCGTCAAAGAGGATGAAAGAAAACAGCCACGAAAGAAACGACGCAGAGAAAAATGAAAAAAAGTGAGTATTACATGTTTTTATTGTATCTGCAGGTTTATTCTTGGAATCATGAATGTCATAATATTTGATTTAGAGTTAAAGAACTCATAGGTATTTTTGAATCATGAATGTTATAATATTTGATTTAGAGTAAAAGAACTCATAGGTATTTACATTATGTTAACAACATTTCTCAATTTATTAACAGATCACACACGACGGTGTCTGGAGACGAAGGGGTGTCGAAAAAACACACTCCGACCCCTCATCGATCCAAGAAAAAATCATCAACTATCGCACCGATAACACCCGTGAAAATCACATCTCACGATCTCTTCGGGACGGATAGTGAGGGTGAGGATGACTCTGAGCCATCACCAACTCCAACTCCAACACTGCCACCTTTGCAATCGATATTCATAAACAGAGTGGCAAGCGGCCTGTCGAAGCAGGTTTTACCAGACAAGAAAGGCAGCCACTACATTGAGGTAAAAGTGTATAGGTCCGCGGACATCGAGCATGTGATGCCTATTAATAGATGGCGTCACTCGGTTTCCAGCCTAAAGATTAGGACGGACATGGACACCGATCTTTGGCAACATCTTGCCAATCTAGTACTGGTGGCCAGGAAGGAATTCCGAGGCACACCTAACATTTTTACTTCAAATTTTAGCATGCAGTAACAAGATGTCTAAACACTTTTATATCAATGTAGTGTGCTAGACTAAGTAACTTTAACTCGGTGTGCGAAAGTAAATAATATTTTCCTTAATATTATATTATTATTATAATGTGTTGATATTTAATATACCTTTTATATTTAGCAAATGTTTTTTTCTTTACAGTTATCAGCATAGACCCTACCCGAGATCCTCTCAATAAAAATGAAATAGTTAAATGTGATAATTGTGATATAAGAATAATGAGAAATAAATATCAGTATCATTTGAAAACTGAATTACATAAATTGAATTCTTTGATTATGAGCGAGTTTGACAATATTTATATAATTAATACAGCATTTAATAATCGTGTAATAAGTTATCGTTTGAAAGCTGAAAATAAAAATTATTGTATACCAGAGAATTTTTTATATGACTATGAAACTGATATTTATAGACTTATAGAAATGAATTTAAAAAAACACAGATGTCTTAAGATACAATTTGAATTATATGCATTTTATTTATTACCAAAGACTCTAGAAAAGCAATTGAAATCATTTAATACCAAATATGAAATTATAACTGATATTAATGAATTGAAAGATATATTTAGAATAAAAACTATTGATACAATCAAAAGAAAACTTACTGAATTTGAACACTCTACGTCCGGTTGGACATTTTTATCACTCAGTCATTTAGAAATCAATTTAAATAAGTATTGTGCTTTGCGAGGAGGTACATATATAAAACTACCACCTCGCGTATCTAATACTAAAAGCTGTATGAATGTTAAAAATGATGATGAGTTTTGTTTCCTTTGGAGTATTTTAGCTGGGCTTTATCCATGTGTTGATAACCCGAATAAATGCAGCTCCTATCCTCATTATTCAAATGTGTTTAATATAACTGACATGAAATTTCCTCCATCATATCGAGATATAAAGATCTTTGAAAAGAATAACTTGAATATAAGCATAAATGTTTTTGGTTTAGACAAAAAAAATAAATATGTAACTGGACCTTTGTATTTAACAGCTGAAAAAAGAATTAATCATTTTAATTTACTATTTATCGAAAATTATGAAAAAGGTCACTACTGTTTAATAAAAAATTTGGTTAAGTTAGTGCGAAGACAAATAACAAAGCATAAAGGTAATGTTTATTTGTGTGAATCATGTTTACAATGTTTCAGTAGCAAAAAAAAATATGGAAATCATTATTGTTCCAAAGTTTTAGAATTAATACCAAAGCCTAATACTCATTTAATGTTTAAACACTTCGAGAGACAACAAAAGGTTCCTTTTATCATATACGCTGATTTTGAGAGTTTATTAGAAAACTATTCAGACGATTCGCAGAGCACGACCACTATAAAATTTAAGATTCACAAACCTTCATGCTTTGCTTATTATGTTTGTTGTACATTTGACAACTCATTAAACAAATTGGTTTCCTATCGAGGCTTAGATGCACCTAAAGAATTTATTAAACATTTGATGGAAGATGTGAAGTATATTAATGATTTAATTTCGTTTGCTAAACCAATGACACAATTAAGTAAAACACAGCAAAATGAATATGATTCAAGCGTTCACTGTCATATTTGTAAACATTTATTGTTTGGTGATAAAGTACGTGATCATGATCACATGACCGGCGAGTATAGAGGCGCAGCTCATTCATATTGCAACCTCAATTATAAAATATGTCCATTTGTACCAGTTGTATTTCATAATTTATCTGGCTATGATTTACATTTATTCATAATGGAACTATCGAAATATGATGGTTCAATTAATGTTATACCAAAGACTAAAGAAAATTACATAACGATCACGAAATCATTCACAATAAATGAGAACAAATCTTGTGTGAATGTGAAATTTATTGATTCATTTCAATTTTTAAGTGCAAGTCTAGATAAATTAAGTAAAAGCTTAAATGATGATAATTTTATACACACCTCAAATTTTTTTACTATTCCCAGTCAATTTGTATTGATGAGAAAGAAAGGCATTTATCCTTATGACTACATGAATAGTTTCTCTAAATATGAGGAAAAATGTTTACCACCGAAACATAACTTTTATAATAGTTTAACTAAACAGCATATATCTGATAGTGAATATACACATGCGCAAAATGTTTGGAAACAATTTGGTATAAGCGACATGGGTGAATACACTGATTTATATTTGAAATGTGACGTTTTGTTATTGACTGATGTATTCGAGAACTTTAGAACTATGAGCTTACAGCACTATAAGCTTGACCCAGCCTATTATGTAACCGCACCGGGGCTCAGTTGGGATGCAATGCTATTTTATACCGATGTTCGATTAGAGTTGGTACATGATCTTGAAATTTATCAAATGTTAGAAAAAGGAGTTCGAGGAGGTTTGGCACAATGTACATTGAGACATGCTCAAGCGAATAATAAATACTTACCAAATTTTGATTGTTCAAAACCATCAAGCTTTCTTATATATCTTGATTCTAACAACCTATATGGATTTGCTATGATGAAAAAAATTCCGATATCAGATTTTAGATTTTTATCGTCTGAAGAAATTAGATGTCTAAATATTGAGACTATTTCAGATGACAGTGATTTCGGATTTATCCTAGAAGTAGATTTAGAGTATCCTTATCACTTACATGATGCACATTGTGACTTACCCTTTGCTGTTGAGAAACTCATTCCACCAGGTAGTAAATCACCAAAATTAGTTGCAACTCTTAAAGATAAAACTTTTTACGTTATTCATTATACTTATTTAAAAGAATGTTTAAAACAAGGATTACGATTAAAAAAGATTCATCGCGTAATAACCTTTAGACAAGAATATTTTCTAAAGAAATATATAGAATTGAATACAAGTTTGCGTCAAGCCTCAAAATCTGAATTTGAAAAGGATTTTTTCAAATTGTTAAATAATTCAGTCTTTGGAAAAACTATAGAGAACAAGCGAAAACAAGTTAATGTTAAACTGGTATCTCACTGGGAGGATAATAATAATTTAACAAATAAATGTGTCGGTGCTCGAAAACTAATTGCTAAACCGAATTTTAAATCTGTGTCAATATTCTCAGAAAATTTTCTTGCTATTCAGTTAAGTTTAGATAAAATAACTCTAGATAAACCAATATATGTAGGATTTACAGTCTTAGAATATGCAAAATTACATATGTATCAATTCCATTATAATTTTATTAAACAAAAGTATGGAGAAAATGTGAAACTTTGTTATACTGATACAGATAGTCTGCTATATTTAGTTAAAACAGATGATGTGTATGAAGACATAAAACATGACATTCAAGAGTTTGATACCAGTAATTTTGAAAAAAATAATCCATATAAAATCCCAAGAGTCAACAACAAAATACCTGGTTTATTCAAGGATGAAATGGGAGGTCAATTAATAACTGAGTTTGTAGGATTAAGAGCCAAACTTTACTTCATAAAGAGTACTAGTGAGGAGATTAAAAAGGCTAAAGGTGTATCTAAGTCTGTAACGAAATCTTTGAATCATAAACATTATTCAGATTGTTTATTTTATGACAAAGATTTACGATCTAAGATGAATATGATTAAGTCTTTAAAACATAATTTGTATTCCCAAGAAGTAGATAAGTTAGTATTAAATAGAAATGATGATAAACGTCAAATATTACCAAATCAAATTGATACTGTAGCTTGGGGACACTATGCTTACATGTAGCTATTAAATAGATATAAGAAATTATATATGTAATATGTTAATAAAAAATTATATGACTTTCCAATTTCTGTTTTATTTTATTCCTATTAGATTATAACTGATACAATACTATAAAATGACAATCAAGTAGCAATGATGTTCATTTGTTAATAATGAAGCTTAAAAAGCACCCGCTAAGCTTGGACATCAATCTTATTGGTATTGAAGAGAGATCACAGCCCATAAGACATAGTGAATTGTTACCAAATAGTATACGGTGTTTAATTTGCGGGCCATCTAACTGTGGTAAAACTAATGTGATGATTACTTTGCTATTACATAAAAACGGGCTAAAATTCAAAAATTTGTATTTATATACAAAGACTCCATTTCAAAGTAAATATTGTTATCTTAAAGAAGTGCTTTCAAAGGTTTCTGAAGTAAAATACAATGTGTTGCGTGATGACAGCGAAGTTACACATCCGAATAATGTGTTACCAAACACAATTATAATTTTTGATGATGTGGTTTGTGAAAATCAGACTAACATTCGTAATTATTTTGCCATGGGAAGACATAGTCAAGTCGATTGCTTTTATCTCTCACAAACATATTCAAAAGTTCCAAAACAGCTGATTCGTGATAATGCAAATTTGTTATTACTCTTCAAACAAGATGAAGTCAACTTGAAACATGTATACAATGAGCACGTCAATTCGGATATGTCATGGAATGAATTTAGAGAAATCTGTCAAAATGTTTGGCGAGAAAGGCATAATTTTTTAACTTTAAATAAAGAATCAGAATTAAATAAAGGTCGTTATAGAAAAAATCTTGACACCTTTATATACTTATCCTAAAATAGAATGTTATCATTTGTGATAAATAAGTGATAGAGGCAAGACAAAAATGAGTCTCAATATTAAAGAACAAATAATCATGTCATCAGACATCATTAAAAATAAACTTAAACAGTTAAAAGATATTGAAGATAAAAACAACTATGAACTCAATAAAATATTTAAGCCAGTTACCAAACCTTTATCACAAATGATAGAATCAAATCAAAGTAATATGAACTGTGATTTTAATGTGAGCGCTATACGAGTGCCTGTCAAATTAGATGATGCAATAACCTCTACACCATATAGAGTACATGAACAATCATTGGATGATGATTTACACTCAGAGAAATTTGCTTCGGGCTCAGAATACTATAGTGATGCAGATAATATCGATAAGAAAGACATATCTGTTACAAAAAAATATCTTAATAGTCTCTACGATATAAATATTCCATTCGGAGTTCGGAAAGTAGGTGATCAGTTAATGATGGGTAATTTTCCGGTTAAGATAATTGCTTCAGTCGATGGTGACATGGAACCATGTAGAATCAAGATTGATAACGATGAATATCAATTGACTCAAGGACTAAAAGAAGTATTATTACATAAAAAACCGAATCTAGAACTAGTTACTGAAAATGATAGAAACACTTATAAAAACATTTTGATAAAAACGAATGCTCATAAGCGTGACTATGATCATAAAGGTCAGTTAAAAGGAGACAA
This sequence comes from Marasmarcha lunaedactyla, assembly GCA_923062675.1. Lineage (NCBI taxonomy): Eukaryota > Metazoa > Arthropoda > Insecta > Lepidoptera > Pterophoridae > Marasmarcha > Marasmarcha lunaedactyla. The sequence continues at coordinate 20,839,669 of OV281360.1, read as the reverse complement.
AGGTGAAAAATATAAACAAATTATTAAACCTATGTTCATAGCCTCGGAAGTTGAGAGTACTAAAAAAGTTGGTGGCAACATAAATGTTTTGAAAAGATATAGAAAAAATACTGATTTCATCTATTGGGATGATCCTAATGAGCTAGTTGAAAGATTGAAACTTCTTATTGCTTCCAAACAAGCTGGAAATACTAATCAAGATAATGAAATAATATCAATCATAGAAGAACTGCAAGAAGCAAATATAATAAAATCATAAAAAGCATAGTGATATTAAAAGTTGTTTAGTTGTCAAATAGCTGTGAATGATGAAACAAGCTAAAAATGAGTAAAGAAGATGTGGTGACCGAAATACATAAAAATGCAAGAGTAAATTTTCCTCGCAGATGTGTTCTACTCAAAGATATAGATGATCTATGGCAAGCTGATTTAATAGATATGCAAAAGATATCGAGTATAAATTTTAATTTTAATTTTATACTTATTGTGATTGATTGTTTTTCTAAATATGTTTGGGTCCAACCATTAAAAAATAAAACTAAAGATTCGGTTACAAAAGCTTTTCAATCAATTTTATGTGATGGCAGAGTCCCTTTGAATTTGCAGACAGATTGGGGTAAGGAATTTTATAATGAAAGTTTTAAGAAAATTATGCAGATGCATTCAATAAATCATTATTCAACATATTCTATTAAAAAGGCTTCGATAGTGGAACGAGTAATACGTACTATAAAAAACAAACTTTACAAAAAGTTTAGTTTGAAGGGAAACTTTAAATGGATTGATGGAACTTTAGACGAAGTTGTGAATAATTACAATCATACCAAGCATACGACTATTCAGATGTGTCCGGTTAAAGTAAATAAACATACGAAACACATTGTGATGCAAAGATACAACATACTAAATAAACCAAAAGTTAAAAGAAAATGTACTTTTGTTGTCGGCGATGTAGTGCGAATAAGTAAGCATAAAGCAAATTTTGAGAAAGGCTACACTCCAAATTGGTCGACTGAGTTATTTAAAATAATCGTGGTTCAGAATACCAATCCAGCAACTTATTTGCTAGAAGACTCAAGAAAAAATAAAATTCAAGGAACATTTTATGCGCAAGAGCTTCAGAAAACCAAAAATCCTGACGTGTATTTAGTAGAAAAAGTTCTTAAGAAAAAGGGGAATAAAATGTATGTTAAATGGTTAGGATTGTCATCTCAGGACAATAGTTGGATAAGCAAAACCAATATATTATAAATTACATTTGAAATTTTACCATTCTTCGTTTACCTATGAAAGGAAAAGGTCTTGTGAATAGTATTATAAATCATCTACCGTTCGAGTTACATCTCCCAGGCTATAACTATTGTGGACCAGGAACAAGATTACGTGAGCGACTTATCAGAGGTGACAAAGGAATTAATGAACTTGATGAGTATTGTAAACAACACGATATTGCATATATGAAAACAAAAAACTTACAAGCCAGACACGCAGCAGATAAGATCTTAATGAAAATGGCAAAGAAAAGAACATCATCATCATCTCAAGCGAGTGTAGGAGAAAAGCTTGCAGCAAATATTGTTAATAAAGCAATGTTGATGAAACTTTCAAATGGATCGGGGCTTAAAAAAAGTTTTAAAAATGTTGTTGCCTATGCAAAAAGAAATATTCGTCAAGCAAAACCAAAATGTAAAAAACTAGCCATAGATTTAGCGTTTGCTGCCATTAAAGATCTTGTTTCTGATTCAGAGGTAAAAATTCCGCGCGTGATACCATTACCAAAGACCGGAGGATTCTTACCACTGATACCAATCATTACTGGATTAACTGCTGCTGGTGCTCTTGTTAAAAAAACATCTGCTATAGCGCGAATGGTAAAAACGTTTCAAACTGCACAGAAAACATGGAATGAGATGAAAAGACTCAATCAAAGTTTTGAGCCAGTGCATTTAGGAGGAGGATTACAGCTCAAACCGTACAAGAGTGGTTTAGGTATTTATACTTCATCAAAAAACTGAATAAACAGCTACCTGATCGTCCTCTTACCAATATTGATATAATGAGGTATTCAAAAACTATCCCATATTTTCGAGGGGTCTTCATGAGAGATCAACTACCTAAACACCCTCACAAAATCGAATGTGGTATAATTAATTTGGATAGCTCTGAAAATCAAGGTACACATTGGGTAGCTTATGTTAAAAAAAATGACTATATTGAATACTTTGATAGTTATGGTGATCTAAAACCACCAAAAGAATTTATTAAATATGTAGGGGGTGACATTCAGTATAACTATATCAATTATCAGGGTAGTCATCCATATAACTGTGGTCATCTATGTCTTAAATATCTTGAAAACTGTATGCTTTAATATGAAATAAATTGTATGATTGAATCGTTAAACGATCAGTATCAGTTAATACTTCGAATGGACAAGCAGCATTTATTTGTGCTACCAATATAAATTGTAATCAAATATGATTGATTTCAATATTAAAAAAAGTAAGAAAATTGGGAGTAAGCCAACAAAAAGTTATAGTTCAATTCACGACTCCGGTAAACACACACGCGTTGTACCAGCTCTCAGTGAGATTAATAAAGAATTTTTAAGAAAGTTGGGATTTTCACTATGAGTATGTTACAAATTAATGAAGCGCCGCATTTTGACAATTCTATTGAGAGTTATGAAGTTCATTCCTATACTCCATACACTAATAGCTTCAAAGAAAACGATGAAATACGAATACCGATTAATCAACAAGACATTTATTTACTACCTGCGAGCAGTTCCATTTACATTGAAGGATGTATAGAAGTATATACGAAGGATACCACAGGAAAACTTACGAAAAAAGGGTTTCAATTTAACAATAACCCTATACCGTTTCTTTTTCATGATATAAGGTATGAGATAAATGGAGTAGAAATCGATCGTATTAGACATGTTGGTATTACTTCTACAATCAAATCTTACATCTCGATGAATGAGGGAGAAAGTAAACAGGCTGCTCTGTGGGGATGGAACTTGAAAGGAACAAAATCTGTAAATGGTTTTTTTAATGTTATATTGCCGCTTAGTAAACTATTAGGATTTGCTGAAGACTATAACAAAATCGTATTAAACTGTAAACATGAATTAATTCTAACGAGATGTAAATCTAATGTTGATGCTCTTATACTTGATAATAATAATGATCATGTGTTAGTAAATATTGAGAGAATTCAATGGCGTGTACCACATATTAAAGTATCTGATCGAGAAAGATTACTACTCTTGAAACAGTTAGAAAAAGATAAGCCAATACAAATGGCATTTCGAAATTGGGATACATATGAATATCCACTTTTACCTAAAACAAAGAAGCATTCGTGGTCAATCAAAACTACCTCCCAACTCGAGAAACCTAGATTTGTAATATTCGGTCTTCAAACAGTCGACCAAAATTTAAAGAATAGAAATTGTTCTTTGTTTAATCATTGTAACTTAACTAACGTTTCATTATATCTAAATTCACAAACATATCCGTATGATGCACTAAAACTTGATTTTGATAATGATAAATATCATATATTATATGAAATGTACATCAAATTCCGTCAGTCTTATTACAACGCTTCAGTTGACCCGTTGCTTAATATTATTGATTTTAAAGAAAAGGCACCTTTGTTTGTAATTGACTGTTCAAGGCAAAATGAAACATTAAAAACTGGCCCAGTTGATGTAAGACTAGAAATAGAGAGCAATAAAGATTTTCCTGACAAAACGAGTGCCTTTTGTCTTATCATCAACGATCGCATTATAGAATATAAACCTCTCAGCAGTATTGTTCGCAAGATATCATGAAGTTAATAGTTGATGTTCAAGGTTTTAAAACCGAATTAAATCAGTTCATACTTAAAGAAATAGCTATTCTGGATGATAAAGGAATACAAAGTTTTTTAATAAGACCACCATTCGCTTTCTATAATTTAACTATAAAGGAAATGAGGCAGGTTGGGTGGATCGAGAGAAATAGAAATATTTATTGGAAAGAAGGATTTATTTGTTTTTCAAAATATAAGCCTTTAATTTCACCTCTACTTGAAAACAATTGTATTTATGTAAAAGGTGAAGAAAAAGCAAAATGGATTAAGGAAATGTTTGTTGATTATAATGTGAATGTGATAAACTTAGAAAATTTTAAGTGTCCAAATTTTTATACCCTGTATGAGCTTTACAGCAAATGTAATGATGTCTATAGATGTATCTATCATAAGAATATTTGTGGTTTAAAAAATGTAATCTGTTTAAATAAGTGGTGTTCTGATAATAAAATTATATGTTAACCGAATCATGTTTTATTTTCAACCGAATGTTTACCTCTCGTAGAATAAGACTAAAATTATTATAAAAATAATGATGCTAGTAAAACTGTTCTCATTACAAAGTTTGGAAGTAAAAAAAGTTATTGACTAGCGCTCGCTTTCAATATTGTATCTAGAGATCTATCCGTTGAAAACCACCAATGACGATTCGTTATTTGGTAATCGTTGCAAAGTTCAAATAAAAATATGAATCAATATTGGTGGTTTTCAACGGATAGATCTCTAGATACAATATGAAAGCGACCGTACATGAACGGGTTCAATAGATCTTTACACTGTTAAATGGACTGGATGAATAGACTGAATCATGAAAATTCGAAAGTTATTGACTAGATTAAATGATTCATTAGATGGTATTATGTAATGTTTGAATAGGTCATAGTACTGGTGAATGAATGAACACTGAATGATTTAGATGAACAGATTGAATAGATGGTATGAATGAATAGATAATATACAGAACCCCCATATATCCACTACTATCATCCATTCAATGTTTTGAAGACATTCAAGCATTGTTTTTCTTTGTAATAAAGAGAAATACGTACGAGCTGTAGTTTGTCTGTTCATGTCGCGCGTGGGACGGCGGGCTACAGTCCTTTCTGTTTCCACCGCCACATTACGTTGACGTGGTTTTGTCTGTTCATATCGCGCGTGGGACGGCGGGCTACAGTCCTTTCTGTTTCCACCGCCACATTACGTTGACGTGGTTTTGTCTGTTCATATCGCGCGTGGGACGGCGGGCTACAGTCCTTTCTGTTTCCACCGCCACATTACGTTGACGTGGTTTTGTCTGTTCATATCGCGCGTGGGACGGCAGGCTACAGTCCTTTCTGTTTCCACCGCCACATTACGTTGACGTGGTTTTGTCTGTTCATATCGCGCGTGGGACGGCGGGCTACAGTCCTTTCTGTTTCCACCGCCACATTACGTTGACGTGGTTTTGTCTGTTCATATCGCGCGTGGGACGGCGGGCTACAGTCCTTTCTGTTTCCACCGCCACATTACGTTGACGTGGTTTTGTCTGTTCATATGGCGCGTGGGACGGCGGGCTACAGTCCTTTCTGTTTCCACCGCCACATTACGTTGACGTGGTTTTGTCTGTTCATATCGCGCGTGGGACGGCGGGCTACAGTCCTTTCTGTTTCCACCGCCACATTACGTTGACGTGGTTTTGTCTGTTCATATCGCGCGTGGGACGGCGGGCTACAGTCCTTTCTGTTTCCACCGCCACATTACGTTGACGTGGTTTTGTCCGTTCATATCGCGCGTGGGACGGCGGGCTACAGTCCTTTCTGTTTCCACCGCCACATTACGTTGACGTGGTTTTGTCTGTTCATATCGCGCGTGGGACGGCGGGCTACAGTCCTTTCTGTTTCCACCGCCACATTACGTTGACGTGGTTTTGTCTGTTCATATCGCGCGTGGGACGGCGGGCTACAGTCCTTTCTGTTTCCACCGCCACATTACGTTGACGTGGTTTTGTCTGTTCATATCGCGCGTGGGACGGCGGGCTACAGTCCTTTCTGTTTCCACCGCCACATTTCGTTGACGTGGTTTTGTCCGTTCATATCGCGCGTGGGACGGCGGGCTACAGTCCTTTCTGTTTCCACCGCCACATTACGTTGACGTGGTTTTGTCTGTTCATGTCGCGCGTGGGACGGCGGGCTACAGTCCTTTCTGTTTCCACCGCCACATTACGTTGACGTGGTTTTGTCTGTTCATATCGCGCGTGGGACGGCGGGCTACAGTCCTTTCTGTTTCGACCGCCACATTACGTTGACGTGGTTTTGTCTGTTCATATCGCGCGTGGGACGGCGGGCTACAGTCCTTTCTGTTTCGACCGCCACATTACGTTGACGTGGTTTTGTCTGTTCATATCGCGCGTGGGACGGCGGGCTACAGTCCTTTCTGTTTCCACCGCCACATTACGTTGACGTGGTTTTGTCTGTTCATATCGCGCGTGGGACGGCGGGCTACAGTCCTTTCTGTTTCCACCGCCACATTACGTTGACGTGGTTTTGTCTGTTCATATCGCGCGTGGGACGGCGGGCTACAGTCCTTTCTGTTTCCACCGCCACATTACGTTGACGTGGTTTTGTCTGTTCATATCGCGCGTGGGACGGCGGGCTACAGTCCTTTCTGTTTCCACCGCCACATTACGTTGACGTGGTTTTGTCTGTTCATATCGCGCGTGGGACGGCGGGCTACAGTCCTTTCTGTTTCCACCGCCACATTACGTTGACGTGGTTTTGTCTGTTCATGTCGCGCGTGGGACGGCGGGCTACAGTCCTTTCTGTTTCCACCGCCACATTACGTTGACGTGGTTTTGTCTGTTCATATCGCGCGTGGGACGGCGGGCTACAGTCCTTTCTGTTTCCACCGCCACATTACGTTGACGTGGTTTTGTCTGTTCATATCGCGCGTGGGACGGCGGGCTACAGTCCTTTCTGTTTCCACCGCCACATTACGTTGACGTGGTTTTGTCTGTTCATATCGCACGTGGGACGGCGGGCTACAGTCCTTTCTGTTTCCACCGCCACATTACGTTGACGTGGTTTTGTCTGTTCATATCGTGCGTGGGACGGCGGGCTACAGTCCTTTCTGTTTCCACCGCCACATTACGTTGACGTGGTTTTGTCTGTTCATATCGCGCGTGGGACGGCGGGCTACAGTCCTTTCTGTTTCCACCGCCACATTACGTTGACGTGGTTTTGTTTCGCTGCCCGTAAGTTCCTTACTTACGGGCAGCAACGCATCATAAGTCACAATAATAATAATAAAAATAAATTATTTAAAAAACAAAAGAATTACTAAGTATTCCTAAATAAAACACCTACGAAAAATGACGTAGTATGCTTGTCCGCCGTCTATGAATATAGTAAACAAAAAGTTTAACCAGCATTTATAGGTAATTACATATGAAATTTGCGTTTTGTAAGGGAGGAACATTAAGCCAATTTAAAAAAAAAATCAAAGTATCACTTTTGCCATCTCATAGGTAGTTAATTGATCCCTTTACTAAAAAAGCCATTCGGACGGGAATCAATAAAATCGTTGAAGGCGCTTTGGACTGCCCCATAGGAGCTGAATTTTTTCCCTTGCAAGAAGTTATCCGAATTTCGAAAAAATGGTAATCTGTTGGAGAAAGGTCTGGGTAGTACGGTGGATGTCTTAGACATTCTAATTGAAGCTCCTCTAATTTAGTAGCCGTCTTTTGTGCAGTGTGTGGTCTAGCGTTGTCCTAAAGCAGCAGTGGCCTAGAGCGAATGACCAGCCTTGGTTTGTTTAGCAGCTAGCTTTTCCGTCATGGTTTGAAGTGGCTTACAATAGACTTCTGCCGTAATCGTCTGGCCAGATTTAAGAAAGCTGTAGTGAATGACACCGGCTCTAGTCCACCAAACGCCCACGAGTAACTTTTTTGAGTCAATTTTCGCTTGGGGCAGGATTTGGCTGGTTCACCAGGGTTCAACCTTTGCGTTGAGCGTTTCCGATCCACTTTTCATCACAGGTAATGATTAGACTTAAAATCCTTTCATTATTGTGCCGGTTGAGTATTGTTGCCCAGCATTCGACGCGCGTATGTCCTTCTCTCAAGCTTTTTCACCTTCCCAATTTGCTTCAATACAATGATAATGAAGAATTTAAGGCTATTCAATACACAATAGCACCTTTAATAAAATTAAAATATCAACTTAAAATATCACCTTTAGTTTCCGGCCGTCCATTGGGGCTTGATCTGCAGGTCGAAATTTCCAGAACGAAGACGTTGGAACCAAAAACGCGCTGTATTTTCTTTTGCGACACGCCGCCATACACAGCATTAATACTTCGAGCCGTTTCTGCAGCACTGAAGCCACGGTGGAACTCGTACTCGTCAATAACGCGATATTTCAAGTTTTCCATTTTGTGAACTAAGACGCAAAGAAAACACCAAAAGAGGAAAAAATAAATGAATTATGGTTTCGAAACACAAATGCGTGAGTAAATAGCTGTATAAAGAATATTGGCGAATCTTATTTAAGTAACCAGTGAGCGTTTAGAAAAGTAACTAGCACTTTTGTTTATTCTTTTGTTTTCTGTGAATTTCCATAATAATAATAATAATAATAAAAACACTTTATTGCTCACAAAAAACAGAGTACAAATTTACAACAGGAAACTTAAACTAAAGTTGGCAAAGGCGGCCTTATCGCTAGCAGCGATCTCTTCCAGACAACCTTTGTGTGGACGGAAAACTACAAAAAGAAAGAGAGGTAGTGCATTATAAGGAAAAAAAAATAAAAAAAAATACAGTGCAATAAATATATAAGGAATAAATGCTGTATACACAAATATGATAACATAACACTGATATATAATTGATAGTAAACTTATAATAAATAATTGTAATTGTAGATAAGTAATTGTAGATCATAACTTTCCCAAAAGATGTTTATGGAGTTTGGATTTAAAAGTGGTTATGGACTTCGAGTGCCGTACAACAGCCGGTAGCTTGTTCCACAGATGAGCGGACCTAACTGTGAAGGATTCGTAAAAATATCCTGATCGAGTAAGTGGTGCCTCAATGAGGTTATTAGCGTCAGATCGTAGGTCGCGGTTGTGTCGTACACCAAGAAACCTGAAGCGCTCTTTAAGGTAACAGGGCGTGCGGGGGTCATAAAATACTTTGTATAATAACGTTAAAACATGCTCCTCCTGCCGCAGCCTGACTGGCAACCATCCAAGCTTGCGTTCGTGTTCTGAGACATGATCGAACTTGCGCAATCCATATATGAATCTGATGCACAGATTCTGCAGACGCTGAAGTCTGTCAAGTAAGTCTTCGTTGAGATCGATGAGGCAGACATCAGAATAGTACAGAATCGGCAGCAGCAACGATTGCGCAAGCTCAATCTTTGTCTTGATGGGTAAAAGATTCCTCCATCTTCTCAGCGAACTATGTGCAGCATATACTTTCCTGCTCACCTCGGTTATGTGAGGCGTCCAGGAGAGAGTAGAATCAAGAATAACGCCCAAGTTTCTTACTGCTCTGCTAAAATTTAAAGAAACATCACCTAAGTAAATGCGTGGCATAGTACGTAACTTAAGCTTAGCAATTTGTTTAGTACCGCCAATAATGATGGCTTGCGATTTCTGAGGATTTATTGCTAAGCCATGTGATTGACTCCACTCAGTTATTGTGGCGAGGTCATCATTAAGTTTGTCAATCATGCTATCGATTTCCCCGACAGTGCCCTGGGTGTAAATTTGCAGGTCGTCAGCATATAAGTGGTAATGACATGAGATAAGGGGTGTCACAAAATTTATAAAGATTGAAAAAAGCAGAGGTGAGAGGACACACCCTTGAGGTACTCCCGCGATGACATCAGAAAACTCAGAAAACACATCATCTACACGTACGCATTGCTGACGACCTGCAAGATAATTCCTAAACCAAGCTGTTTCCTTGTCTGAGCCAAAAACCCTACGCAGCATAGCCAACATTATATCTCAATCAACCGTGTTAAATGCATTGCTATAATCCAATAGAACCATAGCAGTCAGTTGTTGTCGAGACATGCCCAAACGTATGTCTTTAGTTACATTTATTAACTTAGTTGTTGTGCTGTGCCCAGGACAAAACCCAGACTGAAATTTGCTAAAGAAGTTATTGGAATTCAAAAATGCATTTAGTTGATTAGAAACAAGTTTTTCAAGAACTTTAGAAAGAAAGGGAAGGATAGATATGGGCCTAAAGTGAGAAGGAAGCGAGGGATTGGGAGTCTTAGGAATAGGTATAACTACTGCCTTGTGCCAGCAGGTAGGAAAAGTACCAGTACTAAGCGAGAAATTGAAAATGTGGCAAATTATAGGCATTAGAACCTCAAAACCAATTTCAATCATTCTGCGGCTTATACCATCATAGCCTTCAGCATTTGATTTGATTCCTGATACGCTTGCCGCAACCTCATGCTCAGATACTGTTCTAAAGGAGAAAGCAGGATGTTGAGGGCAGGACGTGGCAGACATAGATTGCAGCGTAGCAAGTTTTTGATTATGTGGAACTGAGGAAACTGTGGTGAAATGTTTGTTCAAGGAATCAATTTCAAGGTGAAGGGGAAGCGACGAAGGAGATTTGCGGATACCTAGACTTCTCAGGAACGACCACACTCTAGCAGGTTTTCCATTCGAAACAGAACTGTAAATATGTTGACGTTGCGCATCTCTACACATTCTGCTACATCTATTGCGTAATTCTTTATAACGACAGCAGTTTTCGTCAGAGGGATTATGTTTATATTTGACCTTCGCAGCATTGCACTTGGCCATCATAATTTTTATATCCTTAGTAAGCCAAGGAGCGGGGAGATGTTTGAGCCGAACTGGTCGAAGCAGAGCGTGGACATCAAAAGCTTGGGTTATAATTGAATTAAAAAGTTCTAACTTTACATCAATAGTCGGCGCTTCAAACAACGCATCCCAGTTTGTGCTGCTTAAGTCAGATATAAACTTTTGTCTGTCGATGCCATTGTAATTGCGCTGTAAAATAACACGAGGCTTATGTTTAGGACATTTAATTTTATATGAGATAAAAAGTAGGTCATGGTACGAAAACGCGTCGGCAGTGAACTGTCCATGGTTGTTAACATGTTCAATGGATGAGACTATACTTAGATCTAACAAAGATGGTTGACAGTTTGGAAAATGATGTGTTGTAGTTGATGGAAGGATATGAAGGTTTTTAGAATCTATAATTGAGCGTAGTTTTGCAGTACGGTGGTCATTTCTGAGAAGGCAGGTGTTGAAATCACCCATAATAATGGTGTGATCAACAGAAGGCACGAGTGACTCCAACACCAACTCAAAAGCACTAAAATAGTCAATGTGTAGGTTAGGACTATAGAATACCCCCAACAAAACCGTAGTATGACCAGCTAGAACTTCTACGAAAATGTATTGAGAAGGGGATTTGCTTACAACACGAAAAGAGAAGTGAGATTTTAGATATATAGCAACCTCACCGCCACCCTTACCAACTCTGTCATTACGAATAAGGTGAAATCCGGGAAGAGAATAGGAAGAGGAAGGAAGTGAGGGTTTTAAAAATGATTCTGACACTAATATAGCATGTAAGTTAGGGTTATTTGAAAACGACGCAATCAAGTCCGTATAATGTGCAGGAATGCTCTGAGCGTTTATGTGAACGGCATTAAAATTTTTAGGAAATCCTGAGAAGACAGAATCCACCAAAAGGTCTAAGGATTCAGTCGTGCTGTGAAAACTGCTGTCAGGTGACAATGTTGCAGTTAGGAAACTCGAACCACTAACCGTGCGGCTAGTTATTAATTGCCTCTCCGACGGCAAGTTGAGTATTTTCAAACAATTTAAAATAATAAACTAAAAAGTGACTAAACAAGTGCAAAACAACTATTACGTATTATACAAACTTATGTCTTAGTGTGTTGTGGTTTTAAATATCACGGAAAATTATAATTTTAGCAACAATTAGTGAACTTTATGCCGACGGACTCGAAGAATAGGTTGATAGTTCAGCCATGGTTTCCAATTTGTATCGTTTACCATCTGGACTTTTGATGTGAATGATACCATCGAGCGTCCAGCAGTTGGAGATGCCGAACTGTTGTCTCGCTGCCATGAAAACGGCGTGTCGTGGTTTTGTTAAAAACTCGGAAAGCGTGATATTTGAGCCTTTAAGAGTAATTTTATTTTTCCAAAGTGCAGTACGTACCGATACATCTGAGAACTTCACCACAATAGGCCTTGGCTTAGAGCTGCTGTTAAGGAGTTTTCCTAACCGGTAACTTGCGGAAATGCTGTTGGAAGTGAGTGACGGCACCTTGCACCGGGCAGCCAGACTGGATACAACTTTAGAGCACGTATCTTCATTAGTTTGCTCAGGAATGCCATGTACTAGAAGCATTTTACTGCGACATCGCATTTCTATGCGATCGATACTGTTTCGCAACGCATCCACTTCAGCCCGCAGCAGCGCGAGGCCGTTACAGATGAAGGTCTTGAAGCTCAGGAACTCGCCGCTCAGCGCAGCAATGGTGGGACTCTTGCGACTCGTAGAAGCCACCAGGGCCAGTTCCGCTTGGAATTCTGCCATCTTTTCTTCAAACATCTTGGCCATATTAATGATATTGTCATGCAACTGTGACTTGCTGCTCATTTTGTGGCGAGTAGGAGAAAAGTTCAAGGAGAATTTTAACTGCAGGCGAGTAGTACTATTTGTACTTAATAACAATTCATTAGCAAAAGTTATTATTTATCAAAATATACTAATTTAACTGTATATAATATACGGAGCGCAAAAAATTTTACGTTAACTTGTTGACTACCCTCAATGTTCCCTATGTTAATATTAGCTTCACGTGTAGAAGTCTCCAAAAAAATAGTTGATTTATAAAGCTTGATTTGACTTGATCAGTTTGTATTAGCTCCTGTCATTTTTTATTACGATACATCGGATTGATTGTGACCAAGCACAAGTATTTGATTTTGTAATATAGATTTTAAATATAGGAAATTATAGTCACTTCAGAATGTAAGGACTCATTTTTATGAAAGAATATTTTTTTTATATTCCTCATAGTGAAAATGATTTATTACTCATCCTTATTCTTGGCTGTATAGCTTTCGCCTCAGCCGGCGACTTTGAGATAAAAAAACATAACTTGAAAACGAAACCGTTTCGTTACTTTTGGACTTGTCACTTGTGTGTGTGTGAGTGCCTTAGTTTTGTTCTGACGATTTGCGATTCTTTTAGTTATTTTATATAACGTGGCTTTATAAGCCTTTGTGCCTAAGGATTCCGATAGATTGCGCTTACGACGACTTGTTGCTGTGATTTTTGGACTAGTTGATTAAGTTAAAGATATTGATAAACATTTACGTGTGATATTATCATGGTCGGTTGGTGATAGTAGTAATTATCTATGTAAATATAGGTAATTTGAAATCATAACCTCAAAATTAGTACTTAATGAAATGCAATTATTATTGATCCTAGACATACTCCATAATAAATATATTTTTAAATGGATCCAGATTTCATTTCCTATAGTTTTAGATATTTTTGACTTCTAAACGCTCCGCTTTAACTCCAACTAAAACCATGTATGGCGATCTGCCAATGTCCTTTGAAATTGGAATTCTTAACCAAGAAGAAGAGACATCAAAGTGGCCAGAACGACAAAACGCCAATTTCATATGCAAGGACCTAACATTTCTTAGGACCGATTACAGAGGATTGAACACAAATCACCGTCCTTTCGGTTTAGGATTCTTCTTTCCAGCTCGAAGATTACATAGTTAACTATCGTCAAACTAGCGACATCTTTGTATTTATTTAGTTACCTTTACATATTTGTATTTATTTATTTATTAATTTTAGGAAAACTGTCGCCTATTACATTGTTTTTAGAATACAAATTAGGACACATTTATTGAGAAGTTTCCACTTATTAATATACTTATAAGTATTAATTGTAAATAAAGGTGAGATATTTACCCCTATTAACTCCATAAGGTCGCAACGGGTACGGGACCGGCAGGATCGCACTGGAGGCTAAATGACTAGCACTGTGGAGACTTGGTTCACTAAAGAAATTAAACCCATGTGATGGGTCCAATCCGAACATTGGCTCTTTTAGCCTGTGGGCACTGTAAGGGTTCACTTTTAGTGGAGTAGGCCATATGGGCAGGGTGTTTCTCCTGTGTCCCAGTTGAACTTTTAAGTTATTTTCTAAATTTCTTTCAGTAACGTCAACTTTGAATGGTTGCACAAAAGACTGTCTTCGTAAATCTATTACTTTTGGTCTTCCATTGTCGGGTAAAGTTTGTGCAGAAGGCTGACCTATGCTTTTTTGGGCAGTTGGTTTTTTAGCGAGGATGTCGTCTATGAAAAAGGATGTTTTCTGCCGACACGCGCACATGTTGGCGGACTTCCAAACACTGCTAGGTGTTATCGGATTTTTTTAAATTATCAGCACTAATAGTGTGGGTAATTGATAGCTACTTATTTAATGGATTTGGATATCTACGCGATTGTATATTGACAGGAATTTTTAGATTGCGAACGCTTCTAGGGGTTAAAGCTTAAGTTGGTTCCAGTGGTTACAGAGGAAGGTATTCAACGAGACTCAGTTGTAACTAGTAAAGTATTTTGAATACGTAGTAATTACTATCCATAAGAATACTTTTCAGAAATTGTAGATGTTTACGTCCCTAAGTATTTTGACCATCCAAATAAGTAGAAAATAACATATGCACGGAAAAATTTGTAGAGCAAGCGGAAATGATACCTAGCTACCAAAAATATCGGAATACCTCCTACGCCTGCTTCCAAACCTATCAAATAAACATTAAATAAACTATATCTAAATCAGGACCAGAAAATTACGAAAGTGTGAAACAATGTATATTTTCTAATTATACAAACGATTGTCGTATAATTTTTAACCTAATTAACCTCTTCTTTCTACTTTATAAACCAAAGTCACATCACATTAGGAATAGCGTATTGCCAAAGGGATATATGCCACCACTCGTCTTTTGATGTACGTTTTTTTTTATGTACATTTGATGTAAAATTCGTATATCAAAAGGAAACAGATAGAAAATAATGAATTTTGAAACAAGAACATAAGAACATGCTATATAACAACGGGTATGTTATACTGGGCAGAAAACCTTATTGTTTTGTCTTAAAGTAGATGGGCATGTTTTATATTAACCTTTAGTATTCAACATTTTTAAATTAAACACGAAAAATGATTGCAGAACCCAGAAATGCAACTTTTATAAGTAAGTAGGTAAGCAAACAATTTGACAAGATATAGATAAGTTCACACATAGTGTAACCACAGATTATACAACAAATATTACGGTAAAAGCA
Source organism: Marasmarcha lunaedactyla (assembly GCA_923062675.1). Lineage (NCBI taxonomy): Eukaryota > Metazoa > Arthropoda > Insecta > Lepidoptera > Pterophoridae > Marasmarcha > Marasmarcha lunaedactyla. The sequence continues at coordinate 20,824,401 of OV281360.1, read as the reverse complement.
TTTCAATCGCCCAAACGTTATCTCATAGTGTAGTGATGTACATTATTAAAATTATGATAACACCACGCTGTGCACGCATAATGGGTTATCAATAAAATTTTGTTATCTTTATATTTTTTATTTATTTTAAAAGCAAGAAGTTGGGTGAGTGACTAAATAAATTGCTTTTAGCAGAAAAAAGTCAACACTATTAGTTTTTGGCTTTTAAAGAGAACTGTGTTTGGAATAATTTAGAAGTTCCAATAGGTGAAGCTGTTTATTTTACAAAAATGTATTTTATATTAAAGGTTTTTAAAATTTGATGTTTTAATTTTTTGTTCATACATCGCAATTATCTTCAAGGGTTATTAATTAGTAATAATTAATCATATAATAAAACAGCAATGGCAGGTTAGATTGTGAACAGATAATCATTGTACCGGAGAGTAAGTAAATTGAAGTTGTTTCTGATTGAGCTTGCAGTTGAAACTTTACTAAGTGGATCTGTACGGGCTCTGTGCAACTTGCAACGGCATTTGATTACACTTGCTAAGACGCAAGTTCAATTCTTGTCAGAGTTCGAACGAGATCTACACATTGAGAGGGGTACAAGAGGACTCCGCACGGACTCCGCTGAACTCACAACACTGCGAGCAGTACATAGAAGTACTTATATAACTAAGTGCCAGGGAATAACTCGGGACCGCCGCTTCAGGCGCCCCATTCGACCCGCATGCATTTCTTCGAATGCTTAGCGATCTCTCGCCCATGTTCGCCACCCTGTTGGCTCCACTGGCCCTTCAGGCCCCGGCTTTTCAGGCCACGACGACATCGCTGCCTCACAGCGCTCCCCCCTCCTCCGCCTCCAGTGAAATGGAGTGCGATCATTCGGACGACGCCACCTCGACGGCGACCTCAACCTCGGCCTCATCCGCCGCCCGCCCCTCCAAGCGCACTGCATCTAGCAGTAGCGACGAAACCGCTTCCACAGCGGACACTATCACCTCCCCTGAACCCACCGTTAGCTTCACGCTGGTGGAACGCCGCTCCAAAAGGAGCAAGAAAGCACCGGTGTCTCCGACACCAACCATCGTCCCGGCGACACCGTCGCCCCCCTCCCCCGTCCCCCTCATGTCACTCGACGTGACTGTTCCCGCCAGCTTCACCGCTGCCCCGGCCAAGCCGGCCTCGCGCTGCGAGCCGGTCTTGGCCAAGGCGAAGACCCCTCCCCCCGTTTTCCTACGGGAAAAGGCCAAATGGCCTCTAGTCTCGAGCTTATGCTCAGACCAAAAAATCAATTATACTAACGCCCTCAACATGTCTGAGGCCGTTAAAATCTCAGTCCCCACGATTGCGGACTTTAGAAATCTAACAACCCTCCTCACAAATAGGCAGATACCCTATCACACTTACGCTCTCCCAGAAGAGCGTAAGGTAAAAGCAGTCATCAGGGGAATCCCTGATGAAATTTCCAATGATGTCATATACGAAGACATTAAAGCCCAGGGCTATCCCGTCGTTGCTGTGCATAAGATGCACAGCAAGAATGGACGACGTTTCCCACTTGCACTGGTCATCCTGACCAACTCCCCCAGATCCCGAGACATCTTCAGAGATGTCAAGAACGTATGCGGACTCTCCGGCATCTCGGTCGAGATGCCGCATCGCCGCGGTTATCCCGGGCAATGTCATAGATGCCAACTCTACGGGCACGCGGCGCTCAACTGCACCGCCAACCCCAGGTGCGTTAAGTGCCTGGAGCATCACACTACCAAAGAGTGCAGTCGCACTCCGGAATCAAACTCTCCCCCATCCTGTGTGCTGTGTGGCCAGTCCGGCCACACCGCCAACTACAGGGGCTGCCCCCGCGCACCCCGCACTTCCCGACCTGTTGCAAGGAGGGCGGCGCCCAGACAGGCCCCGCCCCTCATTAGTAACACTAATTTCCCGCCGCTGCGCCACCGGGATTCCCCGGCAGCAAAGCCCGCCCAGCCCACGCCCACTCCAGTGCTTGCCTGGAGACAGCGTCCGGCTGCTCCGACCCACCCTGCTCCACCAGCAGGCCCAAAACCCTCTCCTCAGCCATCGATGGCTGAGGATCTCAAACTGATATACGACACCATCAAAGGAGTCGATATGTCACAAGTCGCGCAGTGTGCCAGCAAACTGCGCGCGGCCCGCAACTCCCAAGACCGCTTTATGGTACTCGCTGAGTACCAATCCCTAATTAATTCATTATAGGTACATCTATAATGAATAATACACCAAACGCCACGACTGGTCGCATCAAACCTAGGGGTTTATCCCTGATCTCCTTCAACACCCGAGGTCTAATCAACCAACTTCCGGAGCTCAAACTGTTCATTAAGAACATTGAGCCCGAGTTAATCCTTGTCCAAGAGACATTTTTAAAACCCCAGCACACCAGGGGTCTTAACATTCCAAAATACTCCCTTGTGCGTGGAGACAGGCCCGCCTCGGTCCAACGAGGCGGCACTGCCATCTACTACAAGAGAAGTATCCACTGTTCTCCAATTCCCACGCCTCCGCTCACCAACATGGAGGCCACAGTATGTAGGCTGGCTATGACAGGTCACAGGACCATAGTCTTGGCCTCGGTCTACATACCTAGTGGTACAGCGCCCCTTCGTTGTGACTTCGAGGCCTTACTCGAACTGGGGCAATCCGTCATTATGTTCGGCGATTTTAATTGCAAACATACTGACTGGACGTGCTTGTCGACTAACACCAGTGGTGTTAAATTACTAGACATCACGAAGTCACTCGATCTTGACGTCATTTCACCGGTTACACCGACACATTACCCGGACAACCCACTTCACCTGATATCCTTGACTTTGCCATCGTCAAGGATATCAATCTCGACCTTAAGACCATACAGCCGCTAGACGACTTAGGCTCTGACCACCGTCCGGTGTCCCTAATATTAGGACCCCAAAACGACCCTCCTGCTCCGAAAACCTATACCAATTGGGAAGGTTTCAAGCACACCCTGTCTTCGGCCTTGGAAGCCCCAGACTGCCCACTCGCGATTTCATCCGACTATCTCGATAGCACGGATAAAATCGACTCGATAGTCGATTCTCTCACTACCGCCATCAACTCGGCCATCAGTGAGAACCTAAAGGTTGCTAAGCATGGCAAGCCCAAGCTTCCCTTGGACATTAGCAACCTAATTAAAGCTAAAAACGCCGCTCTCCGCAGAGCCAGAAAATACCCCACACCCGCCTACAGGCAAATCGCTAACCAACTTCAACGTAAAGTCAAACGTACCGTCGCGGAATATAGAGACGTTCAGAGGAACGATCTTATGATTAATATTTCCCCGTCCCACACGGCGTACTATAGGATGGCGAGAGCCCTCCGACTAGACGCTCGTACCTACACCCCTCCGTTATCTCGCCCCGATGGCACTACCGCCTTCGAGGACGACGAAAAAGCTGAATGCTTCGCCGATAGCATTGCTTCACAATGCTCCCCGAGTACCCAACCCACAGACCCAGCTCACATCCAGGCGGTGGAAGACGAAGTCGATTGCAAAGACTCCCGTCCAATCACCGCTGACCCCATTACAGTTTCTAACGATGAAATCCTACTCATCATTAGGAAACAGGAATCCAAGAAGGCCCCGGGTGCGGATGGAATTTCCAACCAAGCACTTAAGCAGCTGCCTCGGCAGGTGCTTACCTTACTTGCGATTATTTTCAATGCTTGCTTTGATCTAAGCTACTTTCCAAAAGCTTGGAAAGAAGCTATAGTCATAGGCATTCCCAAGCCGGGTAAACCCTTGAATAACCCGGCTAATCACAGACCCATCAGTCTACTCAAGGCAATGGCCAAACTTCTCGAGAGAGTCATACTCGCTCGAATGAAGGACCACCTGTTCCCAGCGGACGGTGACCCCCTTATTATCCCCCATCAATTCGGCTTTCGAGCCAAACACTCGTGCCCTCAGCAAGTCCACCGAATCGTCGAGTACATACTCGACGGCTTCTACCCCAGACGACTGAAAACAGTCGCGGTCTTCTTTGACGTAGCCAAGGCTTTTGACAAAGTCTGGCACGCAGGGCTCATTTACAAGCTTCACAACACAGGCTTGCCCGACCGTCTAGTCAAACTAGTCGGCTCCTACCTTAAAGATCGCACCTTTCGTTTCAAACACGAAGGTACGCTCTCCACCCCCCGCCCCCTCAAGGCGGGCGTCCCTCAGGGCTCGGTACTCGCCCCGTTACTATACACAATATACACCAATGACATACCCATCCCGTCTAAAGGTGTTCAACTCTCCCTCTTTGCTGACGACACTGCCCTATACGTCAAGGGCGTGCACGTCGACACACTCATCACCAAACTCCAGAAGGCCGTAAATGACCTCGGAGCTTGGTTTAAAAAATGGCGTATCGATGTAAATCCAGAGAAAAGCTCTGCGATGCGCTTCGATCATAAACGCCGTCGTCCCTACGACCCCCACATCCGAATGCTAGGTACGCCCATCCCGTGGGCACTCACCACCAAGTACCTAGGCGTAACGCTCGATCGTACGCTTTCATTCCGTCCACACATTCTCCGAGTTACCAAACTCGCCCGTCTGTACATGGGTCGACTTAACAGTATGTTAGGCCGGCACAGTAAAATGTCTCTTAGGAACAAGCGAACGCTTTTTAAGGTTTGCGTGAGACCAGTCATGACGTACGCCGCCCCAATATTTGCACATGCTAAACCCTCCGATATGTATAAACTACAGGTAGTCCAGAATCTCTTCTGCCGCCGGGCCACGGATGCTCCGTGGTACGTGCGAAACGCAGACTTGCACAGAGATCTCGAACTGCCTACCATACAACAACACCTTAGGACGCTCTCCACCGCTTATTTTAAGCGATCCGAAGAGCACCCTAACCCCCTTATACGCGAGACAGTAGCTTATACTGCTCCGTCCATGCCGTCGAGGTACAAAGTCCGTAGACCGAGAAATGCACTCTCGGATCCCCCCGATCAACTTTCGGCCAATCTGGACCAGCTTAAGGCTGCCCAGGCCGTTTAATCAACAATATATAAATGTCATTTGCACCTTAAGTGATTAAGTATTCCCAGCGGGTGACCCGCTAGCGGGTCCCTGCTTGCGCGCCCACCTCCCAACCCGGGTGTCGCTCCGATGAAGGCTGACAGCATTCCCATGCTACAGCCACTTGGGTGGTTTTTAGTGGGTAGGTGCCACTTTGGTGAGTCCCACATAACCCCGCAGACGGCTGCGGAGGTATTCATGACGAATCTTCCACCTCCCTCCCGAGAGAGGGTGCTTCGGCAGCAAAAAAAAAAAAAAAAATAATAACTCGGGACTTATCGACGAGTGCACTCCCGCTTCCCCGCGGCTAGGTGGTGACCAACAGAACTTTTTGGAAAACCCTTTCTAAGTGGAACTGTTAAATATTATTTTCTTTTTGTTGTTTTTGTATTTTTTAAAATTTGTTTCGGTTTATATGATTTTATTGTTCGTAAGCTAATAAATAATTTTATTATATCTTTCTGAACTCTTTCTGAACTGTAAAACTATTGAATTCAGTTCTGCCCAGCTTATTTCCTCTTTTGTACGGCATTAGAAACAGAGCATATGAGATCTTTTCACAATTAACTAACTTAATTAACCATATACATAGTTATATACACATAAAAAAACGAACTAAGAACTATAAAACATGTAAAAATCCACATCGCCTCACTAGGCGCAGGAAGAAAAATTACATTTGTACTTAACACTATTACTATTTTGTCTTTTATAGTAAATATTAGGAACATTCTAGATATTTGCTTAGGTACTGTGCGCGCAAAATGTTAACTAGACTCTAAACAATTAAAATTTGTTTCATAAAAATACGAAAATGAAAAACTTAGGTTATTACAATATTCATATCTCTTTACGACAGGAATTTTTCATCAAGCAAAGACCATCTTTAATGGGTTGAGTTTTTCAACCCTTTGTTCCGGAAGGGCGGCTAATTGTCACTAATTAATTGGTTGGGTTTTTTATACCCCTTTTGTTTCCTTTGTATTTGGCTGTTCGGGTTACTCGGGACTTAACCCTTGATTTGGAGGTTAGTTTCATCAAGTACATTTATTTTTAATGGGCGTTGAATTCGCTTTTGAATGCTTGTTTTTTGTGCTGGAGATGCGTAATGATAATTATTCATAGGTGGTACAATTAGCAAGACGCAGAAAGCGGTATGGCTCGATAATGGTTAAATGATTTGATCTAATAAAGGAGAAGCAGGTCAACATACCAACAGTCTGGACTCAAAGTAAGCAAAGCTCGTGTTATGAATAAACTTATCGAACTGCGAATAAGATGTAGTTAAATATAAAGTTTTGAAGAATCTTGAGCGATGTTTTGCTACATTCCGGAGCAGGCAACGCCTTAAAAGCAGCATATTATTTTTCTGAGGCATAACGCTGAGAGAGCTTGTCGTGTCATATTTCCTCTATTTAAAAGGCTTTCATTATTTATTTTATTGTACTGAGCTAGTCGAATCCACAATTAAGGCCACCCTGCCATCCTCCTATGCGTCAGTACCTTGTGCGTCCAGCATTACGTCTATCCAGTGCGTCACGCAGTCTTCGTTTTCGTTCTTTTGAACAGTGAATTTTTGACATAACTTTTTTGTATACTTTCGTTATCGATTTAAGTGTGAAATAAAATAACAATAACAGTTCGATTCCCGCCACCATGAGCCCATCATACACAAAACATATATTTTTAAATCTTTTGTATATGTATATCCCGCTATACCAAACTTAAGAAATTAAGTAAACTCATACACAACAGCAGAGTCTTTATACCTACGCGTTTCTCAAGAAGGACATAAATAAGCAATCCTGTAAAATATTTACCGCGACAGTAAAAGGCTCAATCCAAATCACCACAAATAATATTAAGGGTCACTTAATGTGTATACTTAACGTTTGGTAATGGATCGTTTTATAGGGAATGGTGAAGAAAGATTGTAAGATTTTGATTAGAGTTCCGTAGCTCTTCTATTTATTTACTACTTGACGCCCTTGAGTGGTCTTTCACACACACACATATATTCACATATATTTTCACATATATACCAGTATTTATTAAACAATGTATGTACACATTAAATTTCATACAGAGAATAACGTTAGATAGATATTGAAAAAATTCTCGTACTTTTTATTATAAGATAAATATATTTTGAATTTGGAATCTAATAATAATGTAAATAAACCAATTAATATCGATAACTTCAACCCTTTACAATTGATTGATAAAAATATCTTGGCATTCTTACTGCTACGGTACCGAAATATAAACATATTTTTTTATCTACCTAACATATAATTTTATACCAACATTGTGCCGCGCATTCCACTCAAAAAATATACATAGTGTTATATATGTGTTATACTATGTTTACTCATAACAAACTTGGAGAACAAAACAAGGTACGATTAAAATGGGCCCCAGGACACTCAGACATGTCAGGACATCATGAGGATGATGAATTGGCGAGAAAGGGCGCAATGAATGAACAGTTGGGACCGCAACCCTTCTGCGGAAAACCTATAAGCCTCAAACGACAGACAATAACAAGCTATAACAGAAAGTAAACGTCTCTGGAACGAAGCAGAAAACGCAAAACACCTCAGGGCGCTAATAGAGTGATTCTCAAAATCCTACAATAGAGAACTACTATCACTCAACAGGACCCAGCTGAGAAATATAGTGCCAGCATTGACAAGCCACTGCAAACTAAAGAAGCATGTATGAAACCTAGGCGTGGCGGACCATACCAGCTGCAGATTCTGCAATATGGACAAGGAAGCATCACTTCACCTACTGTGCCAGTGCGTTGCACTAGTACAAACAATGCGCTCACATGGACAAATATGAACTGGACGCCACACGGACACATCGCCGTCAGAAAAGTACTTAGCTTCCTGGACTCGATCGGTGTAAGCGGCGAGCTATAAACAAGTGGACTCCCACAACAGATCTGCTAGGTCGCAGTGTGACAGGGTGCAATACAGAGTGGCCACATAGTCCCACACTAACAAATAATAATAATCATTTGCTTCTTGTAACTGTAGCTGAAAAATATATCCTAATCGAAACCGTAGTTTCCGAGCTTATCGAATAAAAAATATCAAATTTTAATATACTTTAGTCCAATAATCATCGAATAATAAAACATGCCGGGAGATTTTTTACCTGAATCAGACTAAACTCATAACAACATTGCCAAGGAAACCAAATAGCGAAAAAAATTAATTTGCTCTGAATACAAAATTGGTAGCTGACCGTATGTAGAGCTTACGTTGACATGAATGTTATAAGTCACGAGATATATTTATTTATTTATGTTACTGAATAACATGAAATAATAATTTATCTATTGCGTATGCGGTTTTCAATACTAATAGGTCTTTACCTATGAAACTGCCGTTTTGCCGTACTGGCCATTTCAAATGAAAATATTTTTTTTTTGACTGATAGTTCTAATTTCAAATTAATTTTATTTGACAAACATGGAATTCTTTTTCTAAAATCGTCATTTGTTTAATAGTTAGTGTTTTGTTTTCAACGCATTCGAACATTCTTCGTCATCATGGATAAGTTAAAAATTCGAGTAATTATGGAGTATGAGTACCGTCGTGGCAGCAAAGCGGCACAAGCGGCACGCAACATCAACGACGTTTACGGAGCGAACACTACAAACGAACGCACCACCCGTTATTGGTTTACCCGCTTCCGTTCTGGAAATTTTGACCTGAAAAATGAACCCCGTGGTCGTCCGAAAACTCTGGTCGACAATGACGAATTAAAGGCAATTGTGGAAGCTGATGAAACTCAATCCACGGCTGAATTAGCAGCAGCTTTCGACGTTAGCATCAAAACAATATTGGTCCATTTGCGTCAAATTGGCAAGGTAAAAAAGCTTGACAAATGGGTACCCCACGAACTCAATGACCACCAGCGCGAAGTACGCGTGGAGACGTGCCTCTCACTGCTCAGCAGGCATACAAATGAAGGAATTCTGAACCGCATTGTTACTTGTGACGAGAAATGGATCCTGTTTGACAATCGTAAGCGCTCAGCAAGTTGGTTGGACCCTGGTTCAGCACCCAAACAATGCCCTAAACGAAAACTTACCCCTAGAAAAGTGATGGTCACTGTTTGGTGGTCTAACGCGGGTGTAATTCATCACAGCTTCTTGCCAAACGGGACAAGCATTACTGCAGATGTGTACTGTGAAGAACTGAACACAATGATGGAGAAGCTCGCACGTCTCCAACCAGCTTTGGTCAATCGTTCGGCTCCACTGCTCCTGCACGACAGCGTGCGACCTCATACTGCACAGCAGACGGTCTCCAAGCTACAAGAGTTGGGGTTGGAAGTTCTCCGTCATCCGCCGTACTCACCAGACCCTGCGCCTACATACTTCTACTTTTTCCAGAATTTGGATAACTTCTTGGCGGGAAAAAAATTCAATACCCGAGAGGCAGTACAAAATGCCTTTGAAGAATTTGTTGCCTCCCGTCCAGCTGATTTCTTCAAGAAAGGCATCAATAAGCTACCAATGCGTTGATAAAGATGCATTGATTGCATGGGTGATTATTTTGATTAATAGAAATAAAAAATATATAAAAAAATTACGCTTCATTTATTTCGTGAAAAACGGCAATTTCATAGGTAAAGACCTAATATTATGTTACTAGGACAGATGATATTTGGTGGTACCTGTTTAAATTGTGGAGAGAATGATCGTTAGAGATGGCACATATTAATTTAATAATATGTGCCGTAACATATTAATCTAAAATCTTCAAAATTTACAAAATTATGAATAGAAACTAGATACTATTGTTGTGCAGTAGAGATTGGATTTACTCTTTTTAATTTAACAAGTTTAGGACTGTCAACGGTGAATATATTGCCGTAGTTTACTTTAACCATAAAATAATTTTAACTAAATACTAATAATTTTAATATTTGTATAAAATTGAGGTCGAAAGTAAAGGTCGAAGCTGTTTTACAATGTAAGGTTAACCTAAACTAGATCTTTCTTGTGTATCAAGGGGATTTTTTGATAGTTGGGGAACCTTAATTATCGAATGAAGAGGGACTAATTTTTATTACTTACTTAGCTACCTGCGATCGTCATAAAATCGAATATGAGCCCGCTCCATTTAGTTGTAATTTGAACCCTAAACCTTGGTATTATAGTTTTGAATTGAAGTCAATTTTGTTAAACAGTGCACTGAGAAGTACCGTGTTTTATTTGTGTCATTTGGTGGAATGATTATGAAAATTCTTGAGATTCTGAAGCGATAGAGAGTCACTCTAAGTATAATAGATAATTGAAATACTTCTATATACTACAATCAATAATATTTACAACAAAAATAAATAAAAATGATAACAGATAAAATACAACCTCTAAATTGTTTTATAATGGACAAAGTGGCCAAAACGCTGGCAGAATTACCACATGGGGTCGCGTAGTGTAAAAAAAGTTCCAGTCTCACGGTCTAATGGGTTGTCATTTAATTTAATTTAAGTAGTTACTTAACCAAGCAAGGTTGATTAACAAAAGGAAACATGAAATGTGTTTCTGTTTTAGAATTAAGTACCTAAGTTTATTTTTGAATTTTTATACGACGTTTTAAGAATATTTATGACATCACCAACACAATTAACATACTTATGGAAAATCTTATTTATAAATTGCTACCATTAAGAAATGTATTATTATTATTGCAACAAACTCTCGTCACTAGGTCTAAAGCTGAATAATTTAAGTCCTTAATATGAAAATAAAAAATCTATCACAAGTTTCACAAGAATAGTACGTACAACAACCACTTGATACTGAGTTGTCAGGTCCGCCATGTTTTTAAGCAACACTAAAATAAAAGCACCTCGGAAGGCGATACTTAAAGATTATTTTCAATAGCTAATTCCATCCCTTAATGCTACACCTCGTTGATAGAGCTGTACGTCTAAGGGTGCGTTTCCACCATGTTTCCACCAAGATGTGCGAGAAAGCTCGGTGGTGCGGTATAAGCGGAAACATTGACTAACAGTGGGGAAAACAAGCTGAATAAATAAAGTAATCCTATTGGTGGATTTTTGTAACTTTTAACTTCATGATAGCCGCAGACGAGCTCGCGGTTTCCTGATGGTATGTGTCTTCCACGCCCAAGGACACCGTTGATCGTACGTAGAGGTTGATGACTAATGATGCGGTGCCTGCCGTGCGCTTCAGTGAGTACACTGGCTGTGTCTTCCTTTTAACCGGAAACAGGAAGGACTGTAGCACCGTACCAGACAAGATGAAGACAAGAAACTACTGTTACTAATAGATTTATCATTAGCAAAACGCCACACTTCCTCGCTCAGCTCCGGTGTACACGCGACCTGCCCACTCGCTATTGGTGTCTTTTCAGATTTTATTGCGTTATTTGTTACAGCGACCGTCCGTTAAGAGATGTAATGTTTGTAGGATTGTGAATATTTGGATTTGGTTGAAGACACTTTTTAAAGGAATGTTTTCATAAATATTTATTACAGTTCCTATTAGTTGACCAAGAGGTAATTTAATAAATTTAGTATCTACATAGCTTATGCAAGCAGAGTTTCTAGTATGGACGACTAAACTGCCGAGTACGAGCAGAATAATCTTACAAATACAATGCAAATATCTATTCGGGTCATGACTCAAACCTGGAACGCCAAGATACGTTCAAAGGTTTAATAGTTATTCTTAGGACCAATTTCACCACCATACAAATTATCCGAGAAAAAGCTATTCCCGTGGGTATAAGTTTAGTCTGGGATAAATTTATTCTCATTTTAAAATAGAATAGGCTTTTTTGCGACGAAATAGTGTCTAAAACTCATTATTTGTTGATGAAATGGTCCTTTATTAATATTATTCCAATAGGATTTCCTTAATAGCCTCAGAACCAAGGGCAAAGCATTGTTCAGCAATGATTTATGCGACCTGCATACTACAATGCATAATTAGTACCGCACAATTTAGACAGATGGCATCACTGGGCGCCGCTAATTTGGCTAGTTAACGCATTAATTTCATCTAATTAGATACAGCCATGAATCTTGCGAAATTTCATAATTGGTATGTTGCTTATAAATTCAGCTTTATTGTAATTTATAATCAAGGTACGTAACTACTTGCGGTTTTCTTATAATAAAAGTCTTGTAATGTTTCAGTGGTGGTATGTAGAAAATGTTTGCAGGTTATGTTTATAGGCTCCAGTTTCTTTTGTTTGTTTTTTTTTCTTTTGCTTGTTTCTTTTGCTTTTTTTAGTGTTTTTATACAGGTAATCCACGACTGCCTCAATAATCATCTGCTGGGATATCTACCTGCCGCGACGAAGGGCGCGTGGTGCGTGACGCTCGCGTGTGGCCTTGGTTTAATGTTGCATGCGTTTTGTATATTCTTCAATTAAAAATTGGCGCTTCGAGAGGTGCTGCCGCGCCACTCTTACTACTGTCGCCCGCGACGCGCGGGTTTCTAACTGGAACACCAGCGTTCCTTGTTGTAATATCATCGTCGGGATCTGTTAAGACGTTACGCGGACGCCTATAACGAACCTCCGCGTCTGGGTTGGCTGTGTATTCAGATGACTTATTGACCAGCGGGTTAGGATGGTGGGGAGCATTATCGAAGTGGCGTCTAGACGCCAACTTCATGAATGCGGCAATGGTGGGTAGCTCGAGGTCCTTGTGCAGATCTAAGTTGCGGACATAGGGCGGGGCCCCGATGCATTTGCGTAAGAACCTATTTTGAATAACCTGCAAGTGATTGAGGTTCGACTCGCTGGCGTGAGCGAAAGCATATATATATATATGCCATGATGGGCGGATGCAAGTTTTGTAAAGTGTAAGCTTATGTCTCAGTGACATTTTACTCTTCTTGCAAATTAGAGGGTGCAGCCTACCCGTGACGAAGGCGGGTATGTCCCGGACGTGTTTTATGTGATCCGCGAATGTTAGTCCACTATCTAAAGTGACTCCTAAATATATGACTTTTTAGCCCATGGGATCGGAGTACCAAACAGGGTGATCTGACCTAATCTTTTGGATGGGATAAGAGCACCGAAAATGTTGGACCATATGAATAATGAGCTCGAGAGTTTCGATCTTTACTGTAGTAGCGTTACAAGTGCAAGGCAGCCATGGCGAACCAATTTCTCGCCCAGTATTTACTATGGATTACAAGATCTCCGTTTTGATGTGTTAATTTTTGTTAATGTTTTTATGTCAATTGTTAATGTCTTATAACAATAGGCATATGGTATCTATAACCGTGTATCCAAGTTTAATTTTCTTCTATTTATTTTTATCTATATGTGAAAAGGAGAAAGAAAGTTGTGGGCTTGGGGTTAATAAAACAAAATGTATGCTAAAAAATATTCTGTATTAGCATAAAAAAATGCTACAAAAATATTGGATCTGTGAAACAAAATAAATTGAAATGAATGTACCATGATTACGGTGATTTCACATGTTCACTTCATAATTCTAATATTGATTTATTAGTAGAGACATCACAAAGAAAACGATTCTTGCAACTTTTTAATTGTTACATCCTAAAAAATTTCTTCTTAAAGCTGACACATGCCTTGATAACATTTTTAAAAACTTAATGCCATATACAAAGTCAGTAATTAATAAACTACAATCTGATCATAGTGGGTAGTTGGCCACTTTTTATATTCGGCAAAATAAGTCTCTAAAAAGAGAAATTACCTTTATACCCATGAATGAGAGGCGGCTTCAAACATTTAGAAATAATGTATTTGAAAAAACCTTTAAATTAAATTACTGTGGAGAACCTATTACTCAATATAACTCTAATCATAATATAATTAAAAATGAATATGACTCTGTTTTTACAAAAAAAAATATGTGTACATAATAATTTATTTAGGTTTAGTGACTGGGCAACAGTGGAAATATGCAGAAGTAGAAATAGATTATATGAATTGTCCAGTGAAAGAACTTATAATCATTTTATGACTATGTAAAAAAATAATCAAAATTATTTAAACGAGTATGCAGTGTAGCTAAATCTAATTACATTGATTATTTAAAAAATCAATGATAAATTGTTGTTAACTGACAGAGAAGTTGCTGAAGCATTTGAAATTTTTTTTTACTGCCACCCCTGTGTCAACTACTTTGAGTATTAATTCATGTTCCACTCTTGCACAATCACTGCTAATGCAAAATGTAAAGACATGCGATATGGATTTCATCTTTAAACATTAGTTTAAAAAATACTGCCGATTTAGATGGATTTTCAGTATAATAATAATGATAAATAATAAATATTTCTAACAATCACACCAGATTATCTAGCCCAAATTAAGTATCATTAAGAACTTGTGTTATGGATACTAGACGGATAAATAAACTTAAGAAATATATAAACACAAATAAATATTGTTTTTTTTAAATATATATAAACATTACAAATAAACTTAAATAAACATGTACATACACATCCATGACTAGAAAGCAAATATTATAAAATATTTGCCTCTACCAGGATTCGAACCCGGGACCTCTGGCATGGAAGGCAAAGCTAGTTACCTCAACACCAAACAGGCCGTCAAAGTATATTTAATGACTGTGTTGATAATGATGTATTTCCTGATTTAATGAAATTGAGTAAGGTCATTTCAATATTCAAAGCAGGTAGTATGTCTGACCCTAATAATTTTAGACCTATATCTGTACTACTAACGCGCAGTGAGATTTTTGAAAAATTAATTTTAAATCAATTACTTTCTCATTTTTATGGTAATGAATTTTAAGCAATTTGGTTTCACGCGGGGTCACTCAACAACCGATGCCGGTGTTGAGCTCATGAAACACGTGTTCAGCGCCTGGAAGGGGTCGTGTGGTGCTATTGGTATCTTTTGTGACTTGTCCAAGACGTTCGACTGTGTGGCTCATACTACTCTACTCATGAAACTGCACTATTACGGCATAAAGAACCGAGCGCTTGCCTTGATCAAATCATATCTTTCTAATAGAAAACAGAAAGTTGCAATAAATGGAGAAAAATCATCAGGGTTGGCAGGGACAATGGGTGTGCTCCAGGGCTCAGTTCTTGATCCTTTCCTATTTTTAGTATATGTCAATGATCTGCCATCGGTCGTCAAGAATCAATGTGAGTTCATATTATTTGCTGACGATACTTCCTTCTTATTTAAAATCAAAAGATAAGAACCTGACTATCGGGCAGTAAACAAATGCATCTCCAACACAGAGAAGTGGTTCTCAGCTTATAATTTGCTTCTCAATGAAACCAAAACTAAATGTGTTAGCAGGGGGGCTGATAAGGTCGCGACCTGAGGTACTTAGCGATGACTAATCATCTCGATACTGATTACACTAGTTGCCCAACTAAGTGGTAGTATAAATAACACCCTTTTGTTTAATTCAGTTCATTAACCCATCATCCCTGGAATAAGCAACAACACCATGTCGACCGAAACTGAAAATTCTCGCATTCTGAGCACTGCGCAGTGATCCTTGTGAAAAAAGGAAATTCACCGGTTCTTCGAAAAATTGATCCTTCGTATACCATGGTAAAAACCCCGCCCCGTGACGGTAGTCACTGAAGAAAATGTTCAAAAAGTTGAAAAATTAGTATTGGCCGTCCGTAGAATCAAATTGTGTCAGAAAGCTGAAGAGTTGCAGATTAGTAAAGAGCGAATCGGAGAAATTTTTCACCAAAATCTACACATGAAAATATTTGTGCGCGTTGGGTACCGCGAATGCTCACGCCGCTCGACAAACAACAACGATTCGCGAGTTGTCAGGATTTTTTGGAGTTGTGTCAGAGCGATTTTGATAAAATTTATAATCGCATTGTAACCGTAAACGAAACCTCAGTATGATCCGGAGACCAAACAAGAGTCTATGCAGTGGATTAAAAAGGGAGAAAGGCCACCAAAGAAGTTTAAAGTTAATAGTCGGCCTCCAAGATTATGGTGACCATTTCTTGGGATAGCGAAGGAATGATTACTTGCCTGAGGGAACTACAATGAATGGTCAATACTACTGACCAAGTCAAGGCTGTGCGCGCAATCTTTAGGAGTCATTTTAAGGAAATAAATTTTCTTACTTTCCGTTCACAATATTTTAGAAAATTTAATGTATGTAAAAAAGAACATAACCTTGTTTAAAAGAAAAAAAGATCTGCACAATGTTAACACAAGAGGAAGAAATATGCTGGCAGCTCATAATAGCAGGCTTCATAAAGTCACTAACTCAGTCATAGGTAAATGTATACGCTTTTATAATAAGGTTCCTGAGGATATCCAAGGTCTTCCTATTGACAAATTCAAAGAAACTGTAAAGCAAAAGTTGTGTGCTAAATCATATTATAAATTATCCGATTATTTAGATGACAAAAGCCCTTGGGTATAATCCCCTCATTTACAAGATTTTACTAGTATTTGTTTCAAAAAATGTGTAATGTATCCGTTAGTTCGTTGAGTTCTTCGTCCCGATGTATATCTAAAGCGTCATTGTCACTAAAGTACCTCTTACTAAGGGAGCTTTGGGTGACGGATCGCTCACTTCCCTCTAATATGGTTGACGGACGCCCGGATTCAGACAAAATATAGAAGAAAAGCGCGGCACCCCCAAACGAGTCACGTAGTAATGAGTGTCTCCCCCGCCGTGTGGAGAAAAACTCTTGAGGTTGGCATCCTCCATATAGACCTCCAGCGTATAAGGGTTGAGGACCAGACACCGTTCATACAATGCACGCGGTGTCTGGGTTATGGTCACGGCAGGCGTTTCTGCACGGAGGGCCACATTGGCTGCAGATCTCTGCAGCCACTGTGGCGGTCCACACTTAAAAGTGGACTGCCCAGAGATCGACGCTGGCGCGCTCCCAACCTGCAGAAATTGCAAAGCTGCCAAATCGGACAGACAAGATCATAACGCCCTCAGCCTCGACTGTCCAGTGCGGAAGCGCTGGGACGCACTCGCCCGAACAGAGTGGCGTATTGCTGAGGGTGTCCAACTGGAAAAGAGCGAGGAAACAGACTGCAGAAACTTGGTGGGACTAAATCTATAAATAGAGACAAAGATAGTCTTGTGTGCAATAAAAACGGCAATGGGGGTAGGGACGACGGCGGGGTCGGACATTTTCCATTTTTACACAATGAAAAAGCCGGAACCAATGCCGTCGGATCTATCTTCAAATTAACTTGTAAAGCCCACCAGTCAAAAACATTGGCCACTTCGTTACGGGAGGGAACATCATGGCTGCTGTTAGGGGTGTGGAATAAGAAAAGTCCATTACCACCAACCAAAAAGGTATTGAAACTAATCCTGGACAAATACTTTTATTTGAAAAGGATTAAGTCACAAACCAGTCTGGTGGAAAACTGGAAAAAGATTGGACAAGGAAAGGGAACATTGGAAGTGAGAGGGCAGTATTTATTGCACAAGATAAATACGGATGAGAGCGTATATTGCCAAAATATTGTTAGAATATCATGTAAACAAGACAAGACGAAAAACAAGCATATAATTTTAATCCCCATTTAAATAAGATAAATACACGATCAATAGATGATGATAACTAAATGACAGCTAACAGCTTAAGATATAAAATTTAAGAAATAAATCTGTAATAAGAGCCTATATATACAGTGAAAGATATTGAAAAGTGAAGATTGACAACACTAAGCTAGAAATTGTAGAAATAGATCGGAACATATAACAAAGGACGATACTATAAAAGTGATGGTTTTAAAAGAGGAATGAAGTGACATAGATTAATCCAATTCTAGAAAATATGACTTCAAATAAAAAGATATAAAGGAAGAACGGATAAGGAAAAATACTATAAACCCAATAACAATTAGAAAAAATAATCTTAAACACTGTCAAAAATAGTCAGCGACGAACTGTGCGCTGGTAGAAGGAAAATATTAAAAAACGAAAAAAAATATGGTTGAGGAGGGCGATGGCTGGATCCCGCGTTAACTCGAGAACGGGTGCCGTTTGAGGAATTTTGTCGTTTGGATACTTGCCGAGCTAATAGATGCCGATAAGAATAATTTTGTATAGACATAAAGAGACTCTGTAAATTTATTTTGAAAAAATATACCCGTGGAGTTTCTTGCCAGTTCTTCTTCATGAAGGTTTTTCCGAACTGGCGGTAGAGTCATGTTTTATTTGACGTCAGTAAAAACAGGTAATTGTCAATGTTGAGAAATAAATATTTCATTTCATTTATGATTATTGTTTGGAAATATCAAAAATTCGTCTAAAAAATATGCTTAATACTCTTTTGATTATTTCACACGATTATTGAAAGATTTTTACGCATTTTATGAAGTTATCAATAAAAAAGCATTTGAAAATATGTTGGATTTATTTATCTTATGTCAAATCTCCAACGGTCATTCGTTACGTTTCTTTTCGTGCGTCACGAGTGCTCTCTATGAAGAAGTGAAATAATTGTTTCAATTGAGTCTCCACTACGCTATATCAATGAACAGGACGTGTACTAAGCTTATATTTTCTTGAGAATTTTTTCCTTACTTAAACTAACAAATATATGTTAATGAACTGTGTGTATTAGTTATAATTCTAAAAAAAACATGTAGCCTTAGTTTAGCCTCTACTGTTAATTTTTTTATCATATTTCAAGTGATTATAACTCTGTTCTCAGAATGCAAAATGTTCTAAAATTAAAACCTTGTATATACTATATGTAAGTCCAGATTTGCTTAGCGAAATATATATAATTAAGAGTGCCTGTAAGATGTAAAAGACAGATACGTATTCTCCAAAACTTGAAGCTTACAACTCCAGCAAAAAGACCGCTTCCTACTCCTCTCCATTTGCAGTCAGGGCGATGCGTCTATGGATTCTCTGCCACTTAAAATAGGCACCGAACAAACTTTCCATTAAAAATAAAATAAAGGAACTGTATCTGAAAGACGCCTGCAATCAGAAAATTTAAACTATATAATTTTAACAGTATGTATTACTTTAGAATCTTATTTGTTATTATTAATAACTCTATTTATAGGATAATAATATAAGAAAGTGCAATCTGTGCACGTTTGTTGTTTTGCGCCTTTTACTAGTTTACTATTCATGAGGTTTATACGCTATGGACATACTGTTTACCCATAGGTACTTATTATTTAGCTTCTACCCAAGGGTTGGCTGGTAGCGCATTAAGCCTTCCTGTACATTCGAATATGTACGAAGTTGAAATAAATCAATAGTTAGAAGTAGGTTTATGTATATTTGATTCCTCATATTTATCACTTTGGGCTGTTTTGACAAAGAAATAATTGTACATTATCTCCAATAGATAATCCTATCTCTTTAATAACTATTAAGTATTTTTTTCAAAGATAAGAACCGAGCAAGTCTCCTACATTATCAGGAATTCGTGCGTATCTTAGTAATCGTTCGAGTATTAATTTGATTATGGTTCAATAAAATTAACCAATTTACTCGTGATTTATACAGGATGTTTTTGGTAAAATTGAAGGAAGGGCAATGATCACAATTTTAGCCGAATCCATTAAACATGATCCATATTTTTTCGTATGCTTTTCATATTTTATTAATTTGCTGACTGATTGATTTCATATTAATCTTAAACTTTGCCCCGTGGTTACCACATTCATAATAAAAAACTACACCTACATTCGTTTTGTTGTTTTTAAAATTTGTATGTTTAAAGCAAGGTCTGAATTTTTCAATCAGCAACAGTTTTATTATTCGTATTTACCTGTACGAGGGTCAAACTGAAAGTTCTTAGAAAATAAAAAACTGATAAAACTAGCTAGTTATTAGTTTTATTATATATTTTCTAAATAGTGTCCATTCACGTCAATACATCGCTGCATCCGATGGAACCACGGAGAAGTACTTTGCCCACTCATCCTTAGAGGTACCTTCGACGGCCTTTTGAAACGCAAACGTTTTCCTCGAAGTTTTTCTTATATTTTCAGGAATAAGTTGAAATCACAAGGTGCGAGGTCGGGGCTATACGGCGGGTGATCGAGTAATTCCACGTTTGACGTCACCACATAGTCGATCGTTTGCGTGGCGGTGTGCGACGAGGCTTTGTCGTGGTGAAGGAGGATCCGACTGCGAGGTCGTATCTCCCGAACTTTTTCCAAGACAAGTGGCAAACAATTGCTAGTGTACCACTCCACAGAAACTGTTTTTCGATCCTCTAAAACTATTATCGCGAAATGACCTGCCCTTCCGAAGAACGAGGCTACCATCTTTTTTCCCACGCTTCGACCTCTCTTCACTTTAGTTGGCAACTCCTCGGAAGGAGACGCCCACTAAGCAGACTGTCTTTTGGCTTTGGGATCATACCACTAAATGCAGCTTTCGTCACCCGTAAGTATGTCGAACACAGCATTTGAGTCACCTCCGTTAAATCTTTCAACAATTTCGCGGCAGCAATCAACACGACGGAGTTTTTGGCCCTCGGTCAAATTATGAAGTATCCACCCACTGGGCACAAAGCTTCCTGACTGCTGAATGTTCATGGACAATTTTGTGCACTTTACTCATACGGATACCTAAGGTTGTTCGAATCTGCTGATAGGTCACTCTTTTGTCAGTCGCTATCATACGCCGCACAACATAGACGTTATCTTCAGTCGTCGCTGTAGAAGGCCGTCCCTCACGCAGATCATCGGTGAGATTAGTGCGACCTCGTTTATACTCATTAAAACAGTTTTAAACAGTGGCACGAGATGGGGCTTTATTGTGAAATGATAATCGTCTATCACAACTTTCTTGTTGACTTAAATAACATCAAAGTTCGCGTTAAGTTCATGCTGACGTGACACAGACAATTTTAAATTTGCCGCCAAATCGTAAAACAAATGACAAATGAATGAAATGCATACTCAAAAATATTGGCAGAGTTCCATTTTCAAAATTTAAAATTATGATTTTATTAAGTATATTGTTTACAAGTGGCCAGTTCTAAGAACTTTCAGTTTGACACTCGTAGATATTTTTTTAATAATTTTTTTGTACTTGTTATAGCTTGTAAACAAGCACGAGGCGTACCTGAGGGTAAGTATCAATCGTACCCATAGACTTAACTAATCTTTGGTGTTGTAGGTTAATTATAATGATCAAAGACTTACGATGCGTTGTCAAACGTATGTTCCAGTTATATTTGCCTTCATTCCAGTAGTTGGAACGGCTGTTCCTTTCCTTGAACGGACGTCACGTGGTTATAAGGGCGATTGA
This sequence comes from Marasmarcha lunaedactyla, assembly GCA_923062675.1. Taxonomy (NCBI): domain Eukaryota; kingdom Metazoa; phylum Arthropoda; class Insecta; order Lepidoptera; family Pterophoridae; genus Marasmarcha; species Marasmarcha lunaedactyla. Next base: position 20,803,073 of record OV281360.1, on the reverse strand, counting down.
AAGAAGAAGGAGTGTGGCACCGCCCAAGACGGGACAAACAAAAGAAACGCTTCTACGACTTGCTTCCCGATATTTGTGGTTTTTTAGTTGTGTTGTTGTTCGTTAGTCAAAGTAATGGTTTAAGAACATTATATAACGTTTCTAATTTCGGTTGCATCAAACATATTTATCCTTATGAACTCGTTTCTACCTTTACAAACTTATCATTCCTTACCACTGTGGTTGCGATCCGAAGTGGCCCACCTGACTTTGTCGTGGTGCGAATTGTTCCGACCCTAGAGTGCAATTCAAAAGAACGGAGCCTGGAGCTCGTGAAGGAAGTCCTACGAAGTAAGAGCAAGCGGTGGTGAGCGAAGCGGGCTGCAGTCTTTCCGGGCGGAACGGTCGAGTGTGCGAGTGAAGGAAGTCTGACGTCTCGAATCTTCCAAAATACCAACACGAATGCCTGCATAAATGTTTGCATAACAGCATGAAGGCTTGCACAACTGCATGAATTCATATTATAAAAGAAAAAAATTGCCAATAAATAACTCCTCACAAATGCAAAAAACGTATGAAGTAAGGCCATCCATACATTCTCAACTCGGTAGGACTAAAATCAATACATGCACGTATTATTATCAAATGTCGATGCAAGTTGATTGCTTAACATTTGCATATCTACAAAAGCTACGAAAATGTTAAGCAATCAACTTCTGTTAATTTGCTTCGATATATTTCATATTTATGTCAATATACCTAATATATAATGTCAACGTTTAGGAGTTTCTATTTTACGACATGTTATACACACATCAAATGTCTAGAGATCAAGTACGTTTTAGAGTATTTTTGCAAATGAGGTTTATTATTCTGACTCTTTAGATCGATATTGCCTTTTTTTGGAGAAATTAACTAAATAAATAAAGCATTTTGTTTCGATTATAAACGAAAATGAACTGCAAATTAGCATTTCTACAAAACTGTGTCATAATATTTTTTTTAAATCATCACAATTTCTGCATTGATGCTGTAAATAATTACACTGACGTCATTTAACCCGAGAAGAGATGATGAGAGCCATCTGAATGTCAGAAGCTGGATCTAGCAACGTACTGTGGCTGGATACAAGACGCATTTAAGTTTGTAGAAACTCTAAACGTTATGAACCTTTGTCACTACTTATGGATCATGCAAACTATAGGCCGTATATGAAACATTAGGTCGGTTAGAGAGCCTTGAAAAGGGATCCAAAGTCAAGAGCTCAAATTAGAAATGAGGTAAACCAAGGTCACCGACATACCCCGGAGTTTTATGACAATCTTTGTCCTGCAAGCCCAGGACGGCCCGACGGTTCTGGTACATACAAACGTACATACAGACAAGAATTTAAAAAAAAACATGTTTTGCATGAACATCATAATTTTTAATGTAAATTTACACGGGTTCGTTATAATTTTATTACATGTATATATATAAAATTACTTACTAAATATCTCTTTTCGTAAAAATACCTTCTAGAATGCCAAAAAAATATATTAGTAGAATATACACCGCGGGCCCGAATAACCCAACAGATTTTTAACAACTTATTTCTGACGTTACAACGAGAAAATAAAGTTACATCAACATAGGTCAAACTATGTATCTTAATTTAAATTATTTTTCAAAACAAAATAAATAAATAAAGTTCAGCACTTCCTTATGAACTAATCTTTAATTGAGAGAGTGAGTAAGAGAAACTAGTCTAGTCTAGTCGAGGACAGCGTAAGCGAAGAAGGCAGAACACGAATCACGCCGACGTCATACGATGCAAGGCGAGTGGATCTCGCAACGTCACATCCTTAGGGTTTGTTACACTTGAGATTTTTCAACTTGTTCTTACGCCGTATATGACAATCTGAAATTTCAAAAATAATATCAATCATGTATCATGGTAAAGGTAATTAAGAGATAACCATTCGACTATCAAGTTTTTATCAAAATTATATTTGATCACGAGTGTATTAATTACCTTGTTATTGTCTTGGGAACGATGATAATGTTTTAAAAGACTTTTTTTTATCAAATTAAATGTAACCTTAATGGGGTTCGAAGATTTTTGTATGGGGCTTGCATCATCACAGGTAGTCTTTTGTTTTCTTTTTTAAGTTCGCTGCATACGATAAAACTAATGTATATCGATTTGGGACACTCTGAGAAAAAAAATTTAACCCGCTACGCTCTGAAATGTCACATTTCTGCGTTACGCGCCGAAAAATATCGTAATAAAAAAATCAATATAGCCCAATAAAATTAATTTAAAGCCTTGCTATGCACTGCGGTAGATTAAATAAAAATTTTTGACTTGGTCAGACATAAAACTATCACATTTTTATAAACTTTATAAAGAGGGCCTAGTAACGTTGTGGTTAGTAACCCAGCCTCATCCTCCGGAGGTTCCAGGTTCCAGTCCTGGCCGAGGCTATTTGTGTGATGAACACAGATGCTTGTTCTCGTGTCATGATTGTTGATAATTATAAATCTATGTTTATTCTGACTTCCCGCCAGTTTGCTGTGTGGCATCCATAACATAAGCTCTGCTTACTTTGGGGCAGAACAGTTGGTGTGTTTGTCTGGGCTTTTAGATTTTTCGCGTGCGTTCGATAGTTTGAGTATCCCACTTCCATTGTCAAAGTTAACCTATTATGGTTTCGACAGTCACGCAGTCACAAGGTTTGACATTCAGTTACTTAAGCGAACGTAATCAGTCGGTTCGGCTTCGACAAAGTAATGGTTCCTACTTAACATCAGCTCCCAAGCCAGTTGTTCGCGGAGTACCTCAGGGATCTATGTTAGGCCCACTACTTTTTATTATTTATAGTGCTGATTTTCCTAATTTTATCAACCATTGCAAATCCCACTGCTACGCCGATGATACGCAGCAGCATATTCATAGTCCTTCTAGCTTTACAACTGCAACAGATGCGTTAAACAAGGATGTTGCTACGTTGTCAACTAATAACGCACTTAACCTGAATCCCTCCAGATTGAAGTTTATGGAACTGGGATCAAAAATACAAACTGAAAACCTACGTTTTGAGGCCCAATAACGCGTCCATGCTTAAAATGGAGTGCGTCGAAGATTACATCTAGCAGTCCTAATGTTCGACCTCGTTACATTAAAACAACCAGAATATTTATATACTAAATCCCACTTCCTACAAAAGATATCGGCCAGGAGTTCCTCGGGCTCTGCGAGCGCCGCTAGCAGTACTCGCTCACAGAACAAAAGCCTTCACAGGACGCTTCAGATAACAAGCAACGAAGTGCTGGAACGATATGCCACCTCCTATTAGAAATGTCAAAATTAAAGATACCCTGCAAAGGAAATTTAAAGAGGTTTGATTATATAGCTATACGATTATACAGATATACGGAATAGGTTATTGCACAAAGTAGCTTGGTAATGAGGCCTTTGGGTTGTGACGAACATTTTGGTTATGTACATAGAATACGTACACTTTGACATTGGTTTCATTCTCGATCTTGTTTTCTTTGCAATATATGGTCTTTACCTATGAAATTGCCGTTTTTCACGAAATAAATGAAGCGTAATTTTTTTATATATTTTTTATTTCTATTAATCAAAATAATCACCCATGCAATCAATCCATCTTTGCCAACGCATTGGTAGCTTATTGATGCCTTTCTTGAAGAAATCAGCTGGACGGGAGGCAACAAATTCTTCAAAGGCATTTTGTACTGCCTCTCGGGTATTGAATTTTTTTCCCGCCAAGAAGTTATCCAACTTCTGGAAAAAGTAGAAGTCTGTAGGCGCAAGGTCTGGTGAGTACGGTGGATGACGGAGAACTTCCAACCCCAACTCTTGTAGCTTGGAGACAGTCTGCTGTGCAGTATGAGGTCGCGCGTTGTCGTGCAGGAGCAGTGGAGCCGAACGATTGACCAAAGCTGGTTGGAGACGTGCGAGCTTCTCCATCATTGTGTTCAGTTCTTCACAGTACACATCTGCAGTAATGCTTGTCCCGTTTGGCAAGAAGCTGTGATGAATTACACCCGCGTTAGACCACCAAACAGTGACCATCACTTTTCTAGGGGTAAGTTTTCGTTTAGGGCATTGTTTGGGTGCTGAACCAGGGTCCAACCAACTTGCTGAGCGCTTACGATTGTCAAACAGGATCCATTTCTCGTCACAAGTAACAATGCGGTTCAGAATTCCTTCATTTGTATGCCTGCTGAGCAGTGCAAGGCACGTCTCCACGCGTACTTCGCGCTGGCGGTCATTGAGTTCGTGGGGTACCCATTTGTCAAGCTTTTTTACCTTGCCAATTTGACGCAAATGGACCAATATTGTTTTGATATTAACGTCGAAAGCTGCTGCTAATTCAGCCGTGGATTGAGTTTCATCAGCTTCCACAATTGCCTTTAATTCGTCATTGTCGACCAAAGTTTTCGGACGACCACGGGGTTCATTTTTCAGGTCAAAATTTCCAGAACGGAAGCGGGTAAACCAATAACGGGTGGTGCGTTCGTTTGTAGTGTTCGCTCCGTAAACGTCGTTGATGTTGCGTGCCGCTTGTGCCGCTTTGCTGCCACGACGGTACTCATACTCCATAATTACTCGAATTTTTAACTTATCCATGATGACGAAAAATGTTCGAATGCGTTGAAAACAAAACACTAACTATTAAACAAATGACGATTTTAGAAAAAGAATTCCATGTTTGTCAAATAAAATTAATTTGAAATTAGAATTATCAGTCAAAAAAAATATATATATTCATTTGAAATGGCCAGTACGGCAAAACAGCAGTTTCATAGGTAAAGACCTATTATATAAATGCAATTTATCATTGTTTTGTTCATTGTATTTGTACTATTATGTTCATTAAGTATATTTACTGTTACTTTTACACGTAATTTATGTATTTATTATAATTTGGACTTCCGGAGAAAGTTACAATATTTCTTACATCTACATAAAAATTTCAAAAAATAATAATTATCATAAGTGTAACAATCTATATAAGGTAGCCACATCATTCGTGTACCTGAATAGGGACGGATTGTCTACAAAATAAACGTTAATGAAACACATACGAACACAATTTATGACTTAGAGAAAAGAAATATGTACATTTATATAAATCTATAAAACACTTATAAGTAAATATTAGTTACCAGACTAATGTTTTGTGTGTGTTTAGTTTTTAATTTTTACATGTTTATTGTGATTTATTTTGTTATGTATATTTTTTGTATGCAAATAAATAAATTATCTACTTAGGTATCTAAAATTATATATTAAAAAATTACCAGAAATCGTTTGAGGGATTGCAAAATCTTCTTTGCGTGTGCTGTGTTTTGCAATCACTGGACTGTTTGGATCTTCATTGGATTCCAGAACGTTTGCAATAAGATCCATTTTCCGTTTTTTTTTCCCAGACAAACACAACAACTGTATGGGCCCAAAGAAAGCAGAGCTTGTGTTATGGATGGCCATACAGCGAACTGGGGGGGGGGACCAAGAATACACATGCATATGTAAATACTAAACAACCATGACCCGAGAACAAACATTTATGTTCATCAGACAAATGAATGTCCCGGCCAGGACTTGAACCTGGGACCTTCAGCGTATGAGGCAAGGCTACTTACCACTACATAAAATGATTATACTACAACCATACCAGGATTTAGACGTCTGCAAGCCCTGAGGCAACAAAGAAATGGAAGCCCTTTATTAATTTCCAAATAAAATAAAATAAAATTCTAGTGATGTGAATAACTAGAACTAACCTATCCGGACTTATCCAAATACAAAAAGAAAACTTACAAGCGTTTTTCGATGAACATATCCGGTGTAGATCCGGAGTGGGGATGGATAGCATCGATAGACGGAGTAGTTCGAAACCTATATTTTATTTTTCAAAACCAGCATTCTACAGTTCGACTCTATCAAAATAAAGTAAATTCTAGTGTAATTTCACTGCTCCGGTTCAGCAATGGGGAATTTCAATGATTCCAATACACGCGCAGCAGATTCAAGAAGCATTTTCAGATCATGTAATACTCGTATCTTATTTGACGCATTGCTTGAAAATGTCAAAGTGCTTTCAAAAGATGGCGGATAAGAAACCACTCTCTCAAGACGAAAAACAATAATCTTTTTCTAAAAGGTCTTTTTTTTCGTACAATCTCTTACTGCTCCTTATCTGAAGATATGCTGGTTAGAGCTTCTGCGACTTCAGAATTTTCCTAGACAATATCTTTCGTGGCTTCAAATCAAATAGACCAGCGACAGTACCTACATTGTTTGTGTTCATTTTGTTATTTTATCTTAAGTATGTTGTATTACCCAATATTTTGTGCTAATTAATGTGAACACAAGTAATAGTTTACAAAAAAAAAAAAACTTCAATTACAGACGAACAAATTATATGGATATTATTTTCTTACAAGTTTCTATTGTGGGGGAGCCATTCTCGGGTTGATAAACTTTTTGCTAAACCAATTGAAAGTTTACACTTGAGTAGAGAAAATTTACATTTTTTTTTCATTTATTTATTATTTTAACATTTTATATAAATACTAAAATTTGTTATCAATAAAAACCACTAAGGTTTATTCTAGCGCTAACAAGAGTTAGGTAAATACATCGATACTAATATCTTACATTATAGGCATAGTCAGCTACCGGCTAGGTACTAGGTACAAATAAAACACTAACATAAAAACATTTAAAAGTTCCTAGAGGAGCCAGGCAGGGTATGTATTCATTTACGAGTATTTGTATGTGATAAACAAAGCAGAACTTGTGATATGGTCTCCAAAATACTTACTTACTTTACTTAATGACTTAATATACTTAAATACTTAATATACTCAAATGCTTTATACATTGGCTACAATAATTAATATATTCATAGTTGGACAAGTCCTTCTTGCGTCAACAATTGGCTAGATAATGCTGTTTCAGTTTCCATACCATAACGGATTGTAACATGTCTATTTAGAGTACCGCTGACAGTCGTCGAAGTCAGAATGTCGACACAGAAGGCATGTCTCGATTATAAAAAATATCAGGGGTTTCAAATTTAATATAAAGCAATATATTATTATTTGGTTAGTAAAACTTGAATTTCTTGTAAAATTTAACTGTGATTGTTGCTAAACCTAGTCTTCGATTTAGCGATCGCTTTTAAATATTTATTTTTTACACCACCATTTTATTTCTCAAATCGTTCAACATTTCAGTTTTACATAAGTAGCGTGGTGATCTATGCGGTGACCTATGCGTTATATACAATATATATATATACAATCAAGTCTTAGCACCACGAATAAACGAATAAGGTTTGCTAATACTTTTTAAAAAGAAATAATATATATTTGAATTTTAACGCTGGAATAGTAAAACAAAATGATAAGGCTTGGCCATTGCGAAACTGTGAAAAACCTCTCATAAAACTACATACAAAGAAGTCCAAGCTCGTAAATGTCTGTTTGAATTAATAAGTCGCGCCAACTTTAAGTTACGAATAATCTACTTACCTGTATTATACCTATTCAACATTTCATATATTTAACAAGCACTCAAATTTTCGCTTTTCCCAGAATAAATCCGTCATATTTGACCTAACTTTAATAAAATTACAGTAAAACTATGAAACTCTACCACGCCTCAAAAAACTCACGCGAGTAATCGAGAGAACATTATACCATCAACATCTTCAGACCGAACTCTTGGTCCGCATAGCTAATGCGTTACAATAATCATATAAGTAATTAACAAATTATACGCCAACACAGCATGTTCCGTGTCACAGAATACAAACAACGGTAAGCTTAATTACGCTACAGCTTGGATAGCTCGATATAGCTTGTAACAGCTTATACGACGTTTAATTTATCCACCGATGTTTGTATCTGAAAGAGATATGCTATAATAACAATACGATGCACACCAGTGAACTGATGTAGGTTGTTCAGTGGAAGTTGGGGCGTGATTTTAATTTTATTTAATTTTTTTTAGTCGTTAATGTTTTTTTTATTTTTTTATTAAGACAAACGCCTGCTAGGCGTTTGTCTTCCATCTCACCTGATGGAAAGTGACGATGAAGACGAGGATCGTACACGCCTGTCTAAGAGGTACCTATTCACTCTACACTTGAAAGCTCCAGTGTTATATTTGTCTGGAAAAACAGACGCAGGCAAATCGTTCCACTCTTTGGCAACACGAACCAAAAATGAGCTATCGAACCGTTTAGTTCGGCTCATCGGCACGCTAACCACAAACGGTGTATTGGTTTTTATTCCGCAAAATTTAAGTATGTGAAATATAAACACATTCGATATATGAAACCATCGTAACCGTATGGCCAAAAGCTCGCGCCAAGAATTTCGGATCTCCAGCAATGGGAGGAAATATAACTTAATCTCAAATATTGAAATGTCACATGTCAACACCCATATTCCATTTTTTCTACTTGTATTTTTTTTCTTAATATTTTATTATTTTTTTATTTACTGATACTACTAAGTAGTATGTTAGTATTTTTTTTTTTCAAAATTTTGCCGTATCATTTTGTGCAATAAATTGTACGAAATTAAAATTTAAAATTGTCATTACTTAGGACGTTTGAATAATAAATCCTTTGTAATTTTACCAGTACGCACTTTGCATTGTAAAAATATAAAAATTTCGAGACTTATGGAACAAGCTTCGAAAAAGATTAAGTGAAAATCTCCTTGTATCTTTAGGTGTAAATGTTTTGTTGCTCAATAAAGATTTTATTTTACTTTTATAACAAAACTTCGTGAAAGCTTTCTGGATACAATGAATATGCGTGATGAATATGAATAATGAATGTCAAATGATAAACGAGGTAGAGACACATAAGTTATGCAAGTATTGCGAAGTGAAACTACTCAAATTATCAAATCTTAGCCTTATAACGAATCGTCCGCTAGTTTATTAGATATTCGTGATTTCTAGGCTCTCTTACGTTTTTACAGTTAGATTGAAAATAATCTTTGGTAGTTCATTTATCTAAAATTCTTAAATTTATAATCATAAATTTACCCAAAAAATCTCGCCCCAGCATCTCCCGCCTGCTTGTACACACACACTGCACGCTGGTGTGCGCGCGCTCGTGTGTGCGTCAGTAATAGAGCGATGACGTGATTTGCCGCGTTGAGTTATTGCTACTGTGCCGGCACTAAACGGTTGCCGAGGATGGGACTTCGTCACGACGTCTGTGTTTTATTTGTTTTGGGACAAATAGAAACATACAAGTACACTTACATTGGTGTTTTAGCAGAAAGAGTAAACGCAAAGCACCTACGTTTTCTGGACCCCTGTCCTAGTAAGTGTTAATAACCTATTAATTTTTGTAATGAAGATTTTTTTTAATTGTTTCGATTGTTTATTATTTTGCTGGCTATTTCCGAATCTCTATATATCCGAATTTTTATGATTTTACATGCGCTCGGTGATTTAAGTGGTTCAACAATGAAATAAATTATTCTTTAGAATTCTTCTGTTCTTAAGCAAAAACTAAACTATTTCGACGCGCACTTCGCGAAAAAACGATGACTGTTATACACTAGAATGGAAAAATATAATATGAAATGAACTGAGTATATAAATAACATATACATATAAATGAGTCTGATATGAACCACCGAGACTATGATACCGCGGAATTACGCAATAATATTAATATTGATATTTTTTCGGACAGCTCAACGAAATTGAAAAAAACAATGCTAATAAAATTGTAAAAGGAAAATTTTTTTTCTTTTTTTTGGAACTGTATTTTTAATTCTCTGTTTTAATTAATTCTATGTTTTAATTAATTTAAATTTGTATTTACTTGTACCTTTTTTTTAAATGTAATTTTTTTTTAATTGCATGTTTAATTGTTTTGATTGTATTTAAATTTTAATTTTTTGTAAAAAATTTTTTTTTGTTTTAATTTATTATCTAACCGACATAAAAATAATTGACTATATATATGTATTTTTTTTTAATAACTTTAATCATTGTGCACTTGTTGTTTTTATTTTTAAATTTCTATTGACATTTTGTACTTGATTTCACTGTATTTTTAATTTATATATATATATTTTTTTTATTGTTTGCATGTAGTCATCACCTATAATTATAATAATATTTAATTTTAAAAGTCTATGTGAATAATAATGAGAATGTAATTACAGTATTATTATGTTGGTGATCAATAAATAAATAAATAAATAAATAAATAGCCTAACATTGAAAAATATTAAATATAAGACGCCGCAACAAAGTCATATTATTCAACAAAGCCGAGGGGGTGGAGAAGGCAACAACTCATAAAATTAAGCGATTTGGATGGAGTTAGTCTAACAGTGAGGATCGCTGCGTTAACTGGCCTATAGTTGTCTCGCTCGCACGCCGCCGCTGCTTCGCGCCCACTCTCGGCTCGCAGTACGAAACCTCGCTCGATCGGATCTGACGTTAGCGCTCATGTCACTTTGACATTTTGCAAGCGTGGTTGTTTTATTGTCACGTTCGAATTTAAGGAAACTTTTCTGTGATCTTTTGAGTGACCTGTTGTGTTGTGCTGAGTGGAACATTTGGAAATTTGGAAAAAAGTTTGTTTGTAGTAAGTTCCTTTTTTTTAATTTCCATGTTGTAAACTTAAAGTCAGCACTTTTATAAGTTGATATCATTTTTGCTAGGTGCATTGTTGATCGCGGAAATTTTTAAATTTGATGACACTTAATCAAAAGAAATAGCCAGACGTTTGATGTGAGTAGTGTGAATTCCTCGATATTATTCTACAGATAAAAGTTAATACAACATTGAATTACAGCCCTAAGTAATGTAAAAGTATATGCAATGATACAAGTAAATAAAGTTTTACTTAATTAGACAAGCGTCTTTATAGGCACGTCTTATTAAAAGTGTTAATGCATTAATGAATTAAAAGAAAAACATATGTTATAAAAGTAACTTTGGAGAGCTTTATTTATATTTCAGTAGAAAACTAAATATTTTCATTAAATTCATAAAACATTGATTGGACGTTAACAAAGTAAAGAGATGGGTACAAAAGTAAATAGGTAAACAAAATACTGACTTTTTGACTGTAACATAAAATAACCGTCCAGTGTCATCTTTAAATTTTACATAAATAACAAGTATTGAACTAAATATAAATAACTAGTAAACGGTTATTTTCAAATAAGGATCGCATTTCATGATGTTTGGCTTTTTTTTTAATTACCTAATCCGGACTCGGGGGTTTGGCGGTGAGCGCCCAGTCCCAACTTGATTTACTGTATTTTGTGCCGTATAATTTTATATGCCACCCAATAAGTAACCTAATTAAATTAACAAGAGATTGTAATATCTCAATAGTTACTTACAGTGAAATCATGACTAAGCTTTACATAACTAAGCAGTTTACGTTTTGGTGCGCTACCCTTTCTAGGGCCTTATTTGTTTTGAATCTTCAAGTTAATAAATATTAATGAATTATGTTAAACACAGTCAATAAATAACTATATCGAAGTGTGTCCCGTAGGTTATCAAGCCTTTTCCCAGGAAACAGCCAGTTTTCAAGTTATTACAGGAAATTAGAAATTCTCTCCATACAATTAACTTAACTACAGACACTGCACTTATATGCAATAAGTATTTCAATTAAACGGCAATCATTAAAAAGGCCTTACAACTTTATAAATCTTATGATTCGGGATTATATACTTAAGTTGTTTCTGGAAGTAGTCGGTTAACACTTTAATGCTTTACCCACGATCCAATTACTCAATAAGTTAATAAACACTTACAAGGTTAAGAGCATTATCATTAAGAGCAAAACAATCTTAGATATTTATAAGAAGGAAGAGAACCTTCCTTACCTTAGAACCTTCAACAATTTCCAATTGTGAAATAAAAGCTGTTCGGGGGACCTATACAAATAGATAATTTTTGTACCATTTTGTACTGTTTAGGAGTGCAGCGCCAACACGCGTATAAAACTGTTTATTGTCTCACACGATATTAAAACCATCTTTAATTAGTAATGAATCAGGCATTTTTGCTCTTCTTAATTTAAGATTTTGCTACGAAAATCTAGACTTAGATCTAGTATAGATAAAGTATAGATTATCTCAGCAAAATCTGTACTTTAGAGCCATTGACTTATAATAAAAACAACATTGTACGTCAATGTTTAGAGCGCGTAAAGTAAGTTAGACTGTAAGAATATAGGTCCTTAAAGTGTGATTACTTATTTAAATAAGAGGCGGGAACAAGATTATGCAAATGAATTGACACATCCAAATCACAACTGTTTCCTTATTCATGGCCAATAAGCTAGGTTTTACAACTTAAAGTTTCGTGTAGCATTTGACTGAAGAAACTTATCGATGCCTATTAACACGGCGCTAAACATACTTTAGCCAATATGAATGCTGAAAAATAAATTAAACTAAATATTATTTAAGAAGTATTGACCTAAGAAGACTGCGCCGACCACGAGGTTTATTTTTCGCAGATATATAGACTAATCTAATTAATATATCTAGATATTAGCGCGATCAAACACAAACCTCTTTAGCATAATGTGGTATTATTAGTACAGATTAAGGGCAACACAATCACGCTTGCATTTATTAATTTGCTAGTAAAGTTGTTTTTGTGGTTAAAGAACAACGCCCGCAATCATGGAGTCAGATAGTTAATTAAGGCTGTCCATGGTCTAGATATTGCTAAGCGAATCTGGACTAAGTCATAATAGATAAAGTATAGAGTTGCTTAACAAAATCTATATTAAGGACCTTAAGTAAGCATTAAACGTCTGTAAGTGTGGTGTTATTGTGAGATTGTGAATGATGTTAATGACTTCATAAGTGCTCTAAAAATTAATTAGCATAATCAAACTTATTTCACGTGTAGGCAACTAGGTATGATTGACTACAATTCACCATATTAATAACTAAGCGAGCCTAGTGCAATGTACAATATAACATTCTTTACACTATTTCCCACAGGCATTTTCTATGTGTAAAATTATTCATCATGATCCTATGATCTAAGTCATAAACATTCATGACTCGACATGGTGCCTATCAAACTGCCGTGAAATACATTCTTACATAAAAACGTTCATTGCGAGCAACACGTATATTGCTGAAATGTTACCGGTCCGATCTAAATTCAGAAATAACCTACCTCGTTAACAGACAGGTTGAATAAAAATAAATAAAGAAATTAATTCTTAATGAAGTGTGGACATACCCTTATAAAATAGAGGTATATCCGGTCAAATGAATGTGTGTGGTCCTTTGAAACCACATTTAAATATCAACAGAATCCATTGGATAAACAAAGGCTTTCCATTTTGAACTCTATACCTCACACAATAAAGGTTCCACTCTATTTTGAAGACGGTATAAAACGTTATAAATCGATTATTAATTAAAATACAATGTAGGAAGTGTCCTGTTTGTTGCAAATCTAATATGGCGTTTGACGCTGACAGCCCGCCATTCGCCGGCATGTTCATTTAGTTGTTTCCGGAGCGTGGCTCTATGATCTCGAAACCTTTGATTGCGGGAGGGCAAAAGATTTATGATTATAATCTGTGGAAACATGGACTCTGAGATTAATTAATGGGGAGCGCCTTTGATAAAATTCTTTTTTCTTGGGTGGTTGTAATGTTTTAAATAAAAATGATTTCAAAGGTAATTTCTGTTTAAGGTTTGAGTGTAATAAAGTATAATCAAACGTATTTATTTAAAAAACAAATGCTTGTAAGTTTGTATTCAAATTTGCTTGTAACTGATTTTTAGTTATAAGGCCGTCTACTTTGTCAACCTCTATACCTTTAACTTTTCGGTGTCGTTTTGTATTATGATGTTGGCAGTACAAGTGTTTGAATAATAAGAAAAAAATCATAAAAAGTTTAAGCTAACGGACACTCTAAAAGGATGCACTTTTAATGTAACGTATTATAGTTAAATATAAAACAATAGATAAGTTTATTTTGGTATAACATAAAAACATAAATAAATAAATAATAATAATAAATAATAAATAAATATTTCTAACTGACACACCACATTATCTAGCCCAAATTAAGTATCATTAAGAACTTGTGTTATGGATACTAGATAACGGATAAATAAACTTAAGAAATATATAAACACACATATATTTTTTTTTAATATATAAATATTTGAAATAAACTTAAATAAACATACATACACATCCATGACTAGAAAGCAAATATTATAAAATATCTGCCTCTACCAGGATTCGAACCCGGGACCTCTGGCATGGAAGGCAAGGGTACTAACCTCCATACCAAACAGGCCGTAAGCACAACAATAGAATATTTTATTGCAACTGAAATGACAAAGTCAAACTTAAAGCTAGAACCTTTTTTGACAGATTATTAAGAGCTGCTAGTTATAACCTGCCAGTTATTTACAACAACTTTAGCGCTGGTGGTGTTGTGCTGCATATAAAAACTGTTGTGATTAAAACTTTAGTAGGTAAGTGAGCATGCGAAATGAAGCAATTCCTTTGTTTGTACCTACAAACTTTTAGACCTTAATTAGGACTTATCATCGAGGGATTTAATCCACTCCAGGTGGAAGAGCAAGCGAGGCCGCGATCAAAATTATATAAGTCTAGGTTTTTTCCATTTTCGAACCCAAGACATGTTCATATCTCACGTCGAAGTTAGCAGCTGCAACGTAATTATCTAAGTAACTTAGTTAAGTGCATGTTTTGAGCGTATATTTAACGATGTGGCTAAAGGTTGACAAATAATTTCGTTGACAGAAGAAGAGAGAAAATAAATGGTAAGCAGGGTTTATACAGGATGATGTTTAATGTAAACTGTTGAATGCTATGCAATCTACATGCAACGCAATTTTATGGATGTTAGATTTCAAATTTTCATTTTAAATACGCGCATGAATATTTTTTTACGAACCAAATATTGGGATTGAAAAAATAAATGAAATCATTAACCTACGGCTTCAACTATAGCAATCACGAAATATTTAAATATTATATCAATTTTATCAACAAAATGTTTTTCTTTTTGGGTAAAAGATAGTGAAATGAAATTCAAATGAAATGAAATATTTATTTCTCAATATTGAAAATTACTTGTTCTTGTTGACGTCAAATGAAACATCACTGTACCACCAGTTCGGAAAAACCTTCGTGAAGAAGAACTGGCAAGAAACTATCACGGGTATATTTTTTTTAAAATAAATTTACAGAGTCTCTTTATGTCTATATAAAATTGATCTTTTCTGCATCTGTTAGCTCTCGGCAAGAGTCCCTCCCACAAGTATACAAACGACGAACACCCTCAAACGGCACCCGTTCACGAGTTAACGCGGGCTCCAGCCATCGCCATCCTCAACCCTGTTAGAGGGAAATGAGCGACCCGTCATCCGGCGCTACTACTCGTAATATCCAAGTTATCTATTAAAACGCAGCCATCTTCGTATAATCCTCTTGGAATAATATTTCCAAGATTGGCTATTGCTCAACTTTTTCATCGAATTATTGGATAATCTTGCTAGCATTGTGTGTCCCAGTCACAGTGTAAATAGGAATCAGATTTCCGAATACGAACACCAATAAACAAGTAGACAAGAACACAAATTAAGGTATACTTAAATTTACCCAGACTTAAACAGTTTGTAACTTGCGTAGGCTTAGTGCGGTACAAACGTTGGTAAATCTTTGTTGATTGTACTTTTGTACTATTGATTGATACAATAAAAATATAGGGTATTAATTTTTGGATTATAGCATGTTCGATCCGGGCGTGGCAACCTTAATTTAAAATATATTTGATTGCAGTTTTACTTCTATTCAAAAATGAACAATGTTTCCTTAGAGTAAAATTTACTATCTTTAGTATATAGAGTACTTTCTCTGCGTTGTAAAATTGACCCCGTATTTACTTCGATATGAGAACCCCTTCTGTTCCAACCGCTGTAAAAGTCCAGAGTTTTCTCCAATTTACAAGTTTATTTTACAATACATTCAAAAGACAATACATATAAAAAACTCCCAACAAACAAACCTGACTCAGCGCGTGACCACATAAAGGCCCGCTTACACGACGCATTGCTTCGATTCTGCTGATCTGTCACCTCCGTGACGTCATAACCTACATAACGCATGACGTCTTCCACTGTTATGAGAAACTACACAGCGCCGCCAACTGGTATGTTCAGTAGCAAAAACCCGAACTAAAGCATTTGTGAAGTGGCTAAATCTCTAACTTCATTTATCCTTAGAATGTTGCGCCTCATTTTACTGAATACATTAGTTGGTCGGAGTGAACCTTTGTTAATTAATTATTTATTTTCACAGAACCCACAGTACTTAAGTATAATACGATTAGTTGTATTGATATGCGTTTGGTGTGGTTTTCATTGTTAGTATTATATGTGTATTTTTTTGAAGTTTTGCTGTTGTAAGGAATCAGATTAGTATAAAATTATATTTTAAAGATTCACTGCATGGTGGTTTGATTCAGTACTAATGTAGTTACTATCAGTTTAGTTGAATTTTTATTAAGTATATTATTTGGATCTCTGAGAAAATCTTAATAAGTTATTTTTAACTTTTTCTTATTGCCTTGCGTACAGTCAAATTGGGTAACTACATCATTTTTACAACCACTACATTTTTAACAAAATTTGAGATATTACATCTGATTTATATGTATTACACCTTTATTTTATTGAATGAACAATATCCTTTTGAATTGGTCTATTATTATAACATGATGAATTTATGGAAAAAACAATACAATTGCCCACAGTTTTCCCCATAAGTCAAATTCAAAGTTTTGGGTAACTATGAATATATTTTTTATAAGGTGTTTATTTTATAACACATTATAATAATTAAATGATGTCTTTTTATAAAGGAAAACCTAATCTATGATAATACCTCTACACTGAAGTATAAACGTGATAGATCGCTTTGTCTTGACATATAAATCAAGGTAGACCAATTTGGTGCAAAACATATCGTTACGAGAACTGAGCAACATTCAAATCAAATCAAATCAAATCATTTTTATTTCAGACCATGTCCATATGTGTTAGTAATACAAGATCTAATTAGCTATGTTAGTACAATATTACATTACATTAAGTCAATTTTATGAGAGAATTATGGAAAGGATTAATCAAATAGTTATATTAGGTACATTGAAAGAAAACATTATGAGTAAAATTAATTTGATCATTGGAATTATTCAGATTCTAAGTCTAGTTATAATTTATATATATTGACTGCATGACTAATGATTGCGTGGGGGAAGATAAGCGTGCACATGCATCCAACGTGCGAGCATTGGAGAGTCCCAGCGTTGACATAGCGCGCTCAGGATGCGGTTGGGGCTGTCGCGAGCGCGCAGCAGGAGCGAAGCACAGCGCTTCCTCATGATGGCGTAAAACCCGTCTGTTTGTGCCGCAGCGAACATGCCGGAGGCACTGCAATGGCGCGGCAGCCCCATCAGCACCCTGAACGCGTTGTTGTACTGAACACGAAGGCCGCTAAATGCCCTCTGCGTGTACGTGGTCCACAGGCTGCACGCGTAGAAGGATTGGCAGTAGGCTTTAAAAAGTGTAACCTTAACTTGCAAAGTACAGCGTGCAAACCTGCGAGCCAGCATATTACATCGGACAGCCAATGACCTTCGCTCCCTATCAATATCTAAGTCGTCAGAAAGATTGTCTGTCACCCAGTGACCCAAGTATTTAAACTTCATTACTCTATTTAATTGAGTCCCAGCGAGCGAAACCGTAGGAACCTCCGAGTAAAGCTTAGAGCCTGCCTTAAACACCATCATCTCACTTTTTTTTACATTATATTTGAGTCCGTGGGAAGCGGCATAGTTTTCACAAATGATAACCAGCTTCCTCAAAGCCGCAATAGATGGACTCAACAGCACCATGTCGTCAGCGTAACTAATGTTATTAATGCAAATTCCATCAACATGACATCCAACATTTGTACTGTTCAGCCCATCAATAAGGCCATTCATGTAGAGATTGAAGAGCTTGGGTGAGGTCAACCCCCCCTGCCTCACCCCGCACTCCAAACCATACTCCTCTGACAGAGCACCGCCCCATCTTACACGGTTGTTTTGGTGGTTGTACCAATACTGTAGTAGTGTTGTTATTTCACATGGCAAAGTTGTCTCTGTACGTAACTTATTCCATAGAATATCATAAGATACTGAGTCAAAAGCCCTGGACAGATCTAGGTAACATGCATATATAGGTGTCTTCCTTGCCGTATAGTAATGTACAGTGTGCTTGAGCGACAAAATAGCACTCTCGGTTGAAAGTCCCGGCCTAAAACCAAATTGCGCGTCATTTAAACTAATATGTTTTTCCAGGTGTTTATCAAGCAATCTGTCAAGCACCTTTGAAATAACAGTAGCTATAGATATGGGCCTATAATTTGATAAATCCGTAGAATCACCGGTTCTGTTTTTCATAATAGGTACGACTATGGTGTACATAAGGTCTTCAGGTAAGTATGCATGACGGAGACATAGAGTTAAAAACATGGCTAACACCCTAGGCAAGTGGACACCAGCATGTTGAAGGTGTTCAATGCTGAGGCCATCATGTCCCGGCGTCTTACCTCGTACCATGTTGTTTATAATAGTAGCTAATTCCTTACTCGAGAAAGCCACGGTATGCTCGGGGGGCCTGTCCTCAGCATTGTCTACCTTTGTCGCGGGGCCAAATGGGGACTCTACCTTAAAATGAGTCCTGAACAGGTTGGCTATATCTGCGGGCTCGTGGATCCCGGCAACGCTAGCGGGAAGAGCAGTCCTATGATTAAACTTGTTGGTAGTTTTCCAAAACTTACTAAAGTTTTTCGTTTTGTGGTGTTGAGCTATTATGTCCATCTTAATTTGTTGCTCATTGTTTTGACACCATTTGAGTTTCATCTTAAAAAATCGCCTAGACTCGCACATGTTACTGTAAACAGGACCTGTGGTTGGTTTACCGCAAAGTGCCCAAGTTTTAAAACATTGCCTTGCCCTCCCGTGAGCGTCCCGGACATGCCTGTTCCAGCCTGTGACATACCTACGCCTGTTACTATTACTATTTACATTACAACTTGCCTGGGATGCTTCAGTAAGTACACATACAATTTCCCTGTACATATTTCGTAATGTTGCTCTATGGTCCCTGATGTTACAGAAATTATGGCAACAATTATTAAACTCTGAAGGAAAATGTATGTTTCTTAATTTATCATTACAAATAGCATTATATAGAGTTATTTGGGTCGGATCACGTTCACCCCAAACAACAGTATTATTGGGCAAAGATGGCTTTATAAATTTGGCTTTAATGACACTCACATTACACTCAATGACTAAAGGAAAATGATCGGACCAAAAAGTATCATACAGCACTGTTACATTAAGCACTGATTGAAGTGCGGCTGCGGTCACGACACAGTGATCCAACCAACGTCGGCACCCATGCACTTCACTCACAAAGGTATACGTATCCGATGGTAAACGATCAAGGTCTACGCAAGTCAATGACTGTTCCGAACAGAAGCTTAAAAGTTCACTGGCAAAAAGCTCACTAGGATGTGCGTTGAAATCCCCCATCATAAACACTGACTCAATATTTTGACTTTCAACGATAGCATTAATTTCACTGAGACACTCGATAAAATCAACTAAGTTATCTCTACAGTCAGTTGGCATATACACCGAAAATATTAAAAAGTAACGATCATGAGACAGTACCTTTATAGCAGCTAGGCGAACACTGGTGCATGGAATTACCGTTACGTTGGAAAATAGATGTTTCCTCCACAGCAACGCGACGCCCCCGTAGGGCCGGCCTCGCAGCACCCCGGCGGACGTGTCGACGGCCGACGTGCCGGTGGCGGCGAAGCGGTCGTCGATCGTTCCCAAGTAGGCCAGGTCGTGCGGCAGCAGCCAGGTCTCCTGCAGCGCTACCACGTCGGCTTACATTACGCAACTAATTTAAGTTACGCAACATAATATTTTTATGATACCCACTTTGAACCATTCAATATTATCCAAATAACTTCGATTTTGAAAGTCCTTAAAACTTTATCAGTTTCACACAATATTTAACATCAGAAACGGATAACGATTTCACAATGATAATATATTAACTACATTTTACTGAAAAAACCCAAAAACATACCTGTTCACAGTAAGTTTTATATTTTTAATCACGATTTCAAGCACTAAACACCTCCAAAAATTTCACTACGGAAAGGTGGGTATTTTATAAAATTATGACATTAAGAGTTTATTTTTTTACTTCGCATTTGCTAGAAAACATTTTGGCGATTTGTTTTACGCAGTCCTGATATTGGAACATCAAAACGTTTCCATGGAAAAAAATTATAAATCTTTTTCATAAGTTCAAAGTTAAATATTGTTCAAAGTTAAACCTCAATTCAAAGTTACCCAACATATACGTAATGTCTTAAATAAAGCATTAAAAATCACTCACAACAAATTTCTATTGTGATCCAGCGTGGTAATTCGGCCAGCCTTTTGGCTACGTTGCCTTCAATGGATTCAAGTTTAGATCTAGTTTTTAATTTGTAGCATAATTTTATTTTATTTTATTTTATAATTGTTAATTAAAGTTAAATCAGTTGTTAACTGATAATTTTACACTTAATTAAAATTTTAAGGGTAACGTTGATTTCAATTACAATTTTAGTTCTGATATTAATGTACTAACAGAATAATAATAATAAATAATAAATCCCCAGACAAACACACCAACTGTGTATAGTAAAATAAATGAATTAATATAAATTATTGTCATAGTTGGGGGCAAGTTGGGGGCACGTTTCTAAAATAAATAAATTCGTCATTATTATTAACTCTTATTCCTGAAGTCCCAATAAAATGCATTTCAAAACACGTGCGTAAATACAAACATCACTACGTGTAAAGCCCCCATGAAAAGTTTAAGCTCTTGGTAAAAATTCCACTCATTTATTTCAGGTTTTAAAATTTTGTAAAAAAAGAAAGGGTTATTCCAGTATGTGGTTTCAAAATACTTTTCCACCATCCCTAATGAAGGGGTATCATGTCGGGGCTGTGCAGGGTGAGCGCTCAATGCTTTGAATTTAAATTACCAGGTTGTCGATACGCATTTGAGCGTTTATTGGGGTCGTTGTGTTATTAATCAAGTCATTGTTTTTTCAGGGATTTATGAGATATAGAGTAAAATAAATAATAAGAAAAACTGTTAAGAATAAGCTTCTGATAAAGTAAAAGCTACCTTAGTTTTAGTAACGTAGATCTTAGTATTATTGTTATTAATTATTAAACTGATTTATATGCGTTATTGGTGTAACAACGACTCAAATTAAGTTTTCGAAATACGTGCTTAAAAAGTAAACTTTTTCTCTTGTTACCCAATATGGGGCTCAAAATGTTTTTGTACCTCCACCGGGACCCATATTGAGCCATATTGAGCCACATTGAGCCATATTGAGCCATATTGAGCCATATATTAGGGACCCATTTTGAGTTAAGTGTACTGTCACTTAGCTTGTAACCAGTTTGTAATCAGGAGGCCCCTAACCAATTAATTATGAATTTGTTAGTCCATAATTGGCTGTAAGTTGTGAATAAAAGTATAGATGTATTCTTATTTAAGAGCAATGTATAATATAATAATGAAAAATAAATCCTCGTTTGACAAATCATGATGAGTAGTTTAAAAGTCATGAAGGAACATGTAAATATGCTTACTAATTTGTCAAAATCATAACTTTTCCTTAGCTTAGGGAAAATAAATGAATATAATTAAAAAAACATTTACACTTTTCTTTACATCTCGTGCCGAATTTTTTTTGCCTTTTTTACCAAGTTTAAGTTATGACTTTTGATTGTGTATTTAATACTTTGCTCAAAATAATAATTGCAATTTGGGAAGTAAAAGTACATACAACAGAAAGGTGCATTCACAATCTATAACCTAAATAAAAAATTACCACCAAAACATCATAGGCAATTTAAATCGGTACAGTAAAAACATATTTGTGGCAACCCTGGGTTAGGCCAATAAAAATCAATCATGTTCTATGAGCTAAACGATGTTGATGGTGTCAGTGTGTGTGTGTGCGAGACAGAGGGCTGTTCCGCGTGTGTGTGTTGATTTTTGGGGTTAAATCATTTCCTGTTATTGATTGTGTTAATTGTTTTGTGATTGCCGATGTGTTATCAGATATTATGGAGGATTGTATATCTTCTAACGTCTCGGTGGATGGTTTGGAGGTTGTTATTTGTAGTGCTTTGAAGTTTTAGTGGAGTTACTGCCTTTGTTCATTTGTATGTAGTAGAATATTTAATTGAGAAATGTGGCGTTTGGTTATGTCATAGTTCAGTGATGTAGATAGGTATACCATGTTACACACAGGTATTCCATGATTGATTCCACTTAATTTTTGGTAAATTTCAGAGTTACATTAAACAAAAATGTAGGCTTAAGTTCGAATGATGTTCGAATGATACATTTTGTTATCAAGTCTTTGAGTACTTTTCAACAATTACATTTCTTTCTGGTTGGGTTGGTAAAAGAAACATGCCTAATTTAAAAGAACATATTCACAACTAGCAGTTTGCTAGACTCTTTTAGCAAATGCTAACTTAACCCCTATTCAGGAAATGTGATATGTAGCAGCGGATAATACACACCACGTATTATATCTAGCTATATCTAAAAGGATAACTTGACTGTTATACTAATTGTGCTATAATTATGGGATATACCAGCCTGAAATTTAGCATTTGGGAATCCGATAGCCATTTCTATATATTTAAATAGTTTTACATAAAAATGTAACTCGATTAACCTCAGTCTGCGCAAACGCAGCCACGTTTAATTAAATAAATCGCCACCATCAAAACATTTACGACACGCGATGCGCAATGACATAGAAACTATGTAAATTACATTATTCCATAAAATTGTCAAGATAGTTTCAAAACATCGCTATAAAACCCGGAGTTGTATCAATTTTGATACTTGTGATCTCGCAGCAGCACCTTCAATGAGCTCGGCTGTTCGAATTATCTAAGTATTAATAACTTTTATTGCTTCACGGTTCAAGAAGTAGGAATTAATTAAGGGGCGGCACCAACCGCTTCGTTTTACGACTGAGAACGTGATTCATAGCGATGTTTGCCAAATTGACCAGCGGTGATGCAACGCGGACTAAATTGAAACCACTTTGCGACCAATCATCGCTGCGCTATGCATTTATATTCGCACTCGAATCCACTCAAATAATTCTGTATGTTTGTTACAGGAAACGGGACTACTTCAAAGCCGTCTGACTTCAAAGGAACTATTATCCAGCGATCCCTGGAGAGGCTATTAAATGCTAATTCAATCATAAAAACAAACATGACTTACTGCTCTTATGTGTGATGTCAAACCTGAACACATGAGCGCCGAATCGGAAACTCAGATAGACAAGGACGGACAGAAAGAGACAGATATGCAAACTATAGTCTCTTACGCACCGAATTTAATTGACAATTCGAGACTCATTGACATTCATAGTAGATACAATGATTCGAATTATTCAAATGACTGTCAGTATTCGGAGGTCGATAAATCTAGTTCTGATGCTGAGGACGAGAATGTTAATGTAGACGGTGACGACAAAGATGATACTGATGACGTAGATAGCAAATTTAACATCGAATCTCAAAATAGCGATGCAACTCCAAGAAATGAGCAACACGATGGGAAAGAAGAAGAGTGTTTTGAACTGTCATGGCATCCGCATGTTTACGGGAAACCGCCTAAAAAGCCAACGCCACATACAATAGAGTACATATTAGGGTTGAATAATTCAGAAGACAAGAGTTGTAGGGAGACAAAGTCAAGCGTGAGTCAACTTATGAGCGTGAAGAGGAACTTTGAGGTGAAGAAGCCGTGTCAGGAGAAGAGTATACAGGTGCAGACTGACTTAGTGGATAAGCGGTGTAGTTTAAGTGTACAAAAGAATAAACTGCAGGAGCAGATATTGCAGCGAGGTGGCAGGACTAGTGATAGTGAATACAAGACTGATGAGCCGTTGAACCTGTCGGTGCCAAAGTCGAAGGAAGGTTGGAGTGCGGGGGACGAGGATCGGTTTCATAAAGGTTTGTTAAGTGTTTGTATTTAAGTTTTAACTGCATGAATTAGTAAATATTTTTTAAAACTGTTGTGTCCAATTTTTTGAAACATTTTTCAAATGGGATTAAGTATGAATGATAAATACATGTTATCGTACCTTGGCATTTAATTTTTGTGATCTAAACACATTATGAAAAATTTTGCTGAAAAGAATCTGTTTTGATTCTCAAAATAAAGCATTCCAAAAGTATTTTCCACAAAAAATATTAATCGTCGGCCCACAGCCCACAATACTAGTCCTACCGCTTGTACGCTGACGGCCATTTTATGTTTAATAAAAAGAGTCGTTAAACACATCCTTTAAAGACACTTCAACCTTATATAAAAACTTAAACACGGAATAAACTCATCACGTGTTATCTTAGCTACTAATACTACTTCGTGCCGTAAACAAGTCGGTGGTATCCAGTCTCTTTTGTGTAGAGACGTCTTGTGGAGCTATACTTCCTTCTTCCTGTTTTGCACGCAATAAGTTCAAAATAAGGAAACGAAGGCAATACCAATTTAAGCCTATACTGGAAAACGTAAATTTTCATTAAAAGCACATACGATTATTATACTCGTGACTATATAACCTAAAAAATATCAAAAGAATAAACCATTGTATCTACAGTTGTCTTCACATCATCTTGCCTACATTGACCACTTCAATCCATCGCTGGACATCTCCCGTCGGTCTCATTTCAATCTAAAAAGGAACGCTCGCGCATCGCAGTCCTTACACGGCTAATTGATAGTGATTTATCGTCGTTTTGCCGAACGGTAGGAGCTACTCTTCTGGGCAATATTTCTTAGAAATGTAGTTTACGATCGTAAGACTGC
This sequence comes from Marasmarcha lunaedactyla, assembly GCA_923062675.1. Taxonomy (NCBI): domain Eukaryota; kingdom Metazoa; phylum Arthropoda; class Insecta; order Lepidoptera; family Pterophoridae; genus Marasmarcha; species Marasmarcha lunaedactyla. The sequence continues at coordinate 20,777,996 of OV281360.1, read as the reverse complement.
GCTTTGATATCGTAAGATTCCGTTTTAGGAAACGCACAAGGGTGACACATCAATGCTGTAAAGACAGATGACATTTTAGTTACTTAGGTAATAAGATTGGTGTAGGGTAGAGGTGCGCAAATCATGTCCCGGACCGGATCGAACATGGAACGGTTCTTTTTACAGTCGGAACTAGGTCCAGGAAACATGTCCACGGAACTATATATCCATGGAGTTAAATTTTACTTCATGTCCATGTTCTTTCATAGTTCATACGATTGGATGGAACTAAGAAGAATGCTTTATTATTACATTTCTTTCGAGCTCATCGGTTGTATCGAATATACCTAGTAGAAAAACAGACATTCTTAACACTGGTATTTGTAATTTTTTAATTTATTTGACTTTTTTTAATAACCTACAAATAAGTTATATTACATACTGTGCAAGCAATGAGCTTTTTTTTAAATAATGGCGTCGCGTAAACAAACATCGCTTAAAAAGTTAAAGTTAAAAAGTTATTTCGCCATAAAAATCTTAAAATTTTTCAATAATTTATCAACCTTTATACCGCAGCACGAGGTTTATTATTTCATATCACGTAGTTCTTACATATATATACCTTTCTTGTATACACCTGCTAAACATGATCGCGCGCGCTCGCTTTAGCATTCACTCGGTCCTACTCGGTTTTTCGTTCCATGTGCAACGACTGGACAAGGAATGAAAGAACTATGAACCTATTTATATTGATGTATCGGACCGGAACGATATCGTTCCATTGTCGGACATAGTTCTTGGAACTATTACGGTCCGGAACTACACATGTCTAGTGTAGGGTCCTAAGTGTCCGTTAAGGAGGTTTTAATTTTGATGACAAGTTTTTGAATAGGACTTTGAATTTAATTGAAATTTAATTTTAGTAAATTTTATAATTTCGAAAAATTATTGAGTTCGTAATACAATTGCGATTGAAAATCACATCCGTGGTCACTCCTCATTGCGGTTGTGCGAGGTTAATTTGGGTATTTAAAATATCTTAATTCATTGTTGCTTATTTTCGGAAGATATTCATTTATCAAAACCAAATCGTAAATTACAACTTCAATGTAATTATATCACTTGTCACGGCAATACAATAAAAACGTGACGTTATCTTTAACGATTTCAATTCAATGAATAAATGTTTCCATTGGCATTTCCAAGAATTGCAAGTAGTCTCAATAACTGGCCTAGAAGCCATCAAATGCTATTGCAACATCTTAATTCCTAGTCACTCCATCTGTTACTTTGCAATACTCTATAGAAGCACTCTTCCGATCGCCAAGAGCATTATTACACTAGCAAATGCAACGCTGTTAAGACATTCGCAGCTATCCTGCTCTCTAAACCTTTCGCATTTGTATGGCATTCCTTTAACCGACCACTCAAACGCTTTTACCAATCCTAAAAATCCAATCAAATTAAAATAAACTCTATTCATACGGCAATAAAACTATTTCACCCGCACACAACAGTTTGCACAAAGTAATTTTCAACGTCTCACCAATAATACCGAGTTGCAGCTGTGATCCTCAGGGCTGCCAATTTATTTTTAGAAATTAATTTATATGGATTAATATTGAATGCGATCCTAATGCACGTTTGTACGTCAATCGAAAATAGAACGCATTTATTAGTTGTCAAATATATTAAGAGATTAGGGCTGTAATGAGCATGTAAAGATGGTGGATCGTTCGCTAATTTCGTGATATTGATATTGTTTATGTTTCTGGTTATGACTTGATGGTTACATTAGCGGCTGATTTAAAAGGTCCTTAGGGTATTTCATTCGGTTTGAATTTACAAATAATTATAATGATATTTCAAAGTGTTTATGGCTGCATATTTGTTATGCTACTAATGTATGTAAATTTGTATCACAAATGTAATTGTTATTATTCTGCCTACTCTTTTTTTTTAATTTTCACATACATTACAAATCACTTCATTCTCCATTATACTCAGCTGCTTTATGGGAATAATTAACTCGATGGCTTTCTGTAACTGGTCACACGTTGGGTTTTCTTCTGGAAAGTACTCTCAGCAGCATTCCGTAACATTCGAGTTTATTTATTTGGGCTGTCAATAAAAAGAACAGCATACAATTTGTAAAGTTAAAGCAAATTCAATTACAGGAAATTGTGCCTGATACAAATATTTCTAAATAGATTATTGAACAATGTAACAATTATTATTAATGATAACGCATTGACGTATCTAGTAAAGTGTATTTTGTATGGTATGTGAGATAAAATGAAAAGAGATAGTTTTTCTTTAGTCAGTATCGGACCCTTATGACCTTTTATAAATAAATTATTCAAGAATATATATAAGTTGATAAAAAATAAATATTTTTAAAGCTTATGTTTGCCAACCCTACCGCCGATGGTTCGGTGATGTGTTGTCAAGTAGAATTGCAACGGGTTAATTTGCGCGCGTAAGCCTCTTGTTTAGACTGTCGCCGGGATTCGAACTGCGGGATTAAGGACTCCGGACGATTTATACTGAAAACTGATCAGCTCAACGACGTATTTGCTGCGTGAATTGATGGATTGTCTAGGCAGATTAGTTGTGTACTGGCCTGGCCTATCTGTTGGGTGTTATTGGTTTGATAAGTTTACGATGAAGAGAGGTTTTAATGTTTAAAGTTTTTATAGTAAGTAGCTATGTCCTATTTGCTTTGCGGCATGCACAGTTGTAGACATACACATGCACACTGTATGAGTAGATTGTCGTCAAAAAATGTCTGTAAAATCGACTGTTTACAAATTTATTTTTAGAATCACTATTCAACGAAATGTTAATAAGTGAATCTATTAGTCGATAAGAGACTAACACTTTTCTTTTGTACTTATACGTTTATAAATAACTCAATGAAATAATAAGTGGGCATATTCGTATTCAGACGCAATGGCAAAGGAAATAAACTTTATGGCCCACAATTTTAATGCGTAGTTTTCGTATCGTCGTCGTAGCTTTCAGCCAGCTTTTAATGACCTTTGTTATAAATATTATATATATTAGGTCTTTACATATGAAATTGCCGTTTTTCACGAAATAAATGAAGCGTAATTTTTTTATATATTTTTTATTTCTATTAATCAAAATAATCACCCATGCAATCAATGCATCTTTGCCAACGCATTGGTAGCTTATTGATGCCTTTCTTGAAGAAATCAGCTGGACGGGAGGCAACAAATTCTTCAAAGGCATTTTGTACTGCCTCTCGGGTATTGAATTTTTTTCCCGCCAAGAAGTTATCCAAATTCTGGAAAAAGTAGAAGTCTGTAGGCGCAAGGTCTGGTGAGTACGGCGGATGACGGAGAACTTCCAACCCCAACTCTTGTAGCTTGGAGACCGTCTGCTGTGCAGTATGAGGTCGCGCGTTGTCGTACAGGAGCAGTGGAGCCGAACGATTGACCAAAGCTGGTTGGAGACGTGCGAGCTTCTCCATAATTGTGTTCAGTTCTTCACAGTACACATCTGCAGTAATGCTTGTCCCGTTTGGCAAGAAGCTGTGATGAATTACACCCGCGTTAGACCACTAAACAGTGACCATCACTTTTATAGGGGTAAGTTTTCGTTTAGGGCATTGTTTGGGTGCTGAACCAGGGTCCAACCAACTTGCTGAGCGCTACGATTGTCAAACAGGATCCATTTCTCGTCACAAGTAACAATGCGGTTCAGAATTCCTTCATTTGTATGCCTGCTGAGCAGTGCAAGGCACGTCTCCACGCGTACTTCGCGCTGGCGGTCATTGAGTTCGTGGGGTACCCATTTGTCAAGCTTTTTTACCTAGCCAATTTGACGCAAATGGACCAATATTGTTTTGATGCTAACGTCGAAAGCTGCTGCTAATTCAGCCGTGGATTGAGTTTCATCAGCTTCCACAATTGCCTTTATTTCGTCATTGTCGACCAAAGTTTTCGGACGACCACGGGGTTCATTTTTCAGGTCAAAATTTCCAGAACGGAAGCGGGTAAACCAATAACGGGTGGTGCGTTCGTTTGTAGTGTTCGCTCCGTAAACGTCGTTGATGTTGCGTGCCGCTTGTGCCGCTTTGCTGCCACGACGGTACTCATACTCCATAATTACTCGAATTTTTAACTTATCCATGATGACGAAAAATGTTCGAATGCGCTGAAAACAAAACACTAACTATTAAACAAATGACGATTTTAGAAAAAGAATTCCATGTTTGTCAAATAAAATTAATTTGAAATTAGAATTATCAGTCAAAAACGAAAATATTTTCATTTGAAATGGCCAGTACGGCAAAACGGCAGTTTCATAGGTAAAGACCTATTATATATACGATTCCTTAAGCAATAATAAACGTCGAATAAAAATCAAATAAAAACAGTCCCAATTGTGATACATTTATATTATTTCATAATTATAGTGAAAACTTTAACAAATACGTAGCCATAACTCATTCGATATTTACTACTCATAGGTCGGTGTGGTCTAGCCAAGACCCATTCTAGTTGTTGGAATAACTCTATTTCTAATTCTGGTTGTAAAAGTCAAAAACCTAGGACTTTATTAGCACTTAGCAAGATTAGGGTTAAATACGACTCTAGGTCTAAAAACCCATTAAATTTGACATTTCATATTAAACTATTATAATAATAATAACATTAAACATGTCAACACGACTCCACGCCTCCTAGTCATTAGTCGCAATAACTACCAAGATTATTTGTTGTCTCTTTTTAGACTTTGGCAGCTGTCTAAAAGGCAATAGGGACAGAAAATAGATTGTGACATTTTATTGAGAGATTCTAGACATTATAATGTCAGTTAGACGATGTACTTAATTTATTTATTTACAAACTACTAACTACTAACTACTAACTACTAAAGATATTTACAGTTCCACAATGTACATATAAGTACATTAAATTCGCACAACGAGTTTCTATTGTTATCCAGCGTGGTAATTCGGCCAGCCTTTTGGCTACGTTGCATTTAACAGATTCTAGTTTAGGTGCAGTTTTTATTTGTAATGCATTTTTATCTTTTGTATAATAAGTTTAATATTTTTTTTTATTAACTATTTGTTTTTGTCTTAATGAAAAAACCTTGTCAACTGCTTGTCAAATTACATGTATACATAATTCCTTAATTAAGATTCTCGGTTATGAAATGGGTAAAGCAAGATGAAAAAAAAAATATATTGGTTTGGTTATATTGTCGTATCCATAACAAAACGTCACATTCCTCTAATACTATAGCCAACGACAATGTCTGTAGTGTTTTGTGGTTTCATTACTCCTGAGCCATAAAGCTTCGTTCAGACATTCCTAGTAATCATTAAAAAAAAAATAATAATACCCAAGCTTAACAAATACTGTGAAATCAACCAAAAAGATTAATTCATGTCAGGATTTGTATAATCATAACATACATATGTATAGGATGTATATGTATGAGAATTTGTATAATCCTACTAATGTATAAGATGAAATAATTTGAATATAAAGGCTAAATCATTTGTGTAAATTATTTAAACTTTCAGAAACAATTAACAAACAACTGAATATCTGTTTACCGTAATTATTTTTTATTATTGAAAAAGGATTAGACGTTTGTGTTCTATCTCACCTGATGGAAAGTGACGATGAAGACGAATGTGTTACACGTCTATCCACGAGATACTTATTCACTCAACGCTTGAAAGAACTAGGACTATAGTTTTCTGGAAAAATAGACGGAGGCAGTTCATTCCACACCTTGTCGACCCGCACCAAAAAGGAACTATCGAAGCGTTTGGTTCGACTTCTTGGGATATCTACCATGAAGGGATGGAAGGCCTGTCTGCGTCTAGTAGCCCGATGCAAAAAGGGCGTGGGTTGAACCTGATCAAAAAGAATGGTAAATATGTAATAATGGGAATTTACAAATTATTTATTTATTTATGCAACACTTACATTTTGTTCACACAACATTAAAAAGGTATTACATGTTAATATAGCAATTCTTTTCAAACAAAACAATTACAAGTATTGACAACATTTACAATTATATATTACATATTAAGTTGAAAGTTAAGTTAGTGTTAGTGATTTCGTTTCATTATGTTATCATTATACATTATTATTTATTATATTATATTGTAAATTTATTAACGTTTATTTTTGTTATTTGCGTGGTTTCAGCACTTTGGTTTAAAACGCCGCGGTGTTGTCAAAAAGGATATCCAAATCAGGCCGCTTTGTATGTAACTCGTTGTATGCACTACACATCCTAACAAGAGGAGCCTGTATATCGATATTACTTCTACAAAATGGAATATTAAATAACGTTTTAACTATTTTTCGCTATTATTATTATTTTTTAATTATTTATAAATAATAGTGAAAAGTGATAATTCCGAAATTGTTAACTTTTCAAAGAAAAGCGACGTAGGATTTGGCTATACATTGAATTCCGTCTCCAAGTATTTCATAAAAATAATTCCTAAATAGTATTTTATAGTTGAACCATGTTTTCTTTCTGGAAGTGCATTATAAAAAGACTAGTCAATAACAAAAAGATAATAACTAAGTAAAACTTACTGAGATATCCGCCATAAGTAGCTATTCTGGACTCACTTCAATATAGCAAACACAATAATTCTAAGTTAACGTCAAAAAAGATACAATAGAAATAAAGTTGTACCATGCGCTCTAACCAGCAGTGTTCCCGAACTGACGCCGCGCCACACAACCCCGGTCCCCTGGGTTTACTCGTCGTGGCTTTAATCTTCTCCAAGTAAGACGGGACGATATATCAACTTGTGTGGACTAATAAAAATGATGGAAACATGGCCCGAAATAACTCGGTTATTTTTGATATATAAGGTATTGGAAGAAAGTTAAAATGTTAGTATTGGTGGAAGTATTCCTTTACAAAAATGTTTATTAGTTTCGGTCCTTAAAAGTTGAGAGATTTTTCGGAATATGAGCCTTTTACTTGTTAAATCGTAATAAAATTAGTAATGTATTGATATTTTTACACTAATTTAATGTTGATAAAGCCTTAGATGAGTGTTATTAATGCTAATTTAACATATTTTTTTATTTTAATAACATAATTTAACAAATTTAAGTAAATTTTTCTTGAAAATAACGAGCAGACAATTTTCCTACAAAAAACATACTTGATTTCGATAGGACTTGAAAAATATCAATAATTACAAAAAATATATATATTGTTAGTTAAAAGTGTTTTAATATAATCACCAATTTTTTTATTATACAAAATAAAATACCTGAGTAGACGTTCGCTTAACTACAGCTCAGCTCAAACTTCTTAGTGATCAAACATACAAACATCAATCCTTGCAGGTAGCTATTGTAACGCTGACAGTCACTAAAGAGTATTTTTGAAAACTGTTGAATGTCTACGAACCTAAGACGTGGACTGAGTCTCGCAGAAAACAGATCGTACAATAAGTAAAATCAATGTATCTACTACGGTCTACACGCACACACAGAAGATCAAGAGACATCGCATCAATCGCTACATGAAACGCAACAGAACACAACACAAACAAGTACTTAATTCAAAACGTTCAAATTAATTTCGTAGTCCACACATAACTTTAGCATAGATTTACTTAAAATTATTTCCATCAAATAAATCTCGCACCGCGAATATAAAACAAGAAATCAACAGATCGGCAATCCCGAAATATCTTTTATAGTCCATTAGCGGTCCATAGCCCGCGATTTAAATCAATATATCGTTTTGGATTAGGGTTGCCGAGAGCTTCAACTGTTATTTGACCATAAATGTACTTGTACTGAAACTTGTTTAACGTTGGGTTGAAACTATTTGAAATATATTGCTTTTGATTTAGTTAACTGATTGCTTCAAATTATTAGTTATTGGTTAAAAATGAAATAAATAACTTCATGACGATTTTCATGTTTAGTTTCAGACTGATTAGAGATTGGTCTATAAGCGATAGTAATATCACTCGATTATTTTAAAATAGAAGGTATCTTCAAACTCATTATTGATCCAGATTATTAATAATTACTTCACGAGCTCTTTCAAATGGAATTAACAAGAATTTATAGTAAAAACGGGGTATATTCAAAATATCGAAGTATCGAACCATACACTTAGTATGGCAGCATGGCTGTTACCGCATGATAATGTAATACTAAATTTAAAGATTAAGGAGACAAATGATTTGATTTTAATATGAACGCATTTCATAAGATTAAAAGTTTAATTACATTAATATTTCACTCTGTGAGTGGCCTGATATTGGCATTCTAAATATATGACAGCTGGAAACATCGAATTTTTGGATAGATCCCGTATATGTTATAAACTATTATTAACACAATTTTATAGAACTAGTAAATGTGATCACTGTATGGACTAACGCTGCGTTGCCGACGGTAGACTTCAGCTGAAATTGCCTTGTTTCCAGTAATGGAACTGGATTTCCCTTCCCTTTGACCAAAACACAACCACGTGAGCATGATTATTATGGCGGAATATAGGAATCACTGTAGTACTGTCCAGACGAGATCTTATCAAAGAAACAGTGCTACTACTAATTAATTTATAATTCACAAATTTTACCGGTAATTTATAATTTGTCATCCTTCTGAAAAATTTAAGGTCCTGTATATGTGGTGCAAATACGGCTCTTTTTTGCCATCTTTTATGAAACAATATCCGTAATAATCGCTAGTTTGTAGCATGTTACAAACTGACACCAAAAAAACGAACCGTCAAAATTTTATTCTGAAAACTTGGCTAAAACCAATTTTCTACTAAAGATTTTCGGGAAAACCATATTATTGTCCATCAAAATAATGTTATAAGTGGCAGCCCTGGCTATAGGCGCGCTAATAGTGCTATAAATCGTATAGCTTTGTTTGTGGCAGCGGCCCTAAACTGCGCGTTTGATTGCGTTTGATCTTTAATTTACGTTTAGCTAACCTAGTGTTAGTTGGCCGGCGCGGCGGTGGCGGCTGCAGTTGCTTGTTCTGATTAACTTGACTGTTGTGGGTGGAGTTGAGCCTTGTATTGATTAGAGGTAAAATGTTTGATAGGGTTATTTGGGCAGATCGTCTTTTATAAGAAAGTATTGAACGTCAGTATATAATGTATTTATAGAGAAAGCCAGTCTTCTTTTACTTTCAAAAAAAATATTATTGTATTTTGTTTTTACTCGGTAACAAAGATTGTAAGTTTTGAATTGTATTTAATAAATTAATAAGTTATTTCCAAATTAAAATTTAAATATTCATACACATCGTCTGGAGGATTGGCAAGAAGCTTTTTTAGTTTACCGACTTACCCGCCCTTGTAAGTAGGGGTTTCTTGAACGGACGTGTAGCCTCATCTTAATGTTATTTTTTCGTCCATTCGGGTAAAAACCAAAAAGTTCAAGTCATTTATTTACAAACAAGAGTATTTACAAATTATTAACAGAGAAATGAAAAACAAGGAAACAAAAGCTTGAGAATAATATTTATAAAATTGTTACCTAGTAATTTAAACATTAAGGTTATTAAGTTTGTTTGTTTAAAATGTAATCCAACTCAAGGAAAACGCTAAAAATGTATTCTTTCGCCATTGTTTTATTTCATCCACAGTGTAAGAAGATTTCTCAATAATATTAAACAGATACCCACGCCATTCTATTGCAATGTAAAAGAACTAATCAATACTATAATTTAATATAATTTTTAAATATATAATTTAATATAATTTTTAAATATATAATTTAATAAAATTAGCAGATTCTAACCACGATTTTCGATTTTTATTTCGCGCGTCCGATATTTCGATGCTGTTGCAAGCACGATGACCGCGACGCAACTGCATCCAAATATTTTCTTTAAAACAGTTACTATTGAATACATTCCAAAACTTACAATCTTTGTTACCGAGAGTAAAAACAAATACAATAATATTTTGTGAAGAAGGTTTCAGAGGTTCAAAGCAAAAGATGACTGGATTACATTTATTTATTTCTCTAAAAATACATCAAGAAAATTACAATATATTTCATGTCTTGTTGCGCCTCATCTGTGCACATTAGTTCTGCTCCAATCTAAACTGTATTTAATACAGTGCTTGTCTTACCAAATCAAATAATTAAATATATCTGCTTTGTGTAATTCCTAGCAATACTTGAACACTAGATCTTGCAGTTTTTTGCCGGTACTAAATTACGCAGCAGATATTTTAGTATAAAAAAGCTGAAGTATTGTGGCATTTTAAATATATTTCTCTGGATAGTTTAGAATAGTTTAATCAAACGTTCTGTTATTTCTTCTACCAGTCTAGATACAAGTAATTTTTCTTGAGTATCTTGTTTGCTTAAAGCTTTGAACACTAAAGTACGTCTTCTTATGGTAGCGTCGGGTGACGGGTCACTCACTTCCCTCTAATATGGTTGAAGAGGGCGATGGCTGGATCCCGCGTTAACTCGTGAACGGGTGCCGTTTGAGGGTGTTCGTCGTTTGGATACTTGGGGGGAGGGAGACTTGCCGAGCTAACAGATGCAGAAAAGAATAATTTTGTATAGACATAAAGAGACTCTGTAAATTTATTTTGAAAAAAAAAATATACCCGTGAAGTTTCTTGCCAGTTCTTCTTCACGAAGGTTTTTTTTCGAACTGGTGGTAAAATCATGTTTTATTTGACGTCAATAAGAACAAGTAATTGTCAATGTTGAGAAATAAATATCTGAATTTGAATTTGAAAAAAGTATCACTAGATTTTCAGCACCAACAAGCTAGATGAAGCATTTACAGCCGAATTTCATCACATCATCACATCATCACATCCATAACGCCAAGAGTACAACCGAATGTTTGTTTATATTTTTGTTTATTTGACATGGGGATGCCGATTTGTTTTAATGAGTTTTGTTTGTGGTTAAAACCTTCCTATAGACCCTTCTATCTCTTTTTTTACTAACTGTTTAAGAAAATTACATGCAATTTATTAGTACCTATTTGTAATTATTTCAAATAAAATACTATATTCTTTAAACCAATTTAGTCATTACGTGAAGTATATAGCCTAATGCTGTATGATGCTGCTACAATAAGATACGTCACAACACCTATTGCCATTCGTAAACCAGTAGTCTGTAAAATGAAGCAAGTTAGAATCCGATCCTCGAAAGATCTCTTAGGGCTATACCTTTCGATCTTTTAGCTCTGTAGATTCTACAGATATCCTTCATGCACGCGGGCCAGTCTCATCATACAGCCTAGGTCCAGCTAGCCAACAAATCGGTTATTGTTGTCAATATGATCTTACACGTTACTTAGTAGTAGCAGTAAATATTTTACTTTATATTTAATTATTGATGCTCTGATGAAAGGAATAAAATATTATATTTACTTTAATCTGAAGTAAAAGACCATCGAATTTAATATACATTTCTAATAACGACTACAGCATAAAAATAATTATTAAGTTTGAAAAACAAAAAACTCATAAAAGTCAAGAACAAAGTTATGACATTAGAGAAGTTTTTATTTTTATCATGTAGGCATAGATATACATAATGTAAAGAGAGTGTAGGTACCGTCGTTCGTTTTGTGGGACCGGTCATTTACGTAGCTTACTGTAGTGACACATGTAACTTCGACCAAGTTGCTAATCCTTTCTAAGCTACTTTGAAATATAAAAAACACCAACCAAATAACTAATATTTTATAAATAATACTATATTAAAACTTGCATTTTCAATTAGGCCGCCGTGTGCATGATCTAAAGCCATTTAAAAGAATATCCAATGACGCAAAGTCCAATTTGCTTATTACAGAAAAACGTTTTAATTTAGTAGTGCAAAACTAGCAATGAAAGTCATTGATGTCTAGGAGGGTTCTAACTACCTACGTCAAAAAAAGTTTTTATAAATACCGCATAAAATAGTGACATGTAAAGGTTAAATGGTAAAAAGTTTTAAAAACATATAAATAAGGCGAACTTCGAAGTATATTCACTTTTAAAGAACGTAATGTATCCAAGTGAAATATTAACTTATACAGATGTCGCAGGCGGAGCGTTGCTTTGGTTAAACGTCTTGTGCTCCTTATCTTTTGCGATTAGCTGAACGAATCTATTTAATCAAACTGCTAGCAGTTTAGTTGAATGTCTAATTCAGTAGTGGGTAGCAGCCCTGCCTCGTACGCCGGAGGTCCCAGGTGCGAGTCCTGGTGATGAACACGAATGTCACTTCTCGGGTCATGGTTATTAGTATTTATATATGCAAATTTATTCTGGGTTCCCCCGCAGTTCACTGTATGGTCATCCGTAAGATCTGCTTACTTTCGAGCTGTCTGGGTGCTTGTCTGGGGATTCACATGCAGTATAAAACAAAGTCGCTTTCCGCTGTATGTATGTCCCTATGTATGCTTAGATCTTTAAAACTCCGCAACGGATTTTGATGCGGTTTAAATAAATAGAGTAATTCAAGGGGAAGGTTTACATGTATAATACAGTAGAGGAACATTGATAATCTTAGAGGTTTCTAATGTGATGTCGTAAATAAATATATTTTTCTGCGCTTACATTGCAAACGCTGGCTGAACCATACTAGTTAGATCAAAATAATATGCAACAGTATTGTACACCTTTAAAAGGTCTACAAAAAAGTCCGCGGTGGTATATCTCTATCTCTTAGGGGTAACCCACAATAACCATTTTTTTCCCATACTTTTTACGCGAAATAATGGCTTATTTACGAATCGATTTTAAGCAATACAGCATTAATCCTTATCCAATTAAGTACCTTAAATACATTGTGCATGTAATATAGATAAATATGGCCCTTTACAGCGTTAATTTAAATGGATATTTTCGAAGATATTACAGATTTAAAATGCAATGACATAGACCCGTGCGAAGCCGGGGCGGGCGGGTCGCTTGTTATTATTATATTGGAAAGATTTGTATGTATATTTCTTTCCGATAGACTCTGAGAGAACCGATTCAATATTGCTTTATCTTAAACGTAACATTGGCTTTATTTTATCAAGATGTTCCTACAGGAGGAGCAGGAAGCACACGGTTGAAACCGAGCAATTGCTAGTCGACGCTGTGTCCCGCGTCACATGCGACCACCTCTATTCATGTTGTAGCCTGCGTTTCGAGAAACCGAACTATCTCTCTGACTTCAAATAATCACATGGAAAATTACCAACGCCTACATTAATTGTGCAATCTTTTGATTCGGCTACTTATAGGTAAATAATATTGTTTGAAGAAAGACAAAATACACATTCCTGTTCATTGCTATTGTGAAAGCACGTACTAACTTGTTTGTATTCTTCGACTAGTTTTAAGAATCTGTAACTATAGCATATTTGCATTCGCGCCGGAATTTTTCAAATTATGTTTGTATTTCAAAAATCCTAAATTAAAAATAACTCTTTTATAATATCTTTCTAGATGCAGTGTTTTGTTTTTATTCATTTATCCTCATGGTAGTTAAAATCTGTTCTGGGGTGGTAGTCTTCCTTAATTTGTCTGCCATAATAAATGAGTTTATGTGGTTGTGTTCCGGTTAAGGAGAAATAAGAGCCAATGCAAGTATTGGAACGAAGGTAAATCCAGCTAAGGCTGAGGATATAACATCTGAAGTGGAGATGAAGATGAGGATCATGTTATCTACGCTACAAAATCAAGAGCAAAACAAGCAATAAAACAATAAAAAGGCTTGCACTGCAGGTCATCACCCGCGTTACTCCCGATTCCACGGGAATTTCAGGTGTTACTCTTGGATAATGTACCTTTGTTGCGGTAAAATAATTTTTGAAATCGGTTAAGTGATTTTAGGCCTTCGAAAGAAAACCAACGAACGTTTATTCCTTGCAATGATAATATCACCTTTACTGTGTTATCAAAGAAAACCACGCACACCAGCAGAACTCTTGTGCTCGGTAAATTTTACATCGGTATTTAACGTAAAAATACAACATGGTATTGGAAATGTAAATGACATTGTATACAATTTAAACTAACCGATAATTGACTTTAAAATATACCTACACATATCCCCATATAATCCTCCTTTCTTCTAATATAACATACATTTCGTATTGAAAGTACTTATAATGAATTTATAGAAACTAAACATTATTTAGTTGATATCCAGATGACAGCATGTAGCCACGTCAGAGGCCTATGGAGTTTCCAGAGGCGGCTTGGTCATTTCTGCTACCAGAGGTTGTCACACGAAGAGAAGTAGAAATTCATTTCCAAACAGAAAAATTACAATAATTCTACAAATTATAAAACAAATGAATTGACTCCAAAAGTCAAAGTTAATATCTAAACCGTCAGGAAGCGTATTGCGCAAGACAAAGGTTCTAACTTGCAAAAGATAAAGACCAACGCCCAGTGTTATAATAGATTAATTAAATTAGTTGGAAGTGGTGTAATGATTGATTTCTTGTTAATTTTTATTATTAAATAAATCTAAAATTATACAATAGCTACGCAATTTAAGGAAAAGAGCAAAGCGTCGAACATCGTTCACGAAAACTTTAAATCTCTCCAAGCACTTATACCTTCCATAGAAACAGTAAACTCTAAAAGAAAAATACGATACTTCATGTCGTTTGTAAATTTACTGCGTCCAATAAAAATCCCCTTAACACCGCGTTGAAACAACACTCTCCTGCGAAGTCGGCTAAACAAACAACGGGAGGAAAGAATAAATTTTTAAAGCGGTATTTAATGGTGTTGCCATGGGGTGCCCGATTTGGGACACCTTTGGTAGAAAATATGTTGTTATTTTGGCTGATGTTGCTGAAAGTTTTGTTGGTCGTGGTAATGTAAGTGTTAGCTGTGGTTCTGTTTAATGTTTAGTAAGAACGAAGAAAGTCCGTTAAGTAAAAGACAAATGTCCACAATGATTTCTTGTCATCTTAGTGAGTCCAAATCACAAGTTTAAGTATATCACGTACATAGCTTGAGTTAACTTTGTATAATTATTCCATGATATCGCATTTATTAATCAAATAGACTTTTCCCAAAAAGATCTTTACATTACGTAACCATAGCAAGTGTATCTAGAAAAAAAAAAAATGAGTACACAGCAAGTCTGATGGAAGTTATCTAAAGCATCAAATTAGATGTGTCTGTTGATTCCTGAGAACTCACCAAGTTGAGTGACAATTAACAAGCTCACAAACTTTGCTGTAATATCGTTTCAGATCACATTTTCTGTCATAAAGTTTTCTCTCCCATATAAACGGAATTTTTCCCGTTTATTTACATCGGGCGTATTATTTTGCAACAAGATGGAATATTTTCATCCCCAGCACGGAAACGTTTCTCAGAACTCTTGTAAATTCTAGATTTTTCTAAAGTTTCTGTAAATACTAACGTTTCCAGGAATTAGGTTTTGGATCGACATTTCATTCTGTTATCTCTTTGTGAAGATTTTGTCGTAAACATTTTTTCAACATAATTTTCAAAATTGTATGAAAAAGAGTTACTATTTGTTATCAACTATTTACTAGTAAATATAAATTTAGATGAAGTGTAGATAAAATTAAATCTGAAACTTCAGAAATAAACGTAGTCTTGTAGAGTATTTAATTTCCTAAACACATTCTTCTCCGACCTCATGGAAAATCCCGCTACTCACAAATCTAAGCACAGAATTAACGAACTCCTTGTGTGAACTTATGGGCTTAAGTTAGGGCACGCAATTGAATTGTGCTTTCAGTACTTCAGTACTGTGCATAAGGTACGCAACGCCTCCTCCATCGCAATCCTCAATCTGTGAAGGAATCCATCAAAGCTAAGCAAAAAGGCCTAGTGTTAAGATGAAAAAATTCGACCAATAGAAATTAAGTATTTAGTTTTTTTTGTCTTAAAATAAAAATAAAGGAATTTGATAGCTGGACTGTTTTGGTGGACACTGATCTGGCGATGTTTTCCTGCCAGCCTTTTGGCACTTCGTCCTTTAGGAAATGTAATGTACCTAGATGTAGTGTAGTGTAGTACCTACTTTTTTATCCTAATAATAATTGAGAAATACTTAAATTCTACAAAAAAATATAATTAATAGTATTTTGTGGTGTAGTAAATGTGTAAGGTAGATCAATACCCACGCGTTTCATGCACCCTGTAGCCGTAAAGTAAAATCATATCTTTAAAAGGCAGTACTTTGTGGTTTGTTTATTTGCTAAGTTTTGTCCGCAGCTTCGGCTGGCTAATCAGTACTTTTTCTGTCGATGAAATGTCCTTTTTCCCATCTTGTCCGTGTTTATAAAAAATGTCATAATCGGTCGATTAGTTCAGGCGTTAAACTTCGCATTAGAATATTAGTAAGGATTAGGATTTATTGGCATTCCTTAAGAAAAATTATTTATTAATATTGATACCAAACGAACACGTAAGTATGAAGAAATTCATAGATTTATTCGACACGATGTTAAGAAGCAGATCCGTAAAATAATTATAAAATGTATACATGAGTAATAAATATGTATATAGTAATAAATACCTCAATAACACTGGAAGGCAAGCATTACTCATTTTAAATTTATTTGTTGACCGTCTTTATTCTTCTTCTTACAAGATAAACTTTTTGTAGAAAAAAAAGTGACTCTTGTCAACCAGAATGAATTTTTTCTAAGAGAAAAAAACTATGAATTTTTTTAATTTTAAGGAATTATTATTACCTATTGAATAAGATTTACTATAAACACTTGGATTCCTTTAATGTCAACGACTGCATCCTCTCCTTCCTCAGATGCTCGCCACAAACGCAAGAAGTCGACGGAGGACGCTCGCTCTCCTCTGGGCGGAGAGGGCTCCACCACCAGCGACGATGGAGAGGACCAGCGGAGGAAGAAGGCGCGGACCACCTTCACTGGCAGGTAGGAGGGCAAGGAATAATTATTGCTTTTTTGATGCTACGACAAGTATCGAGAATAGCTTAGCAACGCGCTTTAAGTAATCGTTTCACATATCTGAGTGCCGCCGTTAATGTAAAATTTGTGAATTTATTTCAGTTCGTCATTTGAGGTCCGCGCATTCCTCGATCAACGCTTTTGTTAATCACAGCTCGGCAGGCGTTAGTCTTCTATCTCGCTTCTGGCCTTATGTGTCAAGTTCATTATGCGTTGTATTGCATCTGTAGTTAATTCACTTTCATTTTATTTCTGTTGTCAAGTTGTAAATATTTCTGTTTGTAAATGATCATGATGTTCGCATTGTCACGTAGATTCACATGGAAGCCAGGAGTCAAATATGAATGTTCACTCGCCGCCCCATTTACTCTCATTTACTCTCACATTTTGCTGAACAATTAACATTGATATTTTTATGCAATTAATTTAGCAAAGCCAATTTATTAATTCTAGCATATTATTAGCATCAACTACACTTTTAATAATCTCACTGTAAGGGCGTCACCTGTTCCCCACTAAGGGGGTGGTTTCTGGCAACATACAGTCCACCACGCTTTCCTGGTGCGGCTGGCAGATTGGTCACATACATATACACATAATTTCTTTGATAAGTGGGTTCCCACACAATGATTTGCTTCTCCTTCAGAATCGCCAGATTCATGTTCTTCAGGTTGTAAAAACGCATTGCTACCACGCCCTTAATATTGAGCAGCCAGTCCCTCGACCACTGCACCACAGCGCTCAATGATTGCTGCAGCTAATTAATCCATCCCTTGGCAGGCAGATCTTCGAGCTGGAGAAGCTGTTCGAGGTGAAGAAGTACCTCTCCTCCGGGGAACGAGCTGACATGGCCAAGCTGCTGAATGTAACCGAGACGCAGGTTAGATGAGTTTTGTGAATTTTTTTTTAAGTCAATTCAAAACTCAAAACGGGTCAACATTCATTGAATAAATGTGTTTATTTTTCCGTGATTTGATCGATTCCCGTAGTCTACGTAATTGACGTTACTACGAATTGTACGTAAGGTCGAAGTTTCTGCCAATTAAATATCTAGATTTTTTAATGAGTTTTAGAAAAAGGAACGATGATCGATGACTTATGACCTCGACCTGTCAACTTGAAGTTTCTATGAGTTATCTTATGATAATAATTATCAACAAGAAGGTTAAAAATTACATAATTTAGTTAAATTACTGAGTCTGACAGCTTATTTAAACACAATATTCAGCTATTTTTAATATTATCGACTTCAAATCTACAATAGTGTGACATAGCCGCAACTTTACCTTCTAACAAGAGAAACTGAAATGAAGATATTTCAATCATACAATCCAAAATTAAATGAAACCACACAAGTCTAACAGCCGAAAGTTTAAAAACCTATTAATAAAAAACAGCCATGCCGAACACCCCACCGATCCTCGGAACACCGACAGCTCCCCGCTCTATTATCAAAACCGAATTTCCTAATAACTCATTAACTCTATTTTTAAAACCGATGACATATGGTCATGGATGATGCTCTACTATCAACTGTAATCAAAGGATTTTGACCTTTAAGTGTGAAAGATTATGGTTTATTTCGAGAGCGGTGTAATTAGTATAAGTTTCGGCGTAAACATGTATTTAGTGAAGAGCTATTAGTTCTTCGAAGGACGTATGAAATGCTTTCCGTGATACCCACACGGGGCTTGTGTTTCTAAGATGGTGTTTGGTACAAGGTAAAGGCTGCTGTAGGAAGATTTTAAATCTAAAATAAACGCTCTCAACCTAAAAAGGTTATGGTCTAATTTGCTCTCGAAATTCCTGCTTTAACAAAACTAAAAAAAAATAATAAAGAATTTACGCCAAGGTAATTGTGGAAAATGCCACTTCCCATACCCAAATGGACGGTTTTGGGTTTTAATACGTGTAATGCGTAAGAGAGTTAGTAGTATATACTAACTCAATTTAATTATTTTTGTTACATGTGTTTACTATGTAATCAATTTTTGTTAATTACGTTCTATTAATTATTAGATTAATTTATTTTCTTTCTGTGTAAGTACGAACGCTTAAGTGCAATTCATACTATTGTTGTTCTGTATATTCAGTAAATTAATTAAAAGTAAAATATATTGTTAACGGAATAGTTAAGAAGTATATATACCATTTCTACAATTCTTTTCAAAGACCCTATTCAATGTAAATCTCCAAACACGCCGCGGTACACGTCATATTTTTATTCAAGTAGTTTTGATATCTGCCAAGCTTTCTGCAACATCTTTCATTGTAATGTCCACCTCAAAACGCCGCTGCCGCCTCCGACTCGCACCGCAGCTAACAATTCATCTGCCGTGACGCTGACGGGCCGCAGATGGCGACAGTAATTAAATCGTAATACGTGCCACGCGGTGTCACGTCACGTCACGTGGCGTACGGCGCGCGGGCGGAGACGGTTGGATGCAGTGGAGGTCTCAACCGTTTGGGAAGAAACTCTCGCAATGCAAATGCGGTGTCCAAGCGCATCCATTAATAGTAGGCGTTACTGCCTCATACGCCGGAGGACCCAGGTTCGAGTCCTGGCTGGGGCATAAATTTGTGTGATGACCATAGATGTTTGTTCTCGGGTCATGGCTGTTGATATTTATATATGTATGTTTATTCTGGGTTCCCCCCAGTTCGCTGTATGGTCATCCATAACACAGGCTCTGCTTACTTTGGGGCCATACATTTGGTGTGTTTATCTGGGGATTTATTTATTTATTTATACCTTATTAATGATGCCTTGCCCATTGAAGGTTTGACTCTATAAATACGTTTGTTTAAATCTATTATAAAAGTTTTGATGACGATATTCGACGATATTTGAAAAGGTAAATGTATCCATCTATGTATCTAAAGATAGTGTTAAAAGATGTGTTATTTGTGTAAAATATAATGAAGTAACCCTTATTTTACAAGATTTTTTTATTTTATTATTAATTTTCTTTAGTCTCAGAGCAAGTCAGTAATGCAACATCTTTCTTAAAACTAAATTCTAAACACCTCTGCGACAGAACTATTACTTTACAAAGGCTATCAAACTAACCTAAAAATAAATTCCTATTGAGGAACAAACATCCAATCAGTCACAACTCCAGCACCAACACCCAACAATCACTCCATAACTCCCATCGTCTATTTCTGCAGTGTAATGAAAACGAATAAATTCATCGTCACTCGCCCCCCGCTGGGCCACGCGACGCGACACGACACGACACGTCCCCAAATAGGGAGTCGGTAATCCCGACTCGTTAACGAGCACAAAAACTAGGGAAAAAACAGGAGAATATCTGCTAAACGACGTTGCGTCTTGACACTTTATAGTTCGATTTTAATAGGTCGTCTTAATTACTGATTTTATTTAACTTTAGGTTAGAATCTCTGTTTTTGCGTTAGTTTTGTGGTTTAATGTGCGTAGGTTTGCGTAGATGTGTGATCGTCCAAGGTGGGTACAAGCAGTAGATACAGTTTGGCAGCACCAGGCGCGGTGTGGGTCCCTCGTTCAGGTTCCTTACGTTACACTTATACCGCACAATGGGCTTGGTGTTTGTTCAGTTCACATCTTGCCACAATATTGCCATATTAAGTTTTACACGTGTACGTACTTGAAATGTTTTTAACATAATATAATCCATGCTTGTCTGTATCCAAAGCATATTACTTTAACTATTTTCAACACCAAGCGTAACTGAACAATTTAGAAGTTTTTGACCTTTGTCACAGGCGGCAATAGAGCGCGGGGTCCATGGGATGGTGAGTGACACCCGGGCCCATGGACATAGTCATGATTATGTTGTTGATTAATTATATTGTTATTAATTGATTCGATGATGACGCGAGAGTTATTATAAAATAGGAAGAATTGTAGAGACTCACCCTAGACGAGATCCCTATATAAGAAAATCTACTAAGTCTGAAACTTAACTTATTAGAATACAAGGCTCAAACAGATGCAGATGCTATTTTGAAACAGTATATTTATTCTGAACGAACAATTAAATACAAAACCCACACATTTTTATGTTTGCATCAAATTTCAATTATTCTAAAATATAATTTGGCAATGCACCAAATCGGTGAAACTCGCTGAAAACATATGAGCTCATTGATTCAAAAACTAATATATGTTGTTAATAAAATAAATAAAACGGCAAATGAAAATATTTCCAATACTAAAAATATCTCTATAAATATCGCGTTCCAGATGAACTCCACGAATATTGTTCAATTTTTAATCGAATACCGTAGGGTGGATATTAGGGCTGGTTCACGGGGGATAGTTTAGTTTGATGATATAATTTCCATCTTTAAAAACGTAGTAATTCGTCTTGGGGGTCCTCTCTAACAAGCGACGGCTATCAGTTTATTACATTCATTTTGGAACAATAGTTACGTACTTAGTAGACCGTAGTAGCTTATATAGTTTTTGCATCTTTGTAGTTAAGTGTTCGCCTCTCTGTCCGGTCTTTAAAAAAAGCGACATAAAATAAACCCTAGCAGAAAAAAATCCTTAAAAAATGAATTATGGTTTTCTCGTCTAAAAACTGTAACAAAATTTTATGACAATCTTCAAATTATTGTTTTATACTCCATTGAGCTCTTTTATACTATTGTTATATTAAATATTGGATTTTATATATTATTCGAAATAATGATACCCGTGAAGCTTCTTTTCAGTTCTTCATTACGAAAGTCTTTCTGAACTGTGATATAGTTCAATAAATTCAATATTCAGTCAATTTACAACTATATGCGAATAATTATAAAAACCGTATTTATCATGCATAAACGATGACCCAACATGCCATTCCCAATTATAAATGCCTCGTGGTAACCCTAGCAGAGATATTATTTTCACAATCGCTTGCCCCAGAACTAATTGACAATCCACTTTTCAGTTTCAATTTAAATAACTTTTGTTTCTATTGCAAGCGAAATTGAAATCTATTTTTAATGAAGCAGAGGTTTCATTTTCAACATATTTTTATTGTGATTTACTTCTTTTTGTATATTGGCAACTGTCATAGAGATTTGGCAATATGGCGTCGGTTTATAAATTGCCTTTTACAGGGTATCTCGTCAAAGGTTTCAAGCTTGATTTACAGAACGACGAACTTGTTTGTTCAGTGAAGGTTGGCGCTGTGTTCTATGCGCACATAAAGTTTGGCATTTAGTCACCTAACTAAGGATTTAATTCCAGTCTTCGCTACTGAATACATTCGTTGGTGGCGCTGCAATTGTTAGACATATTTAACGCCATGACAGTTAAGGACTGAGAGCCTCCGTGATCGCTATGAAACAACCGTGGATGTAGTGGTTGGTAAAAACAATTAAGATTTGTTCAACTGTCTTAGAATATAGGTAACGAACTTTATTTTTAGTTCATATCAGATAATAATGAGCAAAATTTCGAAAGATTCTCTTTATAATAAATAATTTAAATAAATAAAATGAGTGAAGTGTAGTAACCTGTTAAGTATAGTTAACCTCTCTACGATGATGTGTTGTCTGTACTAAAATAATTTCAAGCGCGCCCGGAGACGGCAAACGGGTACTTAGGGCCATTTAATTATAGATTTTGCTTAGCGAATATAGACCTAAATTTATCTATAAAGTGCATCATAGTTCGCTAAGCAAATCTATGCTTAGAAGGACTTACTTTTGAATTCGCTTAGTGCGGCTTATATGTCACGTAAAAGCTTAAAGTAGTAGCTACGAGTAAATGTTCTTTCCTTTCTTTCTAGTAAGAATAACAGAGAGTTAATTTAAAAAAAAAACCACCATTTCCTGCCAAAAGATTATAGACCGCGGAAATATTACCCTAACAAAATGAAAACGTCACACACAAACCTAACAAAACACCTCACAAACGCCTCAGCAATTAAAAAGATTAAAAAATAATCGCCTTTTCCGCTCTGTTTATACAAATTGAACCGCAGGACTCAATGAAAAAGCTTATAACTCCGCTTCCTCGAGATGTGAGCTACCGCTTAACAAAACATCGTCAATTTATGACGAGCCTATTAACCTATTACTAGCGGCGTGAAACAACACGCACAGATTTATGATGAGTCAACATAGATACTGTTTCGCGGGCTTTTTTTTGTTTAACAGTCTGGAGAAAGACATAAGACGAGTTGGTTTTTGAAAAGAAGTCCACCGGTGGGCCAGGCTAACGCGGCGTACCCATTCCTTCTGAGTTTCTTGCTGGTTCTTTGGCAGTAGATGACCCTTCCGAACCAGTGGTAGTTTCAATATATGACGTCCTAAGCCGAGGTCCGTACCCTCTCGGGTGCCCTTAGGAGTATCGTATGTGGGAGTAGTTTAAGTTCCGGCTAAGCGCCGTCAGCGCTAAGCTACAAAGTCCGGTGAAATTTAAACTCCCCATAGGACCATAAATAAGCAGTCCATTTTAAAAAGGAAATAAAAGGTTTTTGAAAATTGTTTTTAAAATGTTGTTTAGTGATTTGGCCGTGGACCTCTGGGAAGTTTAGAAGATATAAAGATAAGAATCAATTATGTGAATTCGGTAATGCATAGTACACGACATGCATAGTGCCTAACATGGCGGCTCTGAACTTAGCTGCAGTCCATGTTTGCGCATGTACAATCACTTAAAAAAACGATTCGATACCTTTCATTTTTGCGCAGCGGCTCGCAGCAACTTCAGAGCGGCTGCGTTAAGTGACGCGTGCAGTCATCATTGTAAGACTTCCGTTTGAATGTTACTTTTGCATTTGAAATGTACGGTTAAGATTTTGTGAGTGATGATAGCCCTTCTTCCACACCAGAGATTCTGGATTCAGACCCCTGTAGATGTTTATCTACTCACTTATCACACGTACTAGTCAAATTATATACGTAATACTTTACGTGTTGAACACTTCTCACAAAAAGTACAGAGAGGCTTATTTTCGCGGGCTTTTTCCTGCCGTAATCTCGTTCAAAAGCCGAGATCTAACCGTAACATTCTGTATGGGTTCTTAATTTACCATTCTTGAAATAAAGAATATTTTATTTTTTTGAAGCTTTTCGTCTGTCCCCGAGTGCGGTATGCGCTTATCTAAAAGTCGACCTAATATCTGTGCAACAGTATTGTTGGGGCGGTTCTTCCTAAATGCTAGCTATTCATTTAAACATCGCATTGCAAACAGAGCTGAAATGCCGGCTAATTGGCGCAGTCTACACTCCGGCATAATACAGCAATGTCGGTACTTATTCATCAGCCAAGACGCACTTCATTTCAAAACCAAAAAGGGTTAAATAATTAAAAGGGACCCACACAACCAAATACGACGAGATTCATAATCCTTACAACAACCAACACACGAATACACTAAGTACACCCATTAACCTATTAAACATCTAAAATGAACCGTATCCTGAATGACATAAAGTGAAATTTCTAAACTCTAATATTTCGGTTAGTATTAGGGCTGCCACGCAACTGAAATCCTAAGAATGCTGTTTATATTAGTTTGATGTATAGAATAATATACAGTTACAATATAATATTTGATATTTTGTTAAGTGTAATCAATATCGGAAGTTAATTTTCGGGTGAAATGTTGTAAAATGAGGGTTAATTTGATACCTTTGATCAATCAGTTAATAGCCGTTTATAGGCTTGGGACTATTTTATATAAAGCTACGAACTTAAGTTGTTCCACAGGCTGTAATGAGCAGCGAAATATTACTTTAGACATTGAAGGTACATATGAAAATAACAAAATTTCAGTAGAACTAACTTTGAAAATGGCCAAACGCCATAACAGTCAAACTGTGTCTATATTACTAAACCTTGTAACGATATTTTTAATTCACAGAACAGAATATGCCTTTGTCAGCGCCATCGCGCCATTGTTGCACTCACACATGTATTGTTTAATTGCGCAAGTTTGCCTGCGCTATAATTCTTCTACTGAAACCTCTAAACATGTTTGGTTGCGAACACAGAAATATTATGACCTGTACTTAGGTAATTACTAATATTCTCCTTTCGCCACGACAAAAATTTTTAAGTTGTAGGCAACCTCCCTTATATTTTATAAAAAAAAGACGACTTATATACTGTTTTAGGTTCAGATTAATATTTACTGATTTAAATTGACGTAAATTGCAACCATGACAGTATTTTATATCGTCATTGCATTTAATTGAATGCTACTAGTACGACTGGTTATCATATTTAATTAAGCATACCTAAATAAATTATTACTTTCTAATTACTAACCGGTATTAACTACGAATTATACTTATCATTTAAAAACTAACTTCCTTTTTATTAACCGATCAGATAATACAAAAAAGCATAATTAGACCCAATCGATATCATAACCGCAGCGTAGGTGGCATCCGTTTCGAAACGATCACCGAATAATAATCGATATGGATCTCATCATTCAATAATCGATAGAGACTCCCAAGTTGCGGCGATTAATTAGTATGGAGAACATCGTCCATTAGCATTTGACGGATGGGTCGTAAACCGGGAGGTGGCAGCACTGCTCAAACGACGCCGCCTCATTAAGCTACAAAAATATATGGCGGGATCCCCCGTGGCTGATGTTTGGTTGGGAAAGGTCATTTTTATTAAGAATATTTGCTAGTTTTCGTTGTTGAATTGAATTTTTATTTTACTTTGGTGGACGTTATTGAAATGATAAAACACGTACTTGATAGTTATTCATAGTATAAGTATCACATCAAAAGATTGGTTTCTCTGAAAATTATAATTATATGCATAGATTTCTTGCATTTTACTTCTACTTGCATTGCTCCAGATTTAGTTGCTAAATCAATTCCATCCTTTTCAGAGCATTAATACAGAGATTCAATATCTTCCAACGTCCGAATGACGAATACCTTCCATGATATCTGTATGATTGTTGGCGATAAAAGGAGCATGACACTTATGACATTTTTATTTACAATAGTATTTAGTATTTTAGAAAAAAAAAATTCAATTCAATACAGTGAAAACAAATACTAATTAACATTTGACCAAATGAATCTAGCCCAACTGGGAGCTCTCCCTCGTTCGTACCGGCTATTAACCAAACATAATTAATTTAAATTATCATCTGGCTGTTCGTCTAAAACGGGGTTGCCAGCAAAAAAACTCAATAGTTTAATATAGAAACCCCAGGGGACTGAATTATAAGCTGTATGATTTACAAGTATTGTTTTAGTGTAGCGCCGAAACGTATTTCCTTTATGAAATGCTCTTGGTTTGTGTCAAATGGATTTAAGTGATTTATTCACGTTGGCTATAACAAATGGTCTGTTTTGAGTGTTCAAGGCGGTTTATTTTATTTGATTTGTTAACGTTGCTGAGTGAAACTGAGCTGAAGAAGGAAGGGGTAAAAAATAAAGGTGTATACAAAGGCAGAATACTAATCGACACTCGGGCAATTTAAGACATCAAAACTGATGAATTGAAAAAAGAACTTAATAAACAAAAATAAGTTTATTAAAAACAATCAGCCAGATAAGACGGCCTAAGTAGCGGTTAGTAGCCCTGCCTCATACGCCGGAGGTCCCAGGCTCGAGTCCTGGCTGGGGCATTCATTTGTGTGATGAACACAGATGTTTGTTCTCGGGTCATGATTGTTTCCCCCCCCCACAGTTATTAGCTGTAAGGTCATCCATAACACAGGCTCTGCTAGCTTTGGGACCATATAGCTGGTGTTTTTGTCTAGGGAAAAAAATTCCAAAAAAATCTACTATGTGATTACAAGTGTGCCCCTGTGGAATTATAAAGCGACTGATGTTGAAATTGTAATCTAAGTAAACATTTGTTTATGTCGTGTTGGCACAATCCGATTTTAACACACTTAATTAACCCCAAATTAAAATGTCTATAAATACTCTTGCCTCGCCACCTTCAAAACAACAAAACCAAATGGCTAACACTAATTGACTAAACTCAAAAAAATCTATCAAATCATCAAAATTTATTCAAAAAAGTCGAACAAAAACTCTGCCCCATCTTCAAGCCATAATTATATTTAAAGCTCCTACCGAAAGCTCGGTCGACCGTGACTTATCACGTTAAAGCATCCCTCTGCTGACATTTCGCAAGCTATTAAAAGCTCTGACTCGAGCTTTTCAGTTCCTAAGGATACCTGATTGATTCCGCTGACGTATTGAAATATTAAACGTTTATTTTTAAATTATTATCGTTTAGAACGGTGAGAAGCGATCGTGTGAAAGTTGGAGAGCTTCGAAGTTCAGGGAATTTGTAATGTGACCTCAATGGAGATAAATATTTTGTATTGTTTTGCACTTATTCTATTTATACGATTTCCTTGACAAGTACTGAATTAATAGCACATTAATAAGATGTATGTTTGGCACTTTAGCATACTTGTTTACTTAGCGTATAATATTATAGAATTAAGATCATATTATAAGAATTATCTGTAATGTTATGTTGTTCAGTATTTCAGTATACCTTTTAGAGTCATTTAGTTTTGTGGGGGCGAACATTATATTATTAATCGTCCTTTTTAATGATCACAACTCTGGGGACCTCACCCACATTTTTTTAAATTTGAATTTAGTCAAATCATTTTCAATCGCGAAACGACCAATTTATCCACAACTCTAGCTCCTATTTGTCTCTGTGTTGCCGATTCATACGTCAACATTCACTCGTTAACTCCGTGCACACACGCCAAGCGATCAGACCACATAGCATCCTCCCGAAGACCCTACAGTCCTCACAACACGAAGGGCTCCCATTTCCTCCCGACTCAAATTTTCAAAGCCGGATCAATAGGGTTGTGCCAAATTAATAAAATTGTGTATGCACAGGTGATGTCGATAAAAAACGTTGACGTGACATTTTTAAAGTGACGTTTAAAAGAGGGCTGTCGGTTCGAATTAGCGTGATTGTGTTCAAGGGTCGAGAGTTTGTTTTGTGTTATATTTCAATGACATACGGTGTTCGCTTTATAATTGATTTGTGTAGTACGTTAAGAGGTCAAACAAAACTAAGAATGTTTATTGATGTTGAAAATTAAACAACGAACATTATTGATGATGACGTTACTTGTTAACTTTTGTAGGTGACGTACGAAACAAAAGTCGATCGACCTGAGTGATCAAATAAGGTCAATTTGTAATAAAGCAATTCACACTTCTCTAGTGGTTAGTATAAAAGTTCATTATATCATTCATCTTATGTTATATTATTAATTACGATTCTTATTCATTGATATTTTTAATATGGAAAGATATTTGTAATATAAGAATAACTGTTTAGAGTTACTCGCAACCCTATAAGACACATTCAAATAATAGCAATAAACGACACCCACTCGTACCTATTAAAAATATTTACATTCATATTTTAAATCCTCTACTTAAGTACGACATTATTTAAAAGCACGTCAATAATTTGTTTAGATGTCATAAAAAGTTAAGGCATGAGCTAAGGCTTGGTCGATAAATAATTCTTTGATTGTTGCAGTAGCCGGAAAAAATTAGGAACGTCTTTACTATAATTACGTTATAAATTCATAATACGTATTGCCTAGTACTGACGACTTATAAACTAGGTTGACTTATTAAATTATATTATAAATTAATTCATATTATCTAACAAGCTATATCTTTTAACATTAACATAAATGCATATAGCTATAACAATATTTAAAACTTCGAAATCGTTTATGAGTAATTAATTGATGTATATATTTCAGGTTTCTTGATGTTCTACCTCATATAGCTTTACACGACCATTCCTAGTAAATTAAAACATCGAGTATTTTTATTTTATTCTGAAACGCCGATTGTTAATCATTGAAAGTATGCCTTAGAATCACCGCCCAAACATCCATGACATTTTAAAATAAGACATTAAAAACAAATTTCAACCTGTATTTTATTACCACTTAAGACTCGTAAGACAGAAATAACGATTTGAAACTCTTTCCATTATTAATCGAGTCGTCATCGATATCGGTAATCACTCGTCATTTTATCGATTAATTTTACTGTTTCGAAAATACACCCCTTCACTTTGATATCTCGTGAATTGTGAGCGAGATGGGTATACAGCTGATGTTATTTGCTAGAAAGAGACGCAGATAAAACAGGATGATGAACGCTTTTACGAACACAGTAATAGGTTAAATTGGTCCTTTAATAAGCATCGGACGATGTCGTAAAGAGTATGAAATAAAACTGTCAGCTTTTGAAACTCAATTGTTTACGATGGACCGTTCTCTGAATGCTAAAACGACCAGTATAAGTTGATCTATCATCTTGTTTGTGTCTGTTCTTTGTTGTTACTCGAAGATACCGAGGAAGGGTTTAATTTAGTTTTGGTTGCATGTTTTTATGGTGTAATGATGTCGTCAATTTCGAAATTTGAATTTGATGAAAGGATACGCGTGATGTCATTCTAATGGCGTTTCAAACAATAAAAAAATGTTTTCTTTATCCACTTAATGGGTTCAGTGGAAAGGAAGTATGGTAAGTGTTTTAAATTGTTTTTTTTTTTACAAAAAGAATTATAGTTTATAATGCAAGCATGAATGTTGAGAGGTATGTTGTGGCTACTGGATTTTGTTGTTTATTTATGATGACTTTTCTGTGGATTTTAACGAACATTCATTGTGTATTTTTATTTTTACTTCAGTTTAGTTAATGTGAAAATCTAAGATCGGATCTTTTTTTGTGTGTAAATATATTCAAAACGTATTTATGTTAGACAGATCCTTTAGTGTTTTTTTTACATCGATCATTTTATAAACCGTCCAGTCTAGGCTAAGTAAGGTAATAATAAGGTCATACACCTTAGATTTATCAGTTAATTCATTGTTTAAATGCTTTATTAATCACTCAACTTTGATATAAATATACATTTGAAACGTATCATTGAAAATCGTGACTCGCCGTTCCAACTGCGTCAAATCGGACTGAGAGATTTCTATTATATCGTAGACAACCCTAAGAAAGGGATGTTACCCTTAAAATCAACGCCTAAAGGGTGAACGTGAAGGATGCTTGATGTGATCGCTGAAAAACGGCTAATTGTACCTTATCCTTTACTTCTACTCACCTTTAAAAGCCACGGACTTTGTGTTAATGTCTCTATTAATACCATTGCACTAAGCATTAGTACTAAAGTGGTCATCATACCTGGTTCACAATCCAACACAGACATTGCTATAAGCTCACTTATTCCCAATCCCAACTATTACTTACAAAGTCCACCAAACAAATATCGACCTTAATTAACCTAACAATTTAGTTCAATTTCGATTAATCCCAAATGAAACGTAAGTTTATTTATAGAAGATTAAATCTTAAGTGCGGTAGGTAGGGTTCCGTTTGGCTTGTCGTAGGGGAGTTCAAAGAGATTATATGTGACGTTTAGTTTGGATTATAATTATGTTTCTGAAAGGGAATGAAGGGCGATTTTAGAATTGATGCTCGCTGGGTTCCTTACTCTCCGAGAAATCAAAGCGAAACAAGCGTTTAAGTGTTTCAGTGAATCATCGATACTGTTAATTTGGTGTTTGTTCCCTTTGCAGATACGTATTTGGTTGTGGGTTTTTAGGGTTCAGGCGAAGGGGTTAACGAAGGCGGTTATTGAACGAAACGATTGATTTAATTGACTTAACTACAGTTTGATAACCATGTACTGTCGTTCTGATACGTATACACCCAAGCAGTGCGAGGAAGCTATATCTCTCCACAGACCTCGTAATTTTTTCAGCTTTCGGAAACGTGCCACATGGCCTTAGAACACAGTTCCGAGCAGCTTTCCTAAAGAAACTAGATAGCGGAACTGAAAAGAAAATTTGACTCTTTTTGAATTTGAAAGCAGATCATGAATCCTCGAATACCTCTAATGAAGCAATTTTTTTCTTAAATTAAACATTTGTTTACTTTTGGTTCGTACAAAACACTCCAATGCCTAATTACACTAACTTAGCTTGCTACCAGAGAACTTACACACCAACCACCTATCCTATTTTTGTCATCGTATCATTTTGATATCCTCAAAATATCCTGTATTTATGTAGTCAGATTACCAGCCCCGATCCACCGACCCCACCAGCCCCCGAGCAGACCCTCGTCACGGCCTCTAAGCCCCTCACGGGGCAATAGTTTGAAATATCACAGGATTTGCTGTAATCGATAACTGTGGGTCATTAATGGTGGCTGTGATATTTGTGAAGTTTGCATTGTGTGGGAGGCTAGTGTCGATAGGTGAGTGAGGAAAGGTCAGAATTTATTTGAAACTGATGTTTTTGGACATTTCGAGGTTTTTGTGTTTTGGCATTTGTTACAGACAACTGGAGACTTAGTAATATTATGTTGGAAAGTAGCAGATTCTTATTAAGTCCAGTTCTTTCGAACAGAGCTTATAAACTGTTTGTTTGAAAGCTTTTTTAAATCTACGATTATTTGAATGGCTCTTTGGATTTAGTATGTAGCTAAATATTCCTGATTTGTTAAATTTAAAATGTCTTATTTCTTTACTTATTTAAATCTACATCCCAAAAGTACCAGGCGCATATAACCGCGCAACAAGTAAAGCCGTCCCTCGGCACCGTTTGACTAGTCTAAAGATATTTCAGACTGCACAGCCGGGTTAGCACGGGTGAGTGCGACCCAGGCTGAAGAGGGGTATTGCGTGCGCGTTGTATGGTCTTTTGTAGGTGGCTCGCATACTGGGGAACTACGACACTACCGGGGGTACAAATGCAAATGCCTGCACAAGCCCTGCATCAAGGTTCCCGGCCACACCCACAGGATATAGCTCCGTTCCTGAACCCCGTTATTAATACTAATAGAGAGGGACTACAGTTTAGGTTATAGTATAAGTAGGCGTTTGAAAGATTTGAATAATTAAGGCGGCATTCATTTGGGATTCTTAATATTGGGAGTGATATAGACTTAATTCAAACGATGATCCTGAATTCATACTTCGTCCTAAGTTTTATGTCTTTAGTTGATTATTAAAGAGAGATGTTTTGTTGTGCTTTAGCGAAACTGTCAGTATTGCAATGAAATGTTACGAGTATAATCGTGTTGGCCTACTTAGGTACATAGTTTGAAAGCGCATTGAATGCCTGTTCAAATATTATTTTTTATACATTTTTAAATTTGATTTTTAATGAAATAAATGGACTGATATGACATATGGTTTACCTTGTGGGGTCGATAAAATTGCCATTGCATCGGTCGCTAAATGTTCTGTTCGTAACAATAAAATCTATTCGCACGATTTCCTATTACCGTAAACTAACAAACTTTGATAACATCGTACTGTTACCACGATACTATGACCTTTATACCAACACAGAATCCGAACAACCGCCTCGAATGTTCTGTTTTCCCGACTCGATATGGATATAAATCGGATCGATATGAAATTGTATATAAAATGATACAATCTTGATATCGTACGTTAATTAGCCCGTGTCGTGGCAGAGGTTAATTAGAGCCCTCCCCCTCCCAACCACGCGGTTGCTGAGTTCGTAGGATCAACATAGTCTAGATACAACAGTTAGTTTACGTAGATTATCAATGTTGTTGTTAATGAAAATTTTTCGTTTCATCTTTTCATAATTGGATAGATAGTGGGTACATTAGTATGATTATGCTGAATTTTATTGTTATAAGTTTTGGCTTTGTTTCATTACTATAAATAACTAAAATAAATGTTGTAGGGTAGTTAATTTCTGTGCCAGTTCTATGCAAGACAAATCCTTCCTTTAAAAAATGCTTACGTTTTTAAAAGTAAGTTACACATTTAAAAGAATCACAATTTCTAAAACTATCCGTATACTGTTAAGAACAATAATTCATACATTAGCAATAAAAATGGCAGTGGGTACTTTACCGTACATCTTTTTCCATAAATATCACTTAATATTGTCACCATTGATCAAAAAAGTAAAAATCAAAATGCTTTTATGAAATTCATTTGTGTAGTATTTGACCTTACCACCTACAAGAGAAGAATATTTTAATCGTTTTTATTAGTTATTGTTTTTTTAATATAACAACTTCCTATGAACGTACATCGTAATTGCATGCTACCAAAAAAATTCAATATGCATCAAAATTCCCCTTTATATCCCAACTGAGGTGAACTCTACTCTGTGTAATGGTAGCGATGATATCCTCCGAGGCCGAGAGGGAACAATCGCGGAGTCGTCAGGTACCTCTGTCTAATCGATTGCGTTATTTTCGGGCTCATTGCTTCGGGAGTATCGCTCGACTGTGAATTATTGCTGCTCGGAGCGCTGGAGCACTATTTTAGACTGTGGTTAGTGAGCTGTGTTTGTGTAATTATTGGTTGTTTTTGAGAATTGACATTTTGTTTGAGCAGTGAAATGTTTCGATGAGCCTTAATTATGTTAATACTGAATGTCCGAAGAGTGGTTAATTCTGAAATCTCGTGTTGAGCTGATTTCAGTTTTTAAATGGATTCATTTTTATACGATATTGTTCTTATAATGTTTGTGAGTCCTTCATACGGTTTTTTCACAAAACTGCGAACATAGGCTAATTCACTAGCTTTTCTTCATTTTTGACATTTAACTTGGTACGTACCTAGCTTAGCTTGGAACAGCTGACTTCTTTCACGAACTGCTAAGTCATAAATACATCAATAATAGGAATTATCAACTCGCTTAAAACTCCCTTGAAACCCAAAAGATTAATTTGGATTCACAAATATGTGTAAAACGTTCGAATTACGCCTTCTTCATTTGAATATTTGTTCACGTGAACTCCTGCCATAGAACCTTACAAATAACTTTGAAATACCACGTACGATGAAGAATTTTGTAAACATATCCATCCACATGTCTCGAGAGACAAATGGAGTCATGCAAGATACAGATTATATTTGACAATATACAGAGTTCTGAAAAATTAAGTCTTTCTTGGAATTAAAAAGTCAAATGTCGTCATTTGTTTACGATCTCGGGATGGGTGGATGGGATGCATAAATCGGAAGGTCATTTAAAGTCTTAAATTAAAAGTAAATAATTTAATCAAAATTTAAATTTTTGTCGACTGATGAAAATAGAATTGTTAAATACGGTTTTATGTAAGACGTACATTAATTGGGGAAAGGACCTTATACATGTAAATAATAACTTTCCAAATACTAATCAGAAAACGGTTATTACAAAAATATCCGATTATTGTTCCATCACGTGGTTGTAGAGTTTCTTTTGTTCAGGTCTCGTCCGGGGTGGTTCTTCAGTCCCTGGTTTGGTCCCCGTAGTGTCATGTCACGTGGCTGTAGAGTTTCTTTTGTTCAGGTCTCGTCCGGGGTGGTTCTTCAGTCCTTTGTTTGGTCCCCGCAGTGTCATGTCACGTGGCTGTAGAGTTTCTTTTGTTCAGGTCTCGTCCGGGGTGGTTCTTCAGTCCTTGGTTTGGTCCCCGTAGCGTCATGTCACGTGGTTGTAGAGTTTCTTTTGTTCAGGTCTCGTCCGGGGTGGTTCTTCAGTCCTTGGTTTGGTCCCCGTAGCGTCATGTCACGTGGTTGTAGAGTTTCTTTTGTTCAGGTCTCGTCCGGGGTGGTTCTTCAGTCCTTGGTTTGGTCCCCGTAGTGTCATGTCACGTGGCTGTAGAGTTTCTTTTGTTCAGGTCTCGTCCGGGGTGGTTCTTCAGTCCTTGGTTTGGTCCCCGCAGTGTCATGTCACGTGGCTGTAGAGTTTCTTTTGTTCAGGTCTCGTCCGGGGTGGTTCTTCAGTCCTTGGTTTGGTCCCCGTAGCGTCATGTCACGTGGTTGTAGAGTTTCTTTTGTTCAGGTCTCGTCCGGGGTGGTACTTCAGTCCTTGGTTTGGTCCCCGTAGCGTCATGTCACGTGGTTGTAGAGTTTCTTTTGTTCAGGTCTCGTCCGGGGTGGTTCTTCAGTCCTTGGTTTGGTCCCCGTAGCGACATGTCACGTGGTTGTAGAGTTTCTTTTGTTCAGGTCTCGTCCGGGGTGGTTCTTCAGTCCTTGGTTTGATCCCCGTAGCGTCATGTCACGTGGCTGTAGAGTTTCTTTTGTTCAGCTCTCGTCCGGGGTGGTTCTGCAGTCCTTGGTTTGATCCCCGTAGTGTCATGTCACGTGGTTGTAGAGTTTCTTTTGTTCAGGTCTCGTCCGGGGTGGTTCTGCAGTCCTTGGTTTGATCCCCGTAGCGTCATGTCACGTGGCTGTAGAGTTTCTTTTGTTCAGGTCTCGTCCGGGGTGGTTCTGCAGTCCTTGGTTTGATCCCCGTAGTGTCATGTCACGTGGTTGTAGAGTTTCTTTTGTTCAGGTCTCGTCCGGGGTGGTTCTGCAGTCCTTGGTTTGGTCCCCGTAGTGTCATGTCACGTGGCTGAAGCCTGCGGTGGGCGACGCATCATTGGTCGATAGCAATACTGTTGTCCATGAGCACAGATTCCACTTACCACCAGGTGGAGCGCGGACTGGCTTGCCGGCATGAAAATAGTAAAATTACGTGGAGATTCATTTCTATTTGGGTCAAGGAAATTGAGAAACTACAGTGATACATTTTCCCTTAGTGTTAATACTTGAATAAACGCTAAATAATTTTCAGTTAAAAAAGTAAATCACGTTATTTAGGTATATCTGAAACAAATCAACAAATGGAATTAAAAAATCAACCCCATAAATATTGAAAATACGTGTGTTTCAAAAATAAAATTACAATAAGAGAATACCTTAGTCGATAATTTGTCTAAATCATTTTTTTCTTAATAAAAAAAAATATAATTCTTCGTGGCCAGTTCACGGTTTTGTAAAACATATACGACTTAATAAAAAAAAATTTAAATACCAATATTTATAGCGTCAATACGAAGTTTTATGCCTCTCCTAATCTCACATTCAAACCGCAAGCCTGCTTTAAGAGCTAACTATTAAATTTTTTATGAATTACTCGTATATATATTATTCAAATGAATTCGTCTTGTAGAGTGCGTTCTGAGTTGTGACTGTGTTGAGGCTGGCAATTACATCTTTATTGATTTTTTAAAGATAGAAACATCCTGTTTGAGGCTCGAGATTTTTTAATTGTTCTTTGTATGTTGCCACGCAACTGCAATCTTCGCATGACCTTCATCGAAGAGATTTTGGGAAGGATTTAGAGATTCTCTGAGAACATAAAAACAAGGTGTTTCTTACGTCGTTCATCCCACAAAACAAAGTTCTGTGGTCCATTCCGTCGTGATCTCGTCTGAACATACTAAAACATGCAAAAAGTCTAGATATCATGTTATTTTATTGTTCATTCAATCAAATATTTTGGAAAAACAAGGTATTATTTTCCAATCGCTATAGCTTTTATGGGTTTACTATGTGAATCTATACAAGCAGAACAAATGATTAATTATTATGGTATTGAGTTTATTATACGTCAGTCATTTTGAGAAAGGGATTGGGTTGGTCCACTCTCCGTAACGACACCAACAAGAAACAAACAGGTTTTAGCCTAATAATGGGTTAGAATAGATCCGACAACGCAATCACGCGTGGTAAAATGTTCATACTAAACCTTAAAATAGAGTATGCAAAAATATACACTATGCGACCGTACCGCAGTCACAGACCGCCATTTACAGTCTTCTTTTTAAATGACTGAGTTATAATTAGGTTATTTTTGGAAAACTTTAATTAATCTACAAATAAAATAAACTGAGGATGATATCAATACTTCAACACGACATTAACACAAGACTTCTCTCTTAAATCTCTAACTTTGCCCTTCCCCGCGCACGCTCTCTCGCCGATAGTTGGATCTACCAAATCAGCAGTAACCTGATCTCCGGAAGCCAGCAATTACCTCGCCAGACCGGGACCGACTCACCGACTCACGACAGGCGCGCTACGCAGAACTCAGGATGTCGATGACAGCTTTTCTAAGGCGAATAGATTTGTTCTTAAAGTGATTTTATACAAGGTGTAATCATCCAAATTTTTTGTTTTAAATGATCTGAAATGTTGGAATTTTTTTAGAAACTCTTTATTAAAGATCACAATAATAGTATAAAAGTGATTTTTTTTATAAGTAGATGTTTGTTACTCGTTCTTGCTGTACGAAGTTGTTGCAATAATTTTTAAAAGCGTTCTTTTAATGGAACTTTGTTGGGCATCTCGAGGCATTGCCTGCAATGTGTGCTTATTTATTAGCATGAGTTCTACCATCTTCAATTAAAAAAGAAGGCAAAAGCCTAACTTTGGAGTTCATATTTCCATGCTTATTCAGGTATAACAATTTTCGACACAGTGCAAAATGGACCTTATAGCCTAACTACTTAATAAAAGTCATACAAAACAAATATTTATCTGAAATACCTACTTATGAAATTATTAATGGCTGATCTGAGCTCATCCATAAAGTGAAAACCTTATCCACTGTTAGCTCTTAGTTTGAAGCTGGTAAATAACTTAACATTGAATGTGAGAAAGATAGAAACACATAAGCTTTGACTGCGATGCTTGTATCTAAGGCGGTTTTCACACTGCACCGGGCACCGTTCCGGTACAGTCGCCGCCGTCCAGACTAGGGATGTAACGGAAGTAATGGTATCGGAACCGAAGTCGGATCAGGAGTTTTTAAATTTGTTTTATCGAAACCGGAACTGTAATCGGATCCGGAGTAGAAAATAAATCTAAAAAGACTTCTAAAAGGACTAAAATAATTTAATTTGATTTCATGATATGTGGGTCAAGTTTAGTAAAAGAATACAACAATATTTAATCAACTTATTTAATATCAGATAAAAAAAGACAATACAGTGTATTACACCTACCTAGGTGTAAAAAATCTAAAATCTTAAATAGTAGGTATTAGTTAAAAATCAAACGGTATAGGAGTAAATTAAATCAAATCAGTGACTTCAAAAGAATCAAATTATATTTAATGAATTAAAGCTTCGCAGCTTTATCTCCATCCAGTCTATTCCTTAACGCAGCATAGATATGGCCAGCACCACTAAAAGCTTGCTGAGCTTGGTGGACACGACAAATAATGGCGGGCAATCGAATCCAGGGGTTTAAATTTGGAATTTAATTTCCACCATAATAAGGGATCATCACTGATATGAACACGTTTTTCTCTGATGATTGCGGCCGGACGCCGCCTCCGTCGCTGCATATCCACCTCCGATATACCACCGATTCAAAAGTTTCGGAACCGGAACCGGAATCCGAAGTTCCGACCTTTCGAAACCGGAGTCGGACCTCCGTAACATCCCTAGTCCAGACACATGAAACTATCGAACCTCGTACGTATAAACGCATTGATTCAGCCATACAATTTAATAAGATCATACAATTTAAAAACGTATACGGGATTAAACATTGACAAAATTCGAAACTGATATATTTTTTTAATTATATTTCTTATATTTCAAATAAAGCTATTTTTTCATTGGTTTATTATGCTATGTCGAAAGCTATTGGCTATTGGATATACACCTCTTCTTCAAATCAGTCTGAAAATCTTCGTGTTCAGGACGCATGGTTGCTTAACATTCGGTCCAGAGCCTTGGTTGTCGTAAGATTGAAGAAGAATATTGACAAGCGATGTGTTTCAATGAGTTCACAATTCACAAAAATTGTCTGTTGAACATTCTTAAATTTCTCTCCGCACACGTTATGTTATGAAAAACATAATTGATCAATTATGATATTTTAGGTTAACAAATCAATTTATTTATGTTCGACAGTTTTGAAATGTCCTCGACGAATTTACCACGAATCTAAAAGAAGGGTGTCCTAATTGGCGTGTGTCTTTGTGTCTGTCCCCCACTAATAATTCGAAAGTTATGAGAGCTTCTTCTTCCTACCTATGCAGTACACTAGCTATAATAGACGTATAATTGTGTTATATTATATTATAGGTAATTATATAATTACCTATATAATATCCAATCAATCTCGCACATGCAGAGAGCGACGTTCCGGCTGACCGCAATCATTTGATTGACATGTGCGGTTTGCTTGATATATAATTATATACTTTATGTACTGAACTGTACATATGTTTTCATACAGCTCACAGGTTACATAATATCGTTGTAACATTGTAGTATTGTAAAAAGTAGAAATTTGAATGACGGAGTATCAATTTTTAATATTTGAAAAAATATTTTTTCAATACATTGCATAATTCTTGGGGAGAGTCATGAAATGGACACGTACAGGCCCGGTACCAACAACAACACAGACTTATTAAAAGAGACAACATCAAATTGACAGCCGACTGGCAGAGTAGGCAGACCTGCTTCATACGTCGCAGGTCCCAGGTTCAAGTCACGATCAACACAGATGTTTTTTTACGATTCATGGTTCTTAATATTTAAATTTTTTTTGGTAGTATGGACGTATGTTTATTCTGGGATCCGCTCCAGTTCGCTGTATGGTCATCGATAACACAAGCTCTGCTTACTTTGGGGCCGTATAGGTGTTGTGTTGTCTGGGGAGTTAATTATTGTTATCCATTTATCATTATAGTACCTACCTTTGATATTACATATTTTATAAAGATTATAGCCTAAAAAACAATTTTAACCACTAATAAAACCGAATAGCGAATTGTAAAACTGACTCAACACAATACAAAAAATAACACACTCTCAAATATTTATTCATACGCTCAATCTCTCTCTTAGCATCAATTATCTGTACCCTCATCCCTTAAAATCACATCATTACCCTCTTTCGGCGCAGTTGGCTAAACAGTGGCTCCCTGGAGCATCCCTTGTATAGCCAATTAGCCGTTTTATTGAAGCTTGAGAGTGGATACACCCTGTATTTTTGCGTGAAATGGTGTGTTGATGGTAAAAAGACCTTTTTGTTAATTTGAGTTATAATCATATGCTATTTATTTGAATAGTTATTGGGCTAATGAACTAGAATAGACACGTATTGAATAATATCTATTTAATAATCTATATCTTGATGCCAAGGAATCTGAGAAGATTGGAAATGTGTTTTGTTATTTGTTAATAATTAAGTTAATATATTTTTTAAATTCTTTATCTAGGTTTCTTGATCATTTAAGGTTTTCAGTATATCTGTATTATTATTATTATTTTCTTTAAATAAACGTAACGCCAAGTTATACGAGAGTAGGCGTTTACAGTTGCGATTCAGTTGTACACGATGGAAGCTGTACACGATTACCCTTTGGGTTCAAATGAATATATTTCAATATTTCAATAAAAGTTTTATTTATTTATTTATGTATTTGTATATTTTCATATAAACAACAGCACTTAAAACATATTACAATGATAATAAATTTAAATGTACATACTGCCAATAAAAGGTTCACAATTATTTAATTAAACAGTAACAAGCAGAATAATTATACAAAATTAATAAAGTTTTTATAAATTAAACAATATGTATCAGGAAATGAAACCTTTTTAAAAGTTATATATAAAATGAAACTATATTACGCAATCTAGTGTGTGGATAAAGTGCCTGTGTTTGTGTATGTGTGAGTTTGCATGAGTGTGTGTGAGAGAGAGAAATCAGAAATGTGAGGCAAATGTTACATTGCAAGCGTGCCATGTTTTTATATTTATTTGTTATCAGGTGATAGTATTTTGTTAATTGAAACAAATCGAGAGACTGAAATTGTTTATTACAACAACACAGTATTCGACAAATTACAGAGTTTTTAGCGAAGTATCTCGTGTTTGTTTTAATTTATCTGCTTTTTGAGAATCATTGATGATTTAAAAGCATCAGTGAATAAGTTTCTTTTGCAGCTGTGTTACATACTCGTGTATATTCTTTATCGATTTTCATATACCTGATCGAAGTTAACCTATTTTGTTTAGGGTTGAGGGCTTGCATAGATCTAACAGTAATATCACTTTCATATTAGCAGAAAGGTGTCTGTCACAAATACGCTCCTGCTTACTGCTGGCATAATCCACAGCTTACGATGAGTGACGTTCGACATAGCTGTAAATATATTTGTATAGTTTGTAGACTCCGCGCCCACTGCGCTGAGGAGGTCATTGCGGGTAGGGCTTTCTTCAATTATTAGTAGTTTTTTAATTCAAAAAGGTTGTATGTATCAGCATACATAGGATGCTCAATTTACGCTAAGTAAATATTATTTACTTTGTCAAGGCGCCATACATTAATCTACAGGGTGATGGTTGTAAGGCAAGTCTCTTTCTTGTTCAGAACTAATAATTCAATATTTTTTTACTTATTTATACAGCTGAGTTACGTAGTGGGTGTCTCATAAACCAAGGGTGTTCCACGTTCGAATTCGGTCGGAACATTAATTTGTCTTTTTGTTATCGGGTAGTGGTTGTTTATATCTATATATTTATGTTTTTTCTGGGTTCGCCCCAGTTCGTCGTATGGTCTTCTATAACACAAGCTCTGCTTACTTTGGGGCCCACTGTGTGTTCCTCTGGAGATTTATTATTATTATTTACATATATAAAATCAGTAGATTCATTTATTTCCATCCAGCCTTTGAAAGTCCACACAATAAACTATATTATTACCGACGCATACAAACCATCCCTTAATTAGCGTTATTACATCGTAATGTCATTTAAGGGTAATTAATTTCATAAATTAAATCACAGACTACACACAGAGGTCACAAATCAGCGGCGCGTTATCGCGACGCGTCCGTCATTGACGAGGATGTAGCTAGTAGCCAGCTGCCAGCTAGCCAGCTTGTAGCCAGGTCGGCGCAGTCTAGCGAGTGAGTGACGTGACAGCTAAGTGACGTGTCGTTTGACATTTGACGTTGTAATGGTGTGCCTTCCTGGGTCATGGCGGGCGTGAGTGTGTCAGGTGGCAAACGGTCAACCGCGATTTGTAATTTGGGGCTTTCTGAATAATATACATAAGTTATTGGTAATAAAATATTTCTAACAATCACAAAACATTATCTAGCCCAAATTAAGTATCATTAAAGAACTTGTGTTATGGATACTAGATAACGGATAAATAAACTTAAGGAATATATCAAATCAAATCAAATCAATTTATTTGCACAAATATGGGTTTTTACAAATGTTGGATTATAAACACACATAGTTTTATACTTACTACTATACTTTTTGTTTATTTAAATATTAGAAATAAACTTAAATAAACGTAAATACACATCCATGGCTAGAAAGCAAATATAATAATATATCTGCCCCTACCAGGATTCGAACCCGGGACCTCTGGCATGGAAGGCAAGGCTACTTACCTCCGCACCAAACAGACTGTCGAAAACCTATAATAAATAAACCCTAAAAATCTTTATTATTTCAGAAGATTTTATCTTATCTGAATTATCTTAAAATAATGACTTTAGTTCTTAAACTGCAATGATTCAGACTTCTTGTGTTAGGATCTCGTCTGGGGTGTCGCTACTGTCCTTTACATTTTAACCAACCCGCCGTAATAACCACGTTCAGGAGGTTGTGTTCCGGACAAAGGAAAGGAACAGTGGTGCTATTACATCATCGATGGATAACCAATAAGTAGCGTTATAATTACTCTAGAGCATTTACGATCAATAACGTTTACCTTTTTTTTTAATTCTTTTGATTCAACATTTGTTTGTCGACCATGACATTTTACCTAAATCTATTTAAAAAGTATTTCAATGAATGAACCTTTGGTACGTAGAGCTATTACCATCTTAGCTTCCTGCGATGAAGGCTGTGACAAATACATTGTAATGCACCTACATTACTTTTGCTAATTTTAAGGTTGTGAAACAAATGGTGCGTATCAGATATATTTCGGACACATTCCATTAGCAATTGACGCACATCCTCTATCTTATGAAGACGTAAGTTACAGTTGGGTGAATCTATGTTTTACATCTGATAAGCGAACTTTATCTTCACGAATCAGCTTGCCATTGGCCGCCACTATGAAACAGTTAAAATTTCTTATATAAAAACATTCCATGTGTCTACAGTCATAGATTAACCTTGAAATATGGTATAGTATAAATTATCTTTTTATTGACAAATTCAAAATTTAACTTAAATTAATTATGCTGCAACTAAAAAACTAAAGCTAAAGACGAATCTATTGAAGGCAACGTAGCCAAAAGGCTGGCCAAATTACCACGCTGGATCGCAATAGAAATTCGTTGTGCGAGGTAGGTGCCAGCCTTAGAGTCACGAGTTTCACTCACAATTAATTAAATAATGAAATGAAATGAAATATTTATTATTTCTCAATATTGACAATTACTTGTTCTTATTGACGTCAAATAAAACATGACTCTACCATCAGTTCGAAAAACCCTTCGTGAAGAAGAACTGGCAAGAAACTTCACGGGTATATTTTTTTCAAAATAAATTTACAGAGTCTCTTTATGTCTATACAAAATTATTCTTTTCTGCATCTGTCAGCTCGGCAAGTCTCCCTCCCCCCAAGTATCCAAACGACGAACGGCACCCAGTCACGAGTTAACGCGGGATCCAGCCATTAGTATAATAATTATAAATCCCCAACAAACACACCAACTGTACCGCCCGAAACTAAGCAGAGCTTGTGTTGTGGATGACCATACAGCGAACGAAGGGGGGGGGGTTCCAGAATTAGATTATATAAGCACATATATAAATAGCAGTAACCATCTTGCGTGGCCTTTTTCCTTCAATTGATCGTCACCCAGATAAAGGCTGTGAGGCAAAGATTGCATCAGGGGGTTTTTTAGTGGGTAGTGGCTCTGGAAGGCTCGGAGCGAGTCCCACATAACCTCGAACGCGGGTGGCGAGGTATGCATAAGAGCATTTTTTAGATCATCCTGCCCTCCCCTTGGAATTTTTGGGGAATAAAAAAAGCCAGGAAACATACATTTATGTTCAGCACACAAATGAATGCCTTCGCCAGGACTCGAACCTAAGACCTCTGGCGTATGAGGCAGGACTACTAACCACTACACTACTCGGTCATCAACAGCCAGTGTAAGTACAAATTAAATACAACAAAACAAATATTGTAAAACTTACCTCCTCTTGAACACTTGCAATGATGCAGTTGCTTGTACAACACGAATTTCCTATTAACTTCCACAACTAATCTTTTCTTAAGAAGTTATACAACGCCAAAAAGAGATTATACCACAAAATTTCAATATAAACATTA
Source organism: Marasmarcha lunaedactyla (assembly GCA_923062675.1). NCBI lineage: Eukaryota > Metazoa > Arthropoda > Insecta > Lepidoptera > Pterophoridae > Marasmarcha > Marasmarcha lunaedactyla. The sequence goes on along the minus strand of OV281360.1, from coordinate 20,733,923 downwards.
AACCGATCTGGACATCAGAAAAATCTCTTTCTTTCAATATAAATAGTAGTTCTGGAAAGTGGCATCTGCTGCTGGCCGCAGCTCGCCGTCGAGACGCAGCATTCCGTGGAAACGAATTAGCTCGCGACACGCGCGCTTGTCAACACTGCTGCTCTGCATTCATTAGGGCTTAAAGCACCAACTCATTGGTTTAGTCAAACATGGCGCCGTGTTCTATGTGCCAATGAAGTTTAACTTTCAGTCACCGAACAAATAGTTTCGTTCCAGTTTTTGCTACTGTACAGCTAAGTTGGTAATGGTGTGTTTTTCGTCGAAGCGATTATTAAATGGTAACTCTGCGAGAACAACGAGTTATTGATGGTTTGGTAGTGTTGGGGTGTTGAGAAGTTTAATGCGAATTACAAGAATTTAGTTCTTTAGGATTTGTAAATAAAATATTTCATCGACGATCCTGGTCGCGGTCTTGCGTGGTTATTCTGATAGCTTTTGGGTCAACTCGATCCACGTTGACATCTGTATAGAGAATCGATTTAATCGAACAAAAAAAAAAGCTATCAAGTAGTAGTGTGTTACGTCACGGTCTTGTCTGGGACGGCGCTGCGTCATTCCTGTTTCAACCGCCGTAATTACCCAATAGTCAACGAGAAGGGACAGCCGGTGCGATGTCAACTTGAACCCACAGCGACGCATCATTCATCGACAACCAATAACATCTACGATGAACTATGTCTGTGGACACAGGTGGCACCTACCTACGATTGACGGGTAAGGTTCAAAAAACATTTAACATTTGAATCAACAACACATTCAGTTAATGCATCAGCCAGTTTTGCGGTTTACTACCTTTTTAGTTATTATCCCCATAATAAGTGAGACGTAAAGTTGTCTAAACGCGGAATATATTTCCTATTGATTGAATTGGATTTATTTGTTTATATATTTATTTAATAACGAATGTACACACAGGTTTCAATTATAAGAATAAAAGTATAAAAAGTAGTTACTAAATGATGTACTGATACTGGTTATTACTAAAAGAAATCTCATTCAAATTATATATTGTTATACATAAGATAAATACTATAAACAAATGCTAATATACTTACGATGCTAATATATTGTGTTAAATATAAATATAAACTTCTTATCTACATATACATAGAATATCCATCATACATAAATATTGTTTAATGATTTTCTCTATCTTATTTTTCTGTGGTACTGACAATATTTAATATGAAGCTCTTATCATTACAGACGCAGCTAGAAAATGTATATATTTACTTAATATAAAATTAAACAGTACCCGATCCCCATTATAGAGCTAATTCCTCGATTCGCCCCGCAATGACGCCGCACCCCGGCGATGCGCGATACTGCACGCTCGGACGGGGCTAATGCGCGGGATTACTGCCTTTCAATACAAATTGTGGATAAACGATTCCTTTTATTTTACTTAGGGAGGTTGTAAGATTGAGAGCTTTAGATTCTGAGGAAACAAGAACTGAGTGTGTCGAATAGTTTAAAAGTAATTTTATAACTTATATTCTGTATGTTGTATGAGTTATTTAATAGATCGCACATTTTGTTTACTTCCGCAATCATACTTTAATAGTGTAACCTCATCCCCTATACGTATAATGTACAATGAATGGCTGGATATAGGCACCCGTGGTTTCACTAGAACATTAGTGATAATTGCAGCTAAGTTTATGACTCAAAGTTCTATATAGGTGGCACAATTTGATGCGCTCTAGACCTGCTTTGCGATGTGCCCACTTAGCCCCATATTGTATGCATAAAGGGTTTAAAGCAGGATGTAGATCCTGTTTTAAGTACCTTAAGTAGTTACAATATGTTACGCTCTAAAGCTTATATGCAATCATTTTTGCTTATTGAGAAGGCAAGGTAAGGGGCTCGACCCAGGTACCAGGAAGAAGACTAAGTTTATAGAAATTAAATGAATTAAATGGATCATCCATTAGTGTCCCGTCGTCCCTCTGGAACCAGTCTCCATACAGACCGATGACTATAGGTGGACCAAATGAAATGAAATATTTATTTCTCAACATCCTCAACATTCTCAATTACTTGTTCTTATTGATGTCAAATAAAACATGACTCTACCACCAGTTCGAACAAACCTTCGTGAAGAAGAACTGGCAACAAACTTCGCGAGTATATTTATTTTTTTCAAAATAAATTTACAGAGTCTCTTTATGTCTATACAAAGTTATTTTTATCTGCATCCGTTAGCTCGGAAAGTCTCCCTCCCCCAAGTATCCAAACGACGAACACCCTCAAACGGCACCCGTTCACGAGTTAACGCGGGCTCCAGCCATCGCCCTCCTCACCCATATTAGAGGGAAGTGAGCGACCCGTCACCCGACGCTACCATAAGAAAATATTATAATTAAAAATTTTATAAGTTTCCAAGACAGTTAGTGGTAAAGTTTCATTGTAAAGCTCTCGTCTGTAGCGATACTGCAGACGATCTTATTGTAACGTCCAATAACCACGTTTATGTGGTCGTGTTGCGGTCCAAGGAAAGAATCAGCCAGTTACTGGAACATAGACAATTCCAACTGAAGACTACGGCCGGCAACTAACTAATATTAATAACGAACCAACTACAACTAACTGATAACTGTTTTAAATTATCGCGGTTATTTTGACTATAATCGATTCGATTTTTATTTCGCGCGTCCGATATTTCGTTGCTGTTGCAAGCACCATGATTGCGGACAGTCCGCGAAAATCGTGATAAGAATCCCGTAAATTCATTAAATCATACAACTAACTGACCTAACCAAATCTATAGGTGCGACTTACCATCATCGCGTGTTCGAACGCCAGCGATAAAATAGTTAAAACAGTAAACTAGAAGTTACCGAACCTGCCTATGAAGATTTTGAATAGTTACTCGTTAACACAACGTTTTTGGCAATATCGACGTTATTAATAAACTGAGGTCCAAAATTTTATAGCTCTTTAAATGTTCTCTTAATTTATAAGACATGGTATAAATATTTTAATGAATAGGTGAGGACGATCTAAATCTTTGGCAACCAGTTGTAACTTACCAAAGTACCTGGTTAGACAGTCACTGGGAATTAATTAAGATAATTAGATATGCTAATTTTGGTATCAATGAACAGCCGACACGTAGTTTATGTGATTTTTGATAATTTTCTTAAATAGGTAGCTGTGGTGGCGTGGGCGGCTTGGGTGACGTGGGCGGCCATCTTGGAGCATTAAGCCGCTTTTGATAGTAGATAGATGGAAAGATAGTCTAGATTATTTGTTCAATATAAGCTTTGTAGTTTTGACATTTATTTGACAGAATTGGAAAAATAAATTAAGAAATACTGTAAACGTTTATGAGAAATACAAGGCAATTGGCAAAAACTTCAAAATATTAGCCACGCTAAACGGAATTGATAGTAAATGTGGGTACTTAGTTATAGTTTTCCGATCGGGTGTTTTTCTACTTAACTTCTGACGTACGAATGACAAGTTTGTAAGGATTTTCACGTGTATTTATTTATAATTTGATTCAAAAGTGGATTTTCCTTAGGTAATAATATTAAATGTGCGATGAAAATTCAGAGAGTGTTGAAATTGGAAAGGTTGTCTTATCGCAACGCGATATTGTACAACCACTTTTCATAGACGAGCATTCGCGTTGGTTTGCCGAACGGCAATGCCGGCCTGAACCAACCACTGCACATACTCGGCAGGTGCCGATCGTCAGTCCATTCGCGCTTGATACATTTGGCGCTTCTCGCCAAAACCTGAATGCACTTGGCCGGCTCTTGTTCTGACCGTTTATCTACACAGTCTTCGACTTTGCAGGCCAGCCGATTGATGCCGTCCCCATGTGGGTCCTTTTTCCCTCCTTATTCCCTCTAATATGGTTGAGGAGGGCGCTGGCTGGATCCCGCGTTAACTCGTGAACGGGTGCCGTTCGTCGTTTGGATACTTAGGGGGAGGGAGACTTGCCGAGCTAACAGATGCAGATAAAAATAATTTTGTAAAGACATAAAGAGACTCTGTCAATTTATTTTGAAAAAAATATACCCGTGAAGTTTTTTGCCAGTTCTTCTTCACGAAGGTTTTTGCGAACTGCTGGTAGAGTCATGTTTTATTTGACGTCAATAAGAACAAGTAATTGTCAATGTTGAGAAATAAATATTTGAATTTAAATTTGAAATGTGTTAAACCAAGCCTCTCTTATCACGTAAACTCCCTACCTCCACGCTTGCCTCATTAGCTCCTAATTCTTGAACGTACATGAACTATTCAACAATTAGTATCTTATTTAATTAGTTCTCAACATCGACCAGGAGAGCTTAAAAGCTAAGCTGCTTGTAAACTTAAAAGCTGGTAGTATTGGAAGCTATAAAGCTGCGTCGGGAGCTTCTGATCACCAATTAAGCTTGGCGTTGCATTTTTATGCTAAGTAGCAGTTACTGGGTGGTCCGACTGCCAAGCAAGTTATGCTAGCCTGGTAGCTTAGCAGATGTTTGTATTTACTTACTGGAGTTATTTTGTTTAATTAGTTTACAATTAATGTGCGATGCAAACACATTTATTATATATTACACATTTAATTATACACATTTAATATTACAAATTATTTTTAAACAATCAATTGGAATATTTGTAAGGAGTATTCATAGTTCACGACTTGTCATGATGCGAAATGTTTCTGTTTTATTTTCTCGATTGGACACTCTATGTGTTTTTTTTATAATAAGCCGAATCTTACGCAAGGATCTGGTAATTATTGAGGTGAAATCACTGTGAAATAAATCCTTGCATTAAGTATATTACAGTAGGTGGGTACATTTAATTCGGCTTAGTTTCCCCTCAGTTCTCTGTAAGGTCTCCAAATGGACAAGCTTTGCTTATTTTCATAGCACACTATTATTGTTTTCATTAGGATTGTAATTTGACACAAAATGTACGTATGAGTGGACTTTTGTTTCATGTAATCATCTTTTGAATGCTAAGGCTCATGGGCTATCAAAAGCAGTGCCATTTGCATTAAGGTACTCATTTTATTTATTAGTGTTTTATTCCTGATAAGCTAATTGAGCACAAGATGATTTCAGGGTGCATGATTTCATCAATAATTGTTTTTATGAATTAATTGTACATCAGTATTTTGATTGGTACCAGAAATCATAAGTAACAGATCGCTCCAATGATTTACTTACAAATTTCGTTGTAACGCATTAAGCTATCTACTCGAACATATGATACGTTTACGCAATGTAAGACGCTTAAGTAGATGTATATATGATACGCACACATATTATGTATAGGTACATATGTTTTACACACAGATGTTGGGGTACCATTTCGTCGAGTAATTAGATTTAAAAGTCAGTCAAGCTTAACACTTCAATGTAAAAAACTATGATATATTTACATACAAGCCGTCCCCATGTCCAACCGCTAATCAGTATTCTAAAATTGTTTTCAAAATAGCCCCGCCTGTTTGACGAGTTGCCAAATTATTGTAAAGAAAACTCGCCGGCCAATAGGAAAGCTGCGTCACTGACGGCCTAGATTGCGCCGACCAATCACAGCTCCGCGCGGACTTGCCCACGCGCATGTTTTTGTTTTGCAATGTGATAATTGCCTCTTTGTTACGCGTTGAAAAATGTTGCTGATAACTGAGAACTGGATATTGTATTACTAGTGCCTAATTAGTGTAGGTTTTGTTTGTAGGCAGCACCTACAGCGTAGTGTCTTGTGGAGGTGTTTTGATCGCTGGTTGTGGATTCGATTGTTTTTTTACAACTCAAGTCGTATAGTCGGCACCGACCTGTCACACACCACTACAAACAAGGATAATATAACTGCGGAGGTGAGGTGCAATACGCAACTCTATCAATACCAATATTTATACAACAAATCCCAGACACACACACTAACTGTATGGCTCCAAAGTAAGCAGAGCTTGTGTTATGGATGACCACACAGCGAACTGGGGAGAACCCAGGATAAAGGTACCTACATATATAAATATGACCCGAGAACAAACATCTGCGTTCATCACACAAATGAATGCCCCGGCAGGGCTACTGACTACTTCGCTACTCGGCCGTCAAGAATACGATGTTAATATTATGTAACTATATTATGTTTAATAAAGCAACTTGAAATAAATTACCTTTATATAACAGATCAAGTTATAAGTGGTACGCGACCATTAGTTCCTAGGAATACGACGAGCCTACGAATTAGGTTCAGACTAATTTAGACCTTTGAAACGACCATTTTTAATTTTATTCTATTCACAAGACCTTGAATTATTTTCCAACCTTGGAAACCCGAGCAAAAAGGGATTTTGTGAAACGATTCAAGTACCTTTTCATTTTGGTGTTCTTAGAACTGGAGTCATCTAAATGACACGGAGCAGAAATTTCTCCGAAATTAGAACTAAAATTGTAGGATTCATTTTATTTTTAAAAAACATCCTTGGGATGGCCTCTAAAATATGTAATAAATTACCAAAAACTATTTAAAATGTAACTAATTTTGACAAATCCAATATAAATTAAAATAATTTCTATCAAATAAATGCTATTATAGAACATATGAATACTTAAATGACAAATGTATAAATTGAGTAAATTGTAATTTTAAACGTAAACCTTGTACACGCCGCAATGGCAGAGTACGGCTGTGCTATTACTTGTGTGACATCTTACATTTTACCTTAGACGTGCAATAAATGATTTGAATTTGAATTGTTACGAGTATATAAAGACAGCAGTAAGTTTTCCAAAGAATCTTCAACAAATATATGAAACAAAACCAGCAAATTATTTCCAGAGCAAGTAGATGATACAGTTTAGCATGAACACTTTTAAAATGCATCCACATAAAATCACTAACGGGAGAGAAAGTAATTAAGAGAAATGAGAGAGAAAATTGTTTAAGTACTAATTTAGTAATTAAACTCTCTTCCACAATGACCAAATCTAAAAGCTACCTAACTAAAATGAAATTATTATGATAGTTGAATTTACCAAGTTATTCGTTTTATAGTTGGTGTGTTGCCAGCCCTGACGAGCCAGCATTAAGCCAGGGCTGCCAAAACTCAGGTGCGCTGCAGATATTACGCTGCTTTCAAATTGATAACATGGCTCTAGAGTTTATAGAATACACATTAACATGTTAGAGTCGTTATGAAGTTAAAGTATATGGTTTATACATAAGAATCACCTTTTCATTATAAACTTCTGGGGTGAAAAACAACTTGTATATCCACATACAAAAATGCTGAATATTTTAACCAAAGGCAGCAAAGCGTGTTGTGCTTATTCATTTCGTAACTTTGCCACAGAAGGTTCGCCGCCATCTACGCCACTCAACGTTTACCCAACGCTATTTTATATATTCGAAATGCCGAATAATTATTAATATTAATAATATAAAGTAATAATAATTTATTTTACAAATAACTTTTAATTTTAAAAGATAAAATTTTCCTGATGTTATTGTAAGACATGCGTCCTGAAATAGTGTTGTGCGATCTGTTATCGATGTATAGTACAAATAATAGAGGTAATTATAGTCACATGTGATTAAAAATTGAATTTTTACGATAATGTGCCGAATAAATAAATAAATATTAGAAATGTTAAAAGTATAAATATAAGTAGGAAATAACTTCGCCACAATTTGAAAAAAAATTTCCAGAATGAGAGATTAACTTTTAAAATCATATCGTTTATTAGTATATCTGACCCTTCCGGCCGGACCTGGCTGGAAGCGGCAGCGTTCCCCTGCATGAAGTTATAAAGCCATCGCTAGTATCGTATCAGAAACGAATCGCTGTTTAAAAGCGTCGGAGCACTTTCGTCTCATGCCTGTACGTATGTCGTATTCATATACTAAAATAACGATATTTAAATAGATAATGAGATAAACAATTTTACGACATTTTTAATGCGAATAAATTAAAGTTACAAGTAGAGTAGATTCACACGTTGTTTCCTGCAGAAGTTGTTTATCGTCTTGTTTTATTAGGTTGTGTTAGATTCGTCACATTAGAGGCGCTAATCTAAGTTAATCTTATCTTCTTCTCTTAATTATATCCGACTTGAATATATTTGGAATTAAGTAGCAAAATTAATTGTGTTGTAAATTGTGTCCGTCCGTTTGCAGTAAGCTTTAAAACACAATTTATTTTATTAATTTTGTTGATTAATTTTAAGAATTTAAATATCGTTGAAAGAAAATATACTATTACGATAGGAGCGTTAATATTAGTATATACAAAAGGAATTCAAATTAAAAAACATACGAATTTATTCAATTAGTGTTTCTCCATCGGGCATTCTAAGAGAGTGTTGGAGAAAACGGGGTAATTATTTTACTGTACTTATTAGTATTACTTAAAGTTTTAATACCTCTTTATGATCTGCCATATTTTGCATTATTTTGAATCAAAAAAGTCGTTCACACGAAATAATTGAAAAGTTCTCGTCACTTCTAGGACGATAGCTCTACGTTTAAATTGAAACGTTACACATTTTGAGAGACAGCCCGCCGTCGAGAGGTCTGCGCTCCAACCTGCTTGACGGCGCATTGTGCTGTTTCAAAGATAGGGTAAAGCTTTTGGTATCGAAATATAGGCTTAATAGTTTGAATTTAATTCAGGAATATAATTGTATTTTTAGCAGGTTATTCTTACGTGTATCGTGATTTCTAGGGTGAATTAATTGATAAATTAATTGATTTATAGACTGACTTACTCTTCAATCTTCCTTAGGGTTAATTAAGTTTTATTTAAGTTTAATTATTAGCCTTATAAAAGTATTAAAAGTGATCACTGCGAATACTTTACTTTTATTTTACTTACTATTAAACACATTTTGCAAAACAATAACAATTTTTATAAAATAATTTATCTGTTCCATGCGATTAAAATGGTCCTTCCAAACATGCTTACTACGCTGTTATTTAATTTCACGACTAATATTATTTTATAACCCTGATAAATAGAAATGCGAGTCAATGCAATCACAAGCTAGGCATTTGGTTTTACATCTCCAATTGGAAACATTTAATTAATTATAAAAGCAGATCATTCATTAATTTTAAGATAAATAGTGACTTTGAGGCTAAGAGCTACAATGTATTGCTACAAGGTGGACGCCATACCCAGTTCACTGTTGCAATCTTGTAGTCAGTGACATGATGCTGCTGTTGCAGAAATTACAAGACTTCTGATAAAAAAAACTGCGAATAGAATTCCTCTCTTGATATCAATTCTAGACTACCTAACACTAAGACTTGAACTCGACAACTACCGGCAAACTAGACGCGTCTTTACGTTTGTTCATTATATTTACTTCTGTATTATACGCCTGTATTTACCTGTCTAAACATCGTACTCACAGACGACAAACGGCTACTTAGGGCGGACTTTATTATAGATTTTGGTCCGCAAATATAGATTTAGATAAAGTACAATGAATACATACACATTTTGACGTGTCTAAGCTTTATTTTATATTTTATTTTAGGGAAACTTACAGCTATGTTGGTGCCATAAGTTTGTGTGAATTAACTACTCGTATAAAATATTAAATTACTTTTTAATATTTATTAAAACGAGTATAATTATTTAAAAAAAATAACAAAAATTCAGAAAATTTGTATGGGTACATACCCATTTTTTGCCATTTCTGAACTGTTACAAAACAAATCGATGTCCAACTCTGTTACAGGTTTCACAAGCCCTCAGTAAATACGAATTTTGCCTGTAATTCTAAGTGACAATAGACGCAAATAGGTTTGATATTTTACTAAGAAGTTCATCAAGAAGTCCACCACATTATGCGCAATCTTTAACAGCAGAGACAAGTCTACCATTTTCCTTCTGAAGTGCAATCAAGAGCAAAATGTGGTGTCGCCTGCAGCACTTTACATAATCCTTAGCATTGGATAATATCATATAATATGTATGCTCATTATTATGAGCAATAATCATAATTGAGCAGTACTTATTTCTCATCGCTAGTTTTGTATTGGGTGCAAAAGTCTAAACAGCTTAGTCAGTATGTAACTAGCTGGTTGAATCACACCAACACTTACATCTATAAATCTACATTACACACAACACAGCATAATTAACCACAGTTTGTATAGATAATATTTCGCCTGTGAATAGCTGAATACATAAGTCGTACGTTATTGCTAAATCAATAAACCGTGTTGGTATCAAAACGCAACGCCGCCGTTTGGACGTGGAACGAATGAGTGAACAAATGTTTTCAATCGATTGAAGCTGTCGCTATAATCGCTGACCATTGTCTTGCCGAGTCCTCGTTTAGTTGCTGATTGATTGTATTTTATTGAAGTCTGTCAAATGTATAACCTAACTATGAGCAGAAAGATATTTATTTTATGCTTGTTTATTCATGGTAACTCTCATTTCATCGGATGGGTTATCCAAGCTAGTCTAGCTTTTAATTATTTGGATGACAAATAGTTGGTTTTTCAGTATCAATGAGAGGCAAATAAATTAACCAGTTTCACAAAGTACTTTGGTTTTTACTCCTGTGAAACGAACTGAGTCTAAATAGACTTGATCTCGGATGCCCTGACATCAGTAGTAACGGCCGAGTAGCGTAGTGGTTAGTACCCTGTCTCATAAGCCAGAGGTCCCAGGTTCGAGTCCTGGCTGTGGTATTCATTTGTGTGATGATCACAGATGTTTGTTCTCGGGTCATGGTTTTAGATATTTATATATGTATGTTTATTCTGCCCCCCCCCCAGTTCGCTGTATGGTCTTCCGTAAAACAAGCTCTTCTTATTTTGGGGTCATACAGTTTGTGTGATTGTCTGGGGATTTATTATTATTATTATTAAGAGAGTTGTATCGTTAAAAATTCAAGTACAGATTTATCAGGTGTGTGACGTATTGCGTGTTGACATAGGTAGATACTGTCCGGGAACTATATTATGAAAAATATTGGAGATATGAGTTTTAACGATACAATTGTTTACTTAAGTTTCGTAGGAAATCTTTTTAAAGGAAGGGTTTATTCAAATTCACAAATGTAGGTCGTTTACATTTTATGTTAATCGCATTATTAATCCAATGGTAGAATTGATTAGTACTGATTAAAATAAAACGTAGACTAAATAAATAGTTTTTGTTAACAGTAAAAAAAATATTCGTGCTTTGGGTGAATTTTAACGTGAAAATATCCCTTGAAAAGTAATTAAAACCAGGTACAATATTTCTCCAAAATTTATACTTAAAACATTCTAGATTTATACTTATAAACGAACAGGCAGATCTCTCATTAGAAACATTAAATCCCAACTATCGACAAAAGCCACAACACTAGAAATCAACTAACATTAATAGGGTCATGTACACAATTCCACCGACAGCACTGGCTGCTAATATCGATTGTCCACGTTCCCTAGAGTGACTACCCTAATTGCTTCACATTTAGATCAAATTTGAACCTTATAGACTTGGTAATACAGGTCAGGGAATTGTCATTGGTCAATTGCATAGTTTAGTGAATGCTTATGCTGGGATTATGACGTCGCTGCTAATAGTAACAGTATTGAGCGGGAGTTTGTGTGTACTAACTAACAGTTTTGTAATGTCAATGGATTTGATTGTTAACTTGAGAGCAGTTAACAAAATTAAGTTTGTAAAATTATTTAAAGACTTCAGCCCTCAAAAATATAGTTATAAAGAAATTAGTTAATGGTACATTTATGTGTGTAATAGGCAGTAGCTCTGTTAAGGAAATGGGTGGTCGTGGAATCCTATCCGGATAAGATAGTAAACGAGTGAAAGAGAAATAAATATATTATTTTGGGTTTTTTCTTCTTTTTTCTTCAATTAAGATTAAAATTACGATTATTTCTTATAATGTTTCTAAATGCGCTTAATTTGTCTAGGAAGGCAAACGCCTTTCTGTCATTCACTAAAATAAATACATTTATTAACATCATATATAAAATTCACCCAAACATTTTCTCAAATACAATTACTTCTATACCCCAAAGAAAAGGTAAATATAAATATTCAATTTTCTATTTCAACAGACTGTCAATAGGTAGTCACATTCACAATGCAACACAATACAATACAACATACAGTGTCGCTTTCCAATTGTATCCCTCGAAAGCCTTCGTGTTCTGTAGTAAATCGAAAAAACATTATTTTGCTGACTCTACTAAATGCAAATCTGATATTGAACCTTACTAGATAGTAAATAGGGGTAGTTGTCGTATATTTTGTTTCGTTTCCAGTTTATGCCCGGGGCAGTGTAGCGATGTTTTGAGATCAAAGCTCTGTTGACTGCAGGAGGGGAGGGGGGAGTATATATTTATTTATTATTTGTTCAATTGTGATATGTTTTCAAGTGGATAAGGATTGGAGTAACAGTTTGTGAATAGACGCATATTTTAGCTAAGCAATCTTGTGAACGACCCAGAACCCGCTGTTCTTTGATACACCAAATCATAAAACTACTATTTTGTATTCAATTAACTATGCCGTTGAAAGGAAATACGTAACCTAGAATTGCGATAATATTTTAGAATCTTAATTTATATAAACAAAAATGGAAACCGTTTTTGTCTGCAATGTCAATTGTTTTATTAACACGAAACTTACAGTATATAAATAAACATTAAATGAACCAAACTCTCTTTCGTACTTATGATACTTTTCCATTAGCAAGCAAATTGAATTTTTCTTGGTCAGCACACGAAAGGAAGCGCCTTCGAATCACAGGAAATTTCGTAATTGACGTTACAAAACCGTCAATACGTCATCCCTTTACTATGAAATATCTCTACAAATTTACAAAATCGTTGACATATTCCGCGTTTTCGACGATAAAGCTGTTAAAATTAATTGGAACTCGAGCAAATCCGGACGCATCTAGTACTCCGTGTATAATCCGCTGCCGACATAAAGGCACAATTAGACTAAACCTAGCTTCGATATGTTACATTGCAAAGCTCATTGTATCATTGTTGCTTTGTCTCTGTTTGTCCTGTGCGGATTGGTACGGTTGTCTCGCTCTGGGTTAATGCGCAATCAATAATAATTATCTTCGGGTTTGTTAGCAAGTGGATGCATTGTTGGGTTCGGGTGAGGACCTCGTGAGGAGCGGAGTGGGGTATTCAGAGGAATTTTCTTACGGAGATTCCAGTATTTGCTAGAGATTTATGTAACCATCTAGTTTCTTAGATCTAAGAGTACTTGAAGTAAGTGCCTCTGGTTATCATGAACATAATTGTTTTTTATTACAAAGTTTCGAGTTTGGTTCAATCCCAGACATTGCCATCCAATAATAGCTAAATAGAAAACTATAAATAATTTAAGATTTTAATGAAAATGGTTAGGAATCGCGCCATCAGGACATTATCAGATGCAATATTACTGGTGAACACAATGCCAACGTTAATTAGTTATGGAGCCCTAAAATATAAATAATATCATTTTTTTTTTATTCTTTATTTTGGAAGGGCTTTTGTACTTAACATGTCAGCCCTATTGTATGACACAGTTGAGTAAACTCATTGAAAAATAAAAAAATAATAATAATAATAAATAAAATAATATCATGTTTAAGAAAATTTATTGGGTATTGCGATTTTCACGTAGTGCTAAATAAGATAAAAAATTATTGTACTTTCGTTCTCAAGTTGATGGGTGCAATCAAAATAGAATATGTTATATACATGGTGGAGGGGGGGGGGGTATGTACACCATCAACAGTTTATTGGTTGTGACTGTGGAGCTGAAAAACGAACTTTGGCTGATTTCACGTCCTTCATGAATAACCGCCTGCACGTAGGCCACATCAGCACTAACGCCAAAATTTGTGAAATCCAACATAGAAAGTCTATGACACGAGATAAGAAAAAATATGTAATGCAAACTGGTTTTAGGAAAAGTTTTCATAACTTAAATTATAGTACTTAGTAAAACACTTCTGAACCGGGTTTCATCGCGTTTAGTTATATCGTTACATTTTAACTCGACGTTTCGGTGCCTTTACAGACACCGTGGTCACCAGTGTTTTGTTTAATATAATGAATCCTGAAAACCTAAGGAAATATTACAGTACTTAGTTTGAAATAAAAATACTTTACAAATAAGTTTGTTTCAACATTCTTCTTTATAAAATGGAACGCCTGGGCCACTAAGACCGGTGGTAGACAAGATAAATAAGAACTGTCTTTAAAACCGCTTCCGCTCCGCTCATGACCAAACCCCGAGCCGCACACATACAATATGACAGCTAGTAAGTGTACGAGCGAGTCAAATGTCACAGGCGGATTAATTTGCGACGCAATTACACGTCGTGACGTGGAGTGATGGACGGCGGCGGGTGTTTGTTGGCTAGCATAGCGTTTATGATACTACTTTATGTATTACAGATAACTATGAACTACTAAACTATTATGTAGGAAATCATTATGGACAGGAAATACGTACGGCTGTTGGCTGGCCTTAGATATTTCACATCAAACGCGCTTTGACTGTGGGCACTCCGTTTAATTTGACAAGTTTACCTTAAGACATTCTCTATTTAAACGCTGTTAGTCCGGTAGCGCTAAGCTATTTTGGGGTCGTAACTTATGAAAAGTTTATACTTTTTTATTTTCTGCCAGTGGGTAGGTACAGATGTACTAAAAGAGCTTACTTTTTCATTTCGTGTCATCTCCTACGCTTGCGTTTTGAATAATTCTATGATTTGTTGCTTAATTAATTAAGTGAAGCCAAAGCTGCGGAAATATTTTTAAGCTTTTAAATAAAGGTCCATTGTGTCTAAGATAGCATACCTGTGAAGCGGCGTCATCACGGTGACGTGGAGCCGGTACACCTTCAGCAAGTTTTTCTTCGTTTGTTTTGTTTAAAACGGTTTGTTGGAAACAAAAATTGCAGAAAAAGGTTGAAAGAACAAAATCAAAAAAACTTTAAACGTCGTGAATTAATTTATCACAAAATATTCTAAGAAATAGATACCAATGCAATGATACAATTTAACATACATTTAAAAAGTTTTAATAGTATTTTACTGTTATTTACTAGAGTTGTTTAGCACGGGCCAGGTGAGCGGGCGACGTCGATCGACGTCGTACGATTGGTGTGCTAACACCCTAAGGTTATAAGGGGTCTCCTGTGGATTGAAATGGCACAAAATGCCCAAGAACATCGATTATTACTTCCTCATTATGATGTTAGTAAAAATTTCAACTCTTATTTCTTATATATTTCTTGTCTTCCGATATATTTTAACCAACAAAAAAAGGGTTTCCGGGCTTATAAACTTCGAAGTGTTTTATATACTTAAGTGTTTTCTATAATTGCTTTTCATAGTTTCTGTTTGAAAGCACCACAGACGTTTAAGCAGTCTTGATCAGATAACGCTACTAACCACATTTTATTACAGTAGTGATTGCAATCACCTCAATATTACATTAATGAAATTGCCAGTAAAGCGATAAACCCCCGCCATAAGTATCTCAATCAAAGTTTTATACTAAAACCGCGTTATATCATAAACGCTAATAATAAATATCGCTTAATTTTACGCCTTACTGGGGTAAGTCCTTAAGAATTTATTCCTAAAGCAAATATAAATTTAATAGCGAAATCAATAATATCGGCAAAGGGTCATTATGGATCATTTGGCGAATCAAGCGGCATTGTGGCGGTGCGGCGTTCGAGTCCGGGTTCATGGCGACTTTTAACAAGCTCGCACTTAACTACTGTTATTGTAAAGGGGATTTGACATTTGTGTTAAGGAAAAGTGCATAAAGTTAGATCTCAATGAACATTCTATATCACCTGGAATGTCGCCTATCTTTGAAAAATTGCAAGGTATGATGATGAAAGAATTCGTTATACCTACTCAGTTTAGCAGTTTGAGAGTACCAACGACAAAATAATAGGTCTTTACCTATGAAACTGCCGTTTTGCCGTACTGGCCATTTCAAATGAAAATTTTTTTTTTGACTGATAATTCTAATTTCAAATTAATTTTATTTGACAAACATGGAATTCTTTTTCTAAAATCGTCATTTGTTTAATAGTTAGTGTTTTGTTTTCAACGCATTCGACCATTTTTCGTCATCATGGATAAGTTAAAAATTCGAGTAATTATGGAGTATGAGTACCGTCGTGGCAGCAAAGCGGCACAAGCGGCACGCAACATCAACGACGTTTACGGAGCGAACACTACAAACGAACGCACCACCCGTTATTGGTTTATCCGCTTCCGTTCTGGAAATTTTGACCTGAAAAATGAACCCCGTGGTCGTCCGAAAACTTTGGTCGACAATGACGAATTAAAGGCAATTGTGGAAGCTGATGAAACTTAATCCACGGCTGAATTAGCAGCAGCTTTCGACGTTAGCATCAAAACAATATTGGTCCATTTGCGTCAAATTGGTAAGGTAAAAAAGCTTGACAAATGGGTACCCCACGAACTCAATGACCGCCAGCGCGAAGTACGTGTGGAGACGTGCCTTGCACTGCTCAGCAGGTATACAAATGAAGGAATTCTGAACCGCATTGTTACTTGTGACGAGAAATGGATCCTGTTTGACAATCGTAAGCGCTCAGCAAGTCGGTTGGACCCTGGTTCAGCACCCAAACAATGCCCTAAACGAAAACTTACCCCTAGAAAAGTGATGGTCACTGTTTGGTGGTCTAACGCGGGTGTAATTCATCACAGCTTCTTGCCAAACGGGACAAGCATTACTGCAGATGTGTACCGTGAAGAACTGAACACAATGATGGAGAAGCTCGCACGTCTCCAACCAGCTTTGGTCAATCGTTCGGCTCCACTGCTCCTGCACGACAACGCGCGACCTCATACTGCACAGCAGACGGTCTCCAAGCTACAAGAGTTGGGGTTGGAAGTTCTCCGTCATCCGCCGTACTCACCAGACCTTGCGCCTACAGACTTCTACTTTTTCCAGAATTTGGATAACATCTTGGCGGGAAAAAAATTCAATACCCGAGAGGCAGTACAAAATGCCTTTGAAGAATTTGTTGCCTCCCGTCCAGCTGATTTCTTCAAGAAAGGCATCAATAAGCTACCAATGCTTTGGCAAAGATGCATTGATTGCATGGGTGATTATTTTGATTAATAGAAATAAAAAATATATAAAAAAATTACGCTTCATTTATTTCGTGAAAAACGGCAATTTCATAGGTAAAGACCAAATAACAAAAAAAACAAACAAACATATTAGACCTTCATCATAACATTCGTGAGGCCGAACAATAACTGCAGCTAACACCATTAAATTCAATTAAAGCATTTCTGTCACGACGTTTATTGCTAGACATTATATGTGAAAGGGCCCTTACTTAAATTGGCGCGCCATCAATCGCCAGTAACACAGTGTGTTGGCGGCTTAACGTTTGTTTTATTGACCCACGCCTGGGACGACCCAACCACGGTTATAATGGCGGTATTATTATGCTTGAATGGACACTTTCCTTTTAATATTATTATGCGTAGTAAAGTAGTGGGGGTAATAATTTAATTAGGGTTGAAATGGTTCGTTTTATATGGTTAAGAGACGCTATATGCAAATAATTAAGTATCATTTATAATAGACACATTATGTAACTTTTATCTTTAAATATACCTGAATGAGCTTCTTTTCGGAAATTGTTTTAGCAAAATAAAGTTTCACTTAAAATAAAATACTTAATTAACAAATATACAAAAAATTTGCTAAATAATTACTTTAAATGTTAAAAAGCTCTGTAAGCACTGCACCGATGTTAGTGATGCAAGCTAGGCTGCATTTTACGATAAACATATTCACGGTATGAGGCGGTATGAGATTGTGTCAAATATTTTAGTTAATTTTAATTTTAATTTATTTAGGAAACAAACAATCCTTATACGAACTTAACATTAAAACTTATGATTTGATCATAGATCTGTGAAGTTTCCGTGCAAAAATGTTATAATAATAAAAGTTTTGTTTGTCGGTTTACATGTAATCGACAAGTAAAAAAAAATTGGAACCATTGAATTATGTATGTGTCCCAGAAGGGACATGGTTGTTGCTATGCGGGTGAAACCGCGGAAAATGACAGGCTTTCTACAAGCTTGTTGTCAATACAACACGTTTAAGTACTACTACACCAATTCAACACATACCTTTCACACACATATCAAATTAATTAACAGCCATAATCATTTACAGAGCACTTGATATAATACCCATTTGATTTTAGCTGGATACATGATAACAATTATATTAATTAATATTGCGAAATGATCGGTGTAGCTGAACAAGTTAATTAAGTGCGACGCCATGTTGTGGATGGATTACGAGGTTGTGAGGATACTAGTTTGTGTCCGCGACTTCGGCTACTTCAACTCCCATTTGCGGATAATATCTTGGGGAAAATTATATCCTGTATGGAAATATTTATGGAGTTTCATTTAAGCGGTTTATCGTCTTGTGTAACGAACGTCCAGAGATTCATAGGATCCTTTACATATACTACTAGTTTGCTGTTGACGGAAATAAAACTACAACAATTTAGTATATTTTTAGGCATACATAGGCCCGCGCGCATTGAGCTATCTATACCTATAAGGCATTCAAGGGAGTTCAATACTGTGATTGGTATTATCTAAGGTGTAATAAAATGGCTGCACGTAATAAAATACTATCATTTTAAAAAGACGATGCTTAATGATACAAATGCAATTAAAAACATAATCCTGTTACGAGCATACAACAAAACTTCAAACTATCGACAACAACATCGCGGCTCATCCCTAGCCCCGGGGGCTCGAGTCGATCAGTCGGTAATTAACTGCGAGCCAACCGACTCACTGCGTGCTTATGTTCCGATAGCTGTAATAATAATAGTTGGCCGTCGGCCTGCCAGGGACGCAGGGATGCTGTATTCTGTGTTATTGAGGATTGATTTGATTTCTGTTTCAGTGGAACAATATAGTGTAAAATGTTCGTAAGTAACATTTTAGGTACTGTGCGGGAGCGGTGCAAGACACCGTGCAGCGTAGTTATGTTGTTGAACACCTGAAGAGAAACTGAATGTTTACTCCACTGTCGACATTTTGATTTAAGATAACGAGCCCCAGCTATTTTGTATGTGGGTGTCAAAAACGATTCTTAATCGTGTACATAATACTATTTAATCATCTTTAAGTCAATCATCGATATACGTTAAATTAGATATCATTGAATTCCCCCCTTTTTTATAAATCTTACGAATTACTTTCACACTAACAGATCATTGTTTTTCTATTCCAGGTGAAAATATGGTTCCAAAATCGAAGAACGAAATGGAAAAAAAAGGACAACATAACCAACGCCGAGGTCGCAGAATTCAAGCAACAGAACAAATCCCCCACCGACAGGAAGCCAGAGGACCCCGTCAAGGAGGACCCCCTCGCCCTGGACATGTCCAAGAAAACCTGCAACAAAATACTCAGCGAAAAACTTAGAAACACCAAACAAATTATAGCCCAAAACATATCGCCGAAACCGAGGAAAGTCGAAAAAGGCGTTGTATTAGAAACCATTTGTGATGTTAATGATATAGAAAGTAGAATATCGATAACTAAGATTACTAATAAACTATCGAATACGGACATCACTGGTGACGTCACTAAAGTCTCGGTCAAAAGTTTTAGTCCAGAGGAAGTTAAAGAACTCCAGTTAGATCAGTTATCCAGGGATGTCGAAATGTGAACTCAATCTTATTTTGGATCTTTTGAAATTAGTGCGTTTCAGTATTGTTTTTTTTTATTAATAATCATTTTCGATTACTTAGGTAAACAGTTCTTGTGCGATCTGATTGTTGTATTCTTGTAGTTACAAATCTGAAGTTATGTCATAATTAACGATCCTGAAAAACCTATATCAGATACTGTGTAAATATCGATGAAAACAATAGGCATATTACATTTTGATTTGCAAAAGCTCTCCTGTCCCAATAATTACATGTGTATTATTGTAAGCTCTAATAATTTATTAGATGCGGTCAAGTATAGTAAAAATATCAGTATTGTATTGAATATTGAATTCTAATAAATCCGATTCAAAACGAAGCGATGTTAAATTTTATTGCAAAAGTACGGCCGTTAGCGACATACATAGCAACACGTGCATATTGAAAACATTTTTATTTAAACTAAAACAAAGATTTGATCACCTCTTAATTGGATTTATTGGATCGTTTACAGTACAGTTTTGTACATACCAATTTTGAATAACTATCAATGAACAACATTTTATTTACAATGTTCTTTTTCGACAAATAAGTGCAATATATACTTAATAGTTCATAGATGTAAGTAGCATTTTATGTTTTAACTTTATCTCAAGTCCTCGAAATATTCCGTTACTAGGATGTCTGGCATAGCTGTAATAACGTAGGTATTTTTTGCATTTCAAAGAGTGTTGAGTTTGAATTTTATTAATATTCGTACTAAAACGTAAAAGTGGGATTGCCTGAACTCAGATCAAAAGTCGTCTTTATTAAGAACCACCCTTGCTTTAATGCCTGTAGATTAATTCTCGATTTTACTAAATATTTTAAGCGTTAATTAAAGACTCCCTGCGTGGTGCCGAAGTTATACTATTTCGAGAATAGTTAAACAAGCTTCATTACTTTGTGGTTGTATTCAAGACATAGACAAATGTAAATACGTAAATTATAATATTTGTGTGATCGCTTCAATTTGCGTTTTGACTATTAAACTTAGTTCTTTGTTTTGTAAGATGTATGTATCTGTGAACATAAAAGGTAGACAATAAATAACCTTTTATTAAGAAAAAAGAGCCTTTTTATTTTTATTTTATGCTTGTAAAAACAAACTCTCGATAAAAAAAATATAGATTGTTTACCAAAGTATTCATCAAAAGCGGTCCAGTGAGCGCAATTCCGCATAAGACTCAATCTTTTAATGTAATTTAATACCTAACTTAGGCTCAGTTGCAGAGACCTAAGTTAATACTTAGCTAATACTCAGAATCAGCTCACTTAGCGGGCCTCGTAGGCGGTGTCTACATCTGGAATCACTAGCAACATGGGTATATTGGAATTGCTCACTTCGCTGCACCGCCATTAAAATAGAACCTAAAACATGAAAGTGTTGGGACTAGACTATTAGGACTGTTGTATATTATATTAAGCAGAGAATCTAATGCAGATAAACCCAGGATATTTGTAAAAGGATTTTTATTAAATTTATTTACTTATGAAAAGCTTATAATCAACTGGCATTAATGTTTATAAACAAATAAGACATAAAATAAAAACTTGACACTGGCAAATACTTATGAAAGAGTGGTGCCAAACATGAAGAAAAAAAAAAAATAAGACATACAACCGTTGCTATATAAAAGTAAATTTGACATGGTTCTATTGATGTCCAGTCTCGCTTGGCTAACAAGTATATTGATAAATAGGTGTGAATGTCACATTAATTATGTATATTCAATAGAAAGGCCCTTTTTTCTGAATCGTACTTTGTTACTACCCACGATATTCTACTTCAGCTTAGATAGCGGAGACTCGAGCAGTTCAGAAACTCAATAACTCTCCTGCGCTAGAAGTTTTCAAGACCGTCATATTTTTGGGATATCTTTGGAATAGTGAAGTCAGTAGTGAAGTCAGTTTTGATGACAAATTAAATAGTTTTCCATATAAAGCATATTTTCTTTTATTTATTACAGTATTTCCACAAAACTTTTCATATTTCCACTGCATCAGCCGTACACAATTAGCCAAAGGAGGGGTTTTAAATAATTAATAGGCCATCAAGCTCAACTATTGCGGGATGGCAGACTAAATACAGGGTGTAAAATATAGGAATCATAATACTTAAGGGTTAGTAAGTATACCATTGTTAGAATATACTGTAAAAGAATTGGGGTTGTAGGGGCTGGTTAAGTCTTCCATAATGTTTTATTTCAATTTTTTTACTCAACTTCTTAGACAACCCTAAGTGGTTTTCATATCTACCTACGCATGAATCATAGTACTTAAGGGTCAGTAAGTATACCATTGTTAGAATATACCGTAAAAGAATTGGAGTTATTGGGGCTGGTTAAAACTTTCACACATTTCAATTTTTTTACTTAAACATCTTTATCAGCCCTAAGTGGTTGGACCCAAGCTACCTAACACCGTAGCGAGCGCCGCGCCCCACGTATAATATTATGGTATAAAAACCACTTAGGGCTGTCAAAGATGTTGAAGTAAAAAATGGACATAAAAAATTATGGAAGTCTTAACCAGCCCCTATAACTCCAATTCTTTTACAGTATATTCTAACAATGGTATATTTACTGACTCTTAAGTATTATGCTTCCTGTTATACCCTGTATATATGTATACAACCTACAAAATAACTTCTTGGGAATGTACCTGCTCAGGTAGCTTGTAGCCTTAACAATAATATTTTTCATTAATTTCATTCTAACCCTGACACAGCCGGCACACGGCACGAGGCATCACCTGATGGCGAGTGGCTTCGTGCCCTTAGACATCATCAATCGTAGAGCCGATCAATGATGCTGCAGGCCTAAGTCGTTTGGCCTACGTTCCAGTCAATTCTCTGGCTGTAATTAGTACTGCCCCAAGCATATTAAAATAAGTCAATCTGTCTTTGTAAGACCTTAATATTCGATGGAGATTGTATCTGAAACAAATAATTTTAAAACAATTTTTTTGCAATCTCTCTATACCATTACAATGTACCTTGTAAAAGGGAGACCAAATAACCGCACAATACTTTGAAATAGAACGTACGAGCGTATTAAACAAATCTATGAAACTCCGAGGATTTTTGAAAGGTTTTGTTATACGACTAATAAAACCAAGAGTTTTTGTACATCTATTAGTGACATAGCTGTAATTGTCATGAAAAGTCAATTTATCATCAAATAATACGCCTAAATCTTTTGCAATGATTCTACGCTCTAAACATTGAACATGACGCTCTAAACATTGATCACATAAATGATAATTAAATTTTACTTTGTTAATCTTTTTGGTAAACGAAATAACAAAACATTTTTGCACATTTAAAACCATACAGTTAGTAATACACCACTCCTGAATAGTATCCAGATCATGTTGTAAATCAATGGCTTCCTTGACGGAGGTTATCATATTAAACACTTTCAAATCATCGGCATATAATAAGTACTGTATTGTAGTGTGTTTGTCTAGGGGATTTATTACTAATTTATTACTAATTATTATTTATTATTACTACCCCAGACGTGATCGTAACAAAATAAACTCTATTACTAATGTGACAAATATATTTTGGATCGTGAACGAAGTGGAGTTCCTATCTCTAACAAAAGTTTTGCTACGCCCAGACCAGCTAAAAGTTAATGAGCAAAAAAACAGAGTTTAATTGTATGGGTGTAATGCTGACATTGTAAAAACAACCATTGTATCTGTCCATTAAATTACCTATTTTATTCCGTTAAGTATGTATGCACATAGGAAGGTAGATGAATAGGCCAGCCCATCTAACTGCCCATATAGTCTTAACATGTAACAACACAAATGTTTTAGAAAAAAATAACTAACGCCATCTAGTATTCTATAATCACATTGTTATACATTTTCAACTGCTGCCATCTAGGATTCGTACCTTATACTAAAACTTATACTCAGTTTTTGATGGCAAAGTACTAGTCTCGATGATAACAGTTTTTTTACTCATATAAGTTCACGGTAAGATTTATAGATGGCAGTTATCGCATTTAATGTAGGTATTTATGGTGATTTATTTAAAATAATGGCTAACAACCTACCTACCTACCTACCGTGGCACAAGTAACAGTCGCAGACATACTAAAAGACCGGTAAGTACGTATTGGAGTAAAACAATAGATTTAAATAAACTTATAAATTTATATGTCTCAAATGTAAAATATTTCGCTTAGGTATATTTCTCTTTATTCATTAATTTTTATTCTTCTGTATGAGGAACTATTTTGATTAATGTTTTCGTTTTTTGTTAGCATCATATAGCATATAGCATATATAAAACATTTACGGTAAAATGAACGAGAAGAGTTATTTCTACATGAATCCCATAACCTCCATAGCGCTTCAAAACACACGTGATCTGTTATGCCGATGGTACTGTTTTAACTTTTCATGGACAATCGTGGGAGGCATATGCCAGAATGGAGACAAAACACAGAAGTCAAAGTTATTATGTTTTCATAAAACGAAAGCATCTGCATACCCCAATAAATATGCAAGAAGTTAAAATTCATAACTGTGCCTATTCATTGTCACGTAGCGCGTCGGAGATTGACTGTTGTGACTGCAATACAGTAGATAGAGCTAATGAAATTAAATATCAAGCGTCGTGATGGATGACAATCTAAGTTTCCGAGAACACATTACAGTCACAACAGCTCGAACTAGAAAAGGAGACGTTTCATTTTCAGCTAGCGCGATGTACATCAGTTCTGAATGTATGAAAAAATGTAGTAAACATACTAAAAATTTTTAAAAAATTATACCCTGCATCATGTTCTACTTTGAAACAAAAAACGAAACATCATATGGCTGCACCGAGGCGACGTTTCCAAACTCTGCATTGTTGAACGAAAATAAGAAGCTGCATGCTTGTACCACTGAGTCTGTGACAACTTAATGTCTTTCTAGTCTGTGGTTTGTTCCGAGTTAGAGCTGACTGAATGGTTTCAATAATCGATATACACTGCGAGTTGCGACTTACAAAAATATTTAAAACTAAGATATAACTAAAGACTGCAGGTTTTTAATGTTCGTTTACAATAATCATAAACGTTTTGGCAACCTGAAATAATCAAAATATGCCTTTACTCACTACCAATTACTAATTATACATCAAGGTGTTTCCTGTTGTTATATCAATGGTATGTACTTAGTATAAGATTCAGCTACCAAGATTATACTACGCTTCAACGACCAAGTGTAGATTTTTCATTAACCCGTAAAAATTAAAAAAAAAATTGTAGAATAAAATAATTTAAAAAAATCTACATTTTGTTTTATTATTCATAGGTACACAAAAGAAGTCCTAATATGAATAGTATAGGATATATATATATAATAGAATATAAATGATAGTGTCATTCTGTTAAGACGTTACGCGCCTGTAACGAACCGCCGCGTCGGGGTTGGCTGTGTAGTCAGCTGACTTATTGAGCAGCGGGTTGGGATGGTGTTGTCATTGTCGAAGTGATGTATGAAAGCCATCTCCATGAATGCAGCAACGGCGGGCAGCTGAAGATCTTTATGCAGGTCGAAATAAACGGTTTGACAGTTCATTTTTTGGTACGTCTCGTGCCAAAGAAAGGTACGATTTGCCTGATTCTGTTTTTCCAGATACTGGAGTACATAATACTGGAGCTCTCAAGTATAGAGTAAACAGGTACCTCTTGGATAGGCCTGTGTATTCCTCGTCTCCATCGTCACTTTCCACTAAGTGACCTGGAAGACTGATGGCTGTCAATTTATAAATAAATCGAAAACCTAGCACGGGGCCCTGGCGCATTTAAGTAAGAACCTATTTTGGCTGACTTGCAAGCGGTTGAGATTTAATTCGCAGGCGTGAGCGAAAAACTCACAACTCAATATGACGTCATCTTGGGGCGGATGCAAGTTTTGTAAAGTATACGCTCATTTCTAAGCGACATTTTACTCTTCTTGCAGATTAGAGGGTGCAGCCTACATATGACGAAGGCCTAAAATTCTTGACTAAACTTTTATCCTCCTTTTCCTTAAGGCACATTACACAAACTTGACAGATTCATCGACCTTAATCTTTTAGTCCAAGCAAGCAATAAAGCTGTTTTTTGGATAATTATGTTGAAGTTTGTTTATTTATCTCAAGATTCTCAAAGTCCAAAACAAGATTATAAACAAAAATAACGATTAAAAAACTCGCGAAAAGTACTTGTTTATCATATTTTATCGTTTGTCTCAGAATTCTAATGGCATTTCAGATTCAGTGTACTCTGAAATAGGGTAATTTTATTGTTCAATTATTCCTCAAAACACTATTTTGAATGCATCGACAGTTTTCTTTTAAATTTGGAAATATTTGATTAGGCGCGTACGTTGTTTTTTTAAACGCGATTGGCTACAATCGCTATCTCCTTTACTGTCATGTTGATTATTGACTGATTGATACAATAGTTGATTTCTTTCGTTTTGAATTGTTTATAAATAAAAAAAAAGAATTTATCGGTATCATATGATAGTCTTTTAATCAATAACCTAATGCGGTTGACTAAGCAGGCACTCCAAAAGTAGCTGAAAATTTGTTTGTGAAAAATACTTGATATAATAAATATCTCAGGTACCTAGCTGAATACAACATCCTTAAGATCCAGCTGTAGAGTGAATTGAGCCCTCCTAATCATAAAAAAATGTAGGCTATATTCATGGCATGGCTGGATCCCGCGTTAACTCGTGAACGGGCGCCGTTTGTTCATCGTTTGGATACTTGGGGGGATACTTTTATGTCTATAACTTTGTATAGACATAAACAGACGTTTTTCCGAACTGGCGGTAGGGTCATGTTTTATTTGACATCAATAAGAACAAGTAATCGACAATGTTGAGAAATAAATGTTTCATTTCATTTCATGGCATAGTTTCTTCAACAACAGATAATTTTCTCAGTATTTGTTTTCATGTCATTCAAATATGAATATTTTTTGGTGACTAACCTTCACCGAGCTTCAGCAAGCTGGTGAATCTCCTTAACCAAAATAGACAAACAATTGAAATTGTCACATCGATTGCGCATTTATGTAAAGTCGTTACATACCATCCCAAAAGTGCCTGTCGTAGCCACGGATGATAGAACCTGGGCTGTATAGAGATTCAAAAGCCTTGCTGAGGTAAAGTGCCATCGGACTTTCTAGATATAGCTTGCGCCATAGTCTTAACTTGGTACCCGAAGTTGAGTTTCTGTGATGGTAATTTCCAGAAGCCCTATTGTTCCCTACCAGGTATGGATATACCTTGGAATGTGGGTGTAACTTGACTAGTCAGCCACCTGACGCAAATTCGAATCAATACTATTAACTATGGACTACCTCAGATGCTGGATTTTTTGCTGACTGCCGCGCGCATTGGCAATAAGCTCTTAACAACTGTCTGCTGTCATCGGCATAACCGATAATGTCAGCGACAACACGCCGTCAATATGCAACTAAAATAATGATGCTGATTTAACAGGTCCTTAAGGTTCCCCGAGCCGAATTGAGGTCCAAATCGAGCCCTTCCAAAAATTGTGAAGTCATCTAGAAGGTTCGCTTAACCTTTATGCAGCCCAGGTCCGATCACTTATACGATGGCTGTGCAAAGTATCGACTTAGAACGTTAGATTCAATTGACTGAAGAGCCTGTAAACTTAACAACACTACGCCCACAAACAAACAGCTGCAAAATTTAGCGCACAGTCGCTTGCAGCCTAAATTTCGGAGAGTGTCCTCTTCGAGCTGTTGAAACATTGGACTACGCGGGCTGGGATTCCCCTACGTGGTAAATACGTACCTACATCCGTAGTCGAACCACATGTTATGACGGCTCTTTTTTGGTTCGTACCGCCAAAATCTGGAATGCCGCCTGTGTCTATTTTCCTATATATAATTAAGTTGGATTCTTAAAAATATGAGTGAATAGACACATCTTGATTAGGGGTGTAATATCCTCGACTTCATCACCGCTTTCGATCGGGTGAAATGATAGTCGAATGCGTGACTAAGTTCCAATAAAATGTATGTTTGTTAACATGATTGTTGTATTTTCATGGTATGTCAAAAAATAACCAAGTACGTTAGTTATTATTTTGTCTGAGGTAATTTAGTTAGGTTTTTTTGACTTTCAAGGGAACTCCAAATAAACACAGTTACTGTCATGCATACAAAAATTGTTGCCAATGTGCCTACATTTGTTTCCTAAATTATGCAAAAACAAATACTGAACATTTTCGCCTAACACACAACAACATAAGGCATATCTACCAATATAATGACATTAATTTTTCATCACAATTAGCTACACGGTAAACATTAACGAACGAATCGTCTAAAGCCTGGCTTAGTTTTAAGCCGAAATTTGTTATTCCTATTTAGAGGGAGAGAGACGACGATAGGCGTGTAAGATAAATGTCGATAGGTGTGAAAGGGACGGAGTTGGAGTGACGCGCCAATTTGTTCGAATTTCGCGGAAAAACAAATGTTTTAGGGCGCGTTTTCATAAGAAGATGTTTTGGAGAAAATTCTTGGTACAGTGATGACGCAACAAAAATTCATTTTTCAGTAGAATATTTAATAATCACTCCTCTGTTGATCGTATTTCGAAGAAAAGCGTCTTTCTTATACGTACGTACAGCGTAAGACCAAGGTAATGAAGTTAATTTATTGATTGTACATGGATTTGAGGTACAATCAACAAATTAAACTTTTACTTAGTAAAAATGCAGTTTATGTAAATTCCCACGTAAGCGTCAATAAGTATGTTTGTCCATATGTTTAAATCCCCGACGCAAAAAGGGGGTTGTTTTAGGTTTAGCTGTGTACCTGTGTATCTGTGAGTAAGTATGCCGACGGGCAAGTATGGAGCTTCGAGGAACCAACTAACTGGGATTTGTCGCATTGTTCTATATGAATCGTGTTTGAACAAATACTTATTACATGGACACACTCTTCCTGTTTGGTTGTGTGCGACGTCGTGTCTTCCTTAAGAATGGACCGATTTTGGTGCGATTTTTTATGTTTAGAAGCTGAAAAAACATAAGATGTCTTATGATTGAACAAAAACTTTTCAGCTGTTCAACAGTTATGCATCCTTTTTCCCGCTATTCCTAAAACCCCCAATTGTGCTTTTTGAATAATATAAAGCTATAACAAAAAAAAACGTAGGCAAATCCACAACATAAGCTTAGTGTATTTCAACGTACACACTCCTTAGCTGCCAAGACAGCGATCGGTCCGTCTGTCTTCGGATTAGCCCCAATTTTAAATGTTGATTACTTGGCCCGGCGGCGCGCGGGCGAGTGGGGGGCTTTGCGAATCTTCGCGCAAATGACAGGCTGTTAAATTTTTAAAAGTCAATCTTTTTTTGGGTAGTGGTAGCAGCAGTATGGTGTTCTATTTTAAGATAAGATAATAAAGTTTAAATTCAATTTTCTATCGAAATTATATGTATAGATTAGAAAACTTAAAAATAGAGAAAAAACTTATTTGTTTATTTATTGATTACACACAACAGAATAGAACTTTAATAAAATTAATTATTATAAAATATGTAAATTTTTTAATATTATAAGTTTGATGACATTCATGTAATAGCATTATCTACGTAGCTATAGTTATAGTATGATTCATGTTTAATATGATTTACACGTTGTGACGTCACAACTCGGTACCGTTTTGCATGGAACGTTTTTCGGCGACTCACAGCAGCTCCTCAAATACATCGCTGTATCTAGAAAGCTATTGATTGTAAACATAGCGTTACTTCTGCGATATTTCTATTACTGTTGATAAACTATTTAAATATGTGATATAAAAAAACCTAATACCCAATAATTTGTGTAGGTATGGTTGAAACAGTGTTTGCTTTTTTTATTCAGAACACGATTCTGTATTTTCGGACGATCTCGAGAGCAAATAAGATCTAGATGCTGAGCCTTTATTTGGCAGAAAGCATATTAAAATTTTGATTATATAGGTAGGTACTTTCACAATATAATCTATAAATTTAAATTAAAATGGTTAAATTGCGTATTAAAATACTTTTACCTGTTCTCGTTTCCAATAAGATAAAATGTTAACATACCTTTTTTACTTCAAATTGTTCATATTGAAACGACCGTACAACTATATTTTTGAAAAATACTCACTCAGTACAATAGAAACGACGCCGGGGTGAGTATGTAGGAACTGTAGCGAATGTATCAGATATATTGTGTCATTCACTCAGTACAATAGAAACAATGCCGGGGTGAGTATGTAGGAACTCTAGCGAATGTATCAGATATATTGTGTCATTCACTCAGTACAATAGAAACAATGCCGGGGTGAGTATGTAGGAACTCTAGCGAATGTATCAGATATATTGTGTCATTCACTCAGTACAATAGAAACAATGCCGGGGTGAGTATGTAGGAACTCTAGCGAATGTATCAGATATATTGTGTCATTCACTCAGTACAATAGAAACAACACCGGGGTGAGTATGTAGGAACTCTAGCGAATGTATCAGATATATTGTGTCATTCACTCAGTACAATAGAAACGACGCCGGGGTGAGTATGTAGGAACTGTAGCGAATGTATCAGATATATTGTGTCATTCACTCAGTACAATAGAAACAACACCGGGGTGAGTATGTAGGAACTGTAGCGAATGTATCAGATATATTGTGTCATTCACTCAGTACAATAGAAACAACACCGGGGTGAGTATGTAGGAACTCTAGCGAATGTATCAGATATATTGTGTCATTCACTCAGTACAATAGAAACAACGCCGGGGTGAGTATGTAGGAACTCTAGCGAATGTATCAGATATATTGTGTCATTCACTCAGTACAATAGAAACAACGCCGGGGTGAGTATGTAGGAACTCTAGCGAATGTATCAGATATATTGTGTCATTCACTCAGTACAATAGAAACGACGCCGGGGTGAGTATGTAGGAACTGTAGCGAATGTATCAGATATATTGTGTCATTCACTCAGTACAATAGAAACAACGCCGGGGTGAGTATGTAGGAACTGTAGCGAATGTATCAGATATATTGTGTCATTCACTCAGTACAATAGAAACAACACCGGGGTGAGTATGTAGGAACTCTAGCGAATGTATCAGATATATTGTGTCATTCACTCAGTACAATAGAAACAACACCGGGGTGAGTATGTAGGAACTGTAGCGAATGTATCAGATATATTGTGTCATTCACTCAGTACAATAGAAACAATGCCGGGGTGAGTATGTAGGAACTGTAGCGAATGTATCAGATATATTGTGTCATTCACTCAGTACAATAGAAACAATGCCGGGGTGAGTATGTAGGAACTCTAGCGAATGTATCAGATATATTGTGTCATTCACTCAGTACAATAGAAACAACGCCGGGGTGAGTATGTAGGAACTCTAGCGAATGTATCAGATATATTGTGTCATTCACTCAGTACAATAGAAACAACGCCGGGGTGAGTATGTAGGAACTCTAGCGAATGTATCAGATATATTGTGTCATTCACTCAGTACAATAGAAACAACACCGGGGTGAGTATGTAGGAACTCTAGCGAATGTATCAGATATATTGTGTCATTCACTCAGTACAATAGAAACAACACCGGGGTGAGTATGTAGGAACTCTAGCGAATGTATCAGATATATTGTGTCATTCACTCAGTACAATAGAAACAACGCCGGGGTGAGTATGTAGGAACTGTAGCGAATGTATCAGATATATTGTGTCATTCACTCAGTACAATAGAAACAACACCGGGGTGAGTATGTAGGAACTCTAGCGAATGTATCAGATATATTGTGTCATTCACTCAGTACAATAGAAACAACACCGGGGTGAGTATGTAGGAACTCTAGCGAATGTATCAGATATATTGTGTCATTCACTCAGTACAATAGAAACAACGCCGGGGTGAGTATGTAGGAACTCTAGCGAATGTATCAGATATATTGTGTCATTCACTCAGTACAATAGAAACAACACCGGGGTGAGTATGTAGGAACTGTAGCGAATGTATCAGATATATTGTGTCATTCACTCAGTACAATAGAAACAACGCCGGGGTGAGTATGTAGGAACTCTAGCGAATGTATCAGATATATTGTGTCATTCACTCAGTACAATAGAAACAACGCCGGGGTGAGTATGTAAGAACTCTAGCGAATGTATCAGATATATTGTGTCATTCACTCAGTACAATAGAAACAACGCCGGGGTGAGTATGTAGGAACTGTAGCGAATGTATCAGATATATTGTGTCATTCACTCAGTACAATAGAAACAACACCGGTGTGAGTATGTAGGAACTGTAGCGAATGTATCAGATATATTGTGTCATTCACTCAGTACAATAGAAACAACACCGGGGTGAGTATGTAGGAACTCTAGCGAATGTATCAGATATATTGTGTCATTCACTCAGTACAATAGAAACGACGCCGGGGTGAGTATGTAGGAACTGTAGCGAATGTATCAGATATATTGTGTCATTCACTCAGTACAATAGAAACAACACCGGGGTGAGTATGTAGGAACTGTAGCGAATGTATCAGATATATTGTGTCATTCACTCAGTACAATAGAAACAACGCCGGGGTGAGTATGTAGGAACTCTAGCGAATGTATCAGATATATTGTGTCATTCACTCAGTACAATAGAAACAACGCCGGGGTGAGTATGTAGGAACTCTAGCGAATGTATCAGATATATTGTGTCATTCACTCAGTACAATAGAAACGACGCCGGGGTGAGTATGTAGGAACTGTAGCGAATGTATCAGATATATTGTGTCATTCACTCAGTACAATAGAAACAACACCGGGGTGAGTATGTAGGAACTGTAGCGAATGTATCAGATATATTGTGTCATTCACTCAGTACAATAGAAACAACACCGGGGTGAGTATGTAGGAACTCTAGCGAATGTATCAGATATATTGTGTCATTCACTCAGTACAATAGAAACAACACCGGGGTGAGTATGTAGGAACTCTAGCGAATGTATCAGATATATTGTGTCATTCACTCAGTACAATAGAAACAACACCGGGGTGAGTATGTAGGAACTCTAGCGAATGTATCAGATATATTGTGTCATTCACTCAGTACAATAGAAACAACACCGGGGTGAGTATGTAGGAACTGTAGCGAATGTATCAGATATATTGTGTCATTCACTCAGTACAATAGAAACAACGCCGGGGTGAGTATGTAGGAACTCTAGCGAATGTATCAGATATATTGTGTCATTCACTCAGTACAATAGAAACAACGCCGGGGTGAGTATGTAGGAACTCTAGCGAATGTATCAGATATATTGTGTCATTCACTCAGTACAATAGAAACGACGCCGGGGTGAGTATGTAGGAACTGTAGCGAATGTATCAGATATATTGTGTCATTCACTCAGTACAATAGAAACAACACCGGGGTGAGTATGTAGGAACTGTAGCGAATGTATCAGATATATTGTGTCATTCACTCAGTACAATAGAAACAACACCGGGGTGAGTATGTAGGAACTCTAGCGAATGTATCAGATATATTGTGTCATTCACTCAGTACAATAGAAACAACACCGGGGTGAGTATGTAGGAACTGTAGCGAATGTATCAGATATATTGTGTCATTCACTCAGTACAATAGAAACAATGCCGGGGTGAGTATGTAGGAACTGTAGCGAATGTATCAGATATATTGTGTCATTCACTCAGTACAATAGAAACAATGCCGGGGTGAGTATGTAGGAACTCTAGCGAATGTATCAGATATATTGTGTCATTCACTCAGTACAATAGAAACAACGCCGGGGTGAGTATGTAGGAACTCTAGCGAATGTATCAGATATATTGTGTCATTCACTCAGTACAATAGAAACAACGCCGGGGTGAGTATGTAGGAACTCTAGCGAATGTATCAGATATATTGTGTCATTCACTCAGTACAATAGAAACAACACCGGGGTGAGTATGTAGGAACTCTAGCGAATGTATCAGATATATTGTGTCATTCACTCAGTACAATAGAAACAACACCGGGGTGAGTATGTAGGAACTCTAGCGAATGTATCAGATATATTGTGTCATTCACTCAGTACAATAGAAACAACGCCGGGGTGAGTATGTAGGAACTGTAGCGAATGTATCAGATATATTGTGTCATTCACTCAGTACAATAGAAACAACACCGGGGTGAGTATGTAGGAACTCTAGCGAATGTATCAGATATATTGTGTCATTCACTCAGTACAATAGAAACAACACCGGGGTGAGTATGTAGGAACTCTAGCGAATGTATCAGATATATTGTGTCATTCACTCAGTACAATAGAAACAACGCCGGGGTGAGTATGTAGGAACTCTAGCGAATGTATCAGATATATTGTGTCATTCACTCAGTACAATAGAAACAACACCGGGGTGAGTATGTAGGAACTCTAGCGAATGTATCAGATATATTGTGTCATTCACTCAGTACAATAGAAACAACGCCGGGGTGAGTATGTAGGAACTCTAGCGAATGTATCAGATATATTGTGTCATTCACTCAGTACAATAGAAACAACGCCGGGGTGAGTATGTAAGAACTCTAGCGAATGTATCAGATATATTGTGTCATTCACTCAGTACAATAGAAACAACGCCGGGGTGAGTATGTAGGAACTGTAGCGAATGTATCAGATATATTGTGTCATTCACTCAGTACAATAGAAACAACACCGGTGTGAGTATGTAGGAACTGTAGCGAATGTATCAGATATATTGTGTCATTCACTCAGTACAATAGAAACAACACCGGGGTGAGTATGTAGGAACTCTAGCGAATGTATCAGATATATTGTGTCATTCACTCAGTACAATAGAAACGACGCCGGGGTGAGTATGTAGGAACTGTAGCGAATGTATCAGATATATTGTGTCATTCACTCAGTACAATAGAAACAACACCGGGGTGAGTATGTAGGAACTGTAGCGAATGTATCAGATATATTGTGTCATTCACTCAGTACAATAGAAACAACGCCGGGGTGAGTATGTAGGAACTCTAGCGAATGTATCAGATATATTGTGTCATTCACTCAGTACAATAGAAACAACGCCGGGGTGAGTATGTAGGAACTCTAGCGAATGTATCAGATATATTGTGTCATTCACTCAGTACAATAGAAACGACGCCGGGGTGAGTATGTAGGAACTGTAGCGAATGTATCAGATATATTGTGTCATTCACTCAGTACAATAGAAACAACACCGGGGTGAGTATGTAGGAACTGTAGCGAATGTATCAGATATATTGTGTCATTCACTCAGTACAATAGAAACAACACCGGGGTGAGTATGTAGGAACTCTAGCGAATGTATCAGATATATTGTGTCATTCACTCAGTACAATAGAAACAACACCGGGGTGAGTATGTAGGAACTCTAGCGAATGTATCAGATATATTGTGTCATTCACTCAGTACAATAGAAACAACACCGGGGTGAGTATGTAGGAACTCTAGCGAATGTATCAGATATATTGTGTCATTCACTCAGTACAATAGAAACAACGCCGGGGTGAGTATGTAGGAACTCTAGCGAATGTATCAGATATATTGTGTCATTCACTCAGTACAATAGAAACAACGCCGGGGTGAGTATGTAAGAACTCTAGCGAATGTATCAGATATATTGTGTCATTCACTCAGTACAATAGAAACAACGCCGGGGTGAGTATGTAGGAACTGTAGCGAATGTATCAGATATATTGTGTCATTCACTCAGTACAATAGAAACAACACCGGTGTGAGTATGTAGGAACTGTAGCGAATGTATCAGATATATTGTGTCATTCACTCAGTACAATAGAAACAACACCGGGGTGAGTATGTAGGAACTCTAGCGAATGTATCAGATATATTGTGTCATTCACTCAGTACAATAGAAACGACGCCGGGGTGAGTATGTAGGAACTGTAGCGAATGTATCAGATATATTGTGTCATTCACTCAGTACAATAGAAACAACACCGGGGTGAGTATGTAGGAACTGTAGCGAATGTATCAGATATATTGTGTCATTCACTCAGTACAATAGAAACAACGCCGGGGTGAGTATGTAGGAACTCTAGCGAATGTATCAGATATATTGTGTCATTCACTCAGTACAATAGAAACAACGCCGGGGTGAGTATGTAGGAACTCTAGCGAATGTATCAGATATATTGTGTCATTCACTCAGTACAATAGAAACGACGCCGGGGTGAGTATGTAGGAACTGTAGCGAATGTATCAGATATATTGTGTCATTCACTCAGTACAATAGAAACAACACCGGGGTGAGTATGTAGGAACTGTAGCGAATGTATCAGATATATTGTGTCATTCACTCAGTACAATAGAAACAACACCGGGGTGAGTATGTAGGAACTCTAGCGAATGTATCAGATATATTGTGTCATTCACTCAGTACAATAGAAACAACACCGGGGTGAGTATGTAGGAACTGTAGCGAATGTATCAGATATATTGTGTCATTCACTCAGTACAATAGAAACAATGCCGGGGTGAGTATGTAGGAACTGTAGCGAATGTATCAGATATATTGTGTCATTCACTCAGTACAATAGAAACAATGCCGGGGTGAGTATGTAAGAACTCTAGCGAATGTATCAGATATATTGTGTCATTCACTCAGTACAATAGAAACAACGCCGGGGTGAGTATGTAGGAACTCTAGCGAATGTATCAGATATATTGTGTCATTCACTCAGTACAATAGAAACAACGCCGGGGTGAGTATGTAGGAACTCTAGCGAATGTATCAGATATATTGTGTCATTCACTCAGTACAATAGAAACAACACCGGGGTGAGTATGTAAGAACTCTAGCGAATGTATCAGATATATTGTGTCATTCACTCAGTACAATAGAAACAACGCCGGGGTGAGTATGTAGGAACTGTAGCGAATGTATCAGATATATTGTGTCATTCACTCAGTACAATAGAAACAACACCGGTGTGAGTATGTAGGAACTGTAGCGAATGTATCAGATATATTGTGTCATTCACTCAGTACAATAGAAACAACACCGGGGTGAGTATGTAGGAACTGTAGCGAATGTATCAGATATATTGTGTCATTCACTCAGTACAATAGAAACAACACCGGGGTGAGTATATAGGAACTGTAGCTAATGTATCAGATATATTGTGTCATTCACTCAGTACAATAGAAACAATGCCGGGGTGAGTATGTAGGAACTGTAGCGAATGTATCAGATATATTGTGTCATTCACTCAGTACAATAGAAACAACGCCGGGGTGAGTATGTAGGAACTGTAGCGAATGTATCAGATATATTGTGTCATTCACTCAGTACAATAAAAACAACACCGGTGTGAGTATGTAGGAACTGTAGCGAATGTATCAGATATATTGTGTCATTCACTCAGTACAATAGAAACAACACCGGGGTGAGTATATAGGAACTGTAGCTAATGTATCAGATATATTGTGTCATTCACTCAGTACAATAGAAACAATGCCGGGGTGAGTATGTAGGAACTGTAGCGAATGTATCAGATATATTGTGTCATTCACTCAGTACAATAGAAACAACGCCGGGGTGAGTATGTAAGAACTCTAGCGAATGTATCAGATATATTGTGTCATTCACTCAGTACAATAGAAACAACACCGGGGTGAGTATGTAGGAACTGTAGCGAATGTATCAGATATATTGTGTCATTCACTCAGTACAATAGAAACAACACCGGGGTGAGTATGTAGGAACTGTAGCGAATGTATCAGATATATTGTGTCATTCACTCAGTACAATAGAAACAACACCGGGGTGAGTATGTAGGAACTGTAGCGAATGTATCAGATATATTGTGTCATTCACTCAGTACAATAGAAACAATGCCGGGGTGAGTATGTAGGAACTGTAGCGAATGTATCAGATATATTGTGTCATTCACTCAGTACAATAGAAACAATGCCGGGGTGAGTATGTAGGAACTGTAGCGAATGTATCAGATATATTGTGTCATTCACTCAGTACAATAGAAACAACACCGGGGTGCGTATGTAGGAACTCTAGCGAATGTATCAGATATATTGTGTCATTCACTCAGTACAATAGAAACAACACCGGGGTGAGTATGTAGGAACTGTAGCGAATGTATCAGATATATTGTGTCATTCACTCAGTACAATAGAAACAACACCGGGGTGAGTATGTAGGAACTGTAGCGAATGTATCAGATATATTGTGTCATTCACTCAGTACAATAGAAACAACACCGGGGTGAGTATGTAGGAACTGTAGCGAATGTATCAGATATATTGTGTCATTCACTCAGTACAATAGAAACAATGCCGGGGTGAGTATGTAGGAACTGTAGCGAATGTATCAGATATATTGTGTCATTCACTCAGTACAATAGAAACAACGCCGGGGTGAGTATGTAAGAACTCTAGCGAATGTTTCAGATATATTGTGTCATTCACTCAGTACAATAGAAACAACACCGGGGTGAGTATGTAAGAACTCTAGCGAATGTATCAGATATATTGTGTCATTCACTCAGTACAATAGAAACAACACCGGGGTGAGTATGTAGGAACTCTAGCGAATGTATCAGATATATTGTGTCATTCACTCAGTACAATAGAAACAACGCCGGGGTGAGTATGTAGGAACTGTAGCGAATGTATCAGATATATTGTGTCATTCACTCAGTACAATAGAAACAACACCGGTGTGAGTATGTAGGAACTGTAGCGAATGTATCAGATATATTGTGTCATTCACTCAGTACAATAGAAACAACACCGGGGTGAGTATGTAGGAACTGTAGCGAATGTATCAGATATATTGTGTCATTCACTCAGTACAATAGAAACAACACCGGGGTGAGTATATAGGAACTGTAGCTAATGTATCAGATATATTGTGTCATTCACTCAGTACAATAGAAACAATGCCGGGGTGAGTATGTAGGAACTGTAGCGAATGTATCAGATATATTGTGTCATTCACTCAGTACAATAGAAACAACGCCGGGGTGAGTATGTAAGAACTCTAGCGAATGTATCAGATATATTGTGTCATTCACTCAGTACAATAGAAACAACACCGGGGTGAGTATGTAGGAACTGTAGCGAATGTATCAGATATATTGTGTCATTCACTCAGTACAATAGAAACAACACCGGGGTGAGTATGTAGGAACTCTAGCGAATGTATCAGATATATTGTGTCATTCACTCAGTACAATAGAAACAACACCGGGGTGAGTATGTAGGAACTCTAGCGAATGTATCAGATATATTGTGTCATTCACTCAGTACAATAGAAACAACGCCGGGGTGAGTATGTAAGAACTCTAGCGAATGTATCAGATATATTGTGTCATTCACTCAGTACAATAGAAACAACGCCGGGGTGAGTATGTAGGAACTGTAGCGAATGTATCAGATATATTGTGTCATTCACTCAGTACAATAGAAACAACACCGGTGTGAGTATGTAGGAACTGTAGCGAATGTATCAGATATATTGTGTCATTCACTCAGTACAATAGAAACAACACCGGGGTGAGTATGTAGGAACTGTAGCGAATGTATCAGATATATTGTGTCATTCACTCAGTACAATAGAAACAACACCGGGGTGAGTATATAGGAACTGTAGCTAATGTATCAGATATATTGTGTCATTCACTCAGTACAATAGAAACAATGCCGGGGTGAGTATGTAGGAACTGTAGCGAATGTATCAGATATATTGTGTCATTCACTCAGTACAATAGAAACAACGCCGGGGTGAGTATGTAAGAACTCTAGCGAATGTATCAGATATATTGTGTCATTCACTCAGTACAATAGAAACAACACCGGGGTGAGTATGTAGGAACTGTAGCGAATGTATCAGATATATTGTGTCATTCACTCAGTACAATAGAAACAACACCGGGGTGAGTATGTAGGAACTCTAGCGAATGTATCAGATATATTGTGTCATTCACTCAGTACAATAGAAACAACACCGGGGTGAGTATGTAGGAACTGTAGCGAATGTATCAGATATATTGTGTCATTCACTCAGTACAATAGAAACAATGCCGGGGTGAGTATGTAGGAACTGTAGCGAATGTATCAGATATATTGTGTCATTCACTCAGTACAATAGAAACAATGCCGGGGTGAGTATGTAGGAACTGTAGCGAATGTATCAGATATATTGTGTCATTCACTCAGTACAATAGAAACAACGCCGGGGTGAGTATGTAAGAACTCTAGCGAATGTTTCAGATATATTGTGTCATTCACTCAGTACAATAGAAACAACACCGGGGTGAGTATGTAAGAACTCTAGCGAATGTATCAGATATATTGTGTCATTCACTCAGTACAATAGAAACAACACCGGGGTGAGTATGTAGGAACTCTAGCGAATGTATCAGATATATTGTGTCATTCACTCAGTACAATAGAAACAACGCCGGGGTGAGTATGTAAGAACTCTAGCGAATGTATCAGATATATTGTGTCATTCACTCAGTACAATAGAAACAACGCCGGGGTGAGTATGTAGGAACTGTAGCGAATGTATCAGATATATTGTGTCATTCACTCAGTACAATAGAAACAACACCGGTGTGAGTATGTAGGAACTGTAGCGAATGTATCAGATATATTGTGTCATTCACTCAGTACAATAGAAACAACACCGGGGTGAGTATGTAGGAACTGTAGCGAATGTATCAGATATATTGTGTCATTCACTCAGTACAATAGAAACAACACCGGGGTGAGTATGTAGGAAATGTAGCGAATGTATCAGATATATTGTGTCATTCACTCAGTACAATAGAAACAACGCCGGGGTGAGTATGTAGGAACTGTAGCGAATGTATCAGATATATTGTGTCATTCACTCAGTACAATAGAAACAACGCCGGGGTGAGTATGTAGGAACTGCAGTGAATGTTTCAGATATATTGTGTCATTCACTCA
Organism: Marasmarcha lunaedactyla; assembly: GCA_923062675.1. Classification (NCBI taxonomy): domain Eukaryota; kingdom Metazoa; phylum Arthropoda; class Insecta; order Lepidoptera; family Pterophoridae; genus Marasmarcha; species Marasmarcha lunaedactyla. Next base: position 20,693,080 of record OV281360.1, on the reverse strand, counting down.
GTACAATAGAAACAACTCCGGGGTGAGTATGTAGGAACTGTAGCGAATGTATCAGATATATTGTGTCATTCACTCAGTACAATAGAAACAACGCCGGGAAGAGTATGTAGGAACTCTAGCGAATGTATCAGATATATTGTGTCATTTACTCAGTACAATAGAAACAACGCCGGGGTGAGTATGTAGGAACTGTAGCGAATGTATCAGATATATTGTGTCATTCACTCAGTACAATAGAAACAACGCCGGGGTGAGTATGTAAGAACTCTAGCGAATGTATCAGATATATTGTGTCATTCACTCAGTACAATAGAAACAACGCCGGGGTGAGTATGTAGGAACTGTAGCGAATGTATCAGATATATTGTGTCATTCACTCAGTACAATAGAAACAACGCCGGGGTGAGTATGTAGGAACTGTAGCGAATGTATCAGATATATTGTGTCATTCACTCAGTACAATAGAAACAACACCGGTGTGAGTATGTAGGAACTGTAGCGAATGTATCAGATATATTGTGTCATTCACTCAGTACAATAGAAAAAACGCCGGGGTGAGTATGTAGGAACTCTAGCGAATGTATCAGATATATTGTGTCATTCACTCAGTACAATAGAAACAACGCCGGGGTGAGTATGTAGGAACTGTAGCGAATGTATCAGATATATTGTGTCATTCACTCAGTTCAATAGAAACAACACCGGGGTGAGTATGTAGGAACTGTAGCGAATGTATCAGATATATTGTGTCATTCACTCAGTACAATAGAAACAACGCCGGGGTGAGTATGTAGGAACTCTAGCGAATGTATCAGATATATTGTGTCATTCACTCAGTACAATAGAAACAACGCCGGGGTGAGTATGTAGGAACTCTAGCGAATGTATCAGATATATTGTGTCATTCACTCAGTACAATAGAAACAACGCCGGGGTGAGTATGTAGGAACTCTAGCGAATGTATCAGATATATTGTGTCATTCACTCAGTACAATAGAAACAACGCCGGGGTGAGTATGTAGGAACTGTAGCGAATGTATCAGATATATTGTGTCATTCACTCAGTACAATAGAAACAACGCCGGGGTGAGTATGTAGGAACTGTAGCGAATGTATCAGATATATTGTGTCATTCACTCAGTACAATAGAAACAACACCGGGGTGAGTATGTAGGAACTGTAGCGAATGTATCAGATATATTGTGTCATTTTTATCCTTTTTATTGTTCTGTGTGGGACTTTTGTAAGGTCCCAACCAAGTATCTTATAGGGATACTATAAACTTACCTGAGTACCTTTTTACACATATAAACAAGACCTGGTAAACCTGAGTTACGGAAGTAAGAAAGTGGTTAAAATAGATACTATTGGTAAAGTGGTTAAGATAGACTACATTTAGTTGATCTCTTTTTAGTGGACAAGCAACGGTAAAGTGTGTCTTCTATCGCATCCGATGCAAAGTTATCATAATTACAAGAATATTCCAAGAATATGCATCTAAACATTATTCACTCCACTTGTACAACTAACGTTACATAATGGTAATAAGTTTCAACTTGCAGTAATCTAATTGGTGTTTTGACATTATCTTTTAATTTCCTTTTTTTTTTCATATGAATCGTCTCGTTTTTCTGCTATCCGTAGTCAAGCATTGATATCTAGGTACCGGCAGCATTCATTCGTTCATTTCCCGCGATATTATTCAAGATGGCCGTCACTCGGTTCGTAATTTGAAAACATTTTCAATTTTCTAGAAAATGTCCGATTCCCCAACATCATCATTAAAGCGAGGAGTATGATTTAATTGTTTCACAAGGCATTTGAGGCTGATTAATTTAATTTTATATTTAGTTGTGTTCCGAAGGAGCTCTGAGAGAAAGTTTCGATTTGAGTTATTAATTAAATGTTGGGAATTTTATTATTGAAATTAAATTGAAATTTTCGCCGAGCATTTGTTTCCTGGAACCACTAAGCAATTCGGTTTCAGGTTTTCTGAGACAATATACAATTTAATTATTTTCTTGAAGTTATACTTTTGAAGTCAATTTTAACGCAATGGTTTATTTCTATGCTTTGAAGTAGTTTTTGGCTTGATACGCGATATTGAATATAAAACTTAACATTTTGCTTTTAATCATCATATAGGTTATTATTACTAGTGATTTTATAACGCAATAAAAATCAAGCAACTACAAAAATATAAGTATAGTAAGCATACTTAAAAGAAACGCTATTGTACATCACAAATTTACTTCAACGCCGTACACAGCTAATATATTTGACATGTGATAGCAACACTTTTATCCCCAGGTGGTACACGCGGCTCAATCATCGAAGAACCATTCTAAACTCGAGAATCGCATGCTAGTTATTTGGTCTATTGTATATACAGGTCCTATTCGCGGACGACGCCAGCACAGGGGACTCCGATGCGAACCTGAGCCCGCCTCGACGGATCCGACCGATCATGACTGGGACAAATCTCACGCGCCATAAACTTTCATATGATTGGCTAAATAGCACCGATGACGAAGCCGGGACTCGAACTCTGGACAGATGCAGGCTGTGACAAATTGCTGTGAAAGTAACTGTTGGAGCAAATAATTTGCTGGTTTTTGCGTCATTGGATGACGATTTCGAAGATACAGTCGTTAATATAAACGGTTACGATTTCGAACTGACACGGCGGCGTCTTTTGAGCATGCATTTGGAGTTTTGAGTTTCTAGTTTGTTTATGGCTCTAACGGCTACACTCAGAAACGTTTAATGCTTACTTACGGCCCTCCTTACTGTAGAGTAGGTGTATAAAATCTAGGCTAATATGTAGTTAGTACAAAGTACAATCTAAATAAGTAAAATCTATCTCATGGAACGTTTTAGATTTAAAAATACCAATTACGGACTTAATTTTTTTTACTCTATTCGCAGCCGTCAAAGAGCACCCGTCCCGCCGGGTGGTGAGCGGCAACCGCGCCCATGGGCATAATACCCGTGAGTGTTTTATTTATTAATTATAATCTCGACTAAGGAATCGTGGTCAACCTTATGCTTTAGTTGAATTGCCTTTGTTCCAATAATTGCACCACTGTTCCTTTCCTTTGACCGGAACACAAACAAGTAAACGTTATTGTTACGGCGGTCAATAGAGGACGGACTTTAGCACCGCCCCGGACGAGATCCTAACAAAACAAACTCTATTACAACTTAAGTAATAATAAATCGCTAGACAGACACACCAACTGTATGGCCCCAAAGTAAGCGGAGCTTGTGTTGTGGATGACTATACAACGAACTGGGGGGACCCGAAACAAACATAGATATATACCCCCGACGTATGAGGCCGGGCTACATACCACTACGCCGCTGGGTTGGCAACATCGAGTAACATTAAACTTGACATTCAGGCAGTTTTTAAAAACTAAAATGAAATTTAGTTAAATAGTCTGAGCCTTAAATCTGGCAGTGCTTCTGTTATTAATGTCCATACAACGACCCTCGGGACCCAAAATAAATAAACGTACATGAGTGAAAGACAGATACTATATCAGAAATTGTCCACTGTTGTCCAAGACGACCACTTACACTACGCGGGTTTCATATTTTAATTTACCTAAGACTTGTAATTTCGATGTATTGTATTAAAATATTCAATTACCTTATAATAATAATCTCAAATGAAAATTTAAAAAAGGTAGTAATGTGTGGATCAATTCTTATCACAAGAATGTAATCTTAAATCTGCAGCTGATTCTATTTAAGCATGCAATTTAAAATAATAAGCTTCCTATAATTTATAATCACAAAAAAAACAAGGACTATATTTCTCAACAAAGCTGATTAAAAAGCAGAATTATTATTAGCCTGATTTACAGCATCCATTTTAATATTGGCAAAAGTAATAAAAATGCATTTTTAATGATCTAACCCAAACAAAGATGAAAAAAAAAATTGTTTTCCATCGGACCAACATTTTTTTTATATTATCAACACTAACAAGGAAACACGGAAAATTTCGATGTATTAAAATATTCAATAATCTTATAAAAATAATCTAAAATGAAAATTAAATAAGATCAATTCAAACTAACAATCATTCCCGAAAATTCGTGCCAAAGTCGAAATACCAATAACAATTGAGCGATCGAATATGACCTCACAAAACACCAGTTTACCTACATCCTCTCATTCCGGCACCGGACTGCCACAATCCCATTCACAGCATCACGTTGGAATAATCCGATTATTTGTAATAGATCGGTGCCACTTTTCACTTCGCTTGTGTTTCCTAAATAATTCAATATTTTGCCCCAAAAAACTACGCAAAAACGTTAACAAACCAAAGCTTACGACCGTGAACATAACGTTCAAATCCCTTTGGCGTCGATTGCCGAATGATTTTCTAAAGGATAATGTACAAATTGCTATTGACGCCTATAATGCGATTTCGACACAATTGCAAAAGTGACGTTTTTCACCAATACGTGCAAAAGAGTGACAGTTGTAATGTCTGTCAGTTGTTTGACAACTGACAGCTGATGTTTAATGCAGGGTAGGATCATGGCTGTGTTGTAATTGGTTTTAATTGTATGTTTAATTTGATGTTAAAGTTATTGAAAGTTTGGATGAGATATAGATAAACGTCATTTGTTAATCGAATTTGATATTTATCTACGATCTTAAATTTTCCGGGGATTTATAAACGAATATAGTGTGTACAATCGTAAATCTTTATATTGTAGCTAATAATTGTTTGTGTTAAGTAATGTATCCGCCAGAACAGCTTGATATTCATTCACAAATTATATAACTAAAAGTACAACCACATTTGTCTGGGCACTTGAGCGCGGAATCAAAGTCGCTAGCTACTAGACACACCCAGCAACATATTTTATCGAATCTGTTGTTCTTTTTACTGTTGTATTCCTCGCCAGCACGCTACCCGCTTAAAGCTAGGTTACAGACCATAGGCTTCAGCTGAACATGCCTTTGTTCCAGTTAATGCCTAGGCTGATCCTTCTCCTCAACCGGAACACAGCCCGTCACCGTGATTATTCTGGCGGTCAAAACAGGAAAGATCTTAACAGAGAAATTGATAACAATAATAAATCCCCAGACAAACACGCCAACTGTATGGCCCCAAAGTAAGCAGAGCTTGTGTTATGGATGACCATACAGCGAACTGGGGCACCCAGTGTAAAGATACATAAGTAAATATAAACAACCATGACCCGAGAACAAACATCAGTTTTCATCATACAAATGAATGCCCCGACCAGGTCTCGAACCTGGGACCTCCGTCGTATAAGGGTATCATTCGGCCGCCAGGTTTGGAACAAATACCAACTGATAGATTGATAATTTTACGTATTATTAGCAACTATAGCTTGTAAAGGTAAGTAAATAAAACGCTAACTTCTCCCTCGTAGGTTTTGGTGTCGCACCCTGGAGCAGCCCTTCTTGTGAGGCACACATTGGATTCACGCTGAGTTTTAGACCTTTGCATATTTAAAGATTTTTTATTTAAAAAAAAGGCGGGTAAAGCCGCGCCGCGTCTAATATAATCTGTGACAGGTGACTCATGTTGATTTTCAATGTATTTTTATTTGATTATTATTATTATTATTATCTCAGCCAAATGAATATTCGAGGCATAAGAATAATTACTTTTTTTTAGTTCTTGATATGAGAGAGCTTCCTTGTATTTATGCTTAACTGGAAGTAGCTTTTACATTTATTTACCTATACCTATGTGCCAACTAATTGTTAATGATTTACGTTAATCGCTTTTCAATACTAAATTCCTAAACATTCTTGATTTAGAAAAGAAATTGATATTTATGCTCCGATCATTCATTAGCCTTGCCGCTGCTTGCACTTGGGGACTTGCCGAGCTAACGGATGCAGATAAGAATAACTTTGTATAGACATAAAGAGACTCTGTAAATTTATTTTGAAATAAATATACCCCTGAAGTTTCTTGCCAGTTCTTCTTCGCGAAGGTTTTTCCGAACTGCTGGTAGAGTCTAGTTTTGTTTGACATCAATAAGAACAAGTAATTGTCAATGTTGAGAAAATAGTAATAGTAAATCCCCAGACAAATACACCAACTGTATCGCCCCAAAGTAAGCAGAGCTTGTGTTATGGATGACCTCACAGCGAACTGGGGAGGGACAGAATAAACATACAAATATAAATACAAACAACTATGACCCGAGAACAAACATCTGTGTTCATCACATTCATTCGGAACGCACCAAGCGTCCGTTAAGCACAGCTGACCGTTGGCTCCGTAATTTTTCTCAGTAATTTGACAAAATACTTTGCTTATTTCGAGTAATAAGTTACCAGTTAACTAACCAGTGCAAGATGAGTACTTGTTATGCTTGTAAAAAGTCCTGTAAAGTTAATGAAAAAGTGTTATGTTCAAAAAGTCACCACTTCATCACTTCCTTTGTGTGGGCTTAACTGTAGAAAACTATAAGAAACTGTCTTCTAACTGGACGTGCCCTGCGTGCGCGAACAAACTTCCCAGAGGTGATAAAAATGATGATACTCCTGTGAAGCGGACTGATCAGACGGAAGTTTCTCACGAAAATATTACCCACCGAAAGCAGCCTAATTCCACCTCGCCAGGAGTTCCTGACCTGCCAGACCTACGTGAAGTTATTAATGAGCTGCCGATGACTATTCGCAACATCCTACACCCGGAATTGACATCCATTGGTGATAGAATAAAAGAGTTAGAAAAATCTTTACAATTCATCAGCTGTCAGTACGATGACTTACTCAATAAGTTCAAGTCCAGTACTACTGATATAAAGACTCTAAAAGATGAAAATGTCGCTTTAAAAGATGAAATAACTACTGCCCAAGTCCGTATAAGACACCTGGAGGAGGATAGTGCTAGACAACAACAATGGTCGCGTCTCCAAAATGTTGAGTTAGTCGGTGTTCCTGAAACCCCCGACGAGAACACCCTGGAAGTCGTGCACAAGATCGCGTTGCATATTGGAGTAACAGTCGAAAGAGACCAGATCGAGTTTGCTCATCGGGTGCAACCCCGCCGGCCGCCGGCCTCCGGTTCGGTGCAGTGCCGCGCCATCATCGCCCGGTTCAAACAGAGGACCACCAAGGACAGTGTGATCGCATCAGCTCGGAAATGCCGTGGGTTTACAGCCAGGGAGGTTGGTTTACAGGGAGATTCTCAAAAACTGAACAACAAGGTATTTATTAATGAGCATTTAACGACAAACAACAAGGCTCTATTTAAAGACTGTAAAATGAGAGGTAAAGAACTTAACTATAAATACATTTGGACAAAAAACTGCCGGATATTTATAAGAAAAAACGAAACCTCGCCCCCAATTCCCATTGTTTCACAGTTAGATTTAAAGAAACTAATTTGATTGCTGTTTACATAATTCTTAACTCATTTAAAAACTTCTTGCATCTGTTAAAACTATGTTGATTGTTTATTTCTTCCCTTATGAAGTGATTTGTATTTTGACTTTTGTTCTGAAGCCATATGTCCATACACCCATATCCTACAGTAATTGTCATGTAATGTTCTTATACACATTTTTACTCATTACACAAATCTACACTTTACTATTATTTTACACAACAAACATAAAACTACTAAACATTAGCACAATTAACACTCTTGCAATACATTTAAAACTTTGTAATTCATTATACTTTATACACAAAACAAAAACTGAATTGAATTGCTCATGCTATAATATTAAAAATATCACCATGTTTACATTAATATTCTGGGTTAGTGACTGGATTTATCATAAACTGAGCAACTATGCTAATGGATATTGTTATATAATTTTAGTATTTGTATATCAGATAGTATGCCTTAAACATTTTTACTGGTCATGTGCAAACAAAGTTCTCATATTAAGATTATATATTATTTGTAATTTTTTTATTTTTGGAAAATTATTATTAAGTTCTGATTTCATTATACGTTATTATCAGTTTACTGGGGCTTGCTCCAAATTTTTGTCTAATTACAATGATTCTAGAAATTTTAATCTATTATTTAATACAGCAAAAATCTATCTGAAATTTAGGTACATAAAGAAAGGATTATTTCACTTTGTGTTAAAAATGTGTTTTACTGCTAACATATTAAATTACGAGATATATTTGTCTTACAAAATTTTTGAAATACTTTAATTTTTAGCTATGGCTATCAATCATAAGAATGACTTGAATATATCTTATCAAAATTTAAGAGGCTTGCGTACCAAAACAAATACTTTTTATAGAAGCTGTTGTCTATCTGATTGCGATATAGGATTATTTACTGAGACTTGGCTGTGTGATGGCATCCTGAACGCTGAATTATGTAACGGAAAATATGATGTGGTCCGTGGCGACCGTGGCTCGCTCGGCGGCGGAGTGATGGCACTCTGCGGAGCGCGGCTGCAGGCGCTCGCCCGGCCCGAGTTGACGCGACCTGACCTTGAATCTGTCTGGCTGACGGTGCCTGCGCGCTGTCTGAACACCACACAGAGTTTACATATAGGTGTAGTATATATTCCTCCTAATTCTAGCATACCGAATAAACTATCCTTATTACTAGATATCTTAAATGAAGCTACTCAAGCCCACCCGGATGATTTCTTCTTAGTAGTAGGAGACTTTAATTTACCGAATATTCAGTGGACATCATGTGAGCCTTTATATTTAAAGAAGGGTAGTGTTGACTTACAAGTCGCAAGTCAGAATTTTATAAGTGATCTTTTATTTTTGGGCTTGAACCAATATAATACTGTGGTTAACTCTCACGGTAATACCTTAGACTTAGTTTTCTCAAATTTTCCGTTATTAGTGAACCAAAGCAAAGTCCCCTTCGTTAAAGAGGACCAGTATCACCCTACTCTTGAAATAAATGTCTCGGAAATTAATAAATTACCCATGAAAACTAAATCAACTATAAAATATTTGTTCAGAAAGGCTAATTATGAGGAGATCAATCAGTATTTAAACACTTATGACTGGCATACATTATTCATGTACGTAAATATTGAATGCATGATTAACAGTTTTTACGATATTTTAAAAACAGTAATTCACAAGTTTGTTCCTCAAGTATTATCGTCGGGTTTCGGTAATTTTCCTGTATGGTATAATAGGTCCCTAATTAATATTATAAAAGATAAGGCAAAAAAGCATCGCCATTGGAAAAAGCACGGGAATCCTTCCGACTATGCATCATTTGCTTTGCTACGGCGAGTACAGAAGTCAGTGGAGAAACAATGTTACGTTTCCTATATGCACTGGTCACAAGAAAACATTAAAAAAGAGCCAAAATTGTTTTGATCGTATGTCAAATCCCGGAAAAAAAGTGGCGGTAGCTATCCAAATAGTATGAAATATGGAGATAGGAACTTGAATGATGGACCTGAAATCTGCGCTGCTTTTACTGACTTTTTCCATAAACAGTTTAGTAAGCCTAGTAACACACCATTGTCAACTGCTAACACAATTTTTGGTTCGGTTTCCAGCTTGACTGGCATACTTGTAACCGAAGACGAAGTTTTTAAACTGCTTACTGCATTGGATAAGTCAAAGGGTGCAGGCAGCGATAACATACCACCTTTGTTTTTTAGTAAATGTGCCAATGCTCTTCGTTTTCCTCTTACCTGTATTTTTAATAGGTGTTTTGAAGAAGGTTATATGCCACCAATCTGGAAAATAGCTCTTATTGTACCTGTGCATAAGAAAGGACTTAAATCGTCTATAGAAAACTATAGACCCATATCAAAATTAAACACTCTTAGCAAAGCGATGGAGAGAATTGTCCATAACCGTTTGTACCACACTATTGCACGCTCTATTCCAACTCAACAACACGGATTCATGAAGGGTCGTTCGACAAATACTAACTTGGCAAAATTCACCAACGATATTCTAACTGAAATGGATGGCGGTGGTCAAGTGGATGTTGTGTATACCGATTTCGAGAAGGCTTTTGATCGAGTGGATCATATAATATTATTGAGAAAGCTTCAGGAATTAGGTGTACATGGTAACCTACTTAGATGGTTTGAATGCTACCTGCACAGGAGGAGTCAGGTTGTAGTGGTGGGAGGGTACAAATCGGATTTCATTACAATTACTTCTGGAGTCCCGCAGGGGTCAATTCTTGGACCTTTGCTATATGTGGCATACTTGTATGACATAGACAAGTGTTTTGGGTTTTCTAAGTATCTAATGTACGCCGATGACATAAAAATTTACAAGACAGTAAATAACATTACGGATTGCTTAAACCTACAAGAAGACCTAAATCGTTTACAGGTGTACTATACTGATAACCGCATATCTATAAATGTTGAAAAATGTGTGATTGTAACATTCACCCGAAAGAAAAAGAAAATTATCCTTGATTACATGGTAAATGACGCGATTCTTAATAGGGTTGAGACGGTGAGGGACCTCGGACTACTTCTTGATTCGAAGTTGCTTTTCACTGATCACATTGATAATATAGTACATAAAGCATATAAAAGTTTAGGTTTCATTTTGAGAGTGACTAGGCCATTTTCTGATGTTTACTGTATAAAGGTTTTATATTATGCATATGTTCGTAGTATCCTTGAGTACTGCTCTAGCATTTGGAACCCTATGTATGATGTTTACTCGGTTAATATAGAGGCAATCCAACGTAAGTTTATTAAACATTTAAACTTTCGCACAATCGCCACTGACAATGGCTACACAGAATCATGTAAGCAACATAACCTCCTATCTCTTGAAAATCGACGCACATTGCTTGATATGACATTTTTACATGGAATTTGCAATAACACTCTATAGAATTAACCACATTGACCCTACGTCTACGCACACCTAGTAATCGAACTCGACATACGCAACTTTTTCACATTCCAGCAGTCCACACTAATTACGCTATAAATTCTGTCATATGTAGAATCCAGACTAAATATAATAAGCATTTTATATCTGCTGATATTTTTAGTAGTAGCAAGCAACGTTTCAAAAACCAAATTATGAAACATTTTCACTAAATTACTGCTATACTTACATACATACACACACGCACACACTCACACACTCACACACACACCTACTTCACGCACATATTATGGCTTCTTTTTGTAAATTTTTCTTTTTTTTTTTTGTAACCTTTTAATCGAAATAGGTAAGAATTGTTGATCTGTACAATACAGTTGTGCCTTATATGTTAATTTATTTTAAAAAACGAAAAATCCGTAATTGGCAATAAGTTAAGTTTTTATAAGATGAATATTATACCAATGTATAATTTTTTTTGTTTTAAATTTATATTGAGTGCTGTGGATTTTTGTAAATAAATAAATAAAATAAAAAAATAAAAAATCACACAAATGAATGCCACGGCCAGGACTCGAACGTGGGACCTTCGGCGTATGAGGCAGGGCTACTTACCACTACACCAATCGGTGTTTAATAAATATTTCATTTCATTTTATCAACTCACTATTGACTTCTAACTTATCACAAAATATTGAAAATGTTAAGTATTTTATCGTCAACATCATCGGAATCGCACGCGCAGCTTATGGGCGCTATATTCATAATAAATAAACAAAACGTGTAGTGATACTATGAAATGGTCATATTTTAGAGCCAATCTCCTTAGCGGAGTAAGTTATGCGCAGCTTACGGCAATAAAAGGTTATTAAATAAATATATTTGTATACCTGAACTAAAGCCTGGATTACGGAGGAAGGTCGAAGGTATGGAAGCACTTATTTAGTATCAGCTGCTTAATATCGGAGTAGTTGGAGAAGATCTTATAGGTAATTAGTGATCACACTGATACTCTTTCTTGTGTGGTCTTAAGGTTCTTAAATAAAATTAGTAATCCAAGTACAATGCTTCATAAATAACTGTAATAAGTTTGTTATTTCTTTACTACAGTTAAACTTAGATTATTATTATTATTATTTTGTGTTTTTATGGCAATCAGCTGTTGTTATTTCATTTTTCATATGAAATGACCTAATGTATCCGCTTCTTCTCTTAAAATTGATTTATGTACACCATAGTTAACAAACTAGCTAGATATAGGAGTTAGAAAAAATAAAGATGTCATATTTACTTGAAACACATCAAACTAGTTTCACACGTCCGAGTCGGATTCGTCATTCAACTCCAACTAGTAAATATAATAAAATATAAAGTAGAAAGCAGAATGTTGCAAATCCTCTAAGTTGCCGCGAGATTTGTAAAATATAAATACAATTTAAATGAATTCAACACAATTTATATAAAGTTTTCCAGATTTTACTGGCGTATTCTATTTTGAGCTTCTAATTTTTTTCTTTTTTAACAGTGGGTAAGCTATACCAGGTGGTTTTTTGAGAAGGGCGGTGATGGCCAAGTCCGAAACCACGAGATGGAACACTCGTGAAAGGAGTTATGCCCTCGACTTATAAGAAAACAATTACTGCATATTTATTGAACCAATGGATTCTGTTGCTGAAAATTACACAATAACTATTTCTGCCAATTTCTAGTATTAGTGTAATAAAAGCATTAATTAAATTAAAAAATTGCTTTCAAGACATGTGTCAGAACTTTAACTTAGATTGTATCGTTTGATCTCGATTTGATTGTCGTCTATCAAAGTAAAAGTATTTAAGGATTGCAAAAAACCTAGAGAATAATACGTACCACGAATTTCACTATGGTAATTGCTGCTATGTTAATTTAAAAAGCGCTCTGATCCGTCTTAAGACAGTCGCTTCAGAATAAAGATGGTAATTTTTTCAAGATAAACTATTATTGCTTGTATTGTGGAACGCATAGACCGAGGCAGGGTAAAATAAGAATTGACATAGATATTACATATAAAAAAATTACTCCTGAATCAGTGTTTACTACACAAATCTCTGAAGACTCTATCAGGATACAAATCTTGGACTGCTGATCAAGGAAACTGCTCTTATTTACCATTTACCTCGTCATTTTTTCTTCTTGATACTTTCTGAAACGTTGTGTAAAATAAAATCAATTTTTTTTTATTTTCGCTAAAAGAGTCAAGATATATATTTCTCGTTATGCGGAAGTAATGTGTAGACCAGAAGTGTCAAACTCAATTTTGCAGAGGGTCATATATTAAAGTTTGAATTCGTCTTAAGTCTGCAATTGATTCTAGTTAAGCATGCAATTTAAAATAATAAGCTTCCTATAATTTATAATCACAAAAAAAACAAGGACTATATTTCTCAACAAAGCTGATTAAAACGCAAAATTATTATTAGCCTGATTTACAGCATCCATTTTAATATTGGCAATAGTAATAAAAATGCATTTTTAATGATGGAACCCAATCAAAAGTGAAGAAAAAATTGTTTTTCCATCGGGCCAACATTTTTTATAATATCAACATTAACACGTTATGTTATTTAGTGGTGATCATTAATTTATAACGAGCAGGTAGCGGGTTCGAGTCCGGACGGTCACCGGCGGTAAGTCTGATAAATGAGGAGCTATTGTCAGCTACCGGTCTTAACTGGGTAAGAGAGAGTTGGGTTGCGTGATGGGGTTCCGTATGGATGATTTAAGAGTTTGATTAATAAATTCATATACAAATAAGGATGGCTTAACCGTAACATTTAGCTGTCATGGAGTGCTTGCATATTGTTCATGTTGACAAAGTTTATAAAGTGTATCGTTTCTTAGTCAATTATCATTCATAATTATCCGTCAGACGGCTTCGGTGCAAGTTTTACTTTCATGATATGCAAGAAATAAATGCCCAACAAAATACTTAAAAAACACACTCCTGCCAACCGCATGAAAAACAGCTGAGGCCATTTCTTTAGAATTTACAGGAGTTTTTGTACAAGTCAATGTACCTGATCATGTGTGAGTACTGGTTTTCACTTCAAAACTGTTAGATTGTAGTCAAATTGCTTTATATTGGCCATTTTATTTCATTTTGTCGCTAACATTAAAAAAAGAGACAATATTTTTTAAAGTTGATGTAAATTTCATTAAATAACAAAGCACACAGATAAAATTAAGTTACTAAACAAAGGACTAAGAAATGTTATAGGCCCTATGAAATAAGACCAATTACTTAACACACCTGCGATATAGGTATTTGATAACGCGGCTTACTCACGGTACACTGTCGGATAGGTCCGACTAGTTTCGAGTAGTCGCGACTACACGCACCCCTGAAGATGGACTCCAGACGAGTCCGAAACTAGTCGGACCTATCCGACCGTGTACCGGGAGTAAGCCACGTTATTAAATACCTAATACCTGCAATATATTTATTTGTAAAGCAAAAAACATAATTTATAAAACCTGACTATCGAAGTAAATTCTGCCAGCTTTTTGGCAACATTGCCCTATGTTTTTTTTTATTTAATAAATCCCCGAACTTCAACAATTGTCACCACGCATCGTGTGCTAGCTACGACTCAAATTAAGAGACCCCTGTTAATATTACCTTTATTTTATAAAAATGAAGCATTGTATTTGTAAATATTTGCATATTTTGTTTAGGTTAGTTATCCACCTTCATTGCACCAGGAAAACTGTAATAAATGAGGATACGGGGGTCTTTTGTTTTTAAAATAGGACTAGCTGAGCCTTCCCATGGCCCGGATCACGGATGCATTTAGTTTTTGAAACGGTTATAATAAATATTGTTTGTCATCATCACCTTCGAAAACAGAGTGTTACATCAAGTGTGACTTGGTTTCGTAGCTTTATTTACTTAAATACGCTTTAATACTTGTTTTAAAGCGTATTTAAAGTTTCCTGGTTCCTGAAATATTATTTCGTTAGTAGTTATGCATATTAAGCTGACAGCTTTTACTTTGAAGGAGTACATCATGAGGAATTCCACGCAGCTAAGAAATGGTTGCAGGGGTACTTGTAAGTTTACCAACCCGCAGCAGGCTTGCAGTAAAGTAGAGAATAAGTTACCTCAAAACCACTTAGTTTGGTAATATCGATGTCTTGATCCCGATCGGAGTTATTGGAATCACTGGTTTGTGAGAATATGCACTGGTCTAAATCAAAATCAGTTTTTTTCGAAATAGACTGTTTATTTATGAAGAAGGCTCATCCTTTTGAATTTCACCGGACTTTGTGGCCTAGCGCTGACGGCATTTAGCCGGAACTTATACTAGTTCCTCGACTATATCTATGAAAAGTTGACCCTAGCAGGTAACGCAGCTTTACCGACTCCATAACTACAGTATATTTGAGAATCAGTTTATGAAATACGACACGGACCTGTGTAAAAATTGGCATATAGTTAAATATAAAATAAAATTCTATAGTCTTTTTATTCAATAGAAATCTATTGAGATTCAAATGTGTCACGTAGCTTCTTTTTTCGTAGTTCAGTATCAACTAGAAATAAGGTTCACAGACTGGTGGCAAGGATCTCTAAAATTTACATAGCTAACTCGTTCCCTTTGTCCGCGGGACTGCATGTGTGTCTGTCTGTCTGCAGCTACCCACCGACTGCACGATCTTATGAGCTGGGCTTTGGCAGCAGTAACGCCGACAGTCCGGGTTGAATGAAGAATTACGATGGACACGAGAAGTGGTCGAGGAATGGACTTCGTAGACAATTTACTACAATAATTATATGTACTTTAAATGAACTAGTAAAACTTGCTACGTGATATATCACGTACGATGTGCCAGCAGACCCTCGCCAGATCATCACCAAGTGTATATATAACTCGTTAAAATAGAAACAATGACCTGAAACTGTCAGTGAGGTGGTAGAGTCATATTTTATTTGACGTCAATAAGAACAAGTAATTGTTAACGTTGAGAAAAAAAAAATTTCATTTCAAACTCGCAGAGATTGTAGTAGACGCACTGTAAGTATTTCACTCCCCACTCCTTGGTTTCATGTTCAAACCAAATATATCATTTCTGCTTTATCCTACTCAGCATAGTTTGCAATCCAACATCAATTAAGCTTTTTAGAGCCAGTTGATATGATATATGTAATAGTGCATCTGTTGCAAGGAGGTACAAACACAAAAACGGTCTTACTTCAAAACTAATAGTAGTGTTATAGTTTGTTTGTTAAGATCTCGTCCGGAGCGGTGCCACAGGCCTTCCTATTTGGACCACCGTAACCACTGTTACGTGATTGTGTTCCGGCCAAAGGAACGGAACACCAGTACAATTACTGGAACAAAGTCAATTTCATCTGAAGCCTACGGCCGGCGACGCAAGCACTGTTAATAAACAAAGCACCCACGACTAACGATGTCCGTGGGCACGGAACCCACTTACCATCCGGTGGGACGGGTGCTCGTTTGCCGAGTATAAAATACAGTAAAAAAAATACTGAACACTGTCTACAGAGAAACAAGCTTATTTTTGAAATGAGAGCAAAAATATTAATGGCTTTTTGTAATCAGGACTTCAACCCTAGACATTCTGGTGCCACAGCCGATACACTACACAGGTCAGGTCATCAAGTATCAATTCGCAAAAGTTTATTTTCTTAGGATCAACACCCCAGGAAACGTCAGTCGAAAGTGTCAAAAGCAAATGTCAATGTCAACGAATTTGTGTAACTTCTTGACCCCACTTCCTCAAATATGGTTTTTGTTTCTTTGGATAGTTTGTTTTAGCAATTTGTATCCGTCCACTAATTGCCTGTAGCGTTTTTGATGTTTTTGTCCGTTGTCACAATAAATGATTTAGTTAATAATGTGTCTAAATAAAGCTGTTGAAAGTTTGAGTGAAACCGTATGTAATGTTGCTGGATTTTTCGTGTAAAATACGAAAACAGGCATTGAAAAATAATAGTTCCATTGGAAAAAAAATAGTAAATATTTTTACATATATTATTCTTAAAAACATGTTAATAGATCTAAAAAAAGGAATTTATTTATATTGTTTCAAAACTCTGTCAAAAATGTTAACTTTCTCTCTTTGTTTTGGAAATATAACGACACGTGTAACATTTCCAAGCGAATATACTTTTTGCAAGATTTTACTCATTGTGTGTTCAGTATCGATTTCATTTGCCAATATCTTTTCAAAAGATTCGCTAATATTATCCGGTGCAGATTATTTGTGGAGAGTGTTCAATGGAGCAGATAATCTTTTAAGATTTGATGGTTTTAGACTGTTAACTGACAGTTTGATACGATTAATATATTTAGTAATTATAAATTGTTGAAAAATATTATCTTTGTGAGATTTCTTAACTAACGGAAGATGATGTTGATGTTGGACTTGGTGTTTAAGAAAGGGAGTAATGGACACCTTGATATTCAAATTATTTGAGCAATCATATTTCATTATAGCTTACAATTATTATATTAAAATTTATTTTTTTATAGTGTGAGGTTCGAAAATATTTGGTCTACAGTTCATTGGCTATAAATTCAGTTAGAGCATTCCTTCTTTAATCTCTCAAATCATTTAACATATTAATTTCTAATATTCTACATAATTAATAACGTGATTGAGATTATCAAAAGAAACATATTTCCTTGATTGATTTACCTGCAAAATAAACTTACACTCTTTATATAAAAAAACTAAATCAAAAACGTCGAAACATGGCCTTTAAAACTACCCTCCGAAAAAAATAACGAACCATATAAAAAAAAAAACACAGTAATAAACTCTACATATCCTGTACTCAACAAATAATACAGTTTTTGTAAAGGCACCGATCCGGAAGTTCTATAGTATACTTAACAAAAGTAAATTTTACTATGAAGTCACCTTTTCTATGCCAAATGACCACCCTCCTTTAATCTGATGAATGGCACGACGATGAATGAAGTATTGTACGCGGGGCATACTAAAGGTGCTTTTGAGTAGATTTGTAAATTTTCGGTTTATTGAACGTGTTTTTACAAATGACTGTGTTGCCAAATGTAGCTTTAAAGTTAAATAGGTGTTAAGAATTTGGAGTTAAGTAGGTGTAGGGTTTATAGTTGCAGGCTTATACTTAAACACAATTTTTAAACAAATTTCTCTATTACTTTGGAGACGCAAACTTTGCTGGCTTTTTGATATTGTAATTGTATCTATCAAGGAACCAACTTTAATTATTCTTTCATCATTAAAAAGTAATTTGTAGTAGTATTAGTACTTAAGTATTCCTTAAAATACATTGTAAGTAAAACTAAAAGTTTAAAAACTTACAATCCATTTATTTTTACGAACCACACAATGTAATTACATACATCAATGAAATCATGGCAGACGGGTAGAGAGTATCTAGAATTATCTCCTTTAACTTTTATGATGTATAACACTTAAAGCTTATACATGATATCGTACATTTTATAATACCTTTAACTAACGTAACATCTGACATTCGCCACTTAGGAACTGGAAACATCACACTAAAATTAAGCTGAAACAACAAGATCTAACCTAAAAATCTCAATTCCTCGCACTAATTTTTTATTATTATCCTAAAGAGACGTATTAACATTTATAATCTCTCTAATTGCTTCCACAAACCTTACCATCCATAGAAAACCACTAATTCTATTATCAATTGCATATCGTTAATTTCTAGACACGAAAAAAAAGCGGTATAGAAAAAACCTGAGCCCCAGACAGCTTGGCACCGCTCACAATGGCCGTCGTAACGTGCTCTTGTCATTCAACCTTTTTGGTGAAGTTTACTTGAACCTAACAAAAATAAAATCTTTTTCTGGCGCTTTCAAAAATTTAGTATAGACTATTTTCAACCTTATTACTTAAATTTAAAGAAAACAAAGTTTTACCCGACCGTTTTTAAAATGTTGTAAAATTTAAACGATTGTAACGCGAATTTAAACTTTGATCGTAATTATTAAAGTTTATTTTTGATTGTAGATGGAAGTATCAATTATTTCGAGGTGTTATGGTATCCATTTATCTGTCAAGACGCATGGAATGTCATTCATTCTGGTAATGGATAGTTGTAGGAAGGAAGTGGCAGGTAACAGAAAAAACAATCGGAATGAATGCGCGCGCGCAGTTTATACGGGGTGAGCCGTTATGGCGGCAATCCAGGTTTATTGATGGGGGATTTATTAGCCTGATTTATAGTGCAAGGTTTTTGTTGCTTAATTTTTTTAAACCATTGCTTAGTTAAGGAAAATAATCAGGTGTCGAACTGTAGGTCCAGCATGAGAATTCCTTGCTATGCAGTCAAGAGATAATATACCTACTACACGCCCCATCAAACAAAACAAAAGGGCCGACCGCGGCTCCCCTTTCAATCATTTACTACTAATAAACAAAACAAGGTAAATAAATACAAGCACAATATACTGGAATACATAATCACGTCCGTATGTATCCCAAATACATAACGTCACGCAAGACAGTCGACTACTTGGCTTTGATAATACATGTCACTTATTTAGCTGTCAAAGTGGCTATGTCTTCGCTATGTAGAGGGCATCAAGTTAGACCTGCAGATTTCAAGCATAAGATCAAACACGGCACTAATGTTATTCATGACTAAGATTTGTTTTACAACTAATCTTTTTTCTACTTATACATCTGTAGCAACTCTTAAGTCATTTCAAATATATTTATAAACAAAATTAGCCATAATAATACCAATTTTCAATATGAATATGTAGGACTGCTTGGACTCATCCTCGACTTCATCGTAATTTTCCACCAGGTGAATTGGAAAACAAACAAATGTCAATGATACTTTTAAAAAGTTAGCTAATAAAATATATATAAATATCTCTTACAAAAAGCTGATTTCGACGAAATATCTCTAAATTTTAGAACTTTCAAGCACCCTGTGCACCATGAGTGGACTCGTAATCACACAAATATCAAGTTTTCAATACTCTAGAAAGCTAACAATAACACCGCATCGGATGACGCCGCCTCCATTGCAGTGACAGAGACAGCCTGCTAGAGTAAGATGGAAGCTGATTTATGCCAAGGTTATGCTGATAATGAGCTTGGATGACATGGCTATAGGTCTGGTGTTAGGTAGTGAGTAAAACCAATTCTAAAAATTAACTGTTACGTTCGCAATCATAGGCTTATAACAGTTACTTAAGGCAATCCTCAGTACCTATATGTAGAATTTGCTTTACCAGGCCACTCAGAAAGTTTCGCAGAAAAAAGTTTTTATGTATGGAACGCTGGCAAGTTATAATGTAATTTGAAAGTTCGTTAAATTGTACTGTAAATGCAAAATAAAAATTCCAAATTTAAACGGACACAATTTTTTTACTAGCTTTATGAAACTATTGTGTGTCTTAGAAACATGGATCTGCTTCGGAATAATTTTCGTGCAATTATTTGTTACGACTTTAAGTCCAACTTGAAACCTGATGACTTCAATTAGCTTTTATGAATAAGGCGCCTTCTAAATCAACTGTGCACCGCCGGTATAACGAGTTATATGTAAAAAAAAATATAACCTATAAAACGTTTTTTTCCTCGGTTGTGAGTGTAACGCGTATCTATAGTTTATCTAAGTTAGTGCTTTTTTTTGCTTAGCATATCTTTGGAAGAGTAATATGTGTGTAAGAGCTACAACAAAATTGTATAAGTCGTTTTGGAAATCTTCATAGTGCACAGTAATTATAAAGAAGGGAGGGGTGTAAAGGGTCAATTACCACCTAGAGGCCCCAAAAGCCAACCTCACCTGCCCGTGGTGCACTGTGCTTTTAAACGGAGGAGGCTCAGGCGACCGACAAATCATGGATCTTTGAAACGCAGTCAATGATGGGCAGCAGGACCAAGCGGTGTTCATTGAGGTAATGGCATAGCCCTGAGGATTGTGAGACTGAAGTGGCAACGGGCAGGGCAAATAGATCAAAGAACAAATAGCCGTTGGGACAGTAAAGTTCTTCAGTGGGACTGACGGTCTGATCAAAGTCGCTGGAAAGCAGTGGATGCGGACCGCTCAAAATCAATCTGCGTGGAGATCCTTGGGGGAGGCCATTTTCCTGCAGTTGACGTCTTTCGACTGAAAATAAAGTAGAAGAATTATAAAAAAATGAATGATTTCAAATGGAATAAATGAATATTTTTCTTCGGGAATGAAAGTAATAAGTAATTAGCCATATAGTAAATATAGCGGTATAAAAGAGTATTTCGGATTTCATAGATACGGAAACAATAATATCATCAGGCAAATCCCTGTTTTGAATCTTTCTTACACCTTATGAAAACTTGCAGGATAAAATGCTATCTTTACTCCCACTTATCTAAGGTAAATTTAATACAAACTCGTCTATCTGGTTTTTGTATGTTTGGGTAAAAAATAATACAAACTTCCCATTACTTAAGATTAGTAGTATTTAGCAGGTAATAAGAACAACAAAAACGTTCGTGCGACATGTGAAAATAAAAAAAAAATTTAAAATTCAAGATTTCATCATCGCTAAAAATTTTACACTTGTTGAAAGTCTTAATTTTCTTCATCTTCATCGTGATTGCGTAAAACCACTTAACCTCGGCTCGTAAAAGGTAGCATGATTAGACTGAGAATAAATAACCACTCTTATAAAAAAATCTTTTATAAAATACTTGGGGGAGAAGGTATACAGTTGGACGACGACATGAAAGAAACACGCACTAAAAATAACTTTAATTCTAGTAAATGTTTTGTCTTATGTCACTCCTAAAATCAAGACCAATAAAATTACACAGCTAAACTATATCTAGCAGTTATAGGTAGGTATACCTAACACATACATAGGGTTACTGGTAATTCGGTTCTGCCGCATCACGCTCGCTTCGTTCGCTCGACTACCTCAAATATAAACATGTCAGCTAGGTTATGAAAAATAATTCACGGTGTGGCCAATTTTCGGTGTGGAACGCTCGCAATCCAACGAGGTGGTCAAACATAGGACATGAAATGAGCAATTCTATGATTTGGCCTCGACATACTCGTATACATTACCTCGAAGAGCAATTCTTCCATATTCTCGTGCAATCCTGCAAATAAATAACTTACTTATTTGCTATTTTGTTGAAATAATGTGTTGCTTTAATACCAAACATGCTTACCTAATCCAGATCTGTAAGAGATCACAATGGTCATTTTATCTGAACTTTCCATCACATACCGAGGACAAACGAGGCGATAATAAAAAAGGTTATAGTCTATTAAAAAGCTAAATAAACATGAGAAGGGCAATAAATAAATAAATAATGAAATAAATCCATCATTCTTTATGTCGCTGCAGTCGTTCTGAGGTTTTGATGGACAGACGGACACACACTTGTGGTTATTAAGATGCGGTCACGAACTCAGTTTTTTGAACCTTAATTTGGAGACAATAATTATAATGCAACCTCAAATGAGCTCTCGGCAGATCGCAGTAGCTTTCATTATTGGTTGATTGCTCTTTTAACTATGTGTGCTAGTAAAATACTTATTGGACAAAATTAAAACATCCATTATTCTATACAGTAATAGGAGGTCACTACTTACTGTCTTATACTGTTACTTACTGTTACACTAGCTGTTACTTTACAAGAGAGTAATACAGTGACCAGGTTGATCTCTGAGAAATGGTTTTACATTTGAACACCATATGGCACGCTGAAGCATCTTCCAAGCCATATGTATTTGAGAATCAGATAAGGAAATTATTTGCTACTTAAGTGTCAATATCTGTGAGGGTGTGGTAGAAACCATCAATCGACGTCGACTGGTCTATTCTGCCATCGATCGACGTAGACTGCTCGACGTCGATCGACGGACGATCGGTTGGTGTGGTAACACCCTTACAGATGCCATGTTTAAAAACGTCGTATTATTTTCAACTCTTGACGAATGTTTAAGTAGTTTTTTTTTTTTTTTTTTTTTTTTTTTATTAATAATTAGCAGGCGTTTGTCTTCCATCTCACCTGATGGAAAGTGACGATGAAGACGAGGATCGTACACGCCTGTCTAAGAGGTACCTATTCACTCTACACTTGAAAGCTCCAGGGTTATATTTGTCTGGAAAAACAGACGCAGGCAAATCGTTCCACTCTTTGGCAACACGAACCAAAAATGAGCTATCGAACCGTTTAGTTCGGCTCATCGGCACGCTAACCACAAACGGGTGAAACTTCTGTCTGCGCCTGGTTGACCGGTGGAGAAAGGGGGAAGGTTCGATCAACTGAAAAAGAGCATTCGCACACTCTCCAAAGTGCAATCTGTAAAAAACCGATAGACTAGCAACTTTTCGACGATGCTCGAGACTTTGCAGTCTCGAAGAAGTAAGTTTGTCGTCACTTATGAGTCTACGGGCCCTTCGGTCGACAGAATCCAACGCTTCAAGATGGTATTTTGCGGAATCATGCCAAAGATGGCTGCAGTACTCCATACAAGATCGAACCTGGGCTGTGTACAGGTTGAGCAGCTGTTCGGAGTTGAAGTACCGCCGGACCTTTGCGATGACTCCCAATTTTTTGGAAGCTGACTGTGCCATGGTTTCAATCTGTTGACCGAAATTAAGTTTCGACGTGATGGTCATGCCTAGAAGCCCTAGTTGGTTTGTGATCGGTACAGATACACTTTGGAAAGTGGGCGTCAAGTTGAATGTGCTCTTTTTAGCGGAGAAGAGACACGCCTGGGTTTTGGAAGGGTTGAATTTGACAAGATTGGCTTCACCCCAATCGGAAACCCTACAAAGTGTCAAATCAACCCGTTCGATCATCGACTCTCTCTGAAATTGGATCTGGTTTGGACTCGCTCGCGCATTGGAGACATATCTCTCTACAACAGTGCTGTCATCGGCGTAACCAATAATGCCATCCGATAAAAGAAGGTCATTAATGTGCAGCAGGAATAATGTTGCAGAGAGAACAGATCCCTGAGGTACGCCGGCGTTGATCGCCATTAGGTCCGATGAGAAGCCATCGACGACAACTCGAATTGACCGTTCCCTCAGGAAATCAGACATCCAGTCGCAGAGTCCAGATGGTATGCCATACGCAGGAAGCTTGCTCAAAAGGGCTTCGTGCCATACCCGGTCAAAGGCCTTGGAGATATCCAAGGATACGGCTATTGCCTCTCCATGCCCTTCCAAGGCCATGCTCCATAGATGCGTGACGTACACTAGAAGGTCTCCTGTTGAGCGTCCTCCGCGGAAACCATATTGGTTGTCACTGAGGAGCTCATTGGTCTCTAGGTACGTCAGGAGACGATGGTTCAATACACGTTCCATAATTTTGCAAATTATGGAAGTGATTGCAATAGGTCTATAGTTGACTGGGTCGGCTCGACTGCCCTTTTTTGGTACGGGCTGTACGTTTGCAAACTTCCATGATTTTGGAACTTTTCCAGTCCTTAGAGAGAGTCGATATAGGCGTGTCAAAACAGGAGACAACTCGGCGGCACAGTGCTTTAATACCACTGCGGGAATGCCATCCGGACCACTGGCCTTATTCACGTCTAGATTTTGTAAGCATTTGAGTACCTGTTTCTGGTGAATTTGGACGGCCTCCATCGTGGGGCCGAATGGAGGTAACGTGGGTGGGCTTTTACCTTTGGAATCTAGACGTGAACATTCCGCGAAGAGATTTGCGAACAAGTCTGCCTTCTCTTTTGCGCTGTGGGCCAAAGACCCGTCAGGCCTTTGCAGTGGTGGCAGTGATGGGCGACAGAAGTTCATCTCAACCGACTTGGCAAGGGACCAGAAAGCTTTACTCCCCGTGGGATAGGATGCTAACTTGTCCCCGATACGGCCAATGTGGTCGAAACGAGCGCTTCTGATCACCTTTTTGCAGGACTTGGCAGCAGCATTGTACGCCTGCTTCTTAGCTGGGAGATCCATAGCTTTGCTTCTGCGAGCGCTAGCCCAGGCTTGGTATGCTACATGCTTTCGCTTTTCAGCTAGGAGGCAATCAGCATTAAACCATGGGCGGGCTTTGGACTCCAGGGATACATCAGAGAACGGTATAAAGTATTCCATACCTTGACATATCACACTGGAGACAGCATCAGCACAGCATGATGGATCATCAGAAGTAAAGCAAGCTTGCCGCCAAGGATAAGAGGCGAAAAAGTGACGCATCTCATCCCAATCTGCTGACTTGTACCGCCATACTCGCCTTTTGCCTTTTGGGCTGGTATCGGTTGGCGAGTATTGCGACACAGATTTCACCAGACAGTGGTCGGATGTCCCTAATGGTGGAGATACGGACACCGAGTATCTGTCTGGATCGGTTGTCAGCAGAAGGTCCAAGCAATACGCAGTATGGTCAACAACGTCAGGAATGCGCGTAGGTTCGTGGATGAGCTGGGAGAGACCATGAGTTACTGCGAACCGATAGGTTTCTCTGCCAGCGTGGTCGGTGTCCTTGAACGGGTACAGCCACTCTCCATGGTGGGCATTAAAGTCCCCAAGGAACACCAACTGCGCAGAGGGATAGCGTCGTTGGACCTTATCTGCAGTATCACTGAGATATTCAATGAGTCGAGTTGTCTCCTGAGCTCCCGTGTGTGATCGGTAAATACTGGCGTATACAATTCGGTCCAGGCCAGTATCTACATAGACCCATAAGACAGAAAAATCCGGAACTTCCAAGTATCGGAGACGCCGACAACAGATCTCGTCTCTGACATACACGCACACGCCCGCATTGGGGTGAAATTTGGTCTCCAGGATATAGCCTGGGTAATGCAGGTATGCCAGATCCGAACGATCACAGATCTGCGTCTCTGTCAGAAAGAATAAGTGCGGTCTCTCTGTCTCAAGGTGGTGGTGGACATCGTGGAGATTTGAGTGCACTCCTCGGATGTTAGAGAAGTGTACTTTTAGGGAGAGGGAGTGCATCCGCTGTCGGCACTTATTTTTCTTTTTGGACTTTTCCATTATGTTGTTGTTAGGGTGAATAGGGGAGAGGAATAGAAGTTGAGTGAAGCGCAACGTTTGGAACCAAGCAACTCGAGTGGTTAGACCCACTGGTGGGGGACTCACATGGAGACCGCGGGGACGCCCAAAACCCCCCGGGGATCGCCATCGGGCCCTCTCCATCCGGTCGCCAACCGGCACGATGGAGCAATCCCGGGATTTTACACAGGCGGTGGGGCAGCCTTTCGCGAATGGCTAGAACGCTAGTTGGGCCCCCTACAACCTGCGGTCGGCCAGCGGTGCACCGTTTCTTTGGATCCCGCTGCCCTCCAGAATGAGCCACCCGGTGCATCATAACCCATCGAGTTCAAACGGCTCTCATACGCTGCGCAATTACTCGGACCTATTCTCCTCCAATGGCTACTCAAGACATCATGCCGGAACGTGACTAGGTCACTTGGCGGCATGGCTTTGTCTTGAGGGTGGTTGCAAGCCACGGTCGAAACCTACCACCTGCAAAATGGTTATCCCGCCATTCATCGGTCGCCAGAGCCTCGTCCGCTGTCCGGCAGGGTGCACCACGGGCAGGTGAGGTTGGCATTTGGAGAGTCTTGATGGTAGGCGACTCCCCCTTACACCCCAAAAAGTACGAAGTATTCAGTTAATAATTGTAAGATAAAAATATGCTACCAACAAAAAACTAAATTTAAACTAGAATCTATCGAAGGCAACGTAGCCAGAAGGCTGGCCGAATTACCACGCTGGGTCGCAATAGAACTTCGTTGTGCGAAGTCACTCACCGAATTGCTACTCGACATGTTACGTAACAGTTTTCATGATTTTTAAGAACTCTGTGTCAAGTGTCACTTTTTCCCATGTTCTACTGGTAGGTACATGCCAACACGGCTTTGACCAGACGGAATTTTGTAACCCGTGTTCTTTGATTTTTATATTTTTCAAATCTGCAAAAAAATGATCTTATATTATCGAAGAAACTTCGAAAAAGTTTATTTAAAACACCAAAATATTGCTTCATTCGTTAGGTTTATAGGAGTTGTCAGCCTCTTAAACTTCTACAGAAATTCTGGTGCTTTATGATTGGTCATTTTATTGGTTTTCAAACATTAATTCCTGTTTTAAATGACTTACCATCATGGCTGAGGGTCCGCACTAAATAAACCACAGATTAAGTAGGAACCTACTTTATTTTCTTGGTATTAATTCCACTTAGTTATGCGGCCAAAATGTTTTGTGTAAGCCGGTAAAGCTTGTTTTATTTCTATAGGTATGTTTGAACTTTTAGCAATCTCGAGGAGGACAGGCGCATATATACAAATAGATAACCAAGCAAGGGTGAACTTGAGGGTTATATTACATATGTCACAACATGGCGGCCGAGTGGCGTCAGTGTAAGCTGTGTGGTTGCCAGTAACTCAAGCGCTGCTAACGTTGGGCTACAAAGTTGATGTGTGTGTCTATTTTGAGCTGAAGTAGGTGTGCGCAGTTCCGTCCACGCCATTCTTGACCAAGAGGGAACTGCGGCATAAAGCATAGCTTCTATTTTTCCCATTACTGGAAGAACATTCAAAATCATTTCCGTACTTACAGAGTTGATTGATTGTATATGTATATAAACAAACTCACAAATGCTTTGTCTTTATAATTTATTTATTTATTTACATATTAGGGAAACAAACAGCCTAACAATACTTCTTAAACATTAAACGTTAAATTACAAATTACAAATTTAAGAGCAGGTTATATTCTTGTTACAAATGACAGTAATAAAATGGTATTCTATGTAATTACAATTCAAACTTAAAATATATAATAGAAAAAGAGGAATATCTAAGACAGAGAATATCGAATAGTATAGATATGTTTAGGTCCCTATGCGCATTCCTATGCTTGTGCTTGTAAATATGCCGCTTAACTTTCTATGGCAGCCACCATCTTGTCTAACCGTGTTCTGGTTTGGTTGTGCGTGTACAATCCGCACATGTTCGCCACGCACACACAGCCAGTTGCTGCGTACAAATGCCTTGAACCGTCTATACTTACCAACTAATATAACGATAATTTCGGGCAAAAGCTAATCGGAAACACGTATGATTCTAAATATTATGACATCATCAAGGTCCAATCTTTATTATAAGTGATATTTTATTGGTCATTTTGAAATGGCCACACATGTGATACGAAAAGCTTTACCGACAGCAAACTAAGGCGTGTTTACATTTTAACATAGGTGGTCCGAAGAAGTTGTGCAATACCTATGTCGGTCTCATTTGTAATCTTTTGAACTGAATGATCAATGTTATTATAGTATAAAATATATGGACATAATAACATTAAAATCGGCCTAGATTTGCTGCTTAGGTAAAACGCCATGTCTAACGCTTAGTGAAGATTTAAACGGATTGGAAGTATAAAGGATCAAATCTTTAATAATTGTTTGAAATTCATTTTTAAAGGTGTGAAAGCAGATTTTCAGTAACGTCACGATGTTATCATGCCGGAGTCGTTAAGGGTAGAATCACTAGCGAAACTTTCGTTAATTAATAATCTAAAATAAGAAAGATGCAACAAAAGTGAAGTCCAGAAAGGCTACAGAAGGTGTAGTTACGTTACAACTACAGGACCAAGTCATCTAGAAGAATGCGACCTCCACGCGACCTCACTGCGGCCTCCTTTTCATTCCTATTCGAACCCTAAGTAGATAGTTAGAATCCTGAATAAGAAAATTAACTAATGGAAAAGTCCTTGCTTCCGCATAACATAATAAAACCTCTAAATAAGAACCGCAAATTTTTACATCACTTTTTAGAAGCACGAAGGACCAAGCCATCTAGACAACTGTCAAATGACGTCATAATTTTCTTCGGTTACGAATATCTAAAACTGTGATTATTTATTTCGGTATTATAAACCAGTACTTTTGTCATGAGTTATGAACAAATTATTAACCGATATTGCTTTCGCATTGTTTATTAAACTTATTAGTTGTAAAGGATTAAAAAACTTGCCGCATTCCACCTGTTCGTCCAGATGCCTTGGTCGCGAAGTAACCCTTGGCTGCACGGCTCATTGACATGCAATAAAACTTGCAGTAAACCGGATCTGATTGATACCAGCCCGTTTTAATGGCGTTATTTATTGAATTTTAAAATATTATAATGCTGTAGTGGTACACTGCGGCCTAAACGATGCTCATCAAGTTTTATAGTTCTTGACTGAAGGGTTAATTATTGCTGAGGAATTAATGTATAATTTATTATAATAAGGTGTTGTTATAGATCTTTGAAAACAAAAGGTGATTAAAGTATTGCTATCACTTATAATGTTTGCTGAATGTAGAAACAAAATTTTTTGATAATAATCTTACGATATACTTATCAAATATTTTAAGTTATTCAAATACATTCAAATACTATTAGACAGGGATTAGCGGTTTTGTAATGCAATTAGCAATACAAAAATTGGCGTTTGTCTTCCATTTCACTTAATGATAAGTGATGATTAAGACTAGGATGGTACACGCCTGTACAAGCATTTCTAAGAAATGCTTTTTTAGACTTCACACAATTGGCGATTGGTAAAATAAAATCCTCAAACAGCAGCCACAGGTTACAGTAAACAGTAAACTGTGACATGTGACTGAAGTAAATCACTTACAATCACAAAAAAATATTTATCAATCACGATATAAGTACAAGATTGTGCAAAAAACAGTTTGTTAACCCTGTCGTGCCAGCCATTGATTGGGTTGCAATAACCCGTCATCGGCGGATTGGTACAAATTGCCAATCACCGAGGTGGGGTTATTTCGCGCCTGCTGGTTTATATACCAATATATTGTGTGTAAGACTTGAGCCGTGGGTTTCCTTGATATTTACGAATTTTCTGACTTTTATTATTGAAATTGATTAACTTATCATTTACTGTGGAAACCGAGGGAGTGTTGCTAGTCACATTCAGTCCAATACAACAGACGATACTTATTTATTGTGATTTAAAGTTGGAATATATTTGTTTCTTTGAATATTACTTATTTTCTGGATAGTATGAGTAAACTTATCTGGTCTAAAAATATGGTATTGAAAAGATATTGAGTTTTATTTTTAAGGAATCAATAACAGTAAATTTATTGTAAATCATAAAATATTTATTGCATTACGAGTTAGGAAATGCCAAAGCATTTACGTAAGTCAAATATGTCTGTAATAACTGTCAACCATGTTAATTAAAATAATAAATCAATGTAGAACAAAGCTCAATAAAAAACACATTATTATCTTGACATTGACACGCCAACAAACAAACAGAGGTTCGTTTTAGCAGACCCTGAGTTAATCATAAGGAATCGCATCAAATTTTATTGCTTTATTAATACAATCTGAGTTATTAATTTTAATAAAACCTGCGAATTGCAATAAGCGGGCCGAGAGACCGATGCGAGGCCTATTGCTACGATATATTGACACCTGTTAAGGGTTAATAAAACATGTATCGATTGCTTCTTAAAATTTAGCGGGCTTCAGTCTTTAGATGAGAAGATATACCTTTAGACTGTGCGAATTCCAGAATAGCTTTTAAAAATTATCAAAATTTATTGGAAAAATTTCGGCTTTTCAATAGTATTATACATAGACAGAGAGCATAAAATGCCCGCGGAAAAACTGTCTCAGCAGCCTCCCATAAACAAAATGTTCAATAAATGAAATAAAAGGTATACAATTTACCTACGACACGAAAGAAACAAACACAATCCAATGAAGATTTTGAATAAGTTATTTGGTGGTATACCTAGAGATAAACCATGATTCTACGTCTCTTAGGGGCGCTACCCACATGGGGGTTGGCATTATTTGTTGAATGACACGGCCGGTGCGAAGCAATGACTACACATTATTGCTTGTACAATATGTTCCATCTCGATCGGGAAGACCATTGGGGCTTTACACGGGTCGGCACATTGACTCTTCATGCCTAAACCCGAACGACTTTGGCTGGTCGGATATTTTCCCAAACGTTCATATTAGATTTTGCCGCACGGCAGTGTCAGCTCGAATATGAGAGTAGCGCGCCTATCACCTAATACGGAACAGAAATTAGCACGCATGCAGTTCAGGCAGAATTTTACCGACAAAACAACATGGATACCGAAATAGATCTCTCTTACTAATGAAGGAGGTGGATAAATTATAACATTTATTGAATGTTTTAGGCTGTAGTAGAGTTTTCATGTGAACATAGATACCGAAAGAGATCTCTCTTACTAATGAAGGTGGTGGATAAATTGTAACATTTATTGAATGTTTTAGGCTGTGGTAGAGTTTTCATGTGAACATAGATACCGAAAGAGATCTCTCTTACTAATGAAGGAGGTGGATAAATTGTAAATTTTATTGAATGTTTTAGGCGGTCAGTTGACAACGCATTACTAGTAACGCATCAATACATAACAATATAATTAATAACTTGCCACTTTACATCAAGTGGATCATTTCATCACTTTGCATTAGAAGTTCTTTTTAAGAAAATTCAAATTCCCCAGACGAACACACCAACTGTATGGTCCCAAAGTAAGCTTGTGTTATGGATGACCATACAGCGAGCTGGGGGGAGCCCTGAATAAACGTAAATATTGTATATTTATATATAAGGTGTAAATAAAATGATGATCTGTCTATCTATCTATCTACTAAAATCACAATAGTGATTCATAAAAGTTATTGTTAAGTCGGACAAATCAAGATATCACTGTTCCAGGTCTATGACTTTAACTCAATGGTTGGAACCTAGTTTAACTTTAACTCCATGGAAAAAAAACGAAATGTGTTAAGTTTATATTGCCAAATGTCAAATAGGTAAACACAAACATTGTAGTTAAGAGCCAGGAACTGACTCCTGTAAACTCAACTGTATTTCTACACGGCATAACCTTAGACGCCAAACTGCAGTGGGGACCGCATGTTGATGGTTTAGCGAAAAGGCTTGGCTCTGCCGCATATGCTGTTAAAAAAATTAGACAAATTTCAAATGAAACAACTGCTCGATTAGTCTATTTTGGTTACTTCCACAGCCCCATGACATATGGTATTCTGTTGTGGGGGAGTGCTGCCGACATCGATACTATATTTATTCTGCAGAAAAGGGCTGTTCGCGCAATCTATCAGCTCGGTCCAAGGGTGTCACTTAGAAGTAAATTTAAGGAAATAAATATTCTTACCTTCCATTCACAATATATTTTAGAAAATTTAATGTATGTAAAAAAGAACATAACCTTGTTCAAAAGAAAAAAAGATCTGCACAATGTTAACACAAGAGGAAGAAATATGCTGGCAGCTCATAATATTAGGCTTCATAAAGTCACTCACTCATTCATGGGTCAATGTATACGCTTTTATAATAAGGTTCCTGAGGATATCCAAGGTCTTCCTACTGACAAATTCAAAGAAACTAAAGAAGAAAGAAACTTTAGGAAGAGGTAAGGTGACGGGTCGCTCACTTCCCTCTAAAATGGTTGAGGAGGGCGATGGCTGGATCCCGCGTTAACTCGTGAACGGGTGCCGTTGGAGGGTGTTCGTCGTTTGGATACTTGGGGGGAGGGAGACTTGGCGAGCTAACGGATGCAGATAAGAATAATTTTGTATAGACATAAAGAGACTCTGTAAATTTATTTTGAAAAAAATATACCCGTGAAGTTTCTTGCCAGTTCTACTTCACGAAGGTTTTATCGAACTGGTGGTAGAATCATGTTTTATTTGACGTCAATAAGAACAAGTAATTGTCAATGTTGAGAAATAAATATTTCATTTCATTTCATTGGTTTGGATGGTTTAACTCTAGATGTCACTGCACAGTATCGGCATAAGATCTGTGTTAACGATCAGCATTGTCCTTAACTCATTAAGTTTTATAATAAGCCCCGGTCGAAATCTTCAAGGTTTATGTTTTATTGGGGAGTTTAATTTACTTTCCATTAAATTTTTAACGACATTGTTGCTTTGATTTTAAGATTGGATTTCATTTGAAAGTTAACCACAAATTTATCCGTTTTTAATTAGTGAGTGACGTACTTTTGCAGTATTCATAATGGTTTCGTCTTTTTTAACTGCGTCACAGTCGGCAAGTGAGCACAGATGGTAAGAGGCATTCGCATCCGTGAGATCTTTAACCAATGCTTTTTATTGTTTTATAACCGCTTTTTTTGAATACTTAGTAAGGCACTATGTTAAAAAATTTGTAGAATTATAGATATTAATTTTATTGAGTCATTTCGTTATTACTTAGTCCACAGCTCTTAGATAAATGTGAACATTATTTCATTTTGCACCGACAGCCAATGAAGGACTTATAACTTCATAGATAAAACATGTATAAGCTTAAGAAAAGGGAGAGATGTATATAATTATTAACAAAATAGAAAATAATAATTAATTTTTTTTTTTGGTGTGCCGAATTACATTATAATATTACTTGTGTTTTTAGTCTTGTGTGATTTGTGTATATTGTGTGTGTGTGTGTTTGTGTATGTATGGATGTTGAAAATGGCATGTGTATATAAGTTTGATTATCTTGTCATTAGTATTTTTATTATGTAAGTTGCGGTGTAACTAGGTAACCAAGCGGGCAGTGCTTATATACTCCCATTAGACGCTCATCGCGGTTGCACGTTGATGGCAGCGCCCCTCTACTACGGAAGCTATATAAATGTTCGGAATAGTTTTTTAACTTTATAAAAATAGTTAAAGTAGCCAATAAATTGTTTTCTTTCTAACGTCAGATAAGCGCTTCTAACAAAAGTACATAGGTAATTCTAGGTAATATCTAGGTAAAACCAGAAATCTAGCTGTATTAAACTAATTTTCTTTTGACAGCTGAGTATTGCAAGTTTTAGAAGCCCTGCTTCACACGCCGGAGATCTCATCTTCGAGTCCTGGCCGGGGCATTCATTTGTGTGATGAACACAGATGTTTCTCAGGTCATGGTGTTTATATGTGATTGTTTATTTTGGGTTCCACCTTAATTTGCTACATGGTCCATAACACATGCTCTGCTTACTTTGGGGCAATGCAGTCGGTGTGTTTGTCTAGGGATTTAAAAAATAGTATATTTGTATTGTTGCTGTATTACTATTTTTTCTTAATCAGCTCACTTAAATGTACTCGTCTCGTTCAATGGTCAGGTGTTATTTTAAAATCATATCACACACTGCGTAACTGATTATTCATACAGTTTCGAATATTCTTTCTTTTCAAGCAATCAAGCAAACAAAAGAAAACGAAACTTTTAAACCTCATAAAAATCAACAAAACTCAACTAATTAAGATTAAAAAATAAAAAACGTATATTCTTTATTTTTCGAGACATCATCGCGACATCGATCCTATTACACAAAATCCACATAATCTCATAATTTACTTCTTCGGATCGATCTATAAAAGGTCAATAAACAAGAATTTGAAAACCCCAGATTGACAGATGTCCGGGGATCTATGTAAATTAATCACTCGGCGGGATTTATAGTTGGATCGATCTCGAGGTTTTATTGCTTTCGTTTATTGTGGTTCTGTTGGAAAAGATACGTGGCTGTATAGGTTGTGCTCTTGCGTTGTACTTTCGTTTCTCGTGTAGGTCTTGTTAAGTTTAAGTATGAATCTTTCTTTGTTATACTAAGCTCATATTAAAAGTAATTGTAATAGTTAATTGTTTTAACAACTTCACAAAAAAGTTTTAAAAAACCCTTCGCGTTAATTAAGCTACGCGAATCTATAGATTATGGTTTGAAAATCTAAATCCAGATTCGCTTAGCAAAATCTATAGCTAAGAATGCCTTAGTTTACCATTTGTCTACCTTTGAATGAGGCCATAAGTGTTGTCTTTGGCAGTAGATGACTCTTCCAGTCAGAACCAGTGGTAGTTTCAATATTCGACATCCTAAGCCAAAGTCCGTGCCCTCTCGGGTGCCCTTAGGCGTATCGTATGTAGGAGTAGTTTAAGTTCCGGCTAAGCGCCGTCAGCGCTAGGCCACAAAGTCCGGTGAAATTTAAAAGGCTAATACATAAATAAACTGCTCATTTCGAGAAACAGAAATGGACGTAAATGTAACAAGTAGGGTCTTTTTGTTAAGATCTCGTCTGACGCGGTCCTTGCTATTTTGACTGTCATAGCAATCAGTGCGATTGTGAAATAATAAGATTTTATGAAATCATTAAATAAATGATGTATAAGCTGCACGGGTATGAAGTTTCATTATGCCACTTTTTTGCTTCAAGGTTTTTATTCATAATAATGATTTTTTATAAGATTAACAGGTGTTTGAATATAGTATCAAATCAGATCACCTCAAATCGTACAATTTCATCGGTATCGGCGCAGGCGGTGCGGGTGTCGGCGTCAACTCGCGGGCACGCGGCGGTCTGGGTGTCTTGTTGGTTGCACCGAGTGTGTACTTAGTCACCCACATCAGTACAAACTTTGAACTCAATGACAATTTGTGTTTTCTGTTATCTTTATAATGTAGTTGAATAGATACATCGTACAAATAAATACTTTGCCTTGAAAACCTTTGATGTCTTTATTCTAGGAATTGGTTTTATTTATTTTAAGTCGAATGGTTGTATGGCTTAAAATGTAGTTAAGACCATAAACCCAATTTTTTCTCTACTGTTACAAAGAGCAATACCCACAGACCTGCAGCAAAGTAGACGCCGCCAGTTGGTCTAACCTTGTCTGGATATTTGGTTTAAAACTAATATTTAACCTGAGTTGAAAGCGACTAAAGCCGTTGTAATTAGGGTTGGCCAAAACCGAAAACACGGTATTGTGTAATATTGCGTAACACCTTAAATACGACAAATTTATTACGATCCAAAAACATTATACAGTTTCTTCTCTAAATAGGCTTTGGACGTTACAGTCTGTATATAAATCTGACACGCTTCTTCTATATAGGTCTAGAGTAATAACTTAGTACACTTATTAACAAATATTTTGATATAAAAGGGGCCAGCAAACTCTCACTTTTTCACATGCCGGTATATGTCATGTAAACTGCCACTGTCATTACTTGTCAGTCAAATTAATTCATCGCACACTACGCTCCCTGCCATGATTCGAACTCCTACTCATTGAAATGAAAGACTAAAATTAAAATCATCCGTCAAATCTGTATTAGCAGTAGATATTCCTTTGTTGAGAGTTCGTCTACGGCGGTGCTAAGGTCATGTAACCATTGTAATAACCTCGTTGACGTGGTAAGATACAGCCAGCAACATTCCAGGAACAAACTCAACTCCAAATGGAGACTACGGTTGGGAAAAACCACATTAATCAATTCACCAATACTAACTGTCTATGCTAAGTTATTGATATGACATTTAGTGAAAATGTGCCTATCGAAAGTTAAAAAGTTTAGCATAGTTTGTTGTCTTAAGGTCATCCTACCACTCGTCCTATTGTTACCGCCACAATAAACATGCACTACACGATTGCACGTGCAACATGGTCGACCGAGCATCGTGAATCGCTATTCGTATCTTGTAAACAACTTTTCTTACTCACCACTCAATCAACATTGCAATTAATGTTGTGTATGGGCGCGGTGCCACTGAGCATCATGAGGAAGAGATGTATAAAAGTCATTTATATAAAACAAGATTCCGAATAAATCCGGGAACCTTTACTAGTATGGCTTCAGTACCAAGAACAGTTGGCGCGGTGTGTGGCGGCCAGCGGTACTAACGACCGATTTTATGTATCCGTAGGCCTGGTTTTATTATATTTTTATTTCTTTATTTATAAGTCGCGTCGCTCCAATTAGTCTCTTTGTTTGTGGTAGAATTTTATGTATTTGGTAGAGTTATATCTTAATAAAGAAACTTGTTTAATGTACTTTCGTTGTGACAAGACTTTGGTCTTCGGTTTTGAGGAACTATTGCGTTATATGTTAGAAAATATAATAAGGATGACAGTGTGTTTGTTTGTCCCTTTTTCAGAAGAAGTAATCATGAACTGACGTTTATTTTTGTGGGACTGCGATCGTTGAGAGACTGCTGATTTAGAGGTTGGAGGAGAGAAGTAGCTCTAGCAGCTTACGTGGTCAAAGTGCTGCTCGGTAAACATATAAAAATATACTATAAACATAAATACACACTGAGCGGTTTGTGTCTTTGCGTACCTGACGAGTGACGAGTAACCTGACGGCGGCGGCGCAGGCGCCGGGCGCGGTTGCTGGCGAAGCCGCGCGCGCACCACCCTGAGGGGTCACGTCGCCCACGCGTGTGATCACTACGCTCAATAAAGTTGCGGAAAAATTAGATTAATTTAATTGTGGTTGAGTTACAAAAATATATTTTATAAACTTTGTGTTTGTAATATAATCTTTTGTAGGAAATTTAATTTAATTAGAATTTGTAATGTGAATAATTTATGATTTATTTATCGTTATGCTTCACTATCGCGTTAGGTCTTCCTGTAAAGACAGTTTTGGACATAAATAAATAAATGTATGTGTATTATATTATTTATATCAGATTAAACGTAGGTGTAATTAAGGAAGCAAAACTAGCGTGTACTTGGGCATAATTATTAGAGGTATGTACCTGATGTCACGCCACGCCGTCATAAGGAAGGAGGTGTGGTCGAAAAACAAACATTCCAAATTATTTACAAACTACCTGAAAGATAAAATCTTCAATGTTCCTTATATATCCCTACTGAATTCCCTTTTGTCCACTTTCTCCAATTGTACATTTAAAATTATCCTTGGTTCAAATTGTATTGCTTGTGGTCAAAACAGTGCTCGTATTACAAAAACAGTTTCCAATTAGCTTCATCTTTTTAATGTTAACATGTTTATGTCGATTGACAATTCATTATAGATTTTAACTGGCTTTGAGCGCCCTCTGTTGTCCCGCATGGCGTTGCGTATTGCTGGCCTTACTAACTTTCTAACTGGCCTTACTAAGTACTATATAATTTACTAACTGGCCTTACTAAGTACTATATAATTTACTAACTGGCCTTACTAAGTACTATATAATTTACTTACTGGCCTTACTAAGTACTATATAATTTACTAACTGGCCTTACTAAGTACTATATAATTTACTAACTGGCCTTACTAAGTACTATATAATTTACTAACTGGCCTTACTAAGTACTATATAATTTACTAACTGGCCTTACTAAGTACTATATAATTTACTAACTGGCCTTACTAAGTACTATATAATTTACTAACTGGCCTTACTAAGTACTATATAATTTACTTACTGGCCTTACTAAGTACTATATAATTTACTAACTGGCCTTACTAAGTACTATATAATTTACTAACTGGCCTTACTAAGTACTATATAATTTACTAACTGGCCTTACTAAGTACTATATAATTTACTAACTGGCCTTACTAAGTACTATATAATTTACTAACTGGCCTTACTAAGTACTATATAATTTACTAACTGGCCTTACTAAGTACTATATAATTTACTAACTGGCCTTACTAAGTACTATATAATTTACTTACTGGCCTTACTAAGTACTATATAATTTACTAACTGGCCTTACTAAGTACTATATAATTTACTAACTGGCCTTACTAAGTACTATATAATTTACTAACTGGCCTTACTAAGTACTATATAATTTACTAACTGGCCTTACTACTACTAACTAGCCTTACTAAAGTATTTGGCCTACTACAGCTGTGGGTTCTAGGAACGTCGTTGTGTTATGGATGATCATACAGCGAACTGGCGGATTCAGAATTAGTATACACACATACTAGTACGTAAATAACCGTGACCAGAGAACAAACATGAATGCCCCGACCGGGACTCGAACCCGGGACCTCCGGCGTATGAGGCAGGGCTACTGCCACATACACAATTTTTTTTCATTAAACAAGTGGCTAACGCACATGTGGGTTACCTGATGGTAAGCCATCACCACCGCCCATGGACCAGCAACTCGCGACCTTTTGAGGAAGGTGTACGGCTTTTTCTTAAAGGCTTGAATGTAACATAGACTGCTGACGGAAGTTTCTTCCAGAGCTTTGAGCTTCAAAGCACGCGGTGGGAAGCTTCGGGTACGTACTGTAGTGGGCCGCCAGTCATTCAGAACAATAGTAATTTTCTGAAGAGTAATAGATTCGAGTTTGGTGCTGGTCTATTGCTGTAAGGTTACAAAGACACATTCAGAGCTGTGACTATTCGCACTCTGAGCTAATTATAAAGACTTAAAAGTTAAAAATAGTTTTAAATGTTGACCAAACTTACTACAAATAAAAAAGTCCCAGTGGAAATTAAATCACTGCCGCACTGCCAGGAGTCGAATCTGTGACCTACCTTAGAGCAGCTCTACTTTTACTCTACACGTTATTACATAACCTTTTTCATACTACCTTTACGCTCTTAACATTCGTTCCACGTATCTAAAATCTTCATTTACAACTAAATCAATCTACAGAACCAAAAAATCCTAAAATCATGCTAATACAGATCCCTCAGCGCTCAAATCTACCAATCACAAATAACTCACATCTATAGCCCGAACGAGCTAGCACAATGCTCTAACACACTCACCCTCTTTAAAATAGAACTATAAATAAGGCCACGTTATCACCACAACAAATGAAAGAATACCTCCTTTTACCTACCCTCTTACCCTCTCTTCCATCCCGCTCCGACCTTACCAAGAAACATCCTGTCTCTTTCTAACCCAGCACAGTAAAACTCTGGTTTTACATTTATAACTACAAGCTAGATTTGCCAATGTTCCCGCAAAATCACGATTTTTTTTGCTTTTCAAAACTCTACCTTATCCAAACATATCAGAGTTTATTTTAGCCTGTTATTAAGGTATCGTAACTATGGAAACCGAAGGCTGCGTCTCGATTTTCGGTGGAGCACCTTCGATTGTTTCTTTCTGATCGAACTCATACATAGGTATAACACGGCCGATGGCAATGCGCGGATACGTGCAACGTACCGTAATATGGGGTTCAGATTTTTGTGACAGACTGCAAATGATAAGATTATGTTTACATTTGTTTGATGTTTTATGTCTTCGAATATTTCAAGTTGTCTTTTAAACACATCGCCCCAGGGTTTCTGTGGTTAAGCGTTATATATTTCTGGCTGACGACAGACCGCTTTATGGTATACCTACTCAGCCACTTGTAGCTTTACTTCAAATTCGGCCCAAATTGAGGAGAAGTCCTTTGAAATTATATCATTGAAATATTCATATAGACTTTATACATGAGATTGGCTTTTTTTCTCTAGTATTACCTGGTGTATCAAAATAATGGATTCGGAACTTTAATTTATTTATGTAATACTTTTAGATGAGAAGAAAACTGTTTTATTTTATTATTTATTAGTAACTAAATACTTTAAGTTGGTGGTAGAAATCCTACATCTCATTTGAAAGCCTGCTTCTCTTACAAATTATTTGGCAGCAAAACCTAGTATGTGATGAAGACTAAAGTCAAACGGAAGGTTATCAAATGAAATGGAATCAGCATATTTTATTTTATTATTGGTTTACAACAGCTAGAACGTCGCGAGCTTGAATAACTTAAAACTTCAGCTTTCAAAAGATATTACAGGTAGACTGTAAGTAAGAAAAGCCCTATGGATGTATTCTATCGTATATGTTCTGCGGGTCACTGTAAACATATCTATAATACAACATAAGCAGGCGTATTTTTACCTACGAGGCATAAGTTTGTCTACGGGAATCACATTTATTACCACAGCTATTTGGGAGAATTTTAGGAGGTATAACAAACAGCCTATTGCCAGCCTATCTTCCCTTAATAATTCGTATCGAGTAATTTTCGTCTTTAAAAAAATAATGGTTTATTTATAACTTGAGAAGTCAAAACTGCCGTTCAGAATCTTTTATGTCAGTTATGGAATATTTGAAAAATACTATGCACTAAAATAAGATGCATGAGTTAGCTAAGATAACTTACGTTTGTCAAAAGCATGGTTGTTCCAAACAGTACCCACAGGAAGGATGCACTGACACTAAATATAACAAAAAGCAAATGGACTAGCGGCACACAGACACGTCAAGCCGTTACTTGAAGCACTTCTAATTATAAATGTTGCTTAGCAAATCTAGACTTCGATGAATAATAAAGTACAGATTCGTTAAGCGAAATGTTTAATTAGGAGAGCTTAGGTGTTACTAGCTTATTTAAGGACTCTGGGTGAAGCCGTAAGATGACTTTAAACTAGAGATCCTGAGTTTGATACCTATGCATGAACATATGTTTTCATTGCTCAAATACCCATCTTCAAATTCAAATATTTATTTCCCATCATTGACAATACCTTGTTCTTATTGACGGCAAATAAAGCATGACTCTCCCACCAGTTCGGAGAAACCTTCGTGAAGAAGAACTGGCAAGAAAGTTCACAGGTATCATTGTTTCAAAATAAATTAACAATCTTCAATCAAATTATCTCAAATCAAAATCAAATCTTGTTGTAAATTTATATTGAAATCTATACAAAATAATTCTTATCTGCATCTGTCAGCTTGGTAAGCTTCCCTTCCCATAAACTATTCAAACGACGAACACCCTCAGACAGCACCCGTTCACGAGTTAGCGCAGGATCCAGTCACCGCCTTCCTCAACCATATTAGAGCGAAGTGAGTTTCTTCTTCTTTCAGCCGAAAGGCATCTAATTCAGAAACGTAACCCACAAACATCTCAAAGTGGCCTATTATTGAATTTTTTTTAAATTATAGGACTCTAAGTTTTGCACGGGGCTTTTTTTTTGGCCGAGAGGTAACCTATATTATTTTATGGTAGCGTCGGCTGACGGGTCGCTTACATCCCTCTAATATGGTTGAGGAGGGCGATCGCTGGATCCCGAATTAACTCGTGAACGGGTGCCGTTTGAGGGTGTTCGTCGTTTGGATACTTGGGGGAGGGAGACTTGCCGAGCTAACAGATCCAGATAAGAATAATTTTGTGTAAACATAAAGAGACACTGTAAATTTATTTAGAAAAAAATATACCCCTGAAGTTTCTTGCCAGTTCTTCTTCTTGCGCAACACACAGACAAACTGATTTTTGTATTTACTTATAACATGAGTGAGTCTTTGCTTTCTCAATGTTATACTCTGGACTGTATATTATTATGTGATCTTTAAGTATTTGCATTTATAATTCGTTCTAAAGGATAAAAATAAAAAAACAAAATTACAATTTTTATCTAACCGTTTATTTCAACCACATTGCTTAGAGGTTTCACCAAGTTTCAAAATGCTTTCTTATATTTAATTCTCAAGTTATTTGGTTTCTGGTTAAAATAGGTTACATTGAAGC
Organism: Marasmarcha lunaedactyla; assembly: GCA_923062675.1. Taxonomy (NCBI): domain Eukaryota; kingdom Metazoa; phylum Arthropoda; class Insecta; order Lepidoptera; family Pterophoridae; genus Marasmarcha; species Marasmarcha lunaedactyla. The sequence continues at coordinate 20,650,900 of OV281360.1, read as the reverse complement.
TTTCTAGACTGTTCTATGTGATAGATACTTTAAAAGCTTGTTTGTCGAAGCTCTGTTTCTATTTGTGTTCCTTATTTGAAATATCTTGTTGTCAGTAATATAAATAACATTATATTTGCTTTCATATTAAGTAAGTGCTCACAAAACTGTTCACATTTTAACATTAAATTAAAAGCGGTTATGGCAAATGTATTTTTTGTTGTTTTTGTTCCACGGGGTGTTATTAATGTCTTCTTTTTACATTGAGCGACTTTTTCATAGAATTCAAGAAAATAGAATGGAATACAATTACAGGCAACTTCCTAAAGGCATCATAAAGCGAAAACGAAAAGAAATCGATTTCTCATACAAATTTTGCAGCTGACCTGCAGGATTTGTGTGAAATGTCAATTTTTATTCAAGTTTTCGATATGGTGTATATGATATAGTGTTGTTCGAATTTTATTCAAGCCTGATGTCCTTATTCAAAGCAGTAAAAAAGTCATCCAGTATATTACTTACCAACACCCAATATAACCTATAAATGTATACAAGTAATGTAATTTATATTACCAACGGTCGGGTCGAATGCTTTTGCGGAAATTATCATCTACCTTAACTACAATAGTTACAATAAAATTGTTAAATTCGTTAAATAGTTATGTATTTACATTAAATTAATTTATACAAATGTCTTACAATGAATATTGCGAAACTGAGAAGCTGATATCTCTGACAATATACCACAATAAGATACATTAACATATATAAAGATACGTTTATTACCAAGTTAAACTTTTCGGACCAATTCAAATATATACCAGAATAACTACCATATCTTTACATATATTAATATAATATAATCATAATGAAATGTTACAACCATCAATAGGTAGGTACTAAAATAACTATTTACAAAAAGATTTTTTACAAAACAAAACGTAAAACGCGTCAAATTATATAATAATTAACGTATATCTAGTATATCTTGTAATAGTCAATAACTATCTATATTAAAATTGGCACCAGGAGCATTAAAACCCTAATGTACAATTTTCAAATAACTCGCAAAGTTACCATTTAGAATCTAAATTTAAAATAAATTACTTATATTTTATCACATGACTACTTATTTTGTATTTACAACGTTTTTTAAAAGAAAAACGTTATTTATAACGATGACGTTACTTCTAACATTCAAAAATGATAGTATGCGAAGTTGATTGGTTGTTCATCATCATTAGATCTTTGTTCATCGTTGTTAGCTTCGCGATCATCTTCACCTTCGTTTTGGTGATATTGAACATCACTATGTTCGTCATTTTGATCATTAAACTTATTCCTAATATGCCAATTGGACAAGTCACACGGCGTTTCATTTGTTTCTTTGCAAAACGCTTTCGGAACTAAATACTCGTTATAACTGCTGCAATTGAAATTGTTATCATTATAATTATCGTTTTTCGGGGTATTAAAAGTTTTTGCGTAGTCCAAATCACAATCTGCCCTAGGTTTAATACTGTTATCGTCTTTTGTGTCACTTTTATCACTGGAACAGGCGGGCTCGCCTGTTATTTGGGATCACTGGCGATGGTGGGGCATTTGGTGGTGAGTGATGTGCTGGTGGAAGTCGAGTTTGGGTCTCTTAGCTTCATCCTCGTCACTGCAGAGGTCGTTGTCGTGGGGTTCCTGGTCGTCGCACTCGTCTCCAAGCTCTTCCTGCTTGCGCTTGGCAGTCGCCATTTCGGCAGCGTGCTTTTTCCGCCATTTTGTTCTTCGGTTTTGGAACCAGACCTGGTGGCAATTAAAATGCTGGTTAGGTGATGAATTTGATTTAAATTAAATAAGAGGGCTTGGCGTCTATAAATCGCCTTCATGATTTTATATTTGAGATATAATTTATAAAACATTTTTGTTAAAGTAGCAAAATCCTTCCACCGTAGATATTAATAAAAAATTTGTGATAAATTATATAATTCATTAAGTTTTTAACCTTTACTCAAGAAGTTATTTCCAAATACGAAATGTATCCATTTGTACATATGAATAAAATAAAAACAGATGAATCCCATTTTTATATAAAACATGTAAACGAAGACGTCGTTCTTCACTTGCTTCCTAAACGAAGCCAAAACACCAGCCCACACATACACATAAAATGAATTAAGGTCTTAACACTAAAATAAACCCGCCTCAGAGACCCGAGGTCGCCACTAACGCCATCTACCGCTCACAAACAGCGACCCGAAATAAAGACAACACAAACAATTGCCGGTCTGTGGACCTAATCTGCTCTTCTGACATCATAATGCCTCATTAAATACCGCCTTTTAAGTCCCACTACAAACCCTCAACCATCCCTTTTCAACGAACTAAACTTACTTAAGAGGAAAAGAGACAGTGCTAGTAGTCATGTCTGGTAATTAAGGGTCGTTTTGCAAATTACACGGTACTTAACCAGCAATGGAACGCTCATTAATCAGGAACGTCGAGTTAGCTGTCTCGTTTACTCTTGTTGGCGAATGTATATAGAGGTCTTGCTCCGTCGGTTGGGACATGGGTTTAATTAGGTCATAAATACATTTTCATGATTAGGCTGAGGTCGAGGAAGCTCGTGGGTTTCGGCGGGAGGCCGGTGTGCTGGGAGCAGATGTCGAACTTATTATAAAGGTATTGGTTACTTGCTCGGGTTTCCTGTTAATAGTAATTATTTCGGTCTTATATCTTTTGATATATAGTATTTTTATATTTGAACAATAAAGTAAATGCAAAAATGATTTTGCATCTTGTGTAGCTTCTTGGGTTTATCCGTACTCACAGAAAAACCCACCAAAGTACGCCAAAGTTTGTAAAAGCTTTGAAAAAAATATTACACACTGGGCAAATTAAGCTTTCGTTTGCTGTTAAGCACTTATTTTATCCTCATAACGATTTTTATCAAAATATGGAAACGAACGTACTCGTTTAACAAATAATTATTTAACACGTTCATGAAAGAAAAAGTAAAACCTTAATTCACAAACAAATCGGACTCTTGCCGTCGGCAAAGTAATGCATTACCTTTACCTACATTTGGTATTCGTCGAAATAAGTCAACTTCGATGAAAAATATTCATTTTGTTTTTTTAGTTTCAAATGACTTACAATCATAACTTTAAATTTATCTGTATACCATAACATATGTAGGTAATTTTATAACATGTAAGTAGATAATTTTATAAATAACTTTTTTACATCAAGTAAGGAAATACGCTTAATTATTAATTTTTATTTTTCGAAACATACAGTTATAATTAAGTTATAATTAACATACAGGTATCGTCATCTAAATAATTCTGGATGTAATGTAGGCAATGCAGCGAAACTTGCTTCCCCAGGTGAGACTTCATTATAAACTTTTCTAAATATCTACGCTATATACTTACTTGAACTGGCACTTTCCGGCTAAGCGCCCTCAGCGCTTCCGGCCAAGCGCCCTCAGCGCTAATAGAGCCATAAATAAACTGTCCATTTCGAAAAAAAAAACTTGACTGGAACTTGCCCTTTAAACACTTGCCTTGGCCCAGTGCAACATGAAATTGTGTAGATGTAACCTATGTCATGTATGAACTTGTGTAATAAATTAATACAAGACTATTGGACTATAAAACACGTTCAAAACTTCGTGCGAATTTCTTGCAAATATGAAACACTTTTATTGCGATATCAAAGTACAAGCCATAATGACAGGCTTGAAATTATTTATAAATATTTTATATTTAGATTGTTTAGAGAGAATATTCCGGTATTTATGCAGTTTCATAGTGAAAACTTCTTGTTTCTACGGTTTATCATCAAAATAAATTACGATCAATTCGATGTCTTATTTGAATATAAAAATCAGCTTTAAATGAGCTCAATAAAACAATTGCTTTCAGTTCTTAAAAATAAAATGCATTTTATTTGTATTCTAATATGTAAAAAATATCTGACATTGAAAACCACTTCATAAGTATTTTGGCTCAATTCACAAAATCGTATGTTGTACCGAATAAACGTATGACAATAATAGAGAAAGTGATAAATAAAAAAGTTTACATTTAATGTATATTATTTGTAAGAAACTTTCATTACACAGCATCGTCTATGGAAATAAAAATAAACTGCAATACAAAAAACGATGATAAAAAAGCAGCAAAAACAAAATGGCGCTGAAACATTATTGTTGCTTCATTTGTTTTTATTTGATTTCATCGTTGACGGAAAGACGCGGGTTTATTATTTGATTCAGTTCAATAATGTTGCTGGGAATGGAAATGTATGTCTGTTTATTTTATGTTTAAGATATATCAATATATTTTTTATTTAAGTTGTTGTTGTAGAGTTGTGTATCTACGTACTTACTTTACTGTAGAGGCGAGTGAACCTAACAAACATAAGTCAAAATTATCCTCGGTTTCAGTACTAAAGTTTTTCGGTTCCAAAGGTAAAGATGAATCTGTTTTTCTCTTCTTTTTCGTCATGAAAATAATAAAATTTAAAATTAAAATATTTTTATACAAAATTATTTTTAATTACACCAGAGCTAAGTGCACAACCTAATAAAGGCTTAGTTAGAAACTGTCCAAAGAATAAGCTCCGTAACCCCCGAACTACATTTAACCCAAAACAAGACGCATGTTTATTCTCGCAGTTATATTTACGATGCATCTTAACAACTTCTAAATTATTACTAACATTATTATTACCATTCTTTCTTCCCCTATATTTTTCTTTCAATTACCTAAGTGTTCTTTTCGAAAGCGGGGAAGTATATCTATCTCTTTTTAACACAGGATCCTTACTTATGATGTGGTCTCGCTTACTCATGGAGACCCTCCATCCTAGTTGGACTATAATTATGTGATATCTATTATTTTTCACGAAAGACCTCTTTGCTATATCTTTATAGAGATAATGTTATTTCAGTAGCCGGGTTTTGATGTTCCGCTATTTTGGACGCGCGTAATTAATTTCAATGTGAGGTGAAATTTGTTATGTTATTTTATTGCTATGTTTTATTGTAATATGCTCTGGTAATGATGATAAAGTGTATGAAGTACGTGTTTTGCTGGCGTTTAATGTTTACGTTTAATAATTTGGTATTTGTGGGTTTAGGTGAACTATAAACCTTAGATCTCACAAAATAGTATTTGCTATCTTAATTTAATTGCATTCATATTGTAAATAGCATATTACGATGGACCATTTCGATGTTACCAATTCAATTACTTACGAACATACATTGAATGGTCCAATGATATTTTCTTTCAATTGATCGTAACTTCAAAATTTTGTGATCTGAATAAAAAAAACATCAACAATGGACATTTCGTTTCCGCTCTATTTACTCAATGAAAAAATATAAAAAAGTAAACGCGCACCAAATCCAAAGAGAACTAACGACAAACAAACCCTGCCGTTATTCAAGTAATATAATCATAAATAACGTTATAAAAATAAAGCATATAATTAATTATAGCATATTTATAAAGATGCTTACTATGTTAATTGCTGTTATATGTAATACAAGATGATGTATGAGAAGAAATATTTTTACGAAAAGCATTAGTGCGTCTGCAGCAAGAAGTCTTTGTACAGAGCGTGTATTTCTTCAAAAGAGAACTTAATTGTCGAACAATTTGATGTGCATACTACCGGATAATGCCTGTTGGTCTAAATGAACAAATACTGGCGGTTTTTAATTTTAATATTTTCAAAAATGTATTTGGTAGTCTTCTGTAGTATTACTGTGCTGAAATCTATTTGTATAATTGAAATACCTTAATGATTGTAAGAGTACAGATAAAAAATTAGACATTAGTTTATTTGTCCACGATTTTGTTCAATGGATTCTTATTCCTGGTAAAATTTCGATTTCAAGAGTAGTGAATGTGTGGAGCCAGCCTATGTTCTATCTGAATATGTTTAGTCGTGTGAAATTGAAGAAGTATGGTAGCTATACACACTCTCACATTAATAAAGTGAGTGCTTCATACGGTAATCATTTTGTGTAGCTTTGTGCAGCAAAACATTTTTTAACGGAATTTTATTGTTTGAATTATATTTTGACATTTGAACTCAACGTTTCATGACCATCTTAGTTAAAATGTAAAAATTAAACGCGATAAAATTAGGTTAAAAAGTATTTTATTTAATACAATGAACCGTATTGAAGATGAAACCATAATTGAATAGTAAATTAATTGAACAGGAAGAGATATTCGAACACTTCATTCATTCTGTTCTTGTAGAGGTTGTACCTAACCGAATCACAAAATTACCCCGGATTTATCTGCTTTAGACCACAACACATTACCGATAGTAAATTACAAAAAAAAAACATTAACTCTTCCAATCGACCACCGATGAAACATCTAATTCGAATCAAATTATAATTAACTATAACTCATACTTCTTGTTTGCAGTCGGTCATGAAGAAATACCTATAGGTAGGTACTCTTTGAAGTAATTTATTATCGTAAAATAGGTAGGTAGGTATGTGAATTGAATAAAATAAACTATGGATGAGAAAATAACCTGTGAATAGCTAATGTAAATTGCTTATCTGGAATTTTTAATAGTGCTGTAATGATTTTATGATTATAATTTGTTACAACAATTCATAATAATATAAAAGTGTGTACTCTATTTTTCTTTAGATAATTTTTTTTGTTTTTATTCAAAAAGGATTAGACGTTTGTCTTCTATGTCACCTGATGGAAAGTGACGATGAAGACGAGTGTGTTACGCGTCTATCCACGAGATACCTATTCACTCGATTAATTATACCTCATGATGGAATAATGAATTATATGACTATGACTATATAACTAGAAAACAAGTAGAAAAATCTACATAAAGCTAATGACAATCTTGCAACACAATAAAACATGTGTATTGAACAAAGAAATATCTAACAAGAAATATGTAATTTTGCAGAAAATATCCGTCTAACAGAAAACACTGCGGCCATAGTTTCTTCACTGTTTTTCATTCAGACAGGCGGTATTGAAGAATTTGTGGCCGATAGGTAAATTGAAATCGAGTTTTTGATAGATGACGCTCGGCTCACTAATGGCCGACGTCTAAAAACACAACAAAAATTGCAGATACCCGCAGAATTGCCCTGCAATTCCATTTCTGTTTTTCCCCGATGATTGATTGAATTTAGATAGTATTAGTTTGCCCGATAGAGTCATTCCAGATCGGATGCGAATGTGTCATAGAAAAAATGACAAATTGTTGCCATATTTTGATTTATATTTGGCGCATCAATTAACTTTTGCCGTAAAAATAATGGCTACAACCAACGTTTTTGATAAACCGGACACGATTTGATCTATTGCCTAAAGTTCAAACCCGGTATTTTATCATTGAGGAATCATCTTTTTTTTTCAACTTTTTAAAATTCAATTAGTCGTAAAAAAAGTTCATTTAGCAAGTAGGTCGTCTGACTGGCATAAATCATAAAAGGATTAAGGGCCCTCCGGCGGCTACAAATTTGGCGTTATTAAAAAAACTCATTTGCAAATTTAGAAAGACAAAGAGATATTAAGCGATAAAGTGAATTAGGTATCTTTTGAGTCCAGTCCCTGGTGGGCAATGGAAAAAGTAGAAAAATACACCCCTTTCTTTGCTTATTTTAGGAGGACGTAAAAATGTAAATATAACGAGTCGCTGTCTTAAGGCAATTAAGAGGGGTCGTCAGCCTTTGCTTTAGAATATCATAAACGATAATTAAACATTGTAGTTTTTGTTTTTATATACTTATATTATTATTAAATATGTACTTTCTTTACTTTTAAACATGACGAACACATGAGACCAATTTGAATTGATTTTGAAGAGTTCATTTGGTTTACCTTACCATTCAAAAAAGGACGTTGCGTGTGCAATAACAGTGCTACCAAACTATTTGTTCAATAGAAAAATGAGACTTAAGTTTTTGTAAAAAAAAACAAAATCGCAAGTTCACATTACAAAACAAAAACACTTAGAATAAACTTAGCACAAATCACAGTCCAAGCACGAAACCGTACAACTCCGAAATGTAGCCGAAACGAGGCTGGAACTTTGCAAATTAAGAAAATGTAATTAGTACCCCAGCAGCGACCCCGCGGACATAATTAAAGAGAATCTTGTTGTAATTTTGACATTTAATTTTTTTGTCCTCCCGTCACCTCACCCTTATTAATTAATTTAGAAAAAGTGCCTGTAAAATTTAATCTGTGCTCTTTTGTTTTTTGCCACAGGCTTTCTTTTTTTATTTCAAGCAAGTTAATGAAATGGAGAATGTGTTTAATTTGCATTTTAAATTCTATTTACATTACAAAACTGCGTAGAAGTAATTTGAAATTTAGTTTATTTAAGAAATATTCTTTTTCTTTTGACAATTCAATAAATGTTTGAGGCAAATAATAATAATGATAAAACAAAATAGCCCAAAGAAACAAACAAATTTATTACGAACACATAAAAATTGTTTCCCAGTCAAATTATAAAATTTTCACAAACAGCGGTGGCTTATTGGTTAGGGGCCACCAATATATCACAAAATTTAAATGGCCACTTTATCATTGATATCTCTTATATCTTTCGCTACAAATTTTAAAGTAAGGGTGCGTTTAGACCCCGCCGTCGCGTGTAACCCCGACACTGCGTGTAATCCCGCCCTTATCATGTGTAAGCTTTCATCAAGTCGGCATTAGTGTGTTTACATTGAAAATGCTCGTCATCCCCGTGATGGGATTCTAGCTTTCATTCTGTGTTGGAATGGCTTGGGAAACATGTTAGTGGAACATATTCAAGGCACAATCACAAGGTAAGTACCGCGGACTGAGATAACTAGGCTGCCAATGTACTGGGGTGTCCAATTTATCATTTTTATTTATTAATTTAGACTAAAATATCCAGCAATTTAGAATTTAGACCGACAGTCCCAACGAATGTTTTAATTCTATAATCAAATTTTTAGTAAATCTATGAAACGATTAACATTGAATTACGTATATGCTTATAAATAGTAACCTAGTACATAACGGCATTTTTTAATTACAATAAATTATATTTTTTTGAAACTACAAGCAAAGGCTAGTTCTTAAAAAATATTAAATTTCCTTGACGGCTGCCCCAGAAAACGCACCTCTCACGTCTCCCACAAATCGAGCACATCATTCAAATCCTAAAAGTGTGGACAGTGAAGCTTCGTCCTAATGTTGCAACAGATCGTATCGCGTCGGCTTACGTGTCATTTAAATTTAAATCACGGCTTAGGTCCACGCCGCGACTGATCCCGGATGTTTTAAATGCGCATTTGTTTGCGTTATCGAGTTGAGACGTTTTACCACAAGGGGTGCATTTTTTAGGGAATGGGATGCGGGATTATTAAGTTTAAAGGATTTTGTATTTGTAGGTATTTGATGTACTTGGACGAGCATGGTACCCAGTATAGTATTCATCTTTAAGTAATATCTACCAAGTGACAAAATTAAATATGCACCTTACGTGAGGAATACTGTCAATTATTTCCAAAATTATTTTGCTCTTTTTCACGTTGAAATTGGTACTTTAAACTCCAAATAAAAGAAATGTGTGTTTTTCAAATGTAACATGGGCACCGTATTCTCAGAACAACAATTCCGAATAACAAAACCAAAGAATCAATACGACTATTCAATTTGCCCCCATTTCTCCAAAGATACACCCAATACGATATCAACAATCTCGCTCCAAATTGAAAAACCGGCCATAAAACCGCACATCGATACCCATCACCCACTGTTTTATTATTTATCAACCTTTTTTAATCCGCGAACAATAAATCTGAACGCACGACAAAATGGCGGCATATTTTTTTGGCGGGAAAGAATCCGCGGAAAACCGGCAAGCCAGATTAGGCTGGGATAAGTCCGCGTTATTAATGGACCCGAGATATACGCCGAAATGGCTAACAAATGGATCTAGGTTTGCATGTATCTACATTTTTTGGCGGCATTTTAGTGATGGCTTGGATGTATGGGATGTCGAAATGGTTGGCTTTTTTGAGGTTATGTGAACGATAAATTAACTGATACTTTTTGACAATTATTTGACTTTTATTGATTGAGTGCAGAAGACTTATTGAATACCTAAGTAGTGGGAATCGTTAGCATTAAAACTTAAAGTTTCTTTAGAAGAAGAAATAAAACATAACCTAGAATCTTTCCGAAGACAAAAGCTAAATCAAAGACCAAAGCAAGAAAAAACCCAGCCTCATCATAAAATACACTCCAGAAACACGTACAATGAAAAAACAATACCGTAAAACTGCTATATCGGGCGGTAAAATATAATAATATCAAAATATGTGTCGTAAGCAGTTCGCTCCATGTCCACCATATCTCGAAGCCAGCGCTTCTTATGTGATGGTAATAAGTGCTAAATTACATTGTCTTTGTTAACTTAGTGATCGGACGATAGGACATAGTAAAGTGAGAGTAGTAAAAATATTGCTGTGTCAAAACATTGGGAGTAGGGTTCCCGAGTTCAGTTAGTAAGGAGGTTTTTCACTTTTGGGGACCGTTTTCGTGTTAAGATAATGTTTGTCAAACGATATAGGTAATTTATGTTGATGATTGGTTGATCTCATGGTCTAAATTAGGGTTAGATAACTTGGATTTTGTAACGTAGAACTTGCTATCATTACTAGAACCAAGTAATTTTTAATTAGTTTTTGAAAGTTCGTTTGTGTTTGATGGAATCTTAAGTTAAGCATGCTTTCGGAAGTCTTTATGTTGGTCAGGACCGCGTTTTTGATACTTGATATCTAATCGTTATTTCCATCAATCTTAGTCACGTATAAAGTCAACTCTACCACATGGTACCTATATTTTTCATAAATTAATCGTTTAACATTATTAACAATTTGTTTGGCATACTTATTTTAAGTACGCCCGCCTAGTTATGTCCTAACTTAAATTACTAAAAGAACAAGCAATGAAGTGTTGCCAGAGCAAATGACAAAAAAAATATTGTAGAAGTATTTGGAACAAGATGTCCATCCGTGAGCTCGCGAAATGGTCCTTAAAACAGACGAACTGCCAAAATAAATCCGTTTATTTTTATTACGTAATTAAGTACAAATTCAAGATTATATATATTTACAACCGATTGATAGTTTGCTATAACTTTATGATTACTCCTTGTAACTTACGGAAAATTCTAAAAATGTTGCAACTTCAAACACTTATGGTTACATATAGCGGTACAGTCTGACGGCCTGTTTGGTATGGAGGTAAGTAGCCTTGCCTTCCATGCCAGAGGTCCCGGGTTCGAATCCTGGTAGGGGCAGATATTTTATCATATTTGCTTTCTAGGTATGGATGTGTATGTATGTTTATTTAAGTTTATTCTAATATTTATATATATAAAAAAAATCTAAGTGTGTTTATATATTTCTTAAGTTTATTTATCCGTTATCTAGTATCCATAACACAAGTTCTTTAATGCTACTTAATTTGGGCTAGGTAATGTGGTGTGATTGTTAGAAATATTTATTATTTATTACACTCATAAACTCGGCGACCTAGGTATGCAAAATTTTGATGAGTTGTATCAAAAGCCAAGCTTCTTTTATATTTTAAATCAGGTAAAATATGGGATAGTGCTTAGCCCACCTTCGAGTGCCAATTTTCGAATTAGTTGTGTGTTATTTGACAGAAGTTAAATTGAGTCAACAAAAAATCAATTCATAAATGAAGATTGCTTATTAATATCATTTGACGTTGAAGTTTAACATTAATTGTAAAAAGTTCATATCCCGTTACAGTATTTTTGTTTTATTATTAAAAGCTTTGCGTAATCTACATAAAGTTTCGCAAGCTCCATGACAAGTTTGGGTGACGGATTGCGTTGCTACCACTGTATTCATGAATGTTCTGCAATTAACAGTCACAGAAGTAGTAATATATATATATATATATATATATATATATAATTAAGATCTTTAATTCTGACCCTACTAAGTAAGTATCTAATGAAAAATCGACAAACGAACGTAAAAAGAAACGATCGTCCATATACACGATATCTCGTCAGCAATATGTATTCATGAGTTCCACTGGAATCGGGAATATTCGACATAATACCGATTTGATGGCGAATCAAATTTCATGTTTCTGATCTTGCTGGAGGAAAAGTTGATTTCATTGACGTGGCGCTAGTTAGTTGTGTGGTACAGTTAGCAGAGCAGGAAGATGTTTATAATTAAAAAATCATCGAGGTAAAAAAATGGAAAGCTAATTATGTTGTAACAGTAACAAATATAGAAGCAACATCTATATGGTCTGAGTCTGAATATAATAAATACTGTGTGCATGTCCCTTATCCCCTTATATCCCATTATATCCCCCAAATTATTCCCTTATACTTGCCAAGCTACCAGATGCAGGTCAGAATAATTTTGGATAGACTTAAAGAGACACTGTAAATTTATATTGAAAAAAATATAACCGTGAAGTTTGTTGCCAGTTCTTCTGCATGAAGGAACTGATGGTAGAGTCATTTATTTGAAGTCAATAAGAACAAGTAATTGTCAATGTTGAGAAATAAATATTTGAATTTGATATAAAGCCAGGATGCTACCAGAGACAATATCACTTATATTGATTAGACTTCAATCACAAAGGGCGATCTTTCGCATAAAATAAATATCTAACACAACAACATGAAACAATCTTTATCTTACTGTAAAAAAACAAAAACCTCCCTAAAAACATAGTAATGCCTTATTTCGAAAAACTACACAACCAAAGGTAACTTCGCCAATACGTCCCTAAAACAATGAACAAGATCAAAATAAGTTATAACGTTGTTCTTGCCTCGAGAACACCCATATACCTTGCCGATGTTCCTGCAACATCACGACGATAATACATCAATACATATGCGGGTCGCGGAGCCCTTTATGATTATATCCACATATTGACTTTCCGTTGTCTATCCTTACTCCGGTTTTCTCCATTTGCCCCCACTTTTCCCCCAGTTTGCCCCTCTTAGGGGGTAGATGTAGTCGAGAAGTAGACACGTGTAGTTCGCGATCGATATGAGCTAATATGTTTTAGATTGGACGGTTCCTGTGTGCTAAGTCTCTGGTTGTTTGCGAGATGTTTGAATTTTTGATTTTGTTTCCGTGGTTGGTTAGGAATCATGATTTCTTTTGATATTGAAAGTGATTTTGTGTTACTTGTATACTATTAAGGTGAAATATTAATATACTGGTATACAAATTTTTCAATCGTCGATTAACTATTCCCTGGAGAATAACTTTGACTCTCGACAAGACTTTTTATAGAAATAAAAGTTATCTGAGCATATAAAAATTTGCCTTTGGTCTAATATTCTATATATTTTAATTGCGGTAGGCAGTAGTGCAACCTTAAATAATAACTAATCCCTTCTTGACGTCTTTTGAAAGTTTGACTGAAAATTATTTATTTAAGATTTTATATCCCCATAAGTTTTACTACTGGTGAACTATAAAAAATACTAAATTAAAAAAAACACTATTGTTTAATATAAATTTGTTTCTTTACTAATGAAACTGAACGGTTCCTCGTTACGTTTAACACAACATAACGTAACAAAAACAGTTACCGCAGCGCTTCACTACACCTACTGACTTTAGAGTAGTATGTTTGTCTCGAACGCTACCAAAATATAAAGTTACCGTCTTTTACTTTGTAATACTGATTTATGGCACTTTGTCGAAAACATGCTTATTTTTGGAAACTTAATAGAACAATCAACAGAACTGTTAACTTTGTCCAACATAATACTCGTACCTACGGGTGTGTGTGGGACAAGATTAAGGTAAATTCTTTGGGGAAGTGGAGTTTGGTACATTGGTAAAATAGTGGTACTAAAATTGATGAGGAAGGAACTTCTTTGTTCTATGTTATATAGCTATATCCTTACGGCTTTAGATAAAAAATATTTCTGAAACATTAACAAGTGTTTTGAAAATATTCTGAATCATTTCTTTCATATTTGACATAGAAAAAATTACATTGTAAAGATATGGTAAAGATAAATGTCTATATGTTAAAATATTTAATTTATTTAAAAACATATTTTGAAATGTCATTCAAATCTTAGTCAATTGACAAGAACCGCTCCATTTGATATCTCCAAAATGAAATTTTTACAAGCACCAGATTGTGTATTCCAAGTTTTCTGAGTTTATGTAGCTATCGATTGCAACAGTGCAGTCTTTCAGTCGCGCCTTCTTTGTGGATGGTGGCCAATGCGAGATGGAGAGACTGTAGGTCTTGTCAAAATGGTTTGTTTAAAATTGGAATTGTTTGTTTCCGTCTCCTACTTGACAGTTGGATGGCGTTTCTATTTTCATCTCATCTATATAGTGAGGTGAAAAAGGGACGTTAGAAGTATATCCAAGTCACTGGAAAATCTGATACTTATAAGTTCATTTTGATTTGTTAAAGCTGTACATACAAATTACTAAATGACTTCCGACTAATGAAACGGAGTTTTAACAATAAACATGGCTGCATCTGGATCATGCGTTGTGTCGTAAGTTTTATGTGCACAGGAAAAATTATTTGCATTTCATTTATGAATTGTTTTTCATTCATGTTTAATGATACCAATCAACTATTAAATTGACTATCTTCTGCGCGATCGCTACCTATTTATAGTTACAAATCAAGACGTTAAATACATCACTACACTCCCTATCATCTAAAAAACATCAAGGCCAAGCAATGATATGCATTATTTAATTAATCTATACCAATTAATCCTAATCCAATTTATCAATCACATCCAGTCACGGACTCAATTAACAAAGGTGACATCTTACCGACAAAGCGCAAGCCAGCAACTTCAAATTAATATCTATAGAAATTAACCAGCTACAGTACCGCCAGTAACTACGGTGTGGAGTAGCGAAAATGAGAACTAAAGCATTTGTGACGAAAACAAAATTCCAACTGCGTTTACGTGTAGAACGCAGCGCCACCCTTTACTGATGAGATACGCTGGTCGAATTGCACCAAATAATGAGATCTTTCCATTTTATCAGATTTAATACATCAGTCCGACCGACTAAGACGTCGGACGAACACCGACGGTTGACAAATGAAAGCGTCAAACGTCGAACAAATTAATACAACAGATAATTATCTAACACGTCGTTTACTAGTGACAAATTCAATCTAAAAGTGGGTGATTAGAGTTCATGTTTGATGGCACCCAAAATGGTAGTTACGATGCTATTCGATTAGGTTGTTTAAGAATTTTAACGGTTGTTGGGATTAAAAGTCCTATGATCATATCCGACCTCATCTACATTGAGCGTTATCGCCAACGGTTTAAAGTCCAGTGTCGTATTTTTCACTTGTGTATTAACGATTAATTGTAATATGTTAGTCAGGTGGTTGTAAAGGTAGAAAATCAAGATCGGATGAGACAGGTGAACGGTAGCCGATGACGATAATATTAATGATACTAGACACACAAATGGGCTTTTAAAGATGACTCACTATAAGAATGTTATGGGAGAATTATACAGAAGATACATTATTAATAGGCCTACTGGGCATTTTTGTAATGTAAGTTTTTTTATTGACCTACTGGGACTTATAAAAACATAATTTTTGATACTAAGAAAAAAACTTAAAGAAAAGTTGTTATCTTTCCTTTTAAAAAGGTTTTCTCTAGACAACAGAATAATTAAAAAAGAAAAACAGATAAAAATTAAAACACCAACCAAATTATAAAACGAACAGAAAACAAAATTAATTATCAAGGAAACAGCAACCCCGTTGTAATTGCTAAAGTGTTGCCGAGTTACAAAATGGATTAAACCCCGCGGTCCTACTAATGGCAGCATTAATTATAAATATTAATTATTTGTCAAATGTTCAGAGATTCGTCCTTTAAATGGCAACACAGTAATTACTATGAACTTGCCAGATTGGGGATTCGTAACAAAAGTCGTTAGGAAGTGAAAACGCTAGTTAGTTCGAATTTGTTAATGTCTGTAGTCGTGTTCGCTAATTTATTATTAATTTAAGTATCACATTTAACCTTATTTACACCTAACGCTACCCAGATTCAAGTATTTTAACTTTATTTGATTTGTAGAAACTGGTTCTATAGACTCAACAAAAAAACAGCGAGCACACGCTGTGTAAGCAATATATGAAATTATTATATTTCTCAAGATTGAACATTACTTGTTCTTATTGACGTCAAATAAAACATGACTCTACCACCAGTTCGTAAAAACTATCGTGAAGAAGAACTGGCAAGGAACTTCACGGGTATATTTTTTTCAAAATAAATTTACAGAGTCTCTTTATGTCTACACAAAATTATTCTTATCCGTTAGCTCGGCAAGTCTCCCTCCCCCCCCAGTATCCAAACGACGAACAAACAGCACCGGTTCACGAGTTAACGCGGGATCCATCCATCGCCCTCCTCAACCATATTAGAGGGAAGCGACCCGTCACCCGACGCTACCGTAAGAAGACACACATAACATTACAAATTTGATTTAATTACTTCCCTTTTTAATTACTTTTGATTCAAGCGATTATAGCCTTTAAGCCTTCCCAACTATACCGGTCTCTGTTGCGAAGTGTTTAACCATTCCTATGATCCATTGAACCAAACAAACTATATAGTTTCGCAATATGGTTTCCTTCAAAAAGTGGCTCAGAATTATGGTGGGAGCCCAAATGACGATTTTCAGAAAGGTAAAAAGACGTCACCTGGTTTAATAAACAACAGCAAGGTCTTTATTTCTTACGAAAACCTAATAACTTTATGACAAATAAAGCTAATACAGGGTTTTATACACCTCTCACCTCACAAACCCAAACACCATTATAACACAAATAAATAACAATTCATTTTATATAAACAGTTTCATAAAACCCTAGTAAAATCTTGAAGCTCGATCAGAAGTAATTGCCTGCACCTCGTCCCAAGCACATAAGCCAGCTAAACAAAGACATCTGTATTTTAATTGAAGGATTACCTAGATAATTGAAACAGACAGGAACGAACTACCCAGCAAGACGTACGTGCGAAAGAGACAGCCTCAACTTGTCGACACCATCGCTTAACTTGTCTTCTTGTATATTGCATTATCTTACATTTTATGCGCTATTAATCTTGCTCGAGTAGAGACCGTTGGCTGTGCTTGAAGTTGTACCTTATTGGATAGATAATAGGGTTGGTTTTGATGTGTGAGTATCTGTCTAGGGTTGTTTTCGTCGGCATAAATAATTGTGGGGCGCAGAGAGCGCAGTTTTGACAATGTTCTTTGTTCGACTAATGCTTTTGTTTCGTCGTATCTGTCGTAATGATGTGTTGTGAAATATGGACCGAAACACTGCTTTTGTTACAAGTATTTTCAAAATAACCGGATTTTATAATAGTTTGCTTATTAAAATAATCCTCTCTTCAGTACACGGTGTTATTGTGTATAATAATTAAATGTAGAGGGATAAAAAGTTCACGTTTAATGTACAGGACATTTAAGTGAATAGTACAGGATCTTTTTACAAGTTTTTGTACAAACCTAACTTTTATGCTTTTGTTTTGCCTACTTGGAACATTAATCCTCAATTTTAAAAATTTTTTAGGTATATCATACAAATAAATTAGAATACAACTAGCAGTAAGTAATTAATATCTCGCTTACTACATAAATCAAACATTCGTATTTCTGTTACAATTAAACAACCTAACAAATAATTAAAATAAGTACTAAATACTATCACCAAGCGACTCACACCTACTTTCTCCACTCCCAAGAACACCATTGTACCTATCAATCGTGTAAAAAATCGATATCAATTCATGTTTAGTATAATAATCCATTAAGCCGGAAGTGGCGTTCGACGATGGACCATGTATTAATTAGAGAAGCAATTAAAAATTAATTTGGAGTTAATCTTTTTATGGTTACAATCTGGTTTGATTATGTTAATAAAAGGTGGCGCTCTTTCTACGCATAATTGAAGTTCGACATTTAGTCACTTAGCAATTGTTTTAGTTCCAGTTTTTGCTACTGAATAAATAAGTTGGTGGAACTGTAATCTTTAGATGGTGTAACGTGGTTGCGCCCATGTCATCATGACTTTGACATGTGCCACGTAATGTAGGCGGAGATAGATTTTTGTAAAAGGGTTCAAGAACTTTTTGTGAAAGTAGTCATTTAAGCTATTAAGTGTTTTGTATTTATGCTATTATTAGGGGTTCTTGTTTTGCATTGAGAGTTACCAATTTTTTTGGTGTTTTTGGTTATCTATCTTTTTTTGTCCGATTAATGGCTAAAGCGTCATTGTCACTGAAGTACGTCTTCTTACGGTAGGTTCAGGTGACGGGTCGCTCACTTACCGCGAAAGTGTTTGAGAAGGGCGCTGGTTGATTCCCGCATTCACGGGTGCCGTTTGAGGGTGTTCTTCGTTTGGATACTTGCCGAGCTAACAGATGCAGATAAAAATAATTTTGTACAGAAACAAAGAGACATTATAAACTTACTTTGAAAAAAATATATCCGTGAATTTTCTCGCCAGTTCTTCTTCACGAAGGTTACTCCGAACTGGTGGTAGAGTCATGTTTTATTTGACGTTAATAAGAACAAATAATTGTCAGTGTTGAGAAATAAATATAAGAATTAGAATTTGGAAAGATTATCTTCAGAACCACTTATTCAGGTATAGTGGCGCGTAATGTAGGTGAAGATGGGTTTTTGTACAGGAATTAAAGTTTGTTATTTTTTATCAGGAAGAATTGGAAGAGAAGTTGTACTTTTAAATTTTTTTTACGTAGTAAATCGATTTTTTATATCAAATTTATGCCTATGACTCATTATTTACAGATTTGTTACAGAAATTAGACTATGTTATTCAAAGATATGCCAAAACAAATTCTATAAAACCAAATGAAACATTGAAACAGCCTCCCGACACAGAATCTCAAGCAACAATGCTCGCGCCTCACACCGCCGTAACCCGCCTTATGGCGTGATTGATACAAGAGATTCCCCGGGGATCCGCGTCTGCATCTATATGGAAAACTATGTAAAAATGTTATTGGTTATCTTATTCCGAACGCGTACTGTTTGAATCAAAGGAATGTACGAAAATGCGATGAATTGTTTGAAGATATATACTTATATATATATATATATATATATATATATATATAAGTATATAATGGGTCGAAATATTATCTACACATATTGAATTTTATTCAAGCAATTTTGTATATTAAATTCGCTGGTTAGCTAAATTTATTTGTTAAGAAATAGACAGAATAAGACCCAAAAACGTTAACATGTCTATCTTGATGATCTAAATCCGCTTAATAATCCCAATGAAATTAGATGTATAATACGCGATTTTATATATCTAGTATTCCAATCTCCAAAAAAATGAGCATTTTTAATTTCTACCTTAAATAATAAAGAACAGACAGAAATGAAATCTATAGTATTCTATATTATCTATATGTATTCGTCAAGTTTTTAAATTAGAAATGTCCTAATATACTCAAGTTCACACAGAGTACAAAAACTGGCGTTTTAGGCAGATTGTCTTAACAAAAACACTCTTAAGCTTCTGTAGCTCTTTAAAAATAAATAATAAAATATTTACAAAGATTACTTAGCATAGTCCTAATTTACATCTATTAATAAAACAAACAATGAACACAATTTCTAATCCATTATTTTCAAATAAATGCTCACATTATCCAACCACCGCCACTATACAGGGTGTCGCATATCTCGCTCACTGGCCCCGCCCACTCGCCACCGCAACCATTGATTCACTGCACACTCCAACCAACTTATTTATTCAATAAAGTGTGGCGCTGCCTTCTAGCCGTAAATTAAATTCAACATTTAGTCAGCTAACAAATGCTTCAGTTCCAATTTCTGCTACAACATAGATAATTTTGTGAAAGTGTGACACTATTGTGTTGTAAAGCCGAGCTTTAGTTACACAAATCCAATGCGTTTGAAAGAGTATTCTGTATGGTTTTGTGAGTGAATAAACGTAGTGAAAGTGTGATTTATTGGTGTTTTTTTTTAAGTTAATATGAGTTGGCTTTTGATTATATTTATTAGAATTTAGCGATATTATTTTTTTCATTCATCTGCACGCATCAACAAAATGAAAAATTCAAATTCCATTATATCATATTATTGGTAATTTTATTAATTATCGAAAATAACCTCCAAACACGTATTAAACAGAATAATGAAATTAATATTTTGATTTTTTTTAATTGATTGTTTTGGTCTTTTCTCAATTCAATGCTTTCATATTTCAATTCGATGTGATCACATCGTATTAATTGCAAAAACCACATTTAACCACAAAAAAGCGTGAAGTCCCCGGAGAACATGATCCCAGCGAGCAGCTGTCAAACGGCATTATTTCCACATTAGAAAGTGTTTAGTATATTCGGGGGTGTGACCGCACGGACGCGCAGACGCACCCGCACGTGGCACGTGGGGCTCTAATAGTTTGTTTATTTTTGGTAAATTGGTCGTGTATTGTATTATTTGTTATTGAGGGATAGGGTAAAATGAAAATAGTCGCAAATATTGTAATAATTAAAGTTTTCGCAATCGTTTACTTGAAGTTATATTTTTGTGACTTTGTATACAAAAATTATAAAATTGTGTAATTACTTTCTGAGATATATTCAGTCATACATAATATAAATAATATAAATTGGAAACAAACATTTATAGAAATTCTAGATTGCCATGCCAAAACCGATAGGACGGCTGGGCTGGGAAGATATGTTTTTTGAAATCCAAAACATACAATAGGAATATTTAAAATAAACTTCCAATGTTTATTTCTCGCATCTAATATCAGTTTCATATCCTGCCGGGTGTACAGCTACGTATCAGTTCTATATACTATCAACTATAAAAGAACACCCCAAAAAGTGAGCTAATATTCGTGACCACAAACCGAACTCCCCCTGTATAAGCCAATCACTGCCACTTGCGCAGGATCAGTGATGGATCGCGCGATTGTGATTACCTACACATATGCGCTGTGATTGCATGTGGGTGACGAGTTGCGGCTTGTGACCAATCGGATTATTTCTATTTGATCGTGTGGTTTGAGGTTCATTTTAGTTAAGGAATTAAAAAATTGACTAAATTACTTCGTTGTTAAAAATGCTCAAAATACCGGTTATCCTACCTGCCTATAACACGATTGCACCTGATCCCGTGGGATATCCCGGATAAAGTATAGCCTATGGTATTCAGATAACTATCTGTTGGTATATAAATTATAAAACCCCAGACAAACACGCCAACTGTATGACCCCAAAATAAGCAGAGCTTGTGTAACGGACGACCATACAGCGAACTGGAGGAGAACCTAGAATAAACATACATAGACCTATATAAACAACCAGGACCCAAATTCAAATTCAAATATTTATTTCTCAACATTGACAATTATTGTAATTTGTAATTTCTTGTTGACGTCAAATAAAGCATGACTGTACCACCACTGGTTCGGAAAACTCTTCGTGAAGAAGAACTGGCAAGAAACACCCGAGAATCAACATATCTGTTAGCCACGCAAAAAAAGACTTGGAAACTACCCTCTGACGCCACTCAGCCGTCAATACTGGTGAAACAAGTTGATCGATTACATAAAATCAAACCTTTCCTCTTATATGAATATATAAACAAACACATCTTTACATTACATATTATATCTTACGTTCGCAGACCTAACAGTACTTAAGACTTTTTATAGTGACATAAACATTGTTAATTGAGTTTTATAGGATATTTATACAAAGTTTATATAAGCAAAATATTATATGATGAAATGTGACTGTGAAAGGCTGTTTTGAGAGTTAATATTTTGAGCGCGACATATCTTTTATAACTTTGTCATAGTCGGCGAACGAGCGCGAAATCCGCCACATAGTAAGCAGCATCCATGTCCACAGACATCATTAATCGTAGATGTTATCGATTGATTATACTACTATGTATTGATTTTCAATAAATTGCATTTGTTCCGGTAAATGCACTGGCTGGTCCTGGCTTTGATCCGGAACACGACCACGTCGACGTGATTCTTATGGCGGTTAAATAGAAAGGACTAAAGTGCCCCAGACGAGATTGTAACATAAGAAGCTCTACTAACACTCTTCTACGGATATAAACCGATCGAAACTAAATCTGTACTCAGACAAAAACTGTAAGTAAATAGTAACGAAACAACAATAACTGCCAGAACAAATAACTGAACCAAAATCCATAAAACAATGTAATAAACCCTTTGTTACATCCTCACACAACTCATTACCGGAACCATCGAGGGTTTCCTCAAGGAACCCTAACTGTCCTCATTTGCTGCTCGGGTTCAGTAGGTTTCTATGGTCATAAACTTTGTGTAATTATATGCTTCATGGTATAAGATAAAACCAGGTTCGTAATTATGTTTTGGTGCTTTCAGAGTTGTTTTATTGTTTAAGTAATATTTAATTTATATCATCTCATCTAATAAGTATGAGGGAGACATAAACTATACATGTTTTACTTCTACTTTATAAGCAACTTATTTATTTGCTTATTTTTCACTATTTTCCTAGCCAACAAACAGTATTATTGGCATTCGTTGTTTGATAGATCGAATATCGATGAATAACGTGCCAGTCGTCGTAGGGTTGTACCGGAATTGCCGAATTGCGACATTAAGTGTTCCTTACCTGCGACCGGAACAAAACCAAGTTACGTGATTACACAATAATAATTTTGACATGTTACACATACGTTTACACATATGTTTGACATATTAACTTAGAAAAGTGTTAATTATAATAATGAGTATTAAATTCCCAGACGAACACACCAACTGTATGGCCCCAAAGTAAGCACAGCTTGTGTGATGGATGACCATACAGCGAACTAGGGGGGAACCCAGAATAAACATACATATATAACACAAACAACCGAAAACAAACGTCTGTGTTCATCACACAATTGAATTCCCCGGCCAGGACTCGAACCTGGGACCTTCGGCGTATGAGGCAAGGCTACCACTACACCACTCAGTCGTCAAATGTGTAACAAGCTTATGTGAATTTTCTGAACCCTAAACTAGACTAGGTTTGTATTTTTTAGGGGTATGTGCCTTCTCCCTTTTTAATTTCTTAATAGTATATACAGTTTTAATTTAAGAATTGATTGTTATCATAATACATTACACAATAAGGAAGACTGTAGCGCCGCTCCAGACGAGATCTTAACAACAGAATCTCCATTACATACTTATTGTACAGATGATCAATTTTATTATCAAAAATCGTACCCATTATTTTCGACAAAACACCCCATTTCAAACTTATTATTTTTGTAATACACAACGGCTGTAAAATGGCGAAAAACGATGTTTCTAATTATAATGTTCTTTATAAAAACCTACTTTCAGTTAAAGGTGCGTTCGTAACCTAGATCCAATCTAGACCTTGTTTCGATAATATTTATGATGCTATAAATTAAACCTCTCACATGAACGTTCCAAAAATCCAAAGTTGATATCTAATACATTTTTATTCCAACGTGTAATAAACTATGCTTATTAGTAATTTTAATTTAAGTAATTTATTACTAAGCTATTCGCAAGGTGTTAAGTAAAAGAGGTTTAATACCTAGGCTACGGATTATCGTAGGCATCCGTAGTTAGTCAGACTACGATCGTAGACAATTGATGTGATTTTTTGGTGTTAATAAGCTTTTTAGTATCGTAACATAAATTAACCATATTCATTATAATTAAATAGTTCAAATATCAAGTTTAAAACAAAAGGAACAAAATAAATATGAGCATAAGATTATTTATTTTAATGATTCAAGCTAAGACAATTAAGTATTCAAGAAATAATGTAAAAACGCCACAACAACGAAACATTTTGCAATTTTTTTTTTATTGAAAAAGGATTAGACGTTTGTCTTCTGTCTCACCTCATGGAAAGTGACGATGAAGACGAAAGTTTTACACGTCTATCCACGAAATACCTATTTACTCGAAGCTAGAAAGAACTAGGACTTTAGTTTTCTAGAAAAACAGACGCAGGCAGTTCATTCCACACCTTGGCGACCCGCACCAAAAAGGAACTATCGAAGCGTTTGGTTCGACTTCTTGGGTTATCTACCATGAAGGGATGGAAGGGCTGTCTACGTCTAGTAGTCCATTGTAAGGAGGGTGTAGGTCCAACCTGATCAAAAAGAGCATTCACGCACTCTCCAAAATGTAATCTGTAGCAGACTGCTAAACTGGCAACTTTCTGACGATGGTCGAGGCTTTGCAGTTATTTTAAACATTAAATAAAACAAAATTGATAAAAAGTTACATAACATCCTTAGAAAACAATTTTTTTTCTTATAACTTAAAGTGATTTTCGTCTATTCCAGATGGTTTCTGTTCATAGTTAGTGTTCATAGTTGGTCATAAGATGCAGTTCTAATACTGGAGGTTGGCCATCAATTTGCAGCAGGTACTTGTCCCTGTGTGTCGTCAAGCGGAACTGTTCGTCTAGTGTTTGAACAATGTAAACAGTGAAACAAACTGTCATAAGTCTTACAAAAAAAACTTCCGTTTGCAAGTTTCTAAAATTTTAAAAAGGACCACAAAAAAAACCTTAAATAATATAGACACATGAACATACAGTAATAATAATTCTCGCCATCAATAGCTTAATGCTCATTTATCTTAATTACTAACTACATCAGTCGCCATATTGATTTGATTCACACGCGCCAATTCATTACTATGGAATAATGGCCGAACTGTCATCGGGGCTATCGATTATTACACCATACAAACTGATTAATACTTTATTACCAAGGCCTACAGTTTATAATTGAGCAATTTTTTGGGTTAAAGTCTTTATAGGAATGAATTTAAACGTTAAGAACAATAGTTTTAAGTTTATTTTCGAATGTATGTCATATCTGTCAATACGTGTCAATATTTATTTTAAATTTGTGTAATGACAAATAAAGACGATTTTCATTTTGGTGTATGAATATAGCAGGCCAAGTTTTATATTTAAAGAATGTTTGAAACAAAGCAACTGGCTTGTTCGGATAATAGATTTGTTAAGTTGTATAATTGACAGATGTCTATATCTGTTGAAAGATGTGATGTGAACCAGAAGTTGCTCAACTCCTTTATGCATTGTTTATCTGCATGCATGCAATCAGATCGGTGTGGAAAAAGAAAAACAAATTCGATGAGTTCGAAAATAATACATTCGAATCCGTATTATTTACAAAATCCAATGACTTATTTTCATTTTGATGAAGATATGATTACGTTTCATTATGACCTTGTCTCTTCGTAATGTATTTTTTTGTTTAATCAGATCTTTTTATAAACTAGTCTGGAATGAAAGTACTCGCACAATATAACCCCAAGTGCCAACTGGTTTGCCAATATGGTTCTGTTATAAAGAAAGAACCACGTCGATTTTATACAATAAGTTTTAGTCAATTATTCACAGAATTATTTATTTCATTATCAAATCATTATTAAACTAAGTTCAAATTTACATGGAAATAAACAAGAAACAAAGATTCCCTTTTATTTGAAAATAGTCAAAAATAAAACATTTGATAAACCATCGCCATTTAACAAAATGGTTTTCCCCCGACCTAACTATAAAGCCAAAATTGCTTTTCCATTCAAATCCTTATCTAAACCTAGTCACAAGCATAAACGAATTACAAATTATAATCAATTACACTATCTATATTCATCATCTACCATCACAACATTATTTAATAAAATGCAAAATAAAAACTCGAACGCATTCTAATTCTCTACGCGCCACTAACTTGCAAATTAAATTTCAATTTTATTGCTATAAAAAATGGCTGTAAACGGGGTCGCTTTTATCAAAACACATTAAAATTATATCAGTGAGTGATCTATCATAATAATTTAATATGCCAACTTCGGACCCTCGCGAACGAATGAGTGAACATGAACGTTTTAGATCGAAACCGTCATTTGTTTTGTCGTTTGACGTCATTAAGTAATGGCGCGCTTTTGAAAGTATTTTTAGATTTGATTATGTTGATTTATGCTCACTATTATCTATGAAATGAATATTACGAGCCGACTTAAGATAGGCTTGTGTATCAGCTTGTATATCAAAAGGTAGGCGTTTGTGCTCTACGTCATGTGGTGTAAAGTGATGATGTCTTCATCACGTGGATGGTACACGGAGAGATACCTTTGTAGAAATTCGTGAAAGTGAAGTTGTCCGTTTGCTGAAGTGCCTGAACGATGCTTTCCAAAATAATACTTAGAAAATTGGATTCTAAAATCGCTTCCATTTTTTTAAGTTGAATGTTTTACTGTGTTGAGTGTTAAGTGCACTTTACGTTTTACTATCAACAACATAATACACAGAAATAAATGGAATTAATATAATTACATTTATTTCACCATCACAAAACAACACTTAAATATATACAGCGTCTGAAATATTTTGTTTAAAATTTAAAATAATAAGAGAATAATTTACATGACAAAATGGAAAACAGGCAACTTCAAGTCACTTTGTGTAATATGAATGTTAACAGAACAACATTATATTATTGTGAAACGAATTGCACCTATCGTAAGTAAGCATAAATTAAAACGATACATTAAACAAACTAAATAATTATTTAGTTATAGATTCTGTATTATCCCATTAGATTTATTGCTTGATCAACATATTAGTTTTGGATATATCATAACCTAAATTCAGTTAACATCAGTTAACATCATGTGTCTAATCACAAATATTTGAATGTTGCGTACTCGCCAAAATCCGTTACACTTAAACATTTTTCTGCGGCACAAAGTTGCAGATGGCGAAGTCATCGGTTTCATTCATAACGTCATTTCTGCTTCATTTGACTGCGCCCTGAGTACGGATAGCCAAAAAATGTATTCACACGAAAAATTACAAGTTTTTATATGAATGATGGTAAAGCGAGTTACTTTTGTTACATTTTTTACCTTGTTAATTACTAGATTGTAGAATTATGAGCTAATAAACATTGCAAACATTTGTTTGTGTTCAAAAGTTAAAAGTTTTCATTTCCAGACCTATTAACGTCAAAAAATACATATGATTTAAAAACCGTAAACATAATGTTTTGAGATAATTTTAGTTATTAGGTTCTACTACGTTCTCTTCTATCATATATGTTATTGATTTAAGATGAAATCGAAATATTGAAATGCTCTATATCTAGCGTTAAACATCTGCCTGTTCTGCGCACCATACCAGATCATAGCCAAATATACCCCAACATACCCTACATTAAATGAAACGTTGAATTATTACCCGACCAGGGTGTCGGCTTCACTGCAATTTATTTAATCATGTTTACGCCATTCGAACTTAATCTTTTGTAAATTGTTAAACTGCTGGGCCGTTCGAGATGTTTGTTGCTTATTAATTTATTAGGTGATATGGCAAATTGTGCTATTGACACGTCAAAGAATGGTCTATTGCCAGTATAATGTAAGTGTAACTATAAAAAGTCAGTATGGAAAGAGCTTGCAGGCATTATCATTTAAATTAAAAAACTACTGGCCAGATGTACCTATCGACGCACCAAACGGGTAGAGTTTTTGCATAGTTTTGAGATAGCTGTCAAGTAGATGTAGAATAGAATGTTACATTTTACCAAGAAGAGTAAGGCTTTTAATTCTTTTTCATACGGTGCCAGTTGATTTCTGGGGATGGGCCGTATATTTGGATTACTTACCTACTGGTCCTGCCAATAGCCAAGCAGAACCGATCTTCTACGCTTGAGATACCCGTTATTACGTAACCGTTATGTTTAATAGGAACAATGAAACGCGCAAAGACTTATACTTAAAAGAAAAGCAACAAGATTTCGCCATAATGAGTAGCTGTTCTATTTAGTCAAATTCAAAATTTAACTACTTATTTCTCCACATTGACAATTACTTGTGCTTATTGACGTCAAATAAAGCATGACTCTACCACCAGTTCGGAAAAACCTTCGTGAAGAAGAACTGGCAAGAAACTTCACATGTATAATTTTTTCAAAATAAATTTACAATGTCTCTTTATGTCTATACAAAATTATTGTTATCTGTATCTGTTAGCTCGAAAAGTCTAGTAATACACAAAAGTATATTAACTTAAAAAATGTAAGAGCTAACAACTCACACAAAACGACAATAGTAGGTATTAGGCACAATTAGCATTTGACTCCACTAAATTTAAACCATTACGTCTGAACCCCATATCATTGACAATGATCCCTTTACACACACTCAAAAGGACGCATCAACCATTTACAACTACTGAAATTGCAACTTTACACAATAATAATAAGGGTGGTTATTGCTAATACTCATTTCCCATAAATCCTTATTTGGTATTGGGTAAAATTAATCCGTTTAGAAGATTAACCGTATTAGTATCGGCTTATTTGTTCATGCGATATAAAGTAACCGACGGACACACGTCTGCGAGTACTAGGAGAAGATGTAGGTCACATGAAAAGTGTTTCTAGTTTCGTATTACAAAACAACAAAAGCGGAGCTAATCAAAACGATTGCTTAGCAAGATGTCCACACAACAGACACAGACACAGACATGTAATTTTATAAATGAATGCATTTATTTGATTAATACAGTTATGTTAAAAAATATTGTTGTATTTATAGGGCAAGGTTTATTCTACGGAGTTATTTTTATCTTCACTTAAAAACTTCAAATGCTTAGTGGTATTCTAACTTTTGAATATTCGCAGTGTATATTTTAATTAGGTACTTACATCGAAGAGTCAGAATTATTTAAGGCATAAATGTGCATGGACAAGTCCGTGCTGACGAAGAGCTGATCTCTTTTTCAAGGTTACATACATAATTAGAAATTCTGTAATTCAATATAAATATTACCTTTCACTGAGTAACAACGTATACCAAATGCCCCGCACTATCACACTCAACTGTAACTCAAAGTAGGGTGAGCGCTCCTATTGTCGTACACTACTAATTTAGCCGCGTCAACGGAGCCTCCCTAAATGGTAGTATCACTTAGTTTAATACAATTTGTGCACCCTTCGCTTCCACTCGGTGACGGATGAGCGAGCAGAGTCAGGGGTGAACTGCTGAGACGAGTCTTCGAGTGCAAGATGGGTTCATGACGTGGTGTATGGGTTCTTTGAGGATGTTAGTTTTGGAGTTGAGCAATAGTTTTTAACTATTATAAATAGTTTTTTTACTTAAGTAAATATGAAAGTGTGAGTAAGCAAATCTATGATTGACGCGCAGCTATGATATACAATCCTCTACATAAAATTTATTATATTCCAACCCAACAATAATAAAAACAGTTAAAAATATATTTTCTTAAATTTTCGCGATACATGCTTTAAATAAAACACTTTTTACCGGATATTATCGCGTATATTTTAGTTAATTTTAAAATTATTTCGACGTTTCGGCATCTTTGCAGTTGCCGTGGTCACTGCAAAGATGCCGAAACGTCGAAATAATTTTAAAATTAACTAAAATATACGCGATAATATCCGGTAAAAAGTGTTTTATTTACAGTTAAAAATGTAGTAAATATTAAAAAAAACAAGAACACTAAATGAAGCTAATTGAAATGAATGCTGCGTTGCTAAAACCCTCGGCATCCCAAAGTAAACGAGTGCTAAATTGAATAAGCGTCTAATATGGCAGCACCGGGAGTCAAACACGCGTGACCGCACCGCGGGCTGCGCGCACCACTGCCGAGCCCATGGGGTGTGTTAGGGTTTCCACTTTGCAGTTTAATTAAATATTATACACACTGTTTTATTATCACTCTCCACATAAATTTAATACATTTCAAATGTATATGTAAGAGAATTGAGAATTTTATGTTAGAGTTAGTAATTTCAGTACAAATAATGTATGTAACAATCATTTACAGAACCAGTAATTTTTATTAATACTAAAACAACAAACTAATCTGTATATATAATAGTTCCCTCAAATAGCAATAAATTGGAAAATCCACATTTAATTAAGTCTCTAATAGTAAAATTATTTGTTAATATTTAAGCTCAGGAGTGACAGCCCTAGTTAAGAACCCCGACCCAGGGTCCCGTGTGTTTAGTAACCATTTATCCGAGGGCCCCTTTGTCACACCCTAATTAGTTCGGAATAAAATGCGTCTTTTTACGCCTGTCCATTGTGCCATTTTATTGAAAGCGACTGTTGCATTTACGTAACGGATACGTCGCAATGTTTGCTGAAGTAATCTGTTATGTCTGGATGCTGCGCAAAGATGCTAACGGTTTGAATGGTCCATTTTATAGTGCTTTTGTTGAAACTATTTAGTTAAAAACCAAGTCCAATTTTCCTTTCTACCAACTAAGTTTTTAACCCAATGAATATGCTGAATCTTGTTTTGATCCAAGCATCTAAATTTATGTTTGTCCTAATTATTGTAATACAGTCGTTATTGTATTCATGCTACAATTTTTTACACATTATTATTTACATTAATTTATGTATTTCAATATAAATTTACAAAACATAAAGAATTTAGCTGACAATAAATCCTAGTCCCAGAATGATTTCATCAATTAACCACATGAAATAAATACCTCAGCACTAGAGCGGTAATCCCTCCAATAGCGTGTGATGCGCCGACGGCGCGGCTAAGTGATTGACTTTTCAATCTCAATCTTTTCAATCTTTTCAATCGGGTATAATCGGATTACTCCAGTAGCCGCCAGTTGGCGCACTTACCCTACGCGCACTGATTTAATCACCGACAAAAGTGAGACCCGTTTTTCATGTTAATTAGAGATAATGCAGTTTGTGAAATTAAAATGGATGATTGTATGTTTTGATGTAATATAAAGTGTGCGAAGATTAGCTTTGAAAGGGTGTTTAATTTGATTTGTTTGGATGTGTTTGTAAATGAAGATAAAGTGTTTAAAAACAAACTTTTGAAAATATTCGTAGGATATTTTAAAATTTAAAAATTTACAGACAAGTTTTATTTTGTAGAGAAAATTTTTAAAGCACATTGATTTAAAAATTTACTTTTCAAAATAATGTGATAACAGTGATTGTGGCAATAAGTTAATAAAAAATCTTTTCGAAATATAAGAAAACAGAGTAATTAGCAGCAGTGTCGATAAAGAAGCCATCTTAAATATTCAATTACCACCTTTTTTCCTTTCCAATCCAACAGATAGTTTTTCATAGCAACGTTAAATGTGCGTACTCATCAATATTACAGTCTAGAGGCCTTTGAGGTCCAAGGATAATCACAGTACACCCAATCGCTTAATGTCTAAATAATTTAGCCCAAAAATGACTAACCTTGACCTGCGACTCCGTCATGCCCAGCGCGTACGCCAGCTTCGCGCGCTCCGGACCCGCCAAATACTTCGTCTGCTCAAAAGTCTTCTCCAGCGCGAAGATCTGCTGCCCGGAGAACGTAGGCCTCGTGTGCTTCTTCTTGCCGTCCTTGTCTACCCCCGCGGCTGTGCAGGCAGACAGAGCGTTGTTTGACACTGGAATGATACGTGTGAAAGAGATAGGTGCAAGGTAGTCTTGAAGAGACTTGGGGATGGTTGTATGTAGGTCAATAATGAGTGAGAAAGAGACAGAGACGTCTTGAAGATACTTAGATGGTTCCAGAAGGATGCTCAAATGTAATCTGTATTTAAAAATAGATTTTTTACTGTTTCTTGTTATAACTATGGGTAAAGTTATGATTGAAAATAGAACATTCCAGATCTTTTTTTTTGAACCTCCTTCTATATACAATACTAAGCTATGTAGAGACGGTGGAAGGTTGAAGGTATAACTTTGAAACTACCTACTTAGTGAGATCGTCGTCAAACGTATACTCAATGATAATTCCGTTTTTAAACTTTGGGCTTTGTTATACCTTATTACGTCACTTTTTAATCGCTAATTGTCAAAAAAAATATGTCAACTAACAACGATAGTGACGGGAAGGCAATTAACTTATGTATAATATGAGGCTTCTTTTGATATCCAGCGATGAATGTGGAACGACTTTCGAACGTATTCTTCAGGTGGTATAGCTTGAAGCATGTGTCTCATTGCCAGAGTGATAAGCCATGCCTGTCCCCGGGTTGAACTTATTTATTTTAAACTTTAACGTTGCAGCTATTTTGCAATCTCTATTAAGAAACGTAATACAAATGAAAATGTGCCAACCCATTTCTATGCATTAAAAATATCTCCATCCTACTTATATTTCAAACCTTCTCAATTAAAAACAATGACGGCCAAAGCTCCACAGTACAAAGTGTCATCAAAAGCTCTACACCTCCAATAAAAAGCGCAAAAAAATCTCAAAATTAATTTTATCTCCGAAACATCGCGTGCGTCCCTCTGTCATCACAGCTCGGTTTTGTCATTATTCCATTCAGTTTTTTGTTTTTCTGTTTTTTCTGAATGCCCCCATTTCCCCCGCAATGCCCCCTATTTCTGGCTGCCCCCTCTCTTGGGAGTCGTCGGTTTGCGTTTGAACCGGCTTCATCAAAAACTGTATTAAATATATGAGGATAAATATAAGTTTAGGTTTTATTTCTGAAAATTCTTGTTTATGTTTTATGAAGGATCATGGATGATAATCGAATGATATGTGGGACAGTGGTTTCAGGGCAAAATTGGTTTATTTCGATTCCTAGTTGTAAATGCTAAAAGTAAAACTATTTAACTACGTTTTCTTAAAACTTAAATTTTACAATAAGATTACTAAATACTTTCTTTATAAATTTGTATTTGTTTTTTCAGATGCGATCGATGAACCAGTGAACCGATTCGTATTATTATTGTTCCACGAGAAAGCCATCATGAAGACGTAAACAGAGAGCCTAGATATTCGGCGTTCGGCATTCGACGATGGAAAAGAAACGTTATGGATGGCAAATGTATAAATAAATAAATGAATAAATATTTCTAACTAACACATCACATTATCTAGCCCAAATTAAGTATCATTAAGAACTTGTGTTATGGATACTAGATAACGGATAAATAAACTTAAGAAATATGTAAGGACACATAGATATTTTTTTAATATAAATATTAGAAATAAACTTAAATAAATATACATACACATCCATGACTAGAAAGCAAATATGATAAAATATCTGCACCTACCAGGATTCGAACCCGGGACCTCTGGCATGGAAATTGGCATGTGCCTTTGGCTGAAAGTTTCGTACGCTTATGTGATGATTCACCTAAACAATGATTCACCTAAACAATGATTCACCTAAAACCAATCCTGGGCGAGAGGACTCCTACTTAAACATTATTCCAATTGCAATCACTAACGAAACTTTTCAATAAACATTTTTGAAGAAACATTTTAAACGTCAATTAATATATTAGCAATTTAATTTAATACCAATTCATTAATTATCGACAGTAAACAGGTAAAACTTCAATCTTACATCGAAAACCAACTTAAATGGAACGTCCGGTAATGGCCGGCGACCGGCGTGCGGGCGACCGGGCCGGTATTTATCCCGCCGGTAAATTAAACGGACGGATGCTTTAATCTCGATAATGTATGTTTTAGTCCTCATTATGTTTCTTGTATCTATGTAATAAGGGTTATTCATTCTTTTAAAATTAACGGTAATTTTGATTCAAAATGAAATAAATATTGACAGCTCATAGTAGCTTCAAAAGTGCAAGCAAATGTGACAAATAATATTTTACTATTAAATTCTTTGTTCTTGTGTTAATACATTCGTTATTTGTGTTTGTTGAAACAAAATTAATAATATTGGGGTAGGCCATAAAAAGGGTTTTCAATGGCTTTCCAAGTATCAATAGTAATGGATAAATCGAATTAATTGTTTGTTTATATTTGTTTCAGTATTTCTTTTTAATTTAATATTTAACGTAATATTATTATGTGTGGAAGAGGGGAGTCTTCAAACACAGGCATTACATGCCTAACTGTACACCCCAGATGTTACAACTGTATTCAATAAGGAAAAAAGAAATATATCATTAGCATCTCAATATATTATTAATTTGACCACTTCGTACGTTCTTGTTTATCATGAAGTTCAAAAGTAATAATGTCCAATAATGCACATCATTACAAATGCAACGTAGGATAAAGTTAGACAAAACCTCCGTAAGCAAATGGCAACTCTGACTGTGGCCATTTGTAGCCAGCCTTTCTTAGCCATGATCCCTTGGAAATGATCCCTTAGGAAATGTAAACACTGGACTTAAGATAATTCACCTTAACATATGGTATTTATTTCATTAAATAGGTCGGCTCCTAACAAACAAAGCAGTCTTCATAGAAAGTGATTTATTCACCTACTAATCATAATTCTCTCTGTTTTTCTTTGGAATTTTTCTTGAATTTATTAAAATATTATTATAATATTTTATTTGACCCACCGTTGCCGCAGCTAGCTAAAGTTTATTTTATTTATGGATTGTAATGAATAATGGCTTCACATAATGTTATTAAATATTACAGTAACCAAAACGAAAATGGCAGACTCCTTTCTCAATGGACTAGGTTGTGATTCAATATGATTTTACGGAATATTTGGAGAGATCAACGAATGAAACCGTCAGAAAACAAAGGAACAATTATAAATACTTATTTTCTAATTACTGATTTTTAACATTTAAGAAAAAAACTGTAAGACGAAAAATATCACCTAAGTTTTATTATATTATTTAGAAGCTATAATGTTGCTTGTCATTTATACGTGTGTATAAACCTTTTTAAAACCTTTACTCGGTTGAAAACTATACTATAAACGTTTAAAAACTACCCTCAGATCCCATATTGAGCAAATGAAAGCTACCAGAATATACAAAAACCATTAAAAATTAAACATCGTCCACATACATTAACTAAAACATCGCCGGGCCAGCATCGATTTCTGTCTGAAACCCGGAATACAAGCTCTCCCATGTAATATCCACTTTATTACTTACCAAATTGAATTCATTTTCCACTGCAACCCAAACATGAATTACACTCGATAAAATCCCAAGCGATTTTCAGCTGTATTTCTAGGATTATATAGTAGATATTTGTGTGAATGTACCTAAGTATGTAATATAAATTTTGTGTAAAGTAAGTTTTGCCGCTAGTAGGATGATTTCATTTGGTCACAATTTAGTAGGTTTGTACACAGTCGCTGGCATTGTTATGTTGGTAGCGGATTCCAGTCAAATAGATCGAAATGTTTGGGAGGCTTGTTCCCAATTTATGCGTAGTTTTGTGCACCTAGCTAGTTGCTAGATGTAAAACTTATTAACTTTAGTGTATTATAATAGTAGACTATTTCAAATGTATAAAAAGAACAAAAAAACCGGCCCCTTGTGAAAATGACTATGTTTTGTAGACAAAATCCTTTTTTCGGGTTTCCAAATCAATTTTATTACGAAAATAAAATTTCCATGAAAGCACTATATGTACAATGTAAAGAGCCGAACAAAAGAACTATACCACAAATGAGATTAAAAGTAAAGAAGTCGCAACGTAGCAGCTTAAATCCTCCTTACACCAAACTACCTCTTTTTAATCCACCTCCTTGCCGCCATGATTGTCTGTGGAGAGTTTCCGGCTGGCCGCCATGTTGTAAAACTGCGGTATGCATTATGCACTTGTTAATATCGAACAACGCCATCTATCGGCCGACGCTGGAGACTCGCACATTTGTTATTCACCAATATGCTTCAGTTGGAAATTTTGTGAAATTCTATAAAACGGTAACATGGAAAAGTTTTGTAATGTGTTCGAATTGGCTTTTGGTACTTTTTGTAAAGTTGTGGGTTGGCTGCATGAGGTTTCTTTTTGTCGCCAATAAGACTTGCAATATACATAGATTTTTAAAAACGACCCTGTTACAAATGTATATCGAAGACAAATAAATGCTTGCATAACAAAATAAAATATCCGATGAGTACTTATTCCGGAATCTTAAATCCGTAATCAATTCCGTTCATCAAAAACTCAGACAAAATCCTCTTCATTTTATTTAATTAATATTCAAATTAATTCAACAAAACAAAATCAGACAACATAATCCTAACAATATTAATTTCGAGATAAATCCCTGAACACAGGTAAACAATTTACCCCTATTACGAAGACAATTCGAGGCCCTCGTTCTTGACGAGGCCTGAACACATTCGGCGCACTAAAACACCAAATAACAATTACGAAGTGCGCACAATTACCCGAATGAAAGCCGGGAAATCTGTGCACTCATTCGTTCGCATTCCGTATGCGGGGCGACGCGGCACCGCATAACCCGTTGGCCCCTCGGGACGTGCCCCCTTCCCCCCGACGCTCAATTTGTAGGGAACTAACGAGCAGTGAACCGAAGGGAGGCTTTACATGTTAACGTGTGTACATAATACGAGGGTTCTTTAGACGATTGAGGGCTCGGCTATGTACTGAAAAATTGTGGGCGGCGAGATCGGATGTCACGATAGAATGGAACGTTTTTTGGCGAATGGATAGGTTTAAGGCGTCTTTTTATTGAAATGGGTGGGTAGGTAAATCGCGTTTTGAGAAATAATTTAAAAAATAGTATCAGAAGTAAAAACACTGAGTATAATTTTAAGACCCAAAGTTTATATTATTTTAAATGTGAGTGATTTCGAAACGGACATAATACAACTCACGCAAATGTTTGTTCTAACAAAAAAATAAAATAAAATCCATTAAATGTGGTTTATAAAGTTTTACCACCGACACCGTGATGCCGTCAAAGTTCAAAACAAATGTTTCTAATGTTGGGTTCACAGTCCGCAGTGAATCAAACATAATATAAGCATATAAAAAATTATGTAATCATTACTAACTAAAACATGTTCCAAGTAATTGAACACAATACCAATTTCATCAATAGAGCCATAAACGTAAACGCGTAGTAAACGTAACACGGCACCTCCGATTCATGGCCTTGTCTACAACCTTGTGAACACGGCGAAATCTGCGCTCCATCGTGTACGAATAAATCCGGCCTACCTTCCCCCCACCGAGGGGCACCGCGGTTGGGGGGGCAATATTTACCGCGATTCCTCAAGAAACTCATGTAAACTCATACAAGGGTAATTGTGAGGGAAACAAGAGAAAACATTGAGTGAGAAAGTTGCTCAGTTGAGTGCGAACAACCGCCATGTTTAATTGTTATGTCGCTTTTGGGAATTCTTGTGATGAGCGGTTTGTTTTAATTATCGCAAGTGTCATGGCTTCGTTGAAGTAGAGAAGTTAGAAAATTATTTCCTCTTCTTTGTTATATAAGTTAATAGCATTAGGACAAAGTTACACTAATGAGAATTAGGAGCTATAAAGATGAATGACAAAACGACTGTAGACATTGGATAATTTTATACTCTGCGTTTATTTCAAAGAATAACACAGATCGGTTAAAAGCAATAAATTAAATTCTTCAAATAATTCATAATTAAGTTAAACGGACACCAAATAGTCTTGCTCGCAAGCCCATGTTTTGCATCATTTTTTATCTTTTATGCCGGACAGCCATAAAATTGAATTAGTTTAAAATAATGCAATAAACATACCTACCTATCTGCAATAGTAACAGAGCAGTTATTCATAAATGTCGCTTATCTCCCGCTGAATACTCTTATCAAAGAAAGTAATGCATAAAATTGAAACTAAAATATGCAAATAATGATTTCTTTATTTGTTTCTTCCAAAGATAAAGGTTTACTGAGTCATATCTATTTTTCTATATTATCTTCTTACTCTTTAAAAACACATTGCAAACAACAAAACAATCTGTCCCCAAACCCGAATAGGTACAAACACGAAATTCACTATATCATCAAAACAAACAGACAAACGACAGCATATTGTGTGTTATTCATTCGCCAGGTGTGTCACGTGTAGAGCAGACGCCGCGAATGTTTGTAGCGATAGTGAAGACATGCCTTAATGAAATATTGTTGCAGATAACAAGGCGCGGTAAATGTGTACGTAAAAGTGGTTATTTAAAAGAGGTAATGTTATGTTGGTAATAGATCCGCAACCAAAAAAAACAAATGTAGTTAACAAGAGTTCTATATCAAAATGTTAGAAAAAATTGTACCAACACTTTACATAAAAATAAACAAGTCTTACAAGAAGGGTCATTTAAAAATTAATAAACACAATTTTAACTTTACAAATTTTTCCTAGCCTCCCTGACAACTATTTTATCACATGTTCACAATCAATACATCTAATCCATAAACCAACTTGTACAATATCCGAATAAAGCGTGTTTCTATAAAGTTAATATAATCCTTGTTGCCGGCGTCGCGCCACAGATGGCGCTGCTTTTTGCAAGCTCTGTGATATCAATTTAATAACTTGCCGGTTTTTGTGTCGGTCCTTTAGTTTTGGTAGTTTACAATATAGTCGGTTTTTTGTTTGTCCATTGTTTTGTTACTCTTCGTACAGAACTAGCTTAGTTCGTGACGATGTCCACTTCAAATTGATGTGTTTTGCCAGTGCAGTTTCGATGCAAAAGTTTATTTAAATTTCAGGATGCATTTAATATCAAGAAATATCGATATTTCAATTCGATGTATGAGAAGTGAAAACAGCTGTTATAATAATGATATAAAAATAAACGCAATTTTATCGACAAAACGAATGTGTATTTTTTTCAATAAGTATTACTTACTCAATTCATCGAATCCATATGAATCTTTTATTAGAGAATTTCAAAATGGCCGGTGAAATATTTGATTTAAAAAGCATGACAAAAAGTTCAACTATAAAAAAAAATCTTATCAAAAGCTATTTGTTAATTTCACAGTTATCATGGTAATTCGATGTAATTCCCCATCAAAGTGACAAGATATTATACCGTCCTTATCTATTTTATTGACAATGATAGAGATAGCAAGTGGGTGGCGATTATGTTTAATTAAAATGCTCTGTCTTTATCTACATGCTTTTAGTAGGTTGGGAAAATAGGTTTTATTAAATTTTTGGAGATTAATTAATTGGTATTAACTATTAAGTTATTAGTAAAAGTGTTTGAATGCGATGTAATAAGTCATGTGGCTAAAAGATACGTCAAGTGATTACTAAAAGAGTACCTAAGTATAGTTTTTAATTCGTGAATTTATACTTTACCCATAACGTATCTAAGTCTAGATTTGCTAAGCAAATAATTTGTCTCTGAGGTAATATTACAATTTCCGATCACACATTAACACATTCAACAAAATATTATATGATTTATGTATCGAGACTATCACAGCATAAATAAAGTTAATACTGACGCGTGTCAGTCAAGGTTTATAAAAAGACTATTTTGGTCACTAGATTTTTTCATCAGCCTGGTTTTTAATACATCCATAGGGTTCCAGGCCTCTAATTTGCAAAATAGCTATGATAAAAACTACGTACGAAAACTGCATGAACCTAAAATGATTAGACTAACAGAACAGAGTTTTTAAAGACGAATCTTACAACATTATCAACATTTAAAAGCTTAAACAAAGCTACACCAAAAACAACAGTGAAAACACTTCGTGAAAATCCAAGATGGAGTCGCGCGGGGGAGAACTGGGTGCGATGCGGTTGGCGGGAAACAATCCCTTTTTGTTCTTCATTTAATTTCATACCGGCATTGTTACCAAATATTATTGTTAGAGGGCGCCAGTTAATTGCTGGAGAATTTTATTGCAAATTTATATTTTTGGGACGTTGGTCGAGATTGTTTGAGATATTTCATTGTTGGGGTTTTTAGGCCATTACCTAATGTTTTGTTTGGTTTGGATTGGTGATATGCTTTAAAGATTCAATGTCTTTTTAGTTATTTTTAGTGAAAATAGTTAAATCTGTTATAAAATTATTGCTTATATAATTTTATTATTTTGCGCAAAAATTTAGGGAATCTCAAAAACCAACTTTTTTCAGATATACTATCCAGTAATATTATCAAATCTTAATTTTTACTAAAAATTTACTCACCAAACATAAATAAAATATTATTATCTTATCAATTCATTTCAATCGTTGAGAATATAATATCAGAACACTGAAAGAAAGAAAATTTGAAAGAAAATTTTATTATTTGATTGTAATTATGTCAAAAAAGGTATTAAAACGATTTAATTTACCTCACAAATTTGAAACAGCACACAATCTTAAGCAAGCCGTGAAATTTCCTCGGAGAAAATGAGCTAATCCCGCATAATTTCTGTTAACAAACACTTGAGCACGCGCGGAGCATCGTTCCGACAATCTGGCGGCCATTACACGGTGTTGCTTGCATCGATGACACTGTTGCTTTTCAAATTTAATGGCGATTTGTAGTTAATTTTAGCTATTACTTCGGTTAAGTTTTACTAGAATATCTGTAGTGTTCAAGCTAGAGATGAACATGTAGGTATGCGAAAAAGGAGAGTGATGATCGAAGATTTAACTATTACCTTTGTAATTCAACATTTAAATTTTTGTATGTACCATCAAAATGTCATTTAGAAATACCAACACTTCTTCATGCCTTACGAACCAACAATAAGAAATGATTAATTATTAACGCTTATTATTATAGCTACATGAGCTAAAAATACCATCTTACACCGCCAAAATTTCAATTGGATTGCAAAGGTACCTACTTCTACATAATAAAGTACAAGTGACGCCGTGTTACAAGACGGTTAGGGTTACCAGTTTCTGGGGATTGTGTCGTAATGGCGGCTGCCAAGACTGTACGTGGTTGGCAAAGGGTTGTTCTTGCGATTTGATTGGTCATTGAAACTTATATGGTAGCCTTCAACATAGCTGAATTAGTACCTACTTTATTTAGTGTATTTGAGTTTGATGCGAACCAAAAATTATTTAAAGACATTCCTCGTTATTCCTGTTAAAATATAAGAATATGGATTAAATAAAGAATAGGTACTTCTTTAAGATATGTAAATAATTTTTAACTTTACTTATATAGCTATGGACGTTCACAATAAGGCATGTCTAACTTTTTATTCTCAAACAAGAAGGGTATTTTTAAGAAAAAAAATTTAAAAAAATACCCGTTTGATATGACAAGCAGCCATAAATTGCAACTGCAAAATTGAAAATCTAAGATTAAAAACTTGTTGATTACGAAAGACAAACCCAAACCATCAAACCTTCGATTCGCTTCACGCCGGCACACCGAGACAGCAATTTTAATTCCGCCCGACATATGCCGCCAGGGGGTCAAACGGAGCGCGGGGGGAAACGGTAATTAAAAAAATATGTCCCACTTCATTGTGACCACAGCCTTATACCCGACTCCCCGGGCTCCCCTACAAATTAATAATTTTCAACAAAACGGTTTCTACTTTAATGTTTTGAAGCGTGTGCGAACGCTTCGTTATAATTGTTTCGACCTTTTTAGAGATTATTGTTATAATTGAAGCTTTGTTTTTAAACTTTGTTATTAAATTGTGCAAATATTTAATTAGCTATATGTACGCTCATTAAGAAATGAGCGTACATATAGAGGTAAAGAATTTATATGCAACCGGAGAACTGTGCAAGATTGTCAATCAATCCTCAATCTCGTCCAAGATTGTTTCTCTATTTACAAAAGAGTCCGTAAAAGAATTGAAGGTTAATCCTCAAATTCCTATATCTCGTAAAAGAAAGAGATTATTAAAAGATTATCCGTAAAAGATTATTCTAAAAGAGACATTATTCGATGAACCCAGAAAGAGAAAATTACGGCTGTCCATATAATTACCATCAGTAGGTTCATTCGGGAATCTCTGCGGACGCTCGGGCTAAGGCTGGAATCGCTTGCGCATTGTTCGCTCTTCTGGAGGCGCTGCGCGTACTAAAGGGTGACCAGACCGCAGGGGATTCGAATGCGAATCTGAGCCTGCAGCAAGTTTCCTGATTGTACAATGTCTAATTCGCTGGGCTTCAAAAAGGCTGCATCACTTAGCTTACTTTTTAACATTCACCAATGTACTAGTATAATAGAGTTTATTTTTTGTTACAAAAACTCGATCACAATTACAAAAAACCAGTTTTTTGGCTTGTAAGACAATATTCATTATGAACTCGTGAACTTGTTTGTTAAAGATATTAAGTATGTTTCTTAAAAAACAATTGTCTACCGATGTCCGTTCCTAAGCGATGACGGTAAAACTTTATTAAGTTTATGTTACATTGTTTTAAGCATAGAAATAAGTATTTGTTTTATAATAAATTGATTAAAGATTAAAGAAGTTAAC
This sequence comes from Marasmarcha lunaedactyla, assembly GCA_923062675.1. Classification (NCBI taxonomy): domain Eukaryota; kingdom Metazoa; phylum Arthropoda; class Insecta; order Lepidoptera; family Pterophoridae; genus Marasmarcha; species Marasmarcha lunaedactyla. The sequence goes on along the minus strand of OV281360.1, from coordinate 20,608,553 downwards.
AAAGAAATAAATATTGATATTTCAATAGAAACTGGTGATAACCAGCAGTTTGTGAAGCCAATGATTGTTCCGAACTGGTGGTAGAGTCATGCTTTATTTGACGTCAATAAGAACACGTCATTGTCACTGTAGAGAACTAACCATTTGATTCAATCGTTGGGCGTGATTGAAACTTGAAAAATCATAGATATTGACAAAAATTTGCATCGAAAATAAAACTGAACCAGAATTACGCATTAAATGTGACAATCAATAATACTTATAAGAATAATGCCTGTTTTTATCTCAAATTAATTAAAACGAATATCCGTAAAATACTATAATCCTTTAAATACATTATTATATCAGTATAACAATGAATACGGTACTATACAGTATCGGTGATTGCGGGTAGATCGCGTTGTCCGCTATCGATATCAATATCAGGTAATCCGCGTGTTGTACGATATTCAAGTGTTGTGCGATATTGTCAATATTAACTGATGCGTTACGCGTATCAATAGATAATATCATGGGCTGTATTCGTAAGTTAAATTAATTTTAGTCTTATGATAACAATGCTAGAGCTTTGCTGGCGACGCTGCGCTGTTCGTTTCAAAACTGTTGGTTTTTATAATTACATTTACATCTGCCGTATTATATATTTGATATTTGACAACATTTAAACACGCAAGTGTTTTATCATTTATTTAAAAATATAAGTTTTTTGACACCAAAAATGTTTTGAAAAATAAAGTTTTGAATGAATACCGAAATTGTATATATTACAAAACTTTAAAAAGTAGCAAATTACCTACATAAAGTAATTATTAGCTTACTGACATTAAATATAAAAATGTTATTTATTACATTATGCGTGTAAACGCATTATCTACGTAGCTATTATATATTTGTCTAAATGCCCAATTTTAGTATGATTAACACGTTGTGACGTCACAACTCGGTACCGTTTTCGGAGCGTTTTTGGCGACTCGCAGCAGCTCCTCGAACACATCGCTGTATCTAGACAACTATTGATTGTAAACATTCTACTACTCCTGCAATATTTCTTTACGGTTGATAAACTATTTAAGTATGTAATAAAAATATGTTTTTGTCAAATACCCAATTGTTTACTATCCTAGTCTCATCTTAGTAACCGCACTTTGTATCAGCCTACTCCCTTACTCCGAATTTTCGGGCAAAATGTAGCAAGTTTTGTTTCTAGATAATGCACCTTTATAACGGTGAAAGAAAGTTTAAAATCGGTTGAGTAGTTCAAGATTTTCACACAAACAAACAATTAAATGTTTTCTCTTTACAATCTAAGAGATTCGACTTTCTCTATTTGAAATAAAATAAAATAATAATACTAAAGAGTGCCTGTATTGTTATTCGAAAACCGCTGAACGCTAAGACTACCAATCGGGTTAAAAAAATGCGACCAACATATCTGGGAGCTGGCAAGCGTCGTTTGAATGTTGCCGTTTTATAATAATTAATACTATTAGGTAAAACTATACCACAGAATTATAAAACTAAAACTTGTAAAAAATAAATGGCAAGAAAATTTCAAGTCGACAGCCCAGTTGCAAGAAGTGTGTCGCAGGTAGCTTGGTATTAGCTACAAACACAACTTTTAGGTTCGATATATACTAACTTAGCTTATGTTACTCTTTAGAAAGAGACAGACGGGATAAAAGCTTTGAAAATAAAAAATTACGATATGACGATAATAATCAAAACGTATTCACATTGAACTTGATAAATAAATATATAATAAATAAATATATAATAAATAAATATTTCTAACAATCACACCACATTATCTAGCCCAAGTTAAGTATCATTAAGAACTTGTGTTATGGATACTAGATAACGGATAAATAAACTTAAGAAATATACAAACACACATAGATTATTTAAACATATAAATATTAGAAATAAACTTAAATAAACGTAAATACACATCCATGACTAGAAAGCAAATATAATGATATATCTGCCCCTACCAGGATTCGAACCTGGGACCTCTGGCATGGAAGGCAAGGCTACTTACCTCCACACCAAACAGGCCGTCAAATGATAGGCAGGTATCTTAAATGTAAAGTTATCTGAAGCAACGAACCAAGTACATAAACGCAGCAATTGATCAATTTACTTCTAAATCTCGGTTATTATTTAAAAACTGGTGTTATTTTCAAAACTATGAAGAAATTAACTCTATTTAAGGGATGATTTTTCAATCGTCAGGTAGCTACTTTGTGGAGAATAACTTTGACACTTGACAAGACATTCCATAGGACTTATGTCAAATTCTCATTATCATGCTACTGATGTAAGTTATTTGAGCATTGTTCAGCCTATCTTACTCGTATTTTTATAACGAAGTTTTAAAAAGAACATGAGTTTGTACATTCTGGTTGGACAAATCGTTAACTTCTACAGAAAATTCAAACACAAAGGTACCTTATTGGCCCGGAAACATGTAAATCGAACACAAGAGTGTGATAAAGACGTCAAAAACATAATGGTAGATAACTTCAATATCTGTATGGGCTTCATGTAGACAGTCCATTAGTTAGGCATATCTATTATAACACTACAGTTCAAGAGAAATTAATATACTTTTTAAACACGCTTTGATCTCCTCGAATTTTACTTACCAACGTATGAAATTTACTCTTAAATTATTTTTTTAATACTTTAATTTGGGTCAATAAGGTTTTCGAATGGCGAACACGACCTGGAAGACGCACTGTGGGCAGGCCCCCCACAAGCTCGCTGAGGGGCAATGGACGCGGGGCGCACAAGACAGAACGCTGCGGAGATCCTAGGGGACTTTACCCTGCAGTGGCCGTCTTTCGTCTGAGTGAACGAACTCTACCCTACAGATTTTTAAATTATTTTTGGATTATTCTCTATACAGACGACCTGACCTGACGATCCTGACCTGAACATAATATCAAACATCATTTTTGACTATCTCAATATGGCCCCATTTCATTCTATGTTTTTTATTTTAAAGTTTATATTTTCAATTCATTTCTATTCAGTTATGTGTTTGAGTAAACACAATAAGTCCGCAAACAAACGTGGTTAGATACCGCCATATCAACATACGTTTTAGCAATATGTAGGTACTAAATTAGGTTATAAAATAAATGAAGACTTGAGATAGTTACATAAGTAAATATTCATTTACTTAAGGCAAACCACTCAGAAATAAGTGTAATAAAAAGTTTGAATAATACCGCTAGGTTTAGGCCAAGCACTTGAACTAGCTGGAATTCGAGGAATTAAAAAACCCGACTGCTAAAGCTATTTCCCCGTTGAGTTCAGGTTCCTGTGGGAATCCCCGGAAATAATATACATAGTCACCTCCACAACTGAGACGAATCTAATGTCAAATGCTTGTAGAACGTACTGTAAAATCGAAAAACATAACCCTCCTCCACACTGTCGGGCAAGTATATTTAGCTACTTGTTTTTCACAGTTCTTAATGTGTAAATATTCAATTCATATTTACTAACAATTGTCCGTTCTTAGGATTTTCATCCACCGACGGCACCGCGTTTCAGGCGTATCAAAAGACATACCGACATACATCATGAAGTATAAAAATTATAACAACGTTAAATAACAGAGCTCTGTAAATATGTCATTTATAATAAGCTCTTTAGTAAATATTTTGCTAATTGTAAAAAAATCAAGACCTAATAGAATAAATAACCATTCACCATGTCTACGATATTTTAGAATAAAAAATTTCTGAATAAACAACTCATGTTAGAGATTTTTGATTCAACGCGTAGCCTTTTAGTATAACTATAGTAATTAATTGATTGAAGTGAAATCTCGTTGAACTCTTTTGTATAATACAAAGAATGTTGCACTTGCAATGTTATTCTAAACACTTTAGATCACATTATTTGCTTTTTTAATTTATTTAATACGTTCTTTTGTTTATTTCTAACTAGATCTTGGCATCAAAACAATATTAGGGATATTCCGAGATGCGGCCGCCGACGGATGTTCGGAAGCTACTCTTCCAATAACATCAATAAAACCTCTGTATTAATAAATAAATGAAATCAACCAATCAATTTTGCACCTTATTCTTTCTTTGAAGACGTTCAAACTTTTCTTTATAGTTATGAAATGACAAAACCTGACTTACTGACGTGACAGAGGTAACGCAATTCAATTGGTTTACGGACACCTACGAGGCAGAACAAACTTCCCTTATATCCTATTTAATAGCACATGAGTACGTACTAGTAATGTAAGACTGTTACTGTAAGATTTGTATACCTATGAGAGGCACACATTTTGTAACACTTTTAATGTATGTAGAACTTTACATTACTGTCCATTTACTAAGGTCACAATAGCCTCACTTTACTGTACCTAATTATGACTTGTTACTTATCCAGCCAAAGGACTAGTTTCATCGGAATACAACAAAACTTACTAGACTGCAGGCGTTCCCTCCAGGCCATGGGGTTCGACACCAGACCCTGAAAGCCGGGCCAGTACAGCGGCTTGTGCTGCAGGTAGTGTGCCATGCCGGCGGCGGCGGCGGCCAGCGACAGCCGCGGCGTCAGCAGAGCCGGGCCCCCCGACGGCCGCGACAGTATCGTGTCAATCCCGTGAGGATTCCCCGCCGGGGATGCCTCCGCCAACGAACTCAGCGCCGCCAACGGAGCCCCGAACCCCGACCGACCCAGCGGCGACGAACCACGCAACTCCGACATCGTACACTCAATACATCACAGGGTGCTCCGAAACGTGAAGCCGCCCGCGCGACCCGACACCAAATGATCTTGTTGAACCAACAAAAAATACAGTAGAGAACGCCCAGTCAATCTAAACCTTATATTCAAACTCCGCCCCCTTTTGAGCACGAAACCAAAATACTCCATCCGTCTCGTTCATATTCGTGCGCATTAAAAAGAGAAAAGATATAGTCAGTGTTAACACGAGCGCGCGGATTTAACGAATCGGTATTTAATGGCGTTTCTTGTCTCTTTATAATTAAGTCGGGTGCAGTTTTTGCGTGATCCCCCCTCCCCTGTATTGTCCGCGAGATAATAGTCGGCGCGCCAATGGCACAGTTCGCGACACAATATGATGCGACCGGAAGGTCCCGGGATCATTTGTCGCAGATAATTTATGTGACAAATATTTTATTAATTGACAGCGGCGGCTGAGCACTCGATCTGAGCGGAAATAAAACACCCAGAGAATTAACTGCTCCGTACATCTGCTCGAGGAAACACTTTAATGGTTATTGTCGTTATTGACAAATTTAAAAATAGATTGCTTTTAAGTGTCAAATAATGGTTAGACTTTACAAAAGAATATCTTTTAGACGTTCTGTGAGATTACACATATTGGTGTAATCTACATCTTTCGATATAACTAGAATGGTACAATTTTATTTGATCGATAATTTGGAAATGAGTAATTTCTTATATCTTGATAAAAATCATTTACTTGTTACTCTTCATGTAATAATTTCACCTACGTATACCCAAGTAGAAATCGCAATTCCTTATACTGAAAGCAAACCAGACCCCAACCAATTTTTAAAACCTAATTAGGTCCCTGCTTAACCAAAAACTCCATCAAAATACCTCATCATCAAATTAAAAAAAAAATATAAACTAAACTCTATATTTATAGCCACATCCGGCTAATTCTCACGTTCACAAAAATACCCGAAGCCACAACATCACACTTTTTAAGACCCTTTTAAATCCAACTGGTTGTTATTAACTGAAATTAAAAAGCCCTTCCATTATAAATATGGCGGCACAATAAATAAATTTAACAATAAACAGTTTAGGGCCCGATTGGACAATCTCCTTTGAATGGATGCGTTTTTTTGAACATCCTGTATGTAGGGAGCTGACTTCAATTAAGTAATTACTGATAGTAATTCGATCCGATAAATATACAATCGTTTGATTTATTGTTTATAAGCTGAGTTATTTATATGGTATAGTGGTATTCATTAGTCATTGGCATAAGTGAGAAAATAAGTGTTGGGAGAAATCTTTGTGAAAAGGTTTTAAAAGACTCTTCTATTTAGATATAATATGCACGTTGTGTATATGCTAAACATATTATTGTTTTAAAATCGATCAAGAAGTAAATTTCTAATACAAAACTTGAAAAGTCATTTTTCTCAAAAACAAATTGTATTAAATAAATCCAAAGTTGTTAATCTGATTTATTATTTCAATTAAACCTTCAAAAATCTGGCAAACGTATGAAACTTTCAACTTACTAAAAAAAATATATTGAAATATGAAGAAACACCGAGGGTAATCTACGGATCAGAGCGAGAGCTCCAGAAAGTAGCGAGACGGAAGAAAAAATGTCCAAAGTTATTGGCGGTTTGTAAATTGGAGCCCGCCCATTGGTGCAAAGCTTTTCAGAGATTCGGTGGCGTCCGTCAAATCCGTCATTTGTTTTTATGATGCCGTCGAGAGCAGACGTTGTTTTGGGGGTTGTGTAAGTTTTCGTAAGACCTCGTTTAAAATGAATGTTGGATAATATATGGCAATGTTTGATATACAGTTTAAGGATAGATTGAACTTATGCCTAAATTTCTTAATTAGATATTTTTTAAACACGTCACGACGTGGAACGTAACTTTGTTATGAAAAGAAAATCCAACTGGAATCTGTACGCTGACTAGTGTTGGCAACAAATGGAACATATTTCAAATGTACTTTGCATATACATTACATACATTACATACAATATACATTTTTCAGGGCTCTATATTTAAGTAATCAGTTTAAAAAGTCAAAACATTTTATAATAACCACGTATAAACGTGGTTTTATTAGGGATAGAAGGATCGAACTAAAGGAGCTAAGGCGATTCTAACACGTCAACAAAGCAACGTCCAATCCATTACAACTAAGATTAACGATGTTCAAGGGCACAGATACTTCACACCATTCGGCTCTATAAAATAAAACCTCGTTGGTAACTTTGTTCCGCGGTCTGCTGTATGAGCTCCAACACAGCGAACTGTGTCCCATCGACTACAGTATTTAATACCGTTTGAATTAAAGTTGTATTCAAATAAACCAAACAATATAGCGTGAATTCCAAACATAAAAACATACAAATTTAAAGAATGTACCTACCTTATTCAGTATGTAACATCATTCTGTGGTTTATACTTTTTTCTGGACCAATGAGGTATTTTGAGAAAATAATTTGAATATTTCTGATGAAATTTTCTGTGAAGTATTTAATTTTAAATCTATTTTTTTAAACTATTTTGTTAGAAGACTTCCTTTTAAAATATTTTCAAAATTTATCATATTTCCTAGAATGAACATCGCTACAATTCTCTATGGATTCTGGACGTTAAATATTGATTGCAAACTTTGACAGTTTGTTCGAAAACAAGTAATGAAATGTAATGAAATATTAATTATTTCTAAACATTGACAATTACTTGTTCTTATTGACGTCAAATAAAACATGACTCTAAAAAATGATTACACAGATTGATCACACAATTGATAACATCCTACAGAGATTGATTGTGAGTCAAACTAGTTGACGAATATAATTTCTTAATATAATTAATATAATATATAATAATATAATTTCTATAATAACTTAATATAACTTAATATAATTTCTATAATTTCTTATGTTAATCTAAGAGTTCCCTGAATATTTCATAAATATATTAATTAGTGTTACACAAGTCGTTATACATGTCGTTTATTGACATACAAATATATCAATATTTGTAAAACGTTCACATGGTTTGGCCTAGGAACATACCTAATCACCGGAAGAATTATTTTCACAAATGAGGTATTTTCTTTAACAGATAAAATAAGTGTAGTATAAAGGATTTATACGATTTAGAAAGTCATGGCGACCACGTTCTATATTCATACACTCCCATCTCACCCCGGGTTGTCAAGGAGAGAGGAACCCTTGGAAAGAGGTACCGCTCAGATCTCAGCCAATCATACACACATCAAAAAAGTCTAATCAAATCAACACACATTATTTCAAATTTATTAATCAATTTTATTATTATATTATCTTTTCTAACCAAGGAGGTAGTACTAAACTTTTTTGTTCTAGATGACATACTGGCTGGTTGTAAAAAAAAATTCGACTATCATTTGTTTTTTCACCAAATTTAAAGCGAATGCATTTTTTCGAATTTTAATGCGTTTGCTTTCTGTGGAGTGAGTGTTGGAAATCATTTATTATTATTAATTATTATTGATTAATTGAGTAAAATTTTAATTATAAGACATTGTTTACGACATGGAGCGACGTCATTTGACCTCACACGAAATGCTAAGAGCCGTAGGGATGTTGGAAGCGGGAAGCAATCAATCTGAAGTATCACGATATTTTGGTGTCAACAGAAGCGTTATTTGCCGTCTTTATCAGCGTTACACAACACGGGAGATCCTGCCGAGCAGCACCCAGGCCGCGGAAGGAGTACATTCGACAAGACCGATACATTCAACTGACCGCAAGACGTCAGCGGATGTTAACCGCCCGAGAGATAGGTTTAAGGCTACAAAACACAAGTGGTGTTGTTGTTAGCACCCAATCCATGCAAAATCGACTGCATGAGTACGGCCTACATGCACGACGACCAGTTAGGTGCCCACCTATACGTCACGGGAATCGCGCTGGTCGAAATGAAACACATAACATGGACCAGGAGCAATGGGATAAAATTTTATTTTGCGATGAGTCTCGATTTGGGTTTAGGTTTAGGTTTAGGCTAGGTAACAGTGTACCGTCGTCCTGGAAATACTGAGGGGCTGAGGTGCGTTCAAGAAGTTTATCCATACAACGGTTCAACAGTTATGGTATGAGCGGGTATTATGAAGAACAGACGAACTGAGCTCGTTTTTGTAAATGGAAACATGAACGCTGCAAGTTACGTTGAGGATGTTCTAAGGCCTTATGTCCGTCCATTTGCACAAACCCTTGGCTTCCATTTTACGTTGATGCATGATAATGCGCGTTCGCATACAGCTTTGCACACCAGGGAGTACTTGGCAAGGGAAAACATCCGGGTATTGCCTTGGCCTGCACAATCGCCAGACCTCAACCCCATTGAGCACGCATGGGACACGCTCCGGAGACGTGCTTTAGAGGATTTGGACGGAGTGACAACATCCCGACAACTGATGGACTTACCCAAATTTCATTGGGAGCAATTGCCGCAGGATAACATAAACAGTCTCATCGATTCTATGAATAATCGGCGTCAGCAAGTTCTCAGCAACAGAGGCGGCCAGTCTTTGTATTAAGTTATCCAATTTCTTTGACAATTAATTAATTTAGTTTAACAATTTCATTAAGTTTATAAAAAGTTAAGTTGCTTAGGCATCTTAGTTTTTACTACGTATGATACAGTTCTTGCAATATTGTTAGATTATGTTATTAAAATAAAAATGATAAAAACAATTGATTTTTTACTTTGAACAGACACTAAAGAATAATATAAATAATTTAATACTAACGACTTAATGTGAGAATACATTGTGACATTCAAACTTGTATATGTCGCTTAGACTTTTTCGATGTGTCTATTTTGATTTCTACTAACCTTAGCTATCTTTATAAAATTATACTTTTCAAATGCCTTTAATACAGCGTTATATCAAAATGATACTGTTAACTCCTTAACAAGAAATCAATTTACAAAACACATTAAACTAGACTCGATTACTAAAGCTATCTAACAAACATTCAACAATACAATTCACATAAAACAGTTAATTTTTAATCTCGCTCAAAAGTCATATTTCATCAGAATCGGCTTAATATAACTAAACACAGTTACATTAAATCAAAAATCATCCCTCGTGTGGGGTGACTTAATTTTATTTGAACTAAACTACCAATGGACCGAGGGTTTGCTTGCATTGTATGCGCACTTAGTAATGCACGATTTGTTACAATTTTTGAGGCACAGATGTTATTTATTTACTTATTATTATGTATGTCGATTTATTATGTCGTTTATAGTATAATTTAGATTATTTGACTGTGTTATGTAATAGGTACGGTCTAACCAGTAAGCTAAAGTTATATTCATGCTCATAAATATAAATACAATTATTAAAGAAATAAGGAAATAAATGGTGGCCCTTTCCATGTTCAAAAAATGTTGTGCATTTAAATAAAAAGTTTTAACGAAAGGTCCTAATTTTATCCCAAAAAAAAAAAAAGATTTAAAATGAGTCATATCAGTTTAATGGGAGATTATCATCTAACGCACACTGTCTAAGAATCTCAAAAAAAATAAAAAGCTTAATTATTAAAGAATTTAGATTCTGAAAGACTTCAGGCGACATGAGCGCCATCTCACAATCAAATTGCTAATCTGAATAACTTCTAAATATGGTTCTTATTTCTAGTAAATGCTGACTAAAGTTACGCCAAAAGAAGTTTTGAAAGTCAACTTGAACAACCTTAGGCTTAGAGCTTTTCAGTGTAGACGAGATAGGTATCTCTTGAATAGGCTGGCTGGTAACATCCTCAGATCGGTTTGACAAATTAATGTTTTATTTATTGATGGCCAAGTAGGGTCGTGATTAGTAGCCCTGTCTCATACGCCAGAGCTCCCAGGTTTGAGTCCTGGCGAGCACGGGATGCTCATCCCCACTTTTCATCAGGGGAGGTGGAAAACAAATTCCAGTCAAATACACAATTTCAAAAACCAATATCCCGGAAGTAGACTTCCTGTCGTAATACAAGCAACAGCGCTTGTGAATATGATATCTAATTATTTGTTATATTTATATGTACGAATGTATGTATGTGTATATATATTTCTATATTTATATATATATGAGTCCATGTGTATTTGTGTACATATGTTTGTGTATACGATAAAATATATATATTTAAATAAATATATATCTGTCTCTATTTTTGTACCTATCTATTTATTTACCTATGTACACAACTACTCAGAGCCTTAATGATACTAAACTTTAAATATAAATCTAGTTATGTAATTTATTAGATTCAACTAGTCGGTATACTAAGTTAATTAAGAAACATTATTTGTGCTAGTCCAAAGACATGCACCTATCTTACCTACTAAACTTAGCCTAAAATTTTCGCAAACTACCTACTCATATAAAATATGATGAACATTAAAGGAAGAGCGGGGTGTCCTGGCACAGGTATTTCATACTTGAAAGGATGCCCCATTGGATCAACTATTGTAATCAGAATAAGTTTAGTGAAATAAATATTTTGATTTGATTTTTGATTTGATCTTATCATGCGATTATTAAACTCCATTTTACTTTGACGTCACAAACATTTGCCCGTTCAACTTAATGTCGTGATGAACCTGATCGGGCGGGGTTTAATTTAATTGAGCTAAGAGGGTAGTAATGATGAGTGCTTAAGTTTTATTGTAATTATGGACTGAGGAAAATATTTGACAATATTGTGACGAAGTGTGCGTATGAACTCAATTTGTCTAATTTATGACACTGTCAATTTCGAATCAAGGATGTCAATTTAGAAGTTTCAAAAGTATGGATTAGAAGAGCTACCTCATACCAAGGTTTGATGGCTTGAAATAATGCAAATAAACATAAATAATTCAGAGTAATAGAATTTACGTTACTGAGAGCCCCCCCCCCCCCTCGGTGTTACAGTGCTGCACATTAACCGCCCCGTGAAACATGTAAACGCGGTAAAGAAAAAAACCGAGAAATCACATAAACTTATTTATTTTTTTATAGTACGAAATGAAATAAAAATTTTAAGAATGAATAATTAAAATTGACATTAACTGAATTTACTACAGAGCTCAATTATTTATTGTAAATCTATTATACGGACATATTAAGGATTGCAATCTAGACCAACACCGACCAAAACTTACGTGAGACATTTTAATTAGATATTTAATAACGCGGCTTACTCACTGCGAGGCGAGGCGTGTAGCCGCGACTACACTCACCCCGGATGATGGACTCCAGATGAGTCCGAAACTAGTCGGACCTATCCGACCGTGTATCGGGAGTAAGCCGCGTTATTAAATATCTAACTGGCCATTACATGTAATTTATTAATAAGTATGTTTGTAATCTGTTTTGAAATAAAATAATAATAAAATTAGGACCTGCTTAAGTTACCGCTAGAGGTCTCAGAGTGAGGAACGGCCGCACTGCCCAACAAGTCAGGACGTGGGTACAACTTATTAGAGAGAAAAGCTGTAGGTATCTTGGGACATTATACAGCTTAAATCCTGTATACATACATAGTATACGAAACCATAATTTACCTAATTCTTTTTAAATTGGACTAGATAGAAAGATAGAGAGATAAAAACTTTATTTGCCAAATATGGTAACACATTATTAGATAGACACCAAACCCTGATTTAAAACGCCATTACTCCTTCTTTTTTACTTCAGCTACCAATAAATACAGCACTTAGTTTAAAAAATCAATAATAATCTACATAATTCTTCAAATTAGGTAATTTGAAGAATCCACAAATTAACAGCCATCTTGTATTTCCTTCGAACATTGTTTTCAACAAGGCGTGTATTGTTTACAATCGCGTTGATTACAATCAAACGCCGAACAATAAAAATGGCGCGCAGGTGTATTGGCGGGAAAAATGTCGTTGAATTAACTGGCGACATCTAGCGCGCGATTGCTGAAGCTAGTGCTGAAACTGTTTGTTATCGATGTTATTGATCCAGTTGTTTCATATAAAAAAGTATACTAACCTTATTCAAGTAAAAAAATATTATTTTGATAGTAGCATTAATAAGAGCTACCAGTATCTTATCTAAAACTATGAGCAATAAAACGAAGCGTGCACATAACAAATTTCGTCTGATATTAATCGTGACATAATTGATAATCTGAGATCGTCGTGCATCGTGTGTTTTATCCTCAACAATACATATCAAAGATCCCTAATATAAGAGGTTAGACTTCTACTACAGAACTACAAGATGATATGTCCCTGAGATTTTTTAAATCTTTATATAATTTTATTTATCTTTATAAATTACCTACATTTACATAGGTAATTACAACTATCACCAACCGCCCATGATAATAATGACACGTAAATATTCATCAATATCTTTAACTTAATAAACTAGTCCAAAAATCACAGCAATCACGTAAGCGCAATCTATCGGAATCCGTAGTTACAGAGGCTTATAAAGTCACATTATATAAATAACTAAAAGAATCGCAAATCGTCAGAACAAAAGCAAGGCACTCACACACACAAGTGACAAGTCCAAAAGTAACGAAACGGTTTCGTTTTCAAGTTTTGTTTTTTATCTCAAACTCGTCAGCTAAGGCAAAAGCTATACAGCCACGGATAAAGACTCCAGTGAGTAGTAAACCATTTTACTATGAGGAATATAAAAAAATGTATATTCTTTCATAAAAATGAGTCCTTACATTCTGAAGTGGCCATTATTTCCTATATTTAAAACCTATATTACAAAATCAAATACTTGAACACAATCAATCCGATGTACCGTAATAAAAAATGACAGGAGCTAGAACAAACTGATCAAGTCAAATCAAGCTTTATAAATCAACTATTTTTTTGGAGACTTCTAGACGTGAAGCTAATATTATGGAAATTTACATAAAAAAACAGAATAAACAAAAGTACTAGTTACTTTTCTAAACGCTCACTGTTTACTTAAATAAGGATTCGCCAATATTCTTTAATCTAATATACATAATGTTGTGTAAAATGAAATAATGAAAACTTGAACAACCTAAAGGCAGTTTTTCCTTACAGTACAAACTTGCGGCTTTAAATAAACACTTAACTGTTATCTAATTTCCTGTACAATTCAATTACGTACCTATCCAATAAGCTACTATAATCTCATTCTACATTCTACGACATTCAATCGACAACAAACAATCGATAGCAACCCGTCACTACAACTGCACAGTGCAATCGAGGTCCCCGTAACCATTTATTTATATCGAGTTTCGTGATCTCCCCTCTACCTGGATTGCCCATAAATACACCCCCCAACTTTGCGATTAAAAAACTTCAAGGATCACCCCTTGTTTATAGTATTTGACGGTTTTCGCGCCATTTCTATTTGTTGTTCAAGAAGTTGTGACGTTTAATTTATGACATCTAATTATGTAGCGTTCGTATGGCGAAAACCGTTTGAAATGCTTTGGTTATCATTTAAATTTGCGCGTAATCGTTTTTTTACTGTGGTAGCCAGTTTTGAAAGTGTATAATGTACACCTACGTCTTTATGCGTAAAAAATATCGAAAATTAGTTTTATATTACTCAAAAATAGGCTAGCCACTTAAGTTACCAGATTTCAGTAACCAACCTAACCTAGCCAGTAACTATACGGCCCCTTCAAAACTTGAGTAGCAAAACCTATTTTACTTGACAAAGTTTCTTTCCAAAACTTCTTTATTTTGTAATACTACTAGGTGTACTATAATTTATAGTAGCATTTATATATTATATTATAACTACTTAAATTATTTTATACTCCATATTATATCTTAAGTATCGTTCATGTTATAAAAGGTGAGGTTAGGCTTTATCTATGCTTAACTATAAACGATCCTTTTTAAAACGACCTACCATAATGTGGACACCTAATATCAGGTGTCTCGACCATCGGGTACCTAATTAACTTTAATGGCAACCATGTTTGCTGTCCGAGCAAATGACCGCATAACCTGTAGACTCTTGTTACATACAAGAAAATATCTAAGGTACCTGATAATTGCAAGCGAGTAGAGCCTGTGTATTCTGTTCATAATAAGATTTACAAATTGCTACCGAGTTAACAAACTAGAAATAAGAACATTTTTTATATATTTACTATATTTGATTTTATACTATATAAATTAGCTATGTAACTATATAAAGCATCGAAATATGCTTTTATACAAATGAAAACTGTTAAGATGTTTTCACATTTGAATTACAAAAGGAGTTAACTTATTTCCTAGATGTAATTTCTGTAATTTATGTTTAACATTTATTTAATACAAATTGCTTACACCGCATCAGCTCAGCAGAACAGGTTGTATTTCAGATAGATGTTTCAGGAAACTTGCAAAACTTTTACTAGTAATTTTATTTTTAAAAGCAATTTGTGTGGTGCCGTAGCTGTAGAGCCGCTACAGAGTAGAACGTGAAGAAGGAGTTACGCCTGTAATGGAAGCAACCAGCTCGACACAAGGAGACCCACCGGTTATATACACACTTTAGTAGGGATCAATAAGGTTATTTTTGATAAAAGCTCTGGAAATTCCATATTGTCTTGTACTAAATTTAATAAACAAAGAACATCTGCTGTCATGCGCCTTCCTTTGAAACGGAGCAAATGATGTCTATCTTACAGTTAGCCTCGTAGTCCACGTCGTAAATTAACATTTGTATAATTGTATAAATCTTAAACATCTCCACAAACCATGGAGCTTGGGTTCCATACTTGGCAACATGCCCTAGCAGACTACGCACGAGTTAACGGTCTAGTTTTTTCTAAACTTTGATAGTACCTGGCTGCGAGCTGGACCTGATTGTACCACCAAGATTTATGGCTCTTTGTACGACGTTATCAATGTGTTTACCGTACAGTAATTTAGAGTCGTGTAGTACTCCAAGGTCCCTTATATAAGTCACTCTATTAAGTCTATGATCATTTACAGCATAGTTCGATTTCCGAGTAAAAGTAAAGGTGTAGCATTTTTTAATTCTAAAGCTAAGTCTTATTTTATTGCAATATTATTGTAATCTTACTAAATCTTCCTGTAAATCAATATTATCTTTTGAGTTTTCAATAACTTTAAAGATCTTCGTTAACTTTACATATTTCATTTTGGTTTTTATACAATAAGTATCGTTGAATAATAATTGTAAGTTATTGTGGCCAGTTAACAAATCAATTTGAACTTTCAAAATAATGTACATATCAAAATTATAACCAAAAAAGAAAACCTCATATAAGGTATAATATATACACGCCTTGACTCAAAGTAATTGAAAGTAGTAAAAAGGCGTATCGTTTAACACGCTGAGGCGTCTAAAGTCTGTATCGCCTTTGGTTCAACCGGTTCGGATGTCTACATTTAGTCCACATCGTCCCTAATGTTAGCAATTGTTTACGATTGTTAACTACTGTTGGATAATGTCGGATTGTTTATTTGTAAGAGAAACAAAGAACATTAACATGCGTTCTGTAAAGTAACAGTTTATTTGAGAAAGTTTCGTTCGAAAGTTTGGCTTGTGGTTTTTCACTACTGGTATGCCTAAATTACTGGTGTTAAGTCTCTTTTGTTTGTAATAATTTGCAAAATATTGTATATTCTCCGCTTTGGTTCGTTTATGTGTCATTACTTTAGTGGATTTTTTTTCGATATGGATATTATGGGTAAATAAAACGAAACAAAACAAAAATCAAAATTAGATAAAAATCTGTATGAATCTACTCTGAAAAACTATCCCACAAATATTTTTTGTTTCTATATTAATTTATACTCACACATACGAACATATTATACCAGAATTGAAACCTTGACAAACGTACTTATTATATTATAATTTTAACTATAGATTTTGACCAAATAACTTAGTACTTAAAATTTAAGATGTCCTTGCGCATATAATAAGATACGACATATATGTATACCTATTTGATTTGTGTACATTAGGTACGCAATAATTTTCATCAAAATAGCAAACCAAACTTCAAAAATAAATCAAAATAGTTGAATCCAAATTCTGAAAATTTTATTTGATCATAGGTAAAAAAAGTTTTTGTACACGTCATGATCAAATACTATAACGCCTTTTAAAATTAAAAAGCAATGCGATGATATAGTTCGTCACGGTTTCGTAGTGACGTGAGCGCGGATACAGCTTTATGTACAGTAATTTGGTTGAGCCATTCATAATCTTCGGTAGTATAGTGGTAAGTATCCCCGCCTGTCACGCGGGAGACCGGGGTTCGATTCCCCGCCGGAGAGTTTCTTTTTACCATTTTTTTATATTTTACTTAGTAAAAAGTTTTTTTCTTCGTTCAGTTTGATGAAGTTTTTTTTTAACATAAACGAGCTAGCAAGTCTTTACATTCGTTTGATTTTAATACTTTGACATAATAGTATGGGTGCCGCACAAACATAAAATAACATTTTATTTTTGTGTGGATTTGCATGTTTTTATTGGAGTTGAGATTTTTGTTTTTGTTACGCTTAGATGAAACCATTACAATATTTCTAATTTTTGTGGTGTTGGCGCCAAATTATTAATCCGACGCAATTTTCACAGTTCATATCCTAAATTCTTGAGTGTAATTTTTCCTTCATCAAAAATTCACTAAAAAGTAATCCGACTCAATAATTTAAGCGATAAAACATTTGTTTACTTTTTATTTCCTATCAATCGAGTTTAACTACGTGCATATATATTATTCATTAGTAGCATATTCTATTTTTATCCAGAAACTCACACGGTATCAAAAGCTATACAAGTCATATCGAGCAAAACAATCTACTAATTGGCTACTAATTTGGTTCTGCATAGTTCATTTACGAATAAAAAAAACATTATTTTCTTAAGACGACCAAACCTACAAATCACGAAGCTCCTACAAAAACCCCCACACCGGCACTTTCCATTAATCCTTTTTGGCGGCAACTCCGTTTTGGCGCGCGTCGTAAACTTGCAACTACCCGCAGTTTGTATCAATTAGACATGGAACATGCTGGAACATGCTCGCGACGCTAATGGCGGGCGTATTGAGAAATTGCGAATATGGAGCCAATTCGTAGAGCTACGTAAGGTAAGAGATGTCTTATGGTATTTTATATAGGTATATTTAACTAGATATCCCGGCTATGAAGTATAATCTTAGAGTACCCAAGTAAGTAAGTAAGAGTAGTTTTTTTTATTTAAAAAGGATGAGACGTTTGTCTTCTATGTCACCTGATGGACAGTGGCGATGAAGACGAAGGTGTAACACGTCTATCCACGAGATACCTATTCACTCGACGCTTGAAAGAACTAGGACTATAGTTTTCTGGAAAAACAGACGCTGGCAATTCATTCCACACCTTGGCGACCCGCACCAAAAAGGAACTATCGAAGCGTTTGGTTCGACTTCTTGGGATATCTACCATGAAGGGATGGAAGGTCTGTCTGCGTCTAGTAGTCCGATGTAAGAAGGGTGTGGGTTCAACCTGATCAAAAAGAGCATTCGCGCACTCTCCAAAATGTATTCTGTATAATAGAAGACTGCTAAACAAGCAACTTTCCGACGGTGGTCGAGACTTTGCAGTTTTTTGGTGATGAGGTCAAAGTTGTTGATAATTGTTCGGGCTCTTCGGTCGACTGCGTCCATCGCTTCAAGTTGGTACTCTGCAGATCCAACCATTAGGTAGTTGAGTTTATCATGTTAGGTTGCGTCTGGGCGGAACTAAACCTCACCATATTTACCGCCATAACCACGTTTAGATAGTTGTGTTCCGATTTAGAGGAAGGAACATGCTGTAAAATTTACGAGATCAAAGGCAAGATCACATTTTATGGTACGTATCGCCTTTCGTCATTGTGTTCTGTGATAACACCTTTTACCACGATAATAATTATTAAGTGATTAACACAGATGGTCTGGTCAAGCCTTGATTATTTTATATTACTTATGTATGTTCTAGGTTCTTTCTAATGCGCTGGACTGTCCAATTAAAACAAGCTTTGCTTTCTTTATCAGAAATCTTAAGCATTATTATTCGTAGAAATGTTTGGATGTTCAAGAAAATATTTAAAATTCAAGTTTTCTAGATTAAAATGTTTGCTCTACTTATAATTATTGTTATTGTTAATGACAAATATTTATTTAATTTTGTGTGATGAACAGAGATGTCTGTTTTTCTTTCGGTTGTTGATATTTCAGGGAACTAAACCACACGTTCCCGCAGATGTAATTGTGGAGAGCAGGCCGCGGCCCACGGCCCGACACTTGTAGTCGGAAAGTCGTATATATTCTAATCGCTTAGGTAAAGTTGATATTGCGATGTAGAACACGCGTTGTGATTGGTCGGTTGAGTAGCGTATATAGCGCATTTTATATATGTATATATAAATATGCTGGGTTCCCCCAGTTCCTTAACACAAGCTGACATGCATACACTTGCTCGTTTTGTTTTTGGATTTAAAAATTTACCACTTTATATATTTTGTGCTCCGACTCTACAAATATTTTAGGTTAACAGTGAATTTCTTTTTAAATCTCGTGCAATATAGACAATTTTAATATACTCGTTTTTGTTGGGGCTCGTATAGTGACACTGCCACATGTTAGAAAAGACTTCCATGAAGAAGAACTGACAAAATACTTAACGGGAGTCACTTTTTAAATATAAATTTACTATTTAATTTATGTCTATACAATATAAATGATCTGCGTCTTTTATCGCGTCAAGCGAACAGCGCGATGACGCGAGAGCCTATCACTCACTGCAGCTGAAAATGAACGTATTATCACGACTTAACATTAGCATCACGAATGACGTTTTTTGAAGAAATAATATATATAAATTCAAATACGCATAATGTCAGAAATGCATTTTGTACGAATACGAACCCTTATAAATTGATTTTGAAAAAGGGACAGCCATGAAGTTTTTTGCCAGTTCTTATTTACGAAAGCTTATTCGAAGTGGTAATAGATTCGAGTCATGCTTTGTTAAGGTCAACAGAATAACTGTTAATGTTGGGAAATAAATATTTGAGTTTGAATTTGGAACCTAGGCCCTCCGGTGAACAATCTAAAGAATTGGTATACCAGATTTATCAGTCAAATTAGTTCCTTTTTGATTTTACATAATAAAGTGACATCGCTGCCAGCAAAACAACTTCAAAAAAGACTAACCAAAACCAGTCGAAAGCCTTCAGAAATATGCTTCCGACTCTGGCGCCTGCGGCTTCGCAAACTACCCCTGATTCGACAATTTACTACCGTACTACCCCCTTCGACCTCAATGCAGGACCTCTCAGGGTAACATACGGGGATGTTCCCGAGCACTGACAGTGGTGTAAAAGCACTTTTATTAAACTAATGGAGGTTTCACTGATTTATCGGTGTGGTGTCTCCTGATCTATAATTTGGATTTGTTGGATTTTGTGCGGGGCTCTTGGTTCTTAATCTCGCTCCGTAATGAGTTCGTAATGGTTGAGAAGGTATTATATGTTGTAATTAAATAAAATTGTTTATGAAGGGGTGTTTTATTTAATCAAATAGTTAATGATACTGTAGTGGTAGGTAGTAGAGTTTTTTTTTAAGATATTCACTGGGGCGGTGCTGCAGCCCTTTGTATTTTGACCGCCATAATAATAGCGTTTACAGCCAAAACTAATTATGGTTCAAATACTTTTATTCGCAGATAATGTAATAAGAATACTTACTCAATGCTCACTTCTCCGACAGATTTTTGAATTTCACACATATAGTTTTAGAAAATTTTTTATTATAAATAATAATTAATATTTTTTTAATTATATCTTATCAAAATTTAAGAGGCTTGCGTACCAAAACAAATACTTTTTATAGAAGCTGTTGTCTATCTGATTGCGATATGGGATTATTTACTGAGACTTGGCTGTGTGATGGCATACTGAACGCTGAATTATGTAATGGAAAATATGATGTGGTCCGTGGCGACCGTGGTTTGCTCGGCGGCGGAGTGATGGCACTCTGCGGAGCGCGGCTGCAGGCGCTCCCCGGCCCAAATTGACGCGACCTGACCTTGAATCTGTCTGGCTGACGGTGCCTGCGCGCTGTCTGAACACCACACAGAGTTTATATATAGGTGTAGTATATATTCCTCCTAATTCTAGCATACCAATTAAACTATCCTTATTACTAGATATCTTAAATGAGGCTACTCAAGCCCACCCGGATGATTTCTTCTTAGTAGTGGGAGATTTTAATTTACCGAATATTCAGTGGACATCATGTGAGCCTTTATATTTAAAGAAGGGTAGTGTCGACTTACAAGTCGCAAGTCAGAGTTTTATAAGTGATCTTTTATTTTTGGGCTTGAACCAATATAATACTGCGGTTAACTCTCACGTTAATCACCTTAGACTCAGTTTTCTCAAATTTTCCGTTATTAGTGAACCAAAGCAAAGTCCCCTTCGTTAAAGAGGACCAGTATCACCCTACTCTTGAAATAAATGTCTCGGAAATTAATAAATTACCCATGAAAACTAAATCAACTATAAAATATTTGTTCAGAAAGGCTAATTATGAGAAGATCAATCAGTATTTAAACAATTATGACTGGCATACATTATTCATGTACGTAAATATTGAATGCATGATTAACAGTTTTTACGATATTTTAAAAACAGTAATTCACAAGTTTGTTCCTCAAGTATTATCGTCGGGTTTCGGTAATTTTCCTGTATGGTATAATAGGTCCCTAATTAATATTATAAAAGATAAGGCAAAAAAGCATCGCCATTGGAAAAAGCACGGGAATCCTTCCGACTATGCATCATTTGCTTTGCTACGGCGAGTACAGAAGTCAGTGGAGAAACAATGTTACGTTTCCTATATGCACTGGTCACAAGAAAACATTAAAAAAGAGCCAAAATTGTTTTGGTCGTATGTCAAATCCCGGAAAAAAAGTGGCGGTAGCTATCCAAATAGTATAGGAACTTGAAATGAATTATGGACCTGAAATCTGCGCTGCTTTTAGTGACTTTTTCCATAAACAGTTTAGTAAGCCCAGTAACACACCATTGTCAACTGCTAACGCAATTTTTGGTTCGGTTTCCAGCTTGACTGGCATACTTGTAACCGAAGACGAAGTTTTTAAACTGCTTACTGCATTGGATAAGTCAAAGGGTGCAGGCAGCGATAACATACCACCTTTATTTTTTGGTAAATGTGCCAATGCTCTTCGTTTTCCTCTTACCTGTATTTTTAATAGGTGTTTTGAAGAAGGTTATATGCCACCAATCTGGAAAATAGCTCTTATTGTACCTGTAAGAAAGGACTTAAATCGTCTATAGAAAACTATAGACCCATATCAAAATTAAACACTCTTAGCAAAGCGATGGAGAGAATTGTCCATAACCGTTTGTACCATACTATTGCACGCTCTATTCCAACTCAACAACACGGATTCATGAAGGGTCGTTCGACAAATACTAACTTGGCAAAATTCACCAACGATATTCTAACTGAAATGGATGGCGGTGGTCAAGTGGATGTTGTGTATACCGATTTCGAGAAGGCTTTTGATCGAAAGGATCATATAATATTATTGAGAAAGCTTCAGGAATTAGGTGTACATGGTAACCTACCTAGATGGTTTGAATGCTACCTGCACAGGAGGAGTCAGGTTGTAGTGGTGGGAGGGTACAAATCGGATTTCATTACAATTACTTCTGGAGTCCCGCAGGGGTCAATTCTTGGACCTTTGCTATATGTGGCATACTTGTATGACATAGACAAGTGTTTTGGGTTTTCTAAGTATCTAATGTACGCCGATGACATAAAAATTTACAAGACTGTAAATAACATTACGGATTGCTTAAACCTACAAGAAGACCTAAATCGTTTACAGGTGTACTATACTGATAACCGCATATCTATAAATGTTGAAAAATGTGTGATTGTAACATTCACCCGAAAGAAAAAGAAAATTATCCTTGATTACATGGTAAATAACGCGATTCTTAATATGGTTGAGACGGTGAGGGACCTCGGACTACTTCTTGATTCGAAGTTGCTTTTCACACATTGATAATATGGTACATAAAGCATATAAAAGTTTAGGTTTCATTTTGAGAGTGACTAGGCCATTTTCTGATATTTACTGTATAAAGGTTTTATATTATGCATATGTTCGTAGTATCCTTGAGTACTGCTCTAGCATTTGGAACCCTATGTATGATGTTTACTCGGTTAATATAGAGGCAATCCAACGTAAGTTTATTAAACATTTAAACTTTCGCACAATCGCCACTGACAATGGCTACACAGAATCATGTAAGCAACATAACCTCCTATCTCTTGAAAATCGACGCACATTGCTTGATATGACATTTTTACATGGAATTTGCAATAACACTCTATAGAATTAACCACATTGACCTTACGTCTACGCACACCTAGTAATCGAACTAGACATACGAAACTTTTTCACATTCCAGCAGTCCACACTAATTACGCTATAAATTCTGTCATATGCAGAATCCAGAATAAATATAATAAGCATTTTATATCTGCTGATATTTTTAGTATTAGCAAGCAACGTTTCAAAAACCAAATTATGAAACATTTTCACGAAACTACTGCTATACATACATACATACACACACACACACACACTCACACACACACACACACACTCACACACACACACACACACACACACCTACTTCACGCACATATTATGGCTTCTTTTTATAATTTTTTTTTAATATGTTTTTTTTGTAACCTTTTAATCGAAATGGGTAAGAATTGTTGATCTGTACAATACAGTTGTGCCTTATATGTTAATTTATTTTAAAAAACGAAAAATCCGTAATTGGCAATAAGTAAAGTTTTTATAAGATGAATATTATATCAATGTATAATTTTTTTTTTTAATTTATATTGAGTGCTGTGGATTTTTGTAGATAAATAAAAATAAAAAAAATACTTAAAATTATTATGAATAATAATAAATAAATTTATATTTAAAGAGTGCTGATCCCTATCTGTTAACATCCTGTAAGTACTTTTCTAAATTTCTGCTTTCTTTATTTTTTATTAAAAAAATTGTGGAAACTTAATTGGATATGAGTTTCAATTTAATATATTTATTTAATCTGTGTGTTTCCCAAATAGATGTAAATAAATACATTACCGTGGTGGCGTGCTGTGAACAGTGATCACACAACAGAAGTCAACTCCAGCAATACATTACCGTGGTGGCGCTGCGGTCAAAGCGCAGCAACTGCCACAGTGATCACACAACAGAAGTCAACTCCAGCAATACATTACCGTGGTGGCGCTCCGGTCAAAGCGCAGCAACTGCCACAGTGATCACACAACAGAAATCAACTCCAGCAATACATTACCGTGGTGGCGCTGCGGTCAAAGCGCAGCAACTGCCACAGTGATCACACAACAGAAGTCAACTCCAGCAATACATTACCGTGCTGGCGCTCCGGTCAAAGCGCAGCAACTGCCACAGTGATCACACAACAGAAGTCAACTCCAGCAATACATTACCGTGGTGGCGCTCCGGTCAAAACGCAGCAACTGTCACAGTGATTACACAACAGAAGTCAACTCCAGCAATACATTACCGTGCTGGCGCTCCGGTCAAAGCGCAGCAACTGCCACAGTGATCACACAACAGAAGTCAACTCCAGCAATACATTACCGTGGTGGCGCTCCGGTCAAAGCGCAGCAACTGTCACAGTGATCACACAACAGAAGTCAACTCCAGCAATACATTACCGTGGTGGCGCTCCGGTCAAAGCGCAGCAACTGTCACAGTGATCACACAACAGAAGTCAACTCCAGCAATACATTACCGTGGTGGCGTGCCGGTCAAAGCGCAGCAACTGTCACAGTGATCACACAACAGAAGTCAACTCCAGCAATACATTACCGTGGTGGCGTGCCGGTCAAAGCGCAGCAACTGCCACAGTGATCACACAACAGAAGTCAACTCCAGCAATACATTACCGTGGTGGCGCTCCGGTCAAAGCGCAGCAACTGTCACAGTGATCACACAACAGAAGTCAACTCCAGCAATACATTACCGTGGTGGCGTGCCGGTCAAAGCGCAGCAACTGCCACAGTGATCACACAACAGAAGTCAACTCCAGCAATACATTACCGTGGTGGCGTGCCGGTCAAAGCGCAGCAACTGCCACAGTGATCACACAACAGAAGTCAACTCCAGCAATACATTACCGTGGTGGCGCTCCGGTCAAAGCGCAGCAACTGTCACAGTGATCACACAACAGAAGTCAACTCCAGCAATACATTACCGTGGTGGCGTGGCGGTCAAAGCGCAGCAACTGCCACAGTGATCACACAACAGAAGTCAACTCCGGCAATACATTACCGTGGTGGCGTGGCGATCAAAGCGCAGCAACTGTCACAGTGATCACACAACAGAAGTCAACTCCAGCAATACATTACCGTGGTGGCGCTCCGGTCAAAGCGCAGCAACTGTTACAGTGATCACACAACAGAAGTCAACTCCAGCAATACATTACCGTGGTGGCGCTCCGGTCAAAGCGCAGCAACTGCCACAGTGATCACACAACAGAAGTCAACTCCAGCAATACATTACCGTGGTGGCGTGCCGGTCAAAGCGCAGCAACTGCCACAGTGATCACACAACAGAAGTCAACTCCAGCAATACATTACCGTGGTGGCGCTCCGGTCAAAGCGCAGCAACTGTCACAGTGATCACACAACAGAAGTCAACTCCAGCAATACATTACCGTGGTGGCGTGGCGGTCAAAGCGCAGCAACTGCCACAGTGATCACACAACAGAAGTCAACTCCAGCAATACATTACCGTGGTGGCGCTCCGGTCAAAGCGCAGCAACTGCCACAGTGATCACACAACAGAAGTCAACTCCAGCAATACATTACCGTGGTGGCGCTCCGGTCAAAGCGCAGCAACTGCCACAGTGATCACACAACAGAAGTCAACTCCAGCAATACATTACCGTGGTGGCGCTCCGGTCAAAGCGCAGCAACTGTCACAGTGATCACACAACAGAAGTCAACTCCAGCAATACATTACCGTGGTGGCGCTCCGGTCAAAGCGCAGCAACTGTCACAGTGATCACACAACAGAAGTCAACTCCAGCAATACATTACCGTGGCGGCGCTCCGGTCAAAGCGCAGCAACTGCCACAGTGATCACACAACAGAAGTCAACTCCAGCAATACATTACCGTGGTGGCGCTCCGGTCAAAGCGCAGCAACTGTCACAGTGATCACACAACAGAAGTCAACTCCAGCAATACATTACCGTGGTGGCGTGGCGGTCAAAGCGCAGCAACTGCCACAGTGATCACACAACAGAAGTCAACTCCAGCAATACATTACCGTGGTGGCGTGGCGGTCAAAGCGCAGCAACTGCCACAGTGATCACACAACAGAAGTCAACTCCAGCAATACATTACCGTGGTGGCGCTCCGGTCAAAGCGCAGCAACTGCCACAGTGATCACACAACAGAAGTCAACTCCAGCAATACATTACCGTGGTGGCGTGGCGGTCAAAGCGCAGCAACTGCCACAGTGATCACACAACAGAAGTCAACTCCAGCAATACATTACCGTGGTGGCGCTCCGGTCAAAGCGCAGCAACTGCCACAGTGATCACACAACAGAAGTCAACTCCAGCAATACATTACCGTGGTGGCGTGCCGGTCAAAGCGCAGCAACTGCCACAGTGATCACACAACAGAAGTCAACTCCAGCAATACATTACCGTGGTGGCGTGGCGGTCAAAGCGCAGCAACTGCCACAGTGATCACACAACAGAAGTCAACTCCAGCAATACATTACCGTGGTGGCGTGGCGGTCAAAGCGCAGCAACTGCCACAGTGATCACACAACAGAAGTCAACTCCAGCAATACATTACCGTGGCGGCGCTCCGGTCAAAGCGCAGCAACTGCCACAGTGATCACACAACAGAAGTCAACTCCAGCAATACATTACCGTGGTGGCGCTCCGGTCAAAGCGCAGCAACTGCCACAGTGATCACACAACAGAAGTCAACTCCAGCAATACATTACCGTGGTGGCGTGGCGGTCAAAGCGCAGCAACTGCCACAGTGATCACACAACAGAAGTCAACTCCAGCAATACATTACCGTGGCGGCGCTCCGGTCAAAGCGCAGCAACTGCCACAGTGATCACACAACAGAACTCAACTCCAGCAATACATTACCGTGGTGGCGCTCCGGTCAAAGCGCAGCAACTGTCACAGTGATCACACAACAGAAGTCAACTCCAGCAATACATTACCGTGGTGGCGTGGCGGTCAAAGCGCAGCAACTGCCACAGTGATCACACAACAGAAGTCAACTCCAGCAATACATTACCGTGGTGGCGCTCCGGTCAAAGCGCAGCAACTGCCACAGTGATCACACAACAGAAGTCAACTCCAGCAATACATTACCGTGGTGGCGCTCCGGTCAAAGCGCAGCAACTGCCACAGTGATCACACAACAGAAGTCAACTCCAGCAATACATTACCGTGCTGGCGCTCCGGTCAAAGCGCAGCAACTGCCACAGTGATCACACAACAGAAGTCAACTCCAGCAATACATTACCGTGGTGGCGCTCCGGTCAAAGCGCAGCAACTGCCACAGTGATCACACAACAGAAGTCAACTCCAGCTGGAGACTATTCGATCTCCGTAAATGCTCATGCCGCTCACCTTCAGACGAGTCGTGGGCTCGTTTGCAGTTTGAATGTTATTCAAAGTCCCAAAGCCTACACCTTCAGTAATTAGCAACCTAAACATTTTATGATAAAACCTTTTTTCAAAAACAAGCAAAGGCCTTGATTCGGTATACGAAGCACGCTGAAATGTCGGTTTGCTAAAGAGTCCATGGAAGATGGAAACCTTGGGAAGACAAGCGTGGACAGATGATGTTGCCAGATAATTAAAGTTTATATTTTGGTAGGGTGACCGGTCGCTCACTTCCCTCTAATATGGTTGAGGAAGGCGATGTGCTGGATCCCGCGTTAACTCGTGAACGGGTGCAGTTTGAGGGTGTTTGTCGTGTGGATAGTCGGGGGGAGGGAAACTTGCCGAGCTAACAGATAAGAATAATTTTGTATAGAATAAAAGAGACACTGTAAATTTATATTGAAAAATATATATCCGTGAAGTTTCGTGCCAGTTCTTCTTCACGAAGGTTTCTCCGAACTGGTGGTAGAGTCATGTTTTATTTGACGTCAATAAGAACAAGTAATTGTCAATGTTGAGAAATAAATCCAAAAAATTATCATGGACAGGCATTGATCTCAACTAATGATATCTTTAATTTCGAATAATTTGTTTTTTTTTTACTCTCTTCTTAGCCGGCAAACGAGCTGATGGTGAATGGCAGCCGCACCCATGTACATCATTAATCGTACTTTTTGTATTTATTCATACGAATTGAGGAAATTGCCTATGTTCCAGTTAGTGTACTGGCTGATCCCCCCTTTAACCGGAACACAACATGTCTCCAAAATGTTAAGGATCGTAATACCGCCCCAGACAAGATCTTAACAAATTAACTCTACCCCCACCAATTTAATCTTCATTTGGAACAGCCTTCGTTCAAACAACACCCATCAGAGATACACTTAACTTAAGTGACCTTTACCTCCTCTTACCCCTTTAAAACAACCCTTAGCATAAAAAAATCAAATTAGTTAGCAATATTGTAAGTGGCCATAAAATTCATAAGTACTTCATTCGTAATGAACTTTAAAAAAGAAATAAAAAGCGGCCATTACTCCAATAGGAAGTGAAGTTCTAAATCTCCGTTGTCCAAGCCATTATTCATCGATGAGAAAAAACTGTTCATCTGCAAAATTGAATTTCGAATTTCTGATTCTTCGATTCCAATTACAAATATTCGTTTCGATTGTTTTTGAAAAATTTAGATTCGAGTAGCTATTTTATTATTATTTTTTTGTGTTCGGAGTGAAATTGTAGTATAATTATAGCCGTTTTTAAAGTAATTATAAATTGTTTAAGTAGATAACTACTTAGTTAACAGATGCTCATTTAAAACATACACATACAATTGTAAGTAATTAGATAATTTAAACCCAAATAAAGTATATTACTTAGTTGAAATGTCTAAGACATGTCTTGATTCGACAACGACTACAAGTCCATATTTAACAGTACTGAATGCTGGTTTCCAATACTAAAAATCATAAACTCAATCAGATTTCAATCAAAAGAAATCATAAATATCAAGTGATTCGAAATCGCAAAAACATTCGAACCAACGAAATAAATCCCAAAAGCAGTAACTAATTTAATAAAAGCAGAAACAGAATAAATCCAATATAGCGATAATATCGGCCACCTGACGAAATACCATAAATTCCTTAATACAAAACGCTTAATACCGAAAAATCATTCACCAACGAACGCTAATATTAAATCACATTACTTTCGGAATGCCATTTCGCAAACATACATTGAGCGTAATTTTTTCAACTGGCAACTTCAAAGAAAATACTACCTTACGGGTAAACCCGACGAAGTATTTTTCTGTAACTTTCGAGTGAATGTTTAAACGTCTTTAAGATGTTCGATTTGTGAAGTTTTCTTTTAATAAGTGGAGAAGATTTACGCGACGCCAGCGCCACGTGGCGCCACTAGACGTAATTAGATTGGGAAAAAATTCAGAGTAAGAGGTGGAAGCACGCAGCTAATTAGTCTGACTTTTTGATGTATTTCGCTGTTAATTGTGTTTGGAGTGCTGCGATGGAGAAGGATTAATGTATTTATTTCATCGTAGGTTCACAGACTAAGAGTACCATAGCATATCTGTGCCTGAAATTGCACTGCATATATTGCTATGTTCTTCAGTATTTTTATTGGTTTAACCATTGTTGTACATAGTTAATCAATTCTATGACATATATTCGGTGGCTGTAGAGTTCCTAAGACTAAGGAACAAAAAAAAAGTTATCTTAGATTACCTCTCAAAGAAAATTAAATTATTTGTAGTAGAAGCTTCTCTTACATAATGTTTAAAGTTTCAATAATATCTTAAACAGCTGTGATTACTGAAGAATAGGTAACTATAAGAAAACGAAAACATTAATTCTACTATAACATCATCATTTGACTCAAATTGAGACATTCAATAACAACCCCAAGCAATTTTCCAAGCCAATCTACGTTCCTTTGATTCGAAAATCGTAAAAATAACAATATTTGAGTTACCCTTGAATCAGGCCAAATCAAAACATTCAGGTAAAGCATTACGCTCCCCTTTCATACAGGAATGGGCTCATTTTAAATGAGAATATGGCTGCCTATACGATTTTTTCTGAACATCTGTATTTAATACCAAAACCAATCAAAGACGCTAAGTTGTGACAATTTGAACTTTATCGTTATAAACACAGAGGTGGTCTAATCTGCAATGTTGGTTGGTAATCTCAAAGGTGGAACAAAAGCATATGTGGGGACATTAAGGGAAATAAAATTTAAATATGGCAACACAAGAAAGCGCTACAAAGGCACAATAAAGACAAATAAAAATGCAAAGAAAATGGTGCGCTTTTGGTCACCTGTCGGCTATTGGTATTGTATTAGATAAGTTAATGTATATTAGTAATATTTGTGTTCCTTAATGTCTTCTAAATGTATAATGTTGAGCGTTGATGGCTTAGTATGTGGCTTAGATATTTTTACACTGAAGTTGACAATGAAAAAGGCCCGCTTCATTACATTTAAATACATTGTTACTAATAAAGAAGGTTCTAAAGGTTTTTCAACCGTTTAAACCTGTCAAAGCAATTAAAACCAAATTGTTAGAGTTATTATCAGTTCTAGTTTTCCAATTATAGAAAACTGGAAGTCCCGTGGCGCTAACAATATCATGGAATTTTTTTATTTAAATATAGCGTCCCTATGGTTACTTCATGAGTGTATCAACTTAATATCAAAATTAATATTATTTTTAAATAGTTTTGCAATTTCAGATCTCATTAAGTGTCAATAAATAAAACTTTCCTGTTTACTATGATAGTTAAAATAATATAATTACGCCGTAGATTATCTAGAACCCAAATATTACGAAGGTAGTTAATATTTTTATATTTATGTACGATTTTTGTAAGGTTAAGAAAAATATACCCACAGAACCTACACAGATATTAAGCAAGCATATGTTGCTCGAAAACCAATTTGTATACATTTAAGTGTATTTTTACAACTGGTGTCCATAGGTAAATATGTTTGCGTATCGGAAGCGCGCGTTATTCAAATTTGGAACAATAACGGGCATTTACGAGCGGTCATAAAACTACGATCGAGGCAAAGGAATAAATATCGGACCTTTCTAACTTATAACCTTTTACATTGGGGCTGTAGGTTTTCTAGATGGCGTTTGTTGAAGGGAAAAGTTAATCAAACTATTTGAAACTGCGTAAAATTATGTTATGAGTAAGTATGTGAAACGATCTGCCTGCGTTCGTTTTTACAAATAGTATAACCCTGGGAATTTCAAGCGTAGTGTGAATAGTTGGTGATGACACTTACCTGTAAATCAGGCGTGTCATCCTCATCACCATCATCATTTTCCACCAGGTGGGATGTACAAACGCCTGCCAAGTTGGTATACAAAGAATTCTTAAGGTGTGACCAAACAGAGCGCGGCAAGCGTGCGCGGCTGCCGCGCGCGACCGCCGCGTCTAGCAGCGCTATGATTGTACGGTGGCCCCGCGCGGCTGCTGCGATCTAATTGCCGCGTGCGAACCCTATTATTGTTCGTTAGTCGGTATTTGTGTGTGGACGTACTTCAGAAAATAAAATGGATAACGAGACATCTATTCGCCTCATTGAAATATAGTTATTATCTGTAAACTGGCTGTTCATTAGGGTGTGCTTGTACCAACGCGCATGGTAATGAGAGGTTGGTATGGCAAAAAAGCAATGAAAGCAGAATTAATGCAGTTGAGATGCGATCTTTCAGAAGTATACTGACTGATAGAATACGAATTAGTGTAATAAAAAGGAGATGTATTCTGAAGAGGATATGTTCGCTATGTATGGACGCAAAGAATTTTTTTTAACTCACATGGACATCACACTGTAATATATTAAGCAAGTATACTCACCGAAAAAAGTATGTGTATCTTGAAGTTAAATATACAAATGGCAATGGGTATTCGAGAATCATTTATTAAATTTAAAGCAACTCTTAGTTAAAATTTATTTTCGCAGATTAATAGTGCGTTCTCAGTTCAAGCTCAAGTTTAAATAACCTTTTATTTGTATAATTTATCTCATTGCCTCATTACTTTTGATGTCTGGAATACAAATATATACAGAGCTGGATAATTCATTATGATGGAAAAAGTAAGAAGTACATTTCTCAACCAGATTATTTTGAACTATCAAAATCGAATAAGCAATTCAATGCGCACAAGCCCAGCTCATAAGATTTTATTCTTCATTTAAAGGAGAGAAGAGATATAACTAACTAACAATGACATCCCCCGTTTCCTCGCAATGAAGCCATCAAGGCTTCATCAATGCTCTGAATAAGTGTTATTCAGTAGTTGTTGGTACAATAAATAAATAAGCCACATCCAGTAGCGCGCAGATCCTTGCTAGACTTATAATAATACAAGTCATAAGTCTGTTACGGCCGCAACACTCGACCTGCTGGTTAATTCCGCAGTGTTCTGTAGTTATTTGTGTTTTTATGGGAAACCCATCAAAATAGAACCTTAAGCGCAACAGTAGGAAAACTAGTACTATTTTTATCGCTGCGTGTAACTCATTTTTGCAAGCTTCTGGGCATGCTTTAGA
Source organism: Marasmarcha lunaedactyla (assembly GCA_923062675.1). Classification (NCBI taxonomy): domain Eukaryota; kingdom Metazoa; phylum Arthropoda; class Insecta; order Lepidoptera; family Pterophoridae; genus Marasmarcha; species Marasmarcha lunaedactyla. Next base: position 20,575,944 of record OV281360.1, on the reverse strand, counting down.
TTGAAATAACTATTTGGTTTATACAGGGGTCGGCACTCGAAGTGTTACCAATTAAATATGCTGTAATTTTGACAATTTTGTTTATTTTTATTTAAAAACTTCAGTTTATAAAAAATCATTTAAAATTAAAAAGAAAAAGTTTTTGCTCCATGTGGCCACCTTTAGCGCGGATAACAGCATCGAGTCTGTCCGAGAAGGCTTCACACGCTGCACGAATGTGGTCTGCTGGTATTTTGTTCCATTCTCGGCGATGAGTGATCCTTAAGGCGTCGACCATCTCATATTTTTTTACTGACACTTTGGCCTCCAGGATTGACCATATGGAAAAATCCACTGGGTTTAATTCCGGGGAATATGGTGGCCATTTTTGCGAAGAAATGAAGCTCGAACTTTTTCTTGCAAAAAAATTTGGGTTTCCCAGGTCCAATGGTTTCTTCCGAATTGCTTACGTGCCCAAGGTAACAAAGCATCGTTTAAAACGTTCACGGTAAACTTGCTGGTTTATCTTTGCACCCTGTTCGATGAAAACGAGAGGTGAACGTCCCGTAGCAGTTGCAGCGGCCCAAACCATCACTGATGCTGGTGCTTGCTTTCGCAGAGCAATTCGTTGGTCCAAATTGTCGTTTTATTTACACTTTAACGATACGCGATCGTTTTGTTTGTTCACATATTGCTGAACCGTAAATTTTTTCATCGGAAAATACCAAATTTTCAAACTCGCTACGAACGTGCAAGTGCTTTAACTCCTTAGCTCTGTCTAGGCGAACTGCCTTTTTTGCAAGTGTCAAGTCTTGCACTTTTTGTATTTTATAGGGCTTCAGTTGTAGTTTATTTTATAATATGCGCCCTATGCTCCGGGCAGATACATTAACACTTTTCGCCAATTTAACTGCGGTTTGTCGTGGATTTTGTTCAATTCTTGCCTTTACCTATCGAAACGTTTCTGATGATGTTGCTGTTGTAGGATGTCAACTTCCATGGCGTTTTTTGATGCTACACAAACATTTTGTTTAGATGTAAATGTCGTAACTCATTAACAATGGCTGGTTGAGATTTTCCAGCCAAATACAAAGCAATGACACAGTTGCGTTTGAATTCAATAAGCTTCTGTAAGTCTATAAATAAACAATACAATAGACTTACGACTGTGAAAAAATGGGCGCCATATTTTAAACAGTTTGATTGCTCTAGCAAGTAAATGTTGGTAACACTTCAAGTGCCGAGACCCCTGGACTTGTATTATATGTCTTACTAAGATGCAAATGTTATAACTGAAAAGATTATCAATTTCTGAATTTTGTTGAATAGAAGAGGAACATTTTCTGTCTTTGTGTCATTTAATAACTGCTATATAGGCACGTTTTGCCATGAAGAATTAGGATATAATAAGTAAATACCTAGGTAATTCGATAAAATTACTAAAACAGCGCAGTTACAGAGCAAAAATAATATACAAACATGAAAATCCAAGGCAAATACATACTTTCTACGACCCTTATTCTGTATCACGCCCGAGGCAAGCAAAGGTAAGTACATGGATACAGTGAGTGCAAACCCTAAGGATGCCCCCACTCCTTATTTGTATACTAATCGTTGTGCAGACCCTGGGTCAAAAAACTATTCAGGCACCTCTTCGTAGATCGCACCTACGGTACATGGCAACCTGGATACTTGGGAAAAAACTACATTTAGATAGATAGATAGATACATAGATAAAACATTTATTACACTTTAAAAACACACAAAAATACAAAAAAAATAAGAAAGAAAGAATAATACAGACAAGTTACACAGTTTATCGTGTGTGTTACGTCAGTGCAATGGGTCACAGCTCAGCATCAATATTTGCATTACAAGCAAACTGCTGATTTTCAGCTATAACCTTAGGTAGTACGCGGGCACGTCATTTCATTGTAATATTAAAGTTTATACATTGATAGTGTTTTTAATAATTCCATGAGAGTTTTTTGAAAATATATATAATAATTGTAAGTTAAAATTAAACTAGGTTTATAGATAGGTATTATTGAATTGTAAATAGAATATATTAAATATTTTAGATGGTCGATCATATTGAAATTAAGGTTATTGTAAGTAGTAATTGTATTGTTTATATATATTGAACGAATTAAGAATGAAAGAAAGAATCACATTATTTATAATAAATCATTGCAAATATTACACTAGTCACCTCGGCAAAGTGTTGGAAACTCAAAGTTTTTGTATTTCTAGCAATTGCGTCTTAAGTTTAATTTAAAAGAATATTTACTTTGCCAAATTCTTACAGGTGGTGGAATATTATTCCAACACTTTGTTGCACTGTAGCGAAAACTACCAGTAAACGCCACAGTGCGATGAGGTTGCACACTTAGTGGTGGACGTGAGGACCTGGGTATGTTGTCACGCAATGTGTTTGAATTCGAAAATTTTAATTTATTCAATAGGTAGTCAGGACTTTTAAACTTAATAATGCCGAACATAAGTGAAGCCAAGCGTAAATTTCTACGGGCTTCCATATTAAGTATAGATACGTTATTGAGAAAAGGTGTGATATGGATTCTTGGAGGCACATCGAATATATATCTACAACACGCATTCTGTACGCGCTGTATTAAACGGCTGCTTTTATACAATAAACGAGGTCCATACAAAATATCGGCATAGTTGAGGTGAGATAACACTAAAGATTCACAAACGGCGATTCGAGCATCTTTAGATAATAAGTTTCGAATTTTATACAATATTTTCAATCTATAAAAACAACTTCGTACCAAATTTTCAATATGAGTTTGAAATCGCATTTGACTATCGACTAAAACACCTAGATTTCTAGCCTCATCAACTTGATCAATACCTTGATCTAGTATACGGACCACGGGAGACTTGGATTTTATTTTATTGATCTGTGTTTTTGAGCCTAAAATCATGAATTTAGATTTGTTAGGATTTAGTACGAGAGAGTTTCTACGTGACCATTCAGCTATTCTACTGAGATCTTTATTTAATAATTCTACTGAATGCAGAATTCGTTCAGGTGTTTCGGAGATGTATAATTGTACATCATCAGCATATAAATGAAATTTGCAATGTTGGATCTGCTTTATTATATCAGCACTGTAGATTATGAATAAAAGAGGCCCTAATATGAACCTTTGAGGAACACCACGCTCTACCAGTTTTGGTTCGGAAACTAGGCTAGAACCATCTTGCTTTCTACGCTTCACCGACTGCTGACGATCACTAACATAACTTTTGAACCACTGAATTGAATGAGAATCAAGTCCGAAGTAAGTTAACTTAGAGAGCAAGAGAGAATTATCAAGGCTATCAAAAGCGCGGGAAAAATCCAATAGTGCAAGGATCGTTCCGCGGCCAACATCTTGCTCTGTCAGAATTGCATCTACATCTAAAAGTGCGGTGACTGTACCCACCGTCAGCGGTGACGTCCCTTTCTGAAGCCCGATTGCTGAGAATGCAAAATATTGTTTTTTTCCACATGTCTTAAAATTTGTATGTACACAACTTTTTCTAATATTTTTGAGAGGAATGTTAATATACTGATCAGCCGTACGTCATTTAGGTCAGTGGGATTGTCTATTTTAGGCAAAGGGGTAATTAGTGCTCTTTTCCATTGACTGGGAAACTTTGCGCTACGTATGGACTCATTGATAATTGCTGTAATTATTGGCAACGTAGCAGGAACCTTTAGTAAAATTATGTCTTTGCTGATGTTATCATAACCGATGGCATTCGATTTCACACACATTATGAACTTAAATATCATCGTTTCCGAAACTGGCTGTAAGGTATAAGGTGATGCTCCAAACGAAGAACTTTCAAATTTGCTTTTTTCTGAAGCAGATGCAAATACGTCACATGCAGGAAGTTTCAAAAAATGATCATTGATTTTATTGGCATCATAGAAGTGATCTGGAAGGAACTCATTTTTGCTAGGGTCTATCAAAACTTTCTGTTTTAAGTTTTTCCAAAAAGATGCATTGTTCTTAATATTAGTGTTAATAAATTCATTAAAATATGCACGCTTTTCGAGCTGGATACTTGAGTCAACAAGGTTTTTCAAGTCTTTATAGTATGGCTTGTGCGAGTCCAGGTTAGTAAGCTTTTTTCTTACACATGCCTTATTTTGTAGATCGAACATCAATCTGATTGTATGAGTGATCCACGGCAAGGATCTATGGGTTTTAGTGCGTACTGTTATCCGGTCCCCTTCGGTTGGGTTTTTAAAAAAAAGGAATTTATTTTCACTGAAAGAGTTTAATGAAAATGTAAGAACTTAATTACAAAAGGGGACCTTTTGACAACCGCGCCCGTGAGGAGTTCAGAACAGACTGACTACCAACCGAACTAAAGATCCTTGTATCAGTATGATTAGTGATAATGCTGAGACGGCTCGGTTTCAGCCAGGGTTGCATTAAGGGTAACAATCCTGGTATATAACACCTCCCCCCATATTTAATAAACTTCGACACACAATTCGAAGTTTATGAAACAAGGATTAGATGTTCCTTCTAATGGAAGGCGATGGGACATTGGTAACCTTTTCGAGATCATCAGCGTCATCAATTTCCGTGGCTGGTAGGGTAGTTAGATTTTCGCGAGTTTTAAACGATACTATGAAGCGGTTACGGTTGTTGCCAGGTTTACATAATTTATAAATTCTAAATGAAAAATAAAGTATTAAAATTATAATAACAACTAAAAGTAAAGTTAAATAATGTGTGCCATATTTAACAATGTGAAGATCGCGAGGATGTTCTAAATCCTTTAGGTTGTTAAGGATGCTTTTGATTTTGATTTTACTGTCGGAATTGAGGTCGTCAAGATCTATATTTTGAAAATTAATGTGGGACACATTATTTATGATTATTTCGTTTAACTTGGCCACATTACAGCATGTGTCATTAATCAGGTCAAAATCCGGAATATGGTTGATTGGTGAAGTAACATTTAAAACATTATATTTAGGTATTAATGTAGTACTTCTACAGTAGGCAATACAATCATTAGGCACTGAAAGTATACCTGTGCCCACGACACTTGTTTCATATAACTTATAATTAAGACAATCAATTGAAACTTTGTTTGGTTTGGATTGTACATAAATCCACTTATTGTTTATTAACGGCTTCCAAATGTCTAAGTTCCCCAATATTATTTTTGTTTCACATGATAAAGGTTTTTCACTGATCACTTTAGCTAATAATTCACTTTCACATGTTAGTTTTGCGTCTGTAGAGTACACGTTGTCAATGTCACAAATATAGTTTCCTAGGCTTATTTGTTTACAAATGTCTAGACTGTTGAAGGTGCAAAAATGAGATTTGTCTTTGGTCATTGCTATGTATTTATTATCAGGCATAATAAGGCTAAAGGAATTTGGATCTTTGGTATTATATGGTGTTGGAAGTGCGATACTGTGGAATAATACATACTCTTTTATATTAACAAGTGGCACTTGTAACACGAAAATAATCTTACCATTAGTGTAAAAACAAATTAACTTAGAGATACTTAAAATTAGGTGAATAGTGCTTATATCTAAAGTTACAGGCAGTTCCAAGTCACTCGGTAGGTGTCGGTAATTATCGGCAAGCTCTCGATGTAGCTGACTTGGGGTCATTATCGCGGGGTGCAAGGTATTTTGGTAACTGAATAAAATGGCGTTTGTAATATCTTCCATTTGAAAAGATAGAGTTAAAATTGCTTCTTGTAGTGTATCCAAGATTTCGTTGACATTATTAAATATTATAAGCTTATTGGTCGTTTCAGTTACATTTCTTAATCTTACCGAGAGTTTGTCGATAGCATTGTTTAGATTGTTTTCGTTTTCTCTTATTTTCTCTAAAGTTTTATTATATCGTGTTAAAATTGAATTGGTTATTAAAATATTTTCCTTCATCAGCGAAGCTAACTGCTTTTCATCCTCCTGCAATATTTCTATAGCGTTATCATATCTAAGTCCATCGTCCTCATCTAAAGTACCGAAAATGTGCTTCAAAATCGAACCACCAGCTCCTACCCATGCACTGCGTTTGCTTCTATTGTCCATCAGATGGGAGATAGAGGAAAATTCTTTGTTCATATCTACATTTCGCGCTAATAATGGTTGTAATAAACTGCGGCATTCTGTATCTATTTCGGCAATATGAGTGTTGTTACAAAGTCGTTTTGTTTGTGATAATGCAATCTGAATGTTTTCTATATGTGAATTAAAATGTGAAATGTCTACAGGTATGATAACTTTAAGGTGTACACTATTAATCCTAAGTGTTCCTAAATAATCATAATAAAGGCCGGAACTTGAGGTGATTGGCTGGATGAAGTCTTGATAGGACTGACCTCGAACTGAACTGTAATGAATATAGCTAGTTATAGCTGCGGTAAAAAAAAAGAGTCTAATTATATTAATCTATCAAAACATAACCTAAAGAATAAACAAAATTTTAGTGCTTAACCTAAGGTGAGAGGTTTAACCTAATCAAAGTAGATTAGATCATTATGTTGACAACTATTTTCTAATGTCAACATCAGTAGGCTTGACCTCGTCATAGTGGTGCGTTACGTGGCGTCGACCGATCAACAGGGTAAGTGTATTGTTGCCGTTTATCTTCACAACCTTGTAAGGTCCTTTCCATAGTGGAGATAAGGCTTTACGCAATCTTAAATGATTTTTTAAGTAAACGTAATCCCCAACTTTATAGTTAACTGGACGGGAACGTGTATCATAATAGGATTTCGATATTCCTTTGGATTTATTTATGAAATCTAAAGCTTTTTGTCGTGAATATCTTAAGCGGTTTTGTAACATGCGTACATAGTCAGGATAAGTAGCTTCCGAGGAGTCATTATAAATAGAGTTAGGAATAAGTGGTTTGGTTCCAAACATGAGTTCGTAAGGTGTGAAGTGGGTTGTACTATGAACAGAAGTGTTATAGGTAAGCATGGCCGTATACACATAACGAGGCCAGTTTGTCTGGTCTTCATTTACAAACGATTTGAGGTATTCCTTGAGTGTCGAATGACTGCGCTCTAGAGCACCTTGGGTTTGAGGATGGTAAGGAGAAGCCCATAGGTTTTTGATTTTAAGAAATTCACAAGTTTTCTTAAAGAGGTCTGAAGTGAAATTAGTACCCTGATCTGTTAATATCGTTTTAGGGATGCCAAAGATGGAAATATAGTGGATTAGGCATTCACTTGTTTCTTCCGCGGTTGTGCTGCGGATTGGGTAAGCGGAGGAGAACTTGGTGAGATCGTCTTGTATTGTGAGTATGTATTTTAATTTTGCAGGTCCCGCCTCCGGGAGGGGGCCTACAATATCAAGGGATATACGTTGGCAAGGTTCGGTTGATGTACTAGTAATCTGCATAGGAGCACGGTTTAATTTTCTGAGAGCTTTGTTTTCTTGGCAGGATTGACATTTTTTTACGTAGTCTTCTATATCGCCACGCATTCCTTTCCAATAATATACTTCTTTAATTCGATTATACATGCGCGTAGAGCCTAAGTGTCCTGCAGTAGGGATATCGTGGTTTTCAAAAAGAATTCTTTTTATTTCTGTTGGGACTGGATATATCACTTTATTATGGTATATATTAATTTTGATTTGCGTATTGTGGAATAGATAATTTAGAATGTTATAAATTTTGAGGAATGAATGTTTTTCAAAAGGATTCCTAAAATCTGAAATGCCTATTTCCTGGACGTCTGTTAGGACGACTAGTTCATCTCTAATTTTTTGCACGGTTTTGAAGATGTCGGGATATGAACTAACATCAAAATGATGGACTTTAGTGAATAGTAAATAATATATCTTGTTGTTTGTTTCAATTTTATGAAACGAGAAGAGTTCCTTTTCAGAATTACATACCGATGTACTGACTTCTGGATTGCTTAGAATTTCTAGTATATATGGGTTGGATTCGTCCAAATCGATAGAAGTAGGGATAAGAATAACCTTTGAAGAAGACTTCATTAGATTATCGTTGAATTCTTCTATGTTTGTATTGAAGGATTTATTACTGTCAGATGCTGTTTTCAGGAATGTGGGATAATCGTCAACGGTTAGTTCTGGACAAAGACTTGTGGATGGTTCTGCATTGTTTGCAGCTGTTGGTTGTTCAGGAATGGTTCCAGAAAGGTTGGAAGGAAGGTCATTTTCAGGTAGAATATCTTCAGAGGGATTTATGAGGTCTGGGATTGAAAGGTTGATTTCATCCGGGTTGAAAGATGGAGGTGATAAGAGTAAATCCATTAGATCCTTGTCTATATTTTGTGAAGGATTATTTGTAACGAAGTTTTGGTCCGTATTTTGTTCGGGTTGAATAGGATTCACCGGAAAACGAGAAAGGGCATCAGCATTGGCATTTATTTTGCCCTTCTTGTACTGTATGTCATATTCAAACTCTTCAAGTTTGAGACGCCATCGGATAAGTCGGGAGCCCGGATCTTTGCAGTTAAATAACCACTGAAGCGGTTTATGATCTGTTAGGATTTTAAAACGATGTCCGTACAAGTATGGTCTAAAAACCTTAGTTCCGAAGATGATGGCAAGGCATTCCTTCTCAGTAACGCTATAATTGCATTCTGCTTTATTTAGGGTGCGAGACGCGAAAGCGATGGGTCGGTCCTGTCCTACGGGACCCTGGGATAATATGGCAGAGATAGCGTAGTTAGAAGCATCGCAGGTAAGAAGGAATGGTTGAGTAAAATCTGGGTAAGCAAGAATTGGAGCAGAAACGAGTTTAGCTTTGAGAGATTCAAAGGAAAGTTGTTGTTCATTCAACCATTTGAACGGAATGTCCTTTTTTAAGAGTGTTGTTAAAGGTTTGGCAAGTTTGGCGAAGTCAGGTATAAACCTTCTGTAGTATGATACCAGACCCAAAAATGATTTTATGTCCTTTGGAGATTTAGGAATAGGAAACTCTGTGACTGCTTTTGTTTTGTTTGGATTTGGTTTCACGCCGTCTTCTCCAATAATGTGACCTAAGTAGGCTACTTCTTTTCTTAAAAACTCGCATTTCTCAGGTTGAAGTTTCAGGTTGAAGTTACGGAGTCTATCAAAAACAGCTTTTAGGTTAGTGATTTGTGAATTAAGGTCTGGCGAATAAATGACAATATCATCTAAATAAACAAAGCATCGAGAACCCTGGAGTCCGGAAAGGCAAGTGTTCATTAATTTCTGGAATGTTGAAGGGGCATTTTTGAGCCCGAATGGCATTCGGTTGAATTGGAAGTGCCCTTGGGGCACAGAAAAGGCTGTTTTGGGTGCGTCTTCGGGAGAAATAAGGATTTGATGGAAACCGGAAGTAAGGTCGAGGGTCGAAAAGTATTTACTGTTACCTAATTGATCAAGGATTTCGGAAATCTGAGGGATAGGATAAGTTTCTCCGATGGTCACGTTATTTAGTGAACGATAGTCGATAACTATTCGCCATTTACGTTGACCTTGAGAGTCTGCCTTTTTGGGTACTATCCAAATTGGCGAGCTCCACGGTGAGGATGATGGTTCTATAATGCCCTGATCAAGCATTTTACCAATTTGGGATTCAACTTCTTTTTTGTGACACTCCGGGAATCTATAGGACTTAGTGTGGATGGGAATGTCATTATTTGTTTTGATCTGATGTTTTAGAATAGGGGTATATGTTAATTGATCATCGGGAAGATAAAATATGTCTGAATATTGTGAGCAAAGTTCTATGAGGGCGATTTTCTCCTCTGGATTTAGGTGATCTGTTCTTAATGAACCAATAACTTCGTGGGTGCGCTTCGATGTGTTTAACAATACTTCATTTACTGGGTAAGCTTCTGATTGCAAAGGGTCAAGGATTAGGTTCAGGTTAGCATTTAAGTTTACAGGGGATTCGGATATATTGGCGATAGTTAAATTAATTCGATTATTTTCCTTGACCTTGACAATGCAATTGGATATGAGTAATTGATCTGAAAGATGTTGGTCTACGATTATGCCTTCTTTTAGGCTAGGATTTCGGATTGAACATTCAATCACGGTTTCTGATCGAGGTGGAATAATATAAAAAGGATCATAAAAATGTAAACTTACTTTAAAATCTTGTAAATGGAGTACGTCGTTAGTATAGTCGATTTTGCAACCGAAATTAGTCAAGAAATCTGTACCTATAATACCGTCATAAGGTAAGTTTATGTCCTGGATAATGTGGAAATTATGTTTAAGTCGTTTCTTTTCGGAAAGATTAAGGGTAAGATTGAAATGACCTAGCGTTGGAGTCGTTTCGTTGCCAGGGTCAATCCCTTTTAACTGGATAGGTTCCTTATGAATGGATGGCATTTTCGTAATGGAGGATTTTTTAATCAAACACACAGCGGAACCGGAATCTACTAGCAAAGTAATGGGAATATCTGAAACTTGTGTTTCAACAAGGATATGAGGTAACAATTTCTTTGAAGTGTCGATATTAACTTCATATATTTTAGCAGAATTCATTTGATCGTCGCAATAGCTTATTTTGGAAAGAATAGGATGAGTTTCTGTTATATGATTAGGGTTTTCTTTTGTGGGCTGGCTACCGAGTCGTGTAACCCTTTTAATAGAGTATGTTTCATTGGTGTTTCCTTTTGAGGGCTGGTTACCTAGTCGTGTAACACCTTGGACGTTTGTGGGACTTCCAGTTTGAGGCTGGTTACCCTGTCGTGTAGTTTCACAGGGGTTTAGAGGATTAATGGGAATGCTTCCATTTTGGGGCTGGTTACCCTGTTGTGTAGCACCACGGATTTTTGAATAATTAATAGGGATGCTTCCGTTTTGGGGCTGGTTACCCTGTTGTGTAGCATTACGGATTTTGGAATTACTAATAGGGATGCTTCCGTTTTGGGGCTGGTTACCCTGTTGTGTAGCACCACGGATTTTGGAATAATTAATAGGGATGCTTCCGTTTTGGGGCTGGTTACCCTGTTGTGTAGCATCGCGGATATTCCATAATTGACGGGTGCCGTCCTTTATCAAACGTCGCGTGCGGCACCATGACGAGACGCCTACTCGTTTAAATTTTCCTCATCGTTAGGATAATCTTCCACCGTGTTTTCCGGCAGGTCTTGGATATGATTAACGGGTCTAAACGATTGATTGTTGGAATTGGGAGGTCTAATCTGATTAGGTTGATTACGGAAACGGTTATTATAAAAATCGCGTCTTTTACAATCTTTGATATCATGACCGACAGATTTACAATAGCGGCAAAATAGCCCGGAAGTAACATTTTGTTGTGGTCGTTGGAAACTAGGACCCGGTTTTGGTTGGTAAGTTTTATAATTTCGATTAGCGTTATTTTGTGACCTAGATTCATTTTGTAAAGTTGAGGCTTTGTGTTGGGATTGTTGAATTCTCTCATCGGATATTGCAAAATTAATCGCTTCATTGAGATTTTTGGGATTACGACACCCAACGATATTCGAGAGTTTGGGGTGAAGCCCCGTCACAAAATGATGTAATGCAAGGTCCTCCATTGCGGCTGTTCGGCCGACAATCTCGGACTTTTTGGTTGTGCATAAAGATATCTCTGTTAATAACTGTGAAAGACATGTTTCAATTTTAAAGGAAAATTGGCTAACGTTTTCGTGTGGGCCCTGTTTGCATTCCTGTAAATCTGTGATTAAGTGAGCATAATGCTTCCTTTCGGAGAATTGTGTTTTAAGAAATTCCCTAAGTTGTTCCCAGGATGAGAAATCTTTTATGGAACACGCGACTTCAGCTTTCCCTTGTAATTGGCTTAGAATATATTTAAATAATATTGGTTTCTGGTTTTCAGACGCCAGTTCGTATGCGTTGTTGCAATTAATTATAAATGAATTCACAGTTTCCCTGCTTCCATCATATGATTTAATAAATTTAAAGAGGGTGTTTAAATCCATTTCTAGGGAAATTAAGTTTGCAGCTGCTCTAGTAATTCTAGGAGAGAGGATTGGTGATTTAGCTTCGCTGGATCCGGTATTTATTTCAGGTAAATCGATGTTTAATTTATCTGGTTTAGGCATAACGAAAAAGAAAACGTAATATTGGACATAGAATATTACACAGTATACAATTGGGACACAAAAGAAAGTATAAAATAAAACCAAAAAAAAATTAAATTATTCAATATTAAATGAGTCCGCAAGCGGAACGACCCTAAACTTAGTTCCCAAGTTCTAAAAATAGACTAGTCTAAACAATGACCAAAGACTTACAGGTAAAGCGCGTGGGCGATCAGTATGATTGTTGTTGGCTGCATTCCGCAAGCTGATAAGACGGGACGACGGACACGGAGCTCGTCACGTAGACTTGGCGTATCGTTGATTCACTTTAATGAGGATTTTTCAAACCTTCCTTTGGATCTGAGGCCAACTCCAGTTGACTCGATTGGACTGGACGTATGGATGAGCAGGATACGTGTAGTAGATTGGTTGTTTCACTGGATATTTGAACTTAGACACTTAATACTTGCCATAGGATATGATTATTGGCAAACCAAATATTAGATTTCACTGAACACTGTTTCACGCAGATTTTAACACTAAACACAGGACGCGGAACTGGATTTATCTTGAGGGATACTTCAGTTCGGAGTCTGTTTTAAGGCGAACTGGGGATTTTCGTATCCCACCGCTGCCACCAAATGTTATCCGGTCCCCTTCGGTTGGGTTTTTAAAAAAAAGGAATTTATTTTCACTGAAAGAGTTTAATGAAAATGTAAGAACTTAATTACAAAAGGGGACCTTTTGACAACCGCGCCCGTGAGGAGTTCAGAACAGACTGACTACCAACCGAACTAAAGATCCTTGTATCAGTATGATTAGTGATAATGCTGAGACGGCTCGGTTTCAGCCAGGGTTGCATTAAGGGTAACAATCCTGGTATATAACAGTACGGTTTTTACAGGAGCATGTCGGTCAAAGAGTTCTAAAAGCAGATTATTAAATTTGTCAACCATTGCATCCACAGATGTTTCTCTGGTGACTGCTGCCCAATCTACTGACTTTAAGTCCTTGTCAAACCTGTCCATATTAATTTTCCTTAGGGGTCTAAAGGATATATATCTTGCGGGTGGTTTAGCTTTCTTTAAGGTCAACATGACATTAACCATACAGTGCCCATAAGCACCTGTGATATTGTTAACTGTAACCGCGCGAACTGGACAGTTGGTGCACACAACATCAATGAGTGTCTCCGACTCAGCAGTAGCATGCGTTGGCTCCGAGACAACTTGCCGCAGATCCACGCAATTTAAGAACTGATTAAACTTCCTTGTTTTGTTATCATGTACGTCGAACATATTAATATTGAAATCCCCCATCAGAATTATGAAATCAAAGTGGGAGTATCTTGAAACTGAGTCAGTAAGTGCATCTACAAATACGTCTATATTCATCCACTGTGGTCTGTATGCCGTACCGATAACTAATGAGTAGCCATTTACCTTAGTGGTCAGCCACATCTGTTCGATGGAGACATCAGGATTCTTCAGGTAGCGGACATGTAGATTCTCCTTGACATAGAAGCATACGCCCCCCCGCGGCTACGGCCCATACTCGCCGGGCGCGGCGCGATTCGCAGCCTGTAGCCCGGCGGCGCGGGCGCGCTCCCCTCCTGTCCCGCGCCTAACCACGTCTCGTTGATGGCGACTATGTCAGCACTGTAGCGACCCATTGCCACAAGAAAGCTATCATGTCCAGTGTTCAGAGATCCTGCGTTATATAACCCAAGTCTAACAAATTTTGTTTTAGGAGCCATCAATATATTTATTGATATATATATTTATAAGAATTAATAATATCAACATAAGCGAGGTGCACTTTGTACCATCTGATCCCTTACGGTTGATGAAAGTTAAATAAATTATTATTATATCAAAATATAAAACAAATACAAAATTAAATATAAACATATAAAAAACATAAAAAAATTGTGTATTAACATATATAACCATCGATTTACGCAATTTGGCCTTTCGCATTGCACTGACACAACAAACACAAAAGTAGAAATAAAAAGTGCATTTAAAAAAGTCGAAAAAAAATAAAACAAAATTCACAAATATTACACCTAATCTACATTTGCATAAAATACAACAGAGTAAAATACAACCAAATTCATTTAAAAATAGAATCAAATTGAGCGAATGAAATATATTTTTTTATCAAAGAAGCTTTGTTGAGTATTATAAGACAACACATTGCAATTAAGTAATGTAAAAATATCTTAATACATTTTATATAAATTCTATTTAAAGGATACGACTGTAATATAATACATGTGAATCGTATATCATAATTAATACTCAGACAAATTTCAAGATGTAAAAAATTGTTTAAGAAAAGATATTGAATAGTGGGTAATTGTTCAATGTATTCTAGCGGGCGTTTACTAAGGGAATTCATATCTATAGTTGGTGTAATATAAATTTAATGCATATAACTAAAAATACCTAATTGTTTAGCATAACACACGAAAAAATAAACATCTGTGAAGTTAAATTGATCAAAAAGAAAAAAGAATAAAACAATAAGATCTGATAAATGTTCTAGATTATAAATTAAAAATATTAAATTAAAAAAAAACTGCACAAGGATAAAAAAATAAACTGAAATTGTTTTACTGGGAAGTGCCAACCGCAGGTTGCCCAAAAATCCGTCCCAGGTCGTCTTCAGTCCGAAGTCGGTGTCGCGGTGCGTCCGGCCCCTGGTGCCGGCGGACGAAGATGTGTCCGCCCCGCGTCCACACGTAGCGCCAGCCGTAGCGCTGCGCGAGCTCACGCGCCTGACGGAACAGCATGCGGTTGACTCGAGTCAACCTCTCGTTCACGTAGAAACGCCTTACGGGCTGCGGCAGGCCGGTGCCCTCGGTGGTGGCACCGCGCCGCCCGCACGCGTGCAGCGCGCAGCAGTTGATCCCGCAGCGTCCGGCGCGCCAGCCGCACCACGATCGCTCGAGGCCGCGGCGGCGTATCGCCCGCTCCCTGCACCGTTGCCGGGTCCGGTGCACGACCCACGCGCGAGCATCTTACGATGTCCTGTTCTGTGAGTTGGACACCTAGCTTGTTCGCCAGCGTCATGGTGATATGCGGAAGACCCTCACCTGGCTGCTCCTGGATGCACGATATCTCGATATCGTTCAACAATGCATCCTGGTCACGATCATTTAATTCACTCTTTAGGTGGTTTATAGAGTTGAGCAATTCATCCACACGTGTCTTTTCAAACTTTTCGGAAACCAGATTCATCTGTTCCTCAAGCGCATCAATACGAGTTTCACACAGATCTAACCTGTCTGTGACCCTAGACAGAGTATCATTAAGTATTGTGATTTGGAGACGTGTCGCCCTAAGTTCTTCAGCAAATAGTCGCATTTCTGCTATCATTGTATGCGCCTCCGAAGTCCTAGACGCATTACTGCTAGCTGCGTTATTGCTCTCTAAATGCGGCAGAGATTCGTTTGCCGAGCTAGTTTCTGGTGGACTAAGGACCGCGGCTCCGCGCTTCCGACTGACACAATCAGCAACTAAAGCGCGCACAGGAGTATTGCTATTATCTTTTTTTGGTTGTTTACTAATGCAACTAATACACTTCCAATTTTCCTTATGGATTTTAGTCATTGTGTTGTAATAACGCTTTTCACTCACATTGGCGAACACTAAGTCATAGCTGCTTTCACAGGTTTTACAACACAAAAAATCTTTACCTTCTATAGTAGCCAAAAATCCGGAGCATGTATTTGAACTCATTTTTATGCACAAAATATGAAGAAATAAATAAAAAATAAACAGTAAAAACAAAAGTCCCGCCACACGGATCTAACCGGCAACCTTTGACATATGAACGAGTATATTAATTGATAACATGTTTTTATCTACAGAATTTGGACGAACCTACAGGATTCAAGTACTTATACGTATTTCGGCTATATATTTAGTTTATTAACTTTCACATCATAAAATTGAATCCACTTCTTGTTCCCACAAACACCTACCCAATCAAGCATCATTTCATTTAAAGAAAACCGAACTCCTTAAAAAAGATCAAATTCCTAATTAGCAAAAGGAATAAAACTGAAATCACCGGCACTAAAAATATTGATACGAGTGAGGGTAGTCTGAAATCCATGAATATCAAGCTGACAGCCGCCAGGTGGCGCCGCTGTAAACCTTATGTCCCGAAAACCGGTGTTTCTTGAACCGGGCTTTGTGAAAACGAAAAGAGTTTAATAATATTTAAGACATGAAAGGTCGTTGTTTGATCACGATTTTGTAAAAGGATGCAAGGGTGTAAGTTTACAGCTTTTTGACACATAAATTACTGACATAGACATAGCTCATCAGTTATGCTTAGGTGGCCGAGTGGCGTAGTTGGTTATGGCCCTGCCTTATAGGCCGAAGGTCCTAGGATCACGTTCATTTTTGTGCTGAATAAATATGTTTGTTCTCGGGTCATGGTTGTTGATATTAAAATATTATGTATATTCTGGGATCCCCCCAGTTTCCCATCCATAACACAAGCTCTGCTTACTTTGGGGCCATATAGTTGGTGTGTTTGTCCTGAAAATTTGATATTATAGTGTGATGGTCAGTGAAGCTACTATTAATTTGACAATTGTTCTGTACAGGGTGGTTGGTCAATTTTATAATGACCCAAATTCGTTAGGTAGGCGCCATATCAGATATAAGATTATGTGTATTATTTAATAAAATAAACCTTTTTGTATATTTAAATTTAAATATGAATACACAATTTACAAATCTGTATTATTATGTAATTCTATACTATTATACTGTTTGTTGTTATTAATTACGACTTACGGTTATAAAATGTTATTAATTTAACTAATGCATCACCATTTTAAAAGTATAATTAAATTACAACAGCGCTTAGATTAAGCATAAAACATAAAAATACTGTCCGTGCTAAACAGTTTCAAATTTACATCGGCAGTCTGCTGTCCTCTGCGATTATGACATAAAACCGGTTTTATTACACGACGAAGGAGCATTCCTAATGTATATGTACGAAGTAGCTTAGTTTCCGTTTATTGGAACTGAAACGATTTTTTTTCCGGTTCCGACTTGAGCATTTTACGAGTGGTTTATTAAGTTGAAAATATTTTTTTATAAAGGTTAAGGAATACTTATCAAATCCTTTACATGAAACAGTTGAGTAAGTGTTTGTTCATACTATAGTACGAACGTTGAATAGCAAAAACTGTTATTTTTGCTATCACTGGACCCTGTTAAGTCGGGTTTCGGCACCAAAAACTGTAGTGTATTCTAACAGTTAGTTATTATATGTTAATAAAATAACCGAACCCAAAGAGTGCTGTTTAGTCACTGATTTAATTTTGTTAAATTGACAATATTGGTGTACAAAATGTAGGTTATATGATGTAGGTATTGCATGTGCGGTCATTGCTCCGTACAAGTACATTAAGTATTATTATGATTTTTCTATATTTTCATAGCAATCAGTACAATAAAAACCTATGAACTTGTCAGGGTTACTTTATTATTAGAAGTATTTTCGGAACTTATATATTTAAAGTAGTAATATAAAGAGCCTTTAAAGGCATACAGAATTATTTATTTGTGTTTAACGTAAAACAATAAATAAAAACATTATGATATTTAAGATGTCAATTTAAACTGACCAATAAACGGCTCAATATATATAAACTACTAACATGCTGCAGTTCTCACATTACATAAATCAAACTGTATAACTTTAACAAATTTATGGTGTTTAAAGATGAACAGGTGCTTAAATTTTTCGCCATAAAACCGACCATGTTTAGTTAAAACCTAAATAGAAAAGGAAAATAAATACAGTTAATAACGGTTTCAAAATAAAGACTTAAAAGTCAAGTTTCAAATTGGTCTACACCGCCAGATTTTACCTGGCAAAAGATCGAGATCAACGCAAAGACTGAAATATTTCATTTCATGGAAATAATTATGCAAATATAAATGGATAGAATTTCGACGATGAAGGACTAATACCTTCTATGTAATGAATGAATGCAATTTTACAGGAGACTAAAAAAACACTCTCATTTATGTTAGAGAAATTATGAATCAATTATTACTAATGCACAACAGGGGTATTGTGGTACTGTTTAGAGAACGCAAACACAACTTGAGCTAAGTTAGGTATTTATTTTATTTTTAAATTACAGGAAAACTTACAGCTAGGAGTTAAAGTAAATACATTTTTAAAACAAAGATAGCCACATAAAGTTTTCACAGAAAGGAATCAGAATAATATTTAACAGTCACAAAGTAAGGATAGAAAAAATATATGCTTATATAAGAGATAGACAAATAGAATACAACACTGTATTTACTGAGTTCATTTGAGATAGGAGGTATTGATTTAGTTTCTTTCGATTTGATTCAATCTACTGCTTGGATAGGAGGTATTAACAAGAAAAACAAACATTTTAAATCAGTAGTTTTATTGAGATATCAGCAGCTTTTGTTACGTAAAATGACTTAGGAGTTATTTGATTCAAAACATAGAAGATATTTCCAGCATGATTTGGGTACAGTTAAATTAGGAGCTAATTCCTTCCGAGTTTGGACGGCTTAGTAAGCGGGTAATGAGAAAGGTGTTTTGTATAGGAGATGCAGAATGTAAAAATACGACGATTGAAGCAATAAAAAATCAACAAAAATGAGATAGATATTGGTACTTCATCGTCGATGTCAAATAATTAAGACAACGGAAAAATCGTCACGGTGAAAGACGGATGAAATCGATGAGTTTGGAACATTCTCTCTTGAAGGCGTTCAGTTTTGTCACATGTGTAGATAAACGGAACAGAGACAAAGCTTCTTAAGAACGTGAAAAATTGTTACCTATTTTGGTAGGGTTGTCACAATAGGTTCAGACAAATTAAACAAAACATTTGTTAAATAGTTTCATTATTCAGTATGATAGAATACTTTACAAATTACTTACTCTAATAATTTTCTTTTATAATTTTTGTTTTTTAATAATGTACTGTTTCTTTTGATGGTCTGGTAAATTCTGAATATAACATATAGTTTTTTCAAGTAATCTAAAGGGGAACCCTCACGTGGCATATCAAATTAACAATCTTTAATACGTTTAAGTATTTCATTGCAAATATTGACAATATATATTTCAAGATCGAAAAATTCGCTAAACTTTTGCTCGAGCAATTCAATTTTATTTTTCTAGTATTATTCATACACACAGTACAGTAAACAACCATTATAAATAATAAAATAAAACGTTTTTACATTAAAATATTTAAACTTGCAACTAACAAAACAAACAACGCGCGTCGCAATGACCCTGAGGTTGTCAACTGGCTGTGCCTTTTGACAATCTCTTTTAGCAAATCTCGCCGCGTACGTGACAAGCGGACAGTGGTCACGCACACATGCCCCGCGTGCTTGTAGTAGTGCAACCGATTCGTGCGGTTGTATGAAGCTTTGTCTCTGTTCCGTTTATCTACTCATGTGGTTTTGTACAGACCGACAGGCTGGAAACTTCTTTTTCCAAGGCGATGCGTCTGATGGTTAGAGGCATCCACTCTCATGAACATCATAAATAGTAGATTATCTTATTGTATATCGATTAATGATCGCTGATTTTAGTTCGGTCCTTCAAGTCAAGTCCTTCCCTTTGACCGGCACACATTCACACATACACACATACACGTCAACGTGGTTACTAAGGCGGCAAAATAGCAACGACTAGTACCGCAGCAGAGAGATCTGAACACAAGAAACCCTACTTCCATTAATTGATAAATTAACAAAGGTGACCTGCCGTTCTAACGCAGAAATAATTTTCACGCCCGTAAAGTATCAAAACTACTGTAAACTTATACATTCAAAGTAAACAAGTAATATAATTGGAAGACATACGTAACTACACCGCAGCCCATCAAGCAACTAATAATAAATTAAGTATGACTTGAAGTAAGCCTTCTTAATACTTTCGGAGCGCCGCGCCGGAACTTGGCCAATAGTTGAGTAAAGTTGAGTATTAAGTTGAGTTAGTAAGTTGCCAAAGTTTTTGTAGTTTCTGACAAGTGCGACATCCGCCATTTCTTGGATACTTATTTGAATAATATATTGGTACTGATGGCAAAAAAACAGTTACGGCGTTCCAGAGAAAAAGACCCAAAAAGCATAAATTGTTTTAATTTTGTAGATTAGGTGTAACGAGCAGTGCTTATTAAAATATACTGTGTAAAAACTAATAAGCCTAAGAAAGAAGTTATAGATATAATTAAAAATATATTGGGACCCGTAAAAAATCTTATAGCAAACCAAGTAAGGTGAAGCTGGGTATCCCTGCTGTTAAGAATGTTAGTTTACTTTTATTTTAATACATGGCGCCACCAGCGTAATGGGTTTGCGATTAAATCAAGCTAGTAAAGTTTATAATTCCTAAGTGTAGTCTCACAAGATGTAAAACGATTTTTTTTCTCAGTTCAAGAATACTATCTTGTATTATGTACTTTAAATGTTTATTATCCAATATCCAGAATAATCCAGATCTATCTATGTAAATTCTAACAAACAAAGAAAATAAAACAAGTTGATGATATGATATGTGGTGATTTTTCTTAAGTGTTCATGAGTATTGTTGTGCAGTAGGCATGGGTCATTCACGGTTTTTACATTAATGAAATTTAACTGTTAATACTCAATGGTCAACAGGTTAAAAAAGCTGTTAATTTAATAACAGGTTTTGAAGGTAGTAAGCGAAAATTTTTTTTTACGATTGTGTTTCCTATTTATACTGACGTATGGATCACTTTTCTATACAAATATTTTATGACTAGCGTCGCATCCCAAGAAACTAAGCCACGCGGACGACACGTGCCTGGTTGTAGACGCGGTGGCCAGAGAAAATACTTGCATAGAATTTTGAATCATATCAAACGTTGTTCTGCGATAAATAAGGCGCAAAATTGTAGTAAAAAAAGATATGTTGAATATCGAAGTATTTTTTTCATAAATAGCATTGTGTTTCTTATTTACATCACTTTATGGTTCACTTTTCTATGCATTTTTTCGTTCGAAAGTGTTATTTTGGGAAACCAGTTGATTCTCAGAAATTAATGAAGTATTGAAATTATCCGTTGAGCAGAAACTGTTGAGAAATTAACAGTTAATATTTTCAACCGCTTTTTTGAAATTTAATAAATTAATGTCTATTTAACTTAATGCGTGTCATGTTCGTTGACGTAAATTAACAGTTAATATTTTCAACCTGTTATTTCATCAATGAATAACAGTTAATTCGTTGACGAATGAAAAGCTGTTAAAAAAAACTGTTGATTGATTCAACGACCACCTCTATTGTGCAGTAATTAGCTTGTGCCCAAACACCTGCAGTGGAATTGTAGGGCTGTCGAATATACTTATGATTATTTCATTCATTTAATTTTTATTTTATTTTAATTAGAAACAAAAGGTCACTTACAATCTAGGTTAAAAAACAACTGATTACAGACTTGACCTATAGTTCCTTTAATTTAAAATAGACGACAAACAACAAACTTAACTCTAATAACAAATGTACAAAAAACAATAAGTAAAAATGTTTTTAAACATGTCAAAATTAGAAAGCATGTATTCCAGAAAGTAAGAAACATACATTCACATAATTTATTTGAATACTTATCAGCATTTTGCAACAACTTTAATCTTTGAAAATTAAAGAATAAAAAATTTAATTTAATTTTTCTTTTAAATTAAGCCAATGTATCTTTTATAGTATTTGTTGTTACTTTACAGGCTCGACGAATAAAAACATTATTTACGTAACTCCTCGCACTTGTAGGTATGGTAAACAGCGCCAAATGTAAATACATATTATCATCGGCCGATCGAAGAACTTGCTTAGCACCAGCTAACATCGGCCATGTTTCATTCAGCGCTCACCATTTGAACTTTGACACCTAGCAATGATTGGGCATTTCAGTTACGTGGTGTCTGTTCAACTGCTGGATCAATTTACATATTGGCGCTGGTTATCCAGGTTGCGGTCGGTAGTTAATAACTTTAAGTAGATAGATAGATAAAAAGCTTTATTGTTACTTCAGACACACAAACATTACAAAAAAATACATACATTATATATAATTTGTCTTCTGCTGTGGTTTCTACGTATCTCGCCTTATGTTAACCAAAGATAAAGCCCTTTTCACTCTGCACATGAAATATTGACTTCTTGACGATGACGTGAACCAAACTAATAAAATTTGTTAAATATTTTTCTGTATTATTTTTCTTACCATACCAATAAAACTCCATTGATATAACATTAATAGTTTTCCCGGAGGAGCTGCTACTGAAACTGTTGAACATTACGGCCTCCGTGTTAAACTTTGTAAATATCTACCGCGCTTTATTGCAAATGGTGTCTTGTCACACAGCCACACGTAGATTTCGAACGATTACTTAAAACACACAAATGTGGTCTTTGACGAAGAATAGACAAAGTGTAGATTTGCTAAGCAATTTTCTATATTTTGTAGCGCCTTAAGTGACCATTTGTTACCTCTAATGCGGGTGATGGAACTTGCTATTTTACTAGAGATCGGTAGAAGGGAAATTGGAAACATAGTACGTAACGTAATAATTGTGTTATATACGTAACGTAATAAACGTGTGGGTGACACGTTCTGGCCGGCTCATTCTGGTCGTGGTAATTTACTGGCACACATATTCGGCTCGTAGTGATTGGACAGTACATTCGTCCTTTTAAAGGCACTTTTAGTTCCTCTCGCCAAAACCTGAATGCCTTTGGCCGGGCGGCATTTTCCCCGAACGTACATCCGGATTTATTACATTTTGCCGGCCACCAGAGCCGGTTAATGCCAGCCCGTAATCTGGGTAGCACCTAGCACCCCATATAGCGGTTTCGCGCAACGATGTTTGCCCAGGGTTGACTTGATCTTGTGGGAAGAGGGATGGCCACATACAACCTGCCATGGAGTGAAAGCTGATTGATAGTCACCTTACGCGTCTGGTTCATGGGACACATCATAATACAGCAGATTTATTGCTTAATTACAAGCGTTTAATGTGGTAAAAAAGTATTAAGCTTTCTGTACTGTTTATACAGTTACTAAGAATGTTAGAATAATAGATAAACTACAATTCGACGGCCTGTTTGGTGTGGAGGTAAGTACCCTTGCCTTTCATACCAGAGGTCCCAGGTTCGAATCCCGGTAGTGGCAGATATTTTATTATATTTGCTTTCTAGTCATGGATGTAAATGTATGTTTATTTAAGTTTATTTCTAATATTTATATATGAAAAAAAAACATCTATTTGTGCTTATATATTTCTTAAATTTATTTATCCGTTATCTAGTATCCATAACACAAGTTCTTAATGATACTTAATTTGGGCTAGATAATGTGGTGTGATTGTTATTTATTTATTTAAAAAAATAAATGTTAAGAGTAAAAACTAAATCCGACGAGTGCAGTTTTGATACTAAAATGTATTTGTATTAAATGTAAAAAAGTCGCGCGTTAACCTAGATAAATCTTTTGTACTTTGTACACCCTGCGACTCCAAAAGGAATATAGTCAGAAAGGTAAAATACAAAATTACTTAACTAACGCAGTACAAGTTGAAATAAAACAAAAAAATTAAAAATTAATAAAAATAGAGTCAGCATTCACGTTGAGTCAAATGTTGTTTATAAACTAGTTTTAGTAGGTATCTAACGCACGAATTGTTAGAGTTAATTGTTTGTTTTATTCACTGTCACTCACCTCGGGAATTGTCAACCTTACCGACCGAGGCTGAGACCTTTGATAGAGTACCACGTCATCGCACTTAACACTATCCACACTACTGTGTCCACTGTGTGTGGAGCATGGCGCACTTCGCTCCGCTGGACGCCGCTCGGCCGCCTGGGCAGCCGCCGCCACCACTGGTGCCACTTAGAAGACCACCGGCATTGCAGCCTGCAGTGCTGGTGCCACGTTCGCGCGTTGTCTCGCTGTGCGGCAGCGATATATCACGTAGCCGCATACTAGTATATGCAGTGCTAGTGTGACGCAGAGTACAGTGTACTGGTGTAGGTCGTGTACGCTAAGTGACGTGTAAGTCAAGTCAGACTGTTGTTTAGTGACCTTTATCTGATTTTATATACCATCCCAAGGTTCATTATGATCTTAAAATTGATGTGTCAGTTCCAGTTGGTACAATTGCTTGTGTGTTGACCTTGCTAAGATAGTTAATATGTCCGTAAACTCGAATACCTTTAGTTTTAAGAATGCAGCGTTGACCTATGTCAATAAGTCCATTTCCCTTCAATGTAATCAGCTGCGTCTTTTCTGGACAAAATAAGCGAGCTAGGCAATTACCACAGCATGTGAATAACCTGTTAAAATCTCGTAATTTGATCCACCGCTCTTCGCGCGGAATTGACTTCGTATTGCACAACGCCTTAGTGTTAATAGTTGTAATGTAAAAAACGCAAGCGTAGGCTTTTCCGGATGCGTCGCAAAAACCGTGAGTAATGTATTCACTATTGTTACCTAAGTATCTTGGTAATTCAAATAAATTAAGTTTTTGAAAATCTAGTTTTCATAAATTCCATTCGTTTTTGATCTGATCCGTTAGCACTTCATCCCAGCTTATTTGTTGTTCTGACCAAGTCTTCTGGAATAATATCTTTGCTCTGATGGTAAGAGGTGAGTGCCAACCTAGTGGATCAAATATGTTTGAAATATTAGATAGCAGCTGTGTTTTTGTAAGGTGGTCGTCATTATTATCTGTGGATTTGTTTTGAAACGAAAATGTGTCTGTTTTTGGGTTCCGGCGTAGACCTAATGTTTTTCTTGAATCACTTTTAAAATCTAGGGGTGCGTAGTGCATTGCTGGACTGCCGAATATTCATACCAGCCTCCTTCAACATGTCGATTAGCTGTTGCTGTAACTTTTGGGCTTCTTGTACTGAACCCCCTCCTGTCAGGAGATCTTCAGTGTAGAAAGATGACTGTGGAACTCTTGAGGTATGAGGATACTTATCCGTCGTTTTAGGGTCCACATGCGCATGTTAGCTGGATCTCCCTAAGCATTTCGTGTGGTGAACTTCTCCAGATGATGCACTGTAGGTGCTGATCAGCTTCTCTTACAAATGTCTTTCTAAACATCTTCTCAATGTCCGCTCTGATTACGACTTTATGTAGTCGAAATGCAAAAATAAGGCTGTGAAGGTCTTTTTGTAAGTTAGGTAAGTTAAGGTCATTTTATTCATAATCCCTATTTATTCATCACTATTTATTTACAACAGCAGTAGAGTCTGCTTTCAATACTCCATGATGCGGGAGATATCATGATGGCTCTATCTTATTTGTTACAGGTTTCATGTGGCCTAAGAGATGTATAGTCAGGATCAGCAAGTTGTAGGTGTTGTAAATGTGACCACGGTTGTTTGTTGAAAGTCCCGTTAGGTAAATCGTTAATTACACGGTTAATGACTAGAGCTTCTGTTGAGAATTTAAAGTCATCGTGAGTAGATGAGCAGTTCAGTGAGATAACACCTTTGCTCTGTTTCGAACCTACCCAATCCCGGAAACTGAGGCGTGATAACATTTCCTAGGCAGGCCTAGTAGTTGTGTGGCATGTTCAGAAATTAAAGTTATTTGTGACCCTTGATCTAATAATGCCCTTAAGACGACACTCGTACCATCATATGTTTGTATTTTTAAGAAAATTCTCCTCTTTATCTGTAGAGACGTAATTAACATCATGATTTTTATCTGAATTAATTGCATAATCTGTCGATATAGGAACTATGCCACTCGGTCGGTAGGTAACTGACTGCATTTGCAATAGTCTTCAAACATGCATCGTGAAGCATCGTATTATGATCGCCTTGACATTGTTTGCACCTATTTGTTGAAATACAGGGCAGGTCATATTTGAATAGGCAATTTCGACAGATTTTTAATTTTGAAATCGTGTTCATTTTGTCTTCAGCTGTCAATTTAGCAAATTCGTTGCATTTGTAAAGTGCGTGATTTTTTTGACAAAATGGGCAGCCCCATTTTGTCCACAGCCCCCCGTGGACAAAATGGCCACGTCCGTGCTGCTGAGGCTTGGTAACTGGACTTTGAAATTAATTTTTCTTTGTAATGATTTCTATTATAAGCTGACGTATTCTGACGACTTTTAGAAGACTTAGTTATATGAGGGGGGTATTTCTTTTATGAATAGGCTCTAGTGCTGTAAATTAGCTCTCCAGGAAATTCATGAGCTCATCAAGGGATGGCAAGTCTCGTGGACGTGTGCGAGCTTCCTTGTATTGATTATATGTTTCTACATCTAATTTTTTCGTTAATAGGTGAACCAGTAATGGGTCCCAGGTAGTGGTATTAATACCCAAATTTTGAATAGCGTATAAGCATTATTTAGAGGTGTCGTAGAGACGTTTAATTTCATAGGCAAACTGTTTGTGTGCCGCAGGTAGATTTAAAAATGTTTCAATTTGGTTTTTAAAGAGAAGCTGTGGATTGTTGTACCTGTGTATCAGCAGCTCCCGTGCAGTGTCGTAGTTGTCAGCTGAGATATGTAGATGCTGTACGATTCGCTCTGCTTCTCCCTTCAGCTTGCCCTTCAAATGTTGCATCTTCTGGCTTTTAGTCAGCAAGTTGTTGTTGTGGATGGTCTTATAAATAAATGATAAAAGGTTGGTCATTGCGTGTACTTGCCTGTGATCACGGGAATGTCGATTTGGGGGGTCGCTTGCTGAAGATGTGCTGTGGAAGCTAATTTCATATTAAGGGATCTTTTGAGAGCTTTGTAGCGTTGTTCATATTCATTAAATTCTTGATCGTAATATAAATTCGAACCCTGCAATATGTTATCAATCTGTAGATGTAATGAATCTATAGCATTCCAGCGTAACAGTACGTTACGTGATTCATCTTCTTACTCCCATTTATCGCTTATTTTGTTCACATCTAAGCTATTTACCAACCTTCCAAATGCTCTGAAATTGGTTCGTTGCAAAAGGCTGTCAACCTCTGCGTGTGGTAGCGCTGGCGGGGCCTGTGTTTGCCGTGCGTGTGCTGGCGATGCCTGTGCTGTCAGTGCCTGTGCTGTATGCAGGTGTGCCGCGCCCGGTGATGACCCGCGTTTGTGGCCGTTAGGCAAGGGGATGGAACGGACATACCTGTGCTTGATGCCTGATACGAGGATATCTTAAATCGTACATCACTGTAGAACTGTCGTGCAGCCTCATATTGATTGTTGCAAAAATATGGAATGGTTTCATTTCTAAACTGAGCTAACTTCGCGTTTACTACGTTTACTTTAATAGTAAGCCAGAGCTTATCCACGCTCTCGAGTCTCTCCTCTTTGTACTCACGCGTCTTACAAATAGACGGATCTTTCTTAAAATTGGGTTCGAACATTCTCGCTCCGATCGCCACGCGGTGCGGACGTGCAAGACCCAGTTCTCCGTTGATCGGTTCCTTCCCGATATTCCGTGGCGCTCAGTCTACTGACGTCACAGTTTAGCGTGTTGGTTCCGTGCTACGGTTTTCAAGGTTTTTCTACTCCGTCTGAGTGCTATCGAAGTGCGATTTTTCTTTGCGACTAAGCCCCTTAGTCTTCTAAGTGCTGTGCTAAGTTGTGTTGTGCTTGTGCTGAGTGCAGTGTTGTGCCCAGCGTAAGTAGTCTGGTTTCAGTACAAAGGATACCTAATGGTGACAACGAATTTGTACTGAACCAGTCCATTTATTTTTATTTTATTTCTCTTCTCTATTTTATTTATTTTTCTCCTATTTTCATATTTATTTTTATCATATCTGTGTGTTTTCGTGTGTATTTGTCCTTTCTGTCGGTAAAGGTTGACCCTAACGCGGTCAACTCTTTACCTGCGTACCCTTTTTAGGTTTCCAGGTAGCGGTGACAACCAATTTGTATTGAACCAGTCCTTTTATTATTTTTATTTTATTTCTCTTATTTCACTTATTTTCTACTATTTTCATATTTATTTTTATCATATCTGTGTGTTTTCGTGTGTATTTGTCCTTTCTGTCGGTAAAGGTTGACCCTAACGCGGTCAACTCTTTACCTGCGTACCCTTTTTTTTAGGTTTCTAGGTAGCGGCCTCCGGCGTACTACGGTTAGTTTTAAGTTATTCTCCCCAGCCCCCCTACCGCTGGTAGGGAGGTTAGCCGCTAGGGTTCGCTAGGTTTTTTAGGAACTAGGCATCCTGCGACATACTTATTTTATACTAATATTTGTCCCAACCCTCCCTAATGGATTCGCTAAGCGTTATTAACTTCGCGAACGCGTTCACCCAGGCGCTTGCTGCGGCAGGCGTCTCCATCCCGAAAGACATCCTAACGCAGGCCTTGCAGGCATCAATCGCGTCCCCGGCCCCTCAGGCCCCAACCCCAACCCCCCGAAGACCGTGTTCGACGTTATTCAAAACGTCGATATTAACGAAATTTCCGTACACGCACGCAAACTGCGAGCCGCCCGCTCTCCTCAAGAGCGTTTATTCGCGTTAGCCGAGCATCACTCGCTCCTAAGTTCGTTGTAAATTTATTTTTTAATTTTTTTTATTTTTGTATAAAATCGTAAATAAGTAAATTATAATGTCTAGACCCGCGAATCCCGCGTCCAGTCGTATTAAACCCAAGGGCTTATCCCTAGTATCTTTTAACGCTCGTAGCCTTAACACCAACCTTCCCGAGATTAAACTGTTCCTTCAGAACAAAGAATCTGACTTATTCCTTCTCCAGGAGACATGGCTTACTCCAAACCGCTCCAGGGGATTCGCTATACCTAAGTACGCGTTTATTCGTAATGATAGGCCCAACTCCGACGGTATATATTACCGCTATATATTACAAAAGAGGTTTCCATTGCTGTTCTCTCCCTACCCCTCCTCTCCTCAACATGGAAGCCACTGTGTGTAGGTTGGCTATGACTGGTCATCCGACCATCATCATAGCTTCAATCTACATACCTAGTGGTACCAAACCAATCCGCAGCGACTTTGAGGCCATTCTCGCCCTCGGCCATTCAGTCATTATGTTCGGAGACTTTAACTCCAAACATACTGACTGGACGTGCCTATCGACTAACACCAGCGGTATCGCTCTCCTCGACATCACTAACTCCCTTGACTTAGACGTCATATCCCCCATCACTCCCTTTCACTATCCCAACAACCCGACCTACTCTCCTGACATCCTCGACTTTGCAATTATCAAGCGAATCAATCTTGATCTAAGGTCTATCGAACCGCTCGATGACCTAGGCTCCGACCATCGCCCCGTCTCCCTCGTGCTAGGACCGCCGAACGATAACGTCTCATCTCCTAAGACCTTTACCAACTGGAAAGGCTTTAAAAATACGTTAGTTTCAGCCTTAGAGGCTCCGAACTCTCCACTCGCGATCTCTCCCGAACAATTAGATAGCCCGGATAAAATTGATTCATTAGTAAATTCTCTCACTGATGCTATCAACTCAGCCATCAGTGACAACGAAAAGGTTGCTAAACAAGGCAAACCCACGCTTCCCTTAGCCGTTAGCAATCTTATTAAAGCTTAGAACGCGGCTCTCCGGAGAGCCAAGAAATATCCCACGCCCGCCTATAGAACAGCTGCGAATCAGCTTCAACGCAAAGTTAGGTCTTGCCTCGCGGAACTCCGAGACGCTCAGATGAACGATCTCATGGCGAATATCTCTCCGTCCCACCAAGCGTACTATAGCATGGCCCGAGCCTTACGCGTAGACACCGCCTCTCACGTTCCTCCTCTCACTCGTCCCGATGGCACTACTGCCTTTGAAGTCGAAGAGAAAGCCGAATGCTTCGCCGACAGCATTGCCGCACAATGCTCGCCCAGCACGCAACCTGCTGATCCCTCACACATCCAGGCGGTGGAGGACGAAGTCCTTCGCAGAGACTCTCTCCCCATCACCGCCGACCCTGTCACAGTCTCTAATGACGAAATCTTGCTTCTCATTAGAAATCAAAAGTCCAAAAAGGCTCCGGGTGCGGATGGAATTTCCAACCACGCACTATAGCACCTACCTCAACAGATGCTTACCTTGTTAGCTATCATTTTCAATGCCTGCTTCGACCATAGCTACTTTCCAAAAGCTTGGAAAGAAGCGACAGTCATAGGCATTCCCAAGCCGGGCAAACCTCTGAACGTCCCGGCTAATCACAGACCCATCAGCCTCCTCAAGGCAATGTCTAAACTTCTCGAGAGAGTCATACTCTCTCGAATGCGGAACTCATTATTCCCCATCAGTTCGGCTTTCGCGCGAAACACTCCTGCCCTCAGCAAGTCCATCGAATCGTCGAGTATATACTTGACGCTTTCTATCCGCGTCGTTATAAAACTGTCGCGGTTTTCTTTGACGTAGCCAAGGCTTTCGATAAAGTCTGGCACAGCGGTCTCGTTTATAAACTCTACAAGATAGGCTTACCGGATCGCCTAGTCAGGTTAATAGCGTCGTTTCTCAAAGACCGTACGTTTCGATTTAAACACGAAGGCACGCTTTCTGCGCCTCGTCCCATAAAGGCTGGAGTCCCTCAAGGCTCAGTCCTCGCCCCTCTGCTGTACACCGTGTACACCAACGACATACCCATCCCGCCGAAAGGCGTCGAACTCGCCCTCTTTGCCGACGACACCGCACTCTATACCAAAGGCCACAGTGTTCGGCACCTTGTAACCAGACTCCAAAAGGCCGTAAACGCCCTTGGTGTATGGTTTCAAAAATGGCGCATCGATGTGAACCCTGAAAAGAGTTCTGCGATGCGCTTCGACCACAAACGCCGTCGTCCCGATGGCGATCCCCACGTTCGAATGCTAGGCATTCCCATCCCCTGGAAGTGCAGTACTAAATACTTAGGCGTCACATTAGATCCGACGCTTTCTTTCAAGCCACACGTCGAAAGAGTTTCGAAACTCGCTCGTCACTACTTAGGCCGCCTAAACAGCATGTTAGGTAGAAAAAGTAAAATGTCCTTCAGAAACAAACGTACACTTTACAAGGTCTGCGTTAGACCCGTTATGACGTATGCCTCGCCAATCTTTGCCCACGCCAAACCCTCCCTCCTGCACAAACTGCAGGTAGTTCAAAACCTCTTTTGCCGCAGGGCCACAAACGCACCGTGGTACGTGCGTAACGCGGACTTGCATAGAGATCTTGAACTGCCTACAGTACAACAACACCTCAAAACACTCTCTGAAGTGTTCTTCGAACGCTCCGAAACCCATCCCAATCCTCTAGTTCGTGATTCAGTCTCATATACTACTCCTGTCTTAGATTCGAAGTTCAAAGTCGCTAGGCCTAGGAATGCGCAAGCGTACTCATCCACCAGACTGTCAGCCGATCTCGAAGCCCTTCTGGCCGCAAATTCTAATTCTAACGTAAATTCTAATTCTAATGTAAATCCTAATTCTAACGTAAATGCGAATTAATTCAATTTTATTTTGCAATTTTTAATTTTAATTTTTTATTATTTGATTTTCATTTTGA
This sequence comes from Marasmarcha lunaedactyla, assembly GCA_923062675.1. Lineage (NCBI taxonomy): Eukaryota > Metazoa > Arthropoda > Insecta > Lepidoptera > Pterophoridae > Marasmarcha > Marasmarcha lunaedactyla. Next base: position 20,544,397 of record OV281360.1, on the reverse strand, counting down.
GCACCTTCAGTGCTATGTATTCACCTTCAGTGCTTTGAGCACCTTCAGTGCTATGTAATCCCAGCGGGTGACCACTTCTGGGCCCCGCTAGCGCGGCCTCTTTCTCCAATTGGCCGTCGCTCAGATGAAGGCTGAGTGGCAAAAATGCACGAGCCGACATTTAGCCGGGGTTTTTAGTGGGTATGGTCCTGGTAGGCGTCGGGACGAGTCCCACATAACTTTGGAATCGCGCCAGAGTATGCGTCAGGGCATTTTTATCCTCCTGCCCTTCCCGCGGAGGGGAACAAAAAAAAATAAAAAAAAATAAAATTGGGTTCGATACGTTTAATTTCCTCCAAAATCGACTCTTGGCGTTGATGAAGGCTATCCACGAATTGCATTTTGTAATGTTAGTTAAAGGTAAATGGAAAGATCTTACTTGGTATTTGCTGCTTTACTTTCCTGCCGTAGCGTTCTAAGATTGTCCTAGCGATCCTCACAGAGTACACCGTAATTTCGAATGTTCGAACACTAACACTGCCTTCAATAGTCCGATAAAAATGTTACAATAAAAATAAAGTTTTTAGTTCACTCTGATTAACTTTTCTGTCACTGTACGTAACAAGGTTCAAAGTTCACTGTGACTGTTCGCCTCGTACGGTTAAAGATTTGTAATAAAGACTGTACGTCTTACTAAACTATAATTTAAAATTTCGGGTTCAAATTCAAATTCAAATTCAAATATTTATTTCTCAAAATTGACAATTACTTGTTCTTATTGACGTCAAATAAAACATGATTCTACCACCAGTTCGAAAAAAACCTTCGTGAAGAAGAACTGGCAAGAAACTTCACGGGTATATTTTTTTTCAAAATAAATTTACAGAGTCTCTTTATGTCTATACAAAATTATTCTTTTCTGCATCTGCTAGCTCGGCAAGTCTCCCTCCCCCCAAGTATCCAAACGACGAACACCCTCAAACGGCTTATACTAGCGAAACTGTTTTGAACACGAGATCCGGCTCGAAGGACCAAAAAATAACTGTACTGTTTATACAGTTACTAAGAATGTTAGAATAATAGTTAAACTACAATGTTAAGAGTAAAAAAAACTTAACTCGACGACTGCAGTTTTGACACTAAAATTTATTTGCATTAAAAGTAAAATGATGAGTCGCGCGTTAACCTAGCTAAATCTTTTGTACTTTGTACACTTTCAAATATTTACAATAAATTCTTTGATGAAAGCAGCGATAATCTTAATTTGTTTTTAAATAACTTAATTCAAATACAATTACAACGCAAAAAATCGTCTGACAATAAATTTCCATAGTAATATTGAAAGGATAGAATAGAATAAAGTCTAAATACATATCAAAAAATATTACTTTCTGTAATTTGGAAGCGTCGATTATGTTAAGTGTAACTTAAGTATCAATCAAACATCAACGAGCATGAACCGAAGATGGTAGTCAAAATGTTATATTCGTATCAAAAAATCAATTGTTATTTTATTTTTATTTTTATGTACTTTAAACAACACGTGATTGCTAAAATACTACTCACCGCTTTAACGTACGGTACCGAGTGGGTTTGATATAGTGTTACATAACCTCTTAATATATTTACTGTAATATATTGTTGTCCGAGACGAATTTAACAATATTGGTAATGTATTTGAATACGTCGTGCAATAAACATCCATTTGAAAATTTAGTGAATTTAAGACTCGACCAAAATAAGAATATGATGGAACCTATGGAAAGTGGCCTTCCTACTTTTTTGATTAAATATACTTATGCTTTAATGATCCCCATTAAATATTCTGTCAAATTCTAAAACCTTTTTTAAAACCACCTTTTTTAAATATTAGTGCATTCAAACCATTATATTATGTAGATAAATAAATAGGTACCTATGAAGATTTGAAAAAAAAATCACACTAATTCACTACAGATTCTAAAACAAATAATTCAACAGTTACTTGATATAAAGTTATCACATCTTTAATGTTAAAACGACGTGGTGCTTTCATTAGTCAAAAAGCGCTCCATGCTTAAGATTAAATCTATGTCAGATTCACAGCCGACGTCGTCTACCACAAACATGACACAACACGACACATAGGTATGTACTGTCTACCACAGCTTGCTTTTTAGGGCCAATAACAATTGTGAATACCCCGTAATGCATAATCTTCTATGTCGACACATTTACGATACCTACAACCCAATATCAATATAGTTAAACTAAACCCCTTTCGATTTTCCTCTAACCTCATTAATCCCACCAATTTCGCCTACATACATAACTTGTTTAAAAAGGTTACTCCACCACACTTAATTACAATATTTTACACCAATTTTATCTGACATTACACAAGTCAAATATACACCCCACTTCATTACGGCGCTGCCACGCGTCACACGCGCCGGTCACGTGACCGCGCCGCCATCTTACTCACGATCCCACTGACTGATTACATCATGATTACAGTGACACCAAGTTTACAGTAGACAATAATGTGAACTAAACTTTTTATATGGCATATACACTAATATCGTCATTTACGCATAGAATGTAACGCCACCTTTAATAAGTGTAAGTGTAACTAAGGGCACGGATTACAATAGTGTTTGTTGTAACACAATTTAACATTCTGTGATCGATGCTCAAACTAGAGATTATCTTGGATTGCTTTTAAATACCTTTTTTTAATGTTTTTATTGAACCTTGTTTTGATTTAAATGTGTGATTAGATAGAATATAATGTACTACGCGAGGAATAGTTATGTAGTTGATATGACACTAAAATATTTAAAAATTCTTATCTGTCATTTATCTGTTATATCAGTATTGTTTATTTTGATAGAAAACTGGCTGCGAATTTAAACCTTTTTGGCCACAATACATATTACAGCGCCAGTGATGTTCATTTAATGAAATGATTGTCGAATCATAGTTCACTGCCGATATTATTGCTATGGATATGCTACTTTTACACAAAAACAAAATCAATACGATTGTCATGTATGACTTAGACAGACACAACCATATGAAGAGATTAACCTACATGTACCCTCATTACATTTACGCACATCCCTGTTTTTGCATCTTGGAAAAAAAATAAATTGAGTTTATGGAAAAGAACCGACTGTGGCTTTAAACCCTGGCAACAAGTTACCCGGTAGTTGTATTAAGATGATTTCCGTTTATGTTTAGATAAAGGTGTTAAATGGAGAATTCCACGTGCTTTTCGTCGTTCAGCGAGAACCAAAAAGAGTAGTAGCAACTTCTTGAAATAAGTATGTCTTATTTACTGATTATTATTTATGAAAGCTTAATTTAACTTTACCCCGGATACATTACCTATTGCAGAGATTTTGTTTTTCATGCACTATCGTATATTACAATAGATAATATAAAACAAAAAATATATAATTGTAAACTATAACAATAACACCTAATAACAGAAATCACCTTAAATCACGATTCGACACACGCACATTACAAGTTTTCAAATCTGACCCCTGAAAAGGCCGAATTAAATAAATATAAAGATACAGTAGCGTAATTCAAAATCTATATTCGTAGGAAATTGATAATATTATAGTATTGTGATAGAATTTCCGACAGTGGAGTTAGGGGATGGTCGAAAACTTCGAGCTTTTACAAATTCCGCGACGCTGCACGCGAGCGCGCTGTGAGGTTGTATTAGCGTGGATACGTCCTTGAGATATTCGTTTAATCGTATCAGACGATTGTTTGATTAGGCTATACATTCCTTGTTATTGTGCAATCCTGTTATTGTTTGTAATTATGGAGTTTAAAATAAATGGTTGAAGTCAGTTCGCTGAGATGTCTTTGGTTAGGGTGTCCCAAATGTTGAATCAATTGCATTTGTCGATTTCCTAGAAAAATAAAGTTATTAAAGTAAAGAATAGGCGTAAAACATCTTAATTTGTTTCATCGTCACGTTCGTCACTATAGATATAACGCCTGGGGTATTGAAATACATTTACTTTTTGAAACAATCTTACGCAACCTTCATAATCATGGGAAAAACAATTATTCAATAGGTATGATGATGGTTTTTTTATTTGCCATTGGCAGGTGTTTGTCTTCCATCTGGCCTGATGGTAAGTGAAAATAAGCTCGAGGATGTTGCACGCTTGTCCAAGAGGAGCATATTCACTCTTCTTTTGAAACCCCCGGGATTGTACTTATCTTAAAAATCATATGGAGGCAGTTCATTTCATACTGTGTCGATTCGGATCAAAAACAGAATTATCGAACCGTTTCGTTCTTCTTTTTGGCACCTCGACAAGAAACGGGTGGAATTTCTACCTCCATCTAGTTGATGAACGTCTTTATGAACTAGTTTAACTAGGTCATTAAGAGTATTCGCACACCCTTCATATATACTGTGTAAAAGACCGATGTATGATATCAGTTAAAATATTTGAATTGATATTGCTGGTAAAAAAAAATTAAATATTAACTAGCAGATTGACTATTGGCATGCAACCCTTAAAATAAATAATAAATAAATAAATATTTATACCAATCACACCACATTATCTAGCCCAAATTAAGTATCATTAAGAACTTGTGTTATGGATACTAGATAACGGATAAATAAACTTAAAAAATATATAAACACACATAGATTTTTTAAATATATAATTATTAGAAATAATCTTAAATAAACATACATACACATCCATGACTAGAGAGCAAATATAATATAATATCTGCTCCTACCAGGATTCGAACCCGGGACCTCTGGCATGGAAGGCAAGGCTCCATACCAAACAGACCGTCAAATAGGTTTGAGGTGTGAGTTTTAAATGTTCCTTATTACTATTACAAGTTATTGACAAAATAGGGCGGGACATTGACAAGCAGTTTTGATGTATAAAAATTCAGTATCCACAATACGATTCGGATGTCATATTTAAACCAGTTTCTGATTTTCTTAGCGCTGCTGAAACTCGTCTTCAAAAATATATGATATGTTTATAATGCCAAGTTTAGTTGATCTTTGATTATTGGATTATGGATTTAGACAGATAGCTGTATAAAACGTCCACTACTACTCCTCCACTTAAAAAAATAAGAACGCCTTATCCACACCAATCCCACGACGTATGATCCGATTGATATTCAATTCCGGAATGCAAGGAGAAAGATCGCCTCGGGACAGCGGCCAATTGAATTTGAAAACAGAACAGCGGCCACCTCACTCACACACTCACAGGTCACGCCACCCTACGGGACGATGTGCACGGTTTTAGGAAAGTTTGGGATATTTTCAGTACCTAAATATTGTTTAGCCGTAAGTAGTTAAAATCTCGTAAAGCGAAAGTTATATAAATAAAAATGAATACCGAAATGATGTGAAGATTTGGAATAATTGCTTGGATGAATTCTTTCACCTGCTTCTACATTGATAAACATTTCAAGTCTTATAATGCTGAAGTAGTTTATTTAAACTCAACTTGAGAACCTACCTACATTAAACACAGCGTTTTCCGACCGGCTATCGATTGTTATCTTCATTAGAAAAGTTTTCATTAGTCCGATAATTTGTATCATTTTCTGGTAACTGTTATCACACCAAAAACATGTAAAGAGATGGAAGTTTTATAATGTTTGTTATTTGACGAGCATCATTATAGTTTATTTTGATACTTAATTTATTACTTCCAACTGTTGTTATTTGAAAATTAAGTCAACAAATCAACAAACAAGTTATGTGTTTACTTACTGCATTGCCACCCTACTGACTCCCGCCCAGCGCGGCCATTTTCCCGCCCATAGACAACAGTTTTATTGTTTTTATTTTTATTTATCCGCCGGCGCTCAGCGATATTGTGTCGTATCATTTTGCCGCCACTTTTTATGACGTAGCAAAAGGGCCTGTGATGGCCGGAGGGACGCTGAATTTCTGATTTTACTGGCGCTTCTGTAAATGTTTATTATTGTTTTTAGTGGAATATGTTTAGTGAGTTGTTTGAAGTTAGTTCGTTATTATGTTACGGATTACTTTGAGGGACAAGTGAAATGTAGCAGTAGAGATAAATATAACACATTGTTACTTGAGCTATTGAGATAACGTAGATGTCGTTGCGATATCGTAGAATTGCCAACGCTATGTAATGTTTGATCATTTTATTAAATGGTCGTATTTCATAAAATGATATAATAAGATGATAACATAGGTAATGGATGATATAATTAGCTGATTTATGAAACAAAATTTATTTATTTTATTCAGTTAGTACAGTTACAAACATTAGATCAAAACCTATTTTAGGGAACTTAAATCTGACATCCTGTTACAACTACACAGCTTACAAGAGAAACTTTACGTGTCAGTTGTTTTATTTTATTTTTATTTTTATTAAAATTTTACCGACAACTGATACATCAAAACATTCACTTAAAACTATTACATGAAATACAGTAATTGTTCAGTCAATTACAGGTAAACTCCACATACTTCTTGAAATAGAAAAAATATAAATGAATACAGGTTAAGCTAGTAATGCATTTTATGATTACAAATATTGTGAATTACAAACATTTTCTCTTAGGTTTTAAAAATGCTCTTTCAGCATTATCATTATTTATTTATTACAACTTATATAATACAGAAATGTGATTTACAATAAATTCCCTTTTTGTTTAATTTGTGATAGTGGACATAAGTGCGTTACGAAATTTAAAAAAACTATTACAAAACATTTCTGTTTCATGGCCATAATGGTTTATTAGTTTAACGATTCTTGGAAGAGGAGCGTTAGATCCTAATATTAGGTATGCAAGGGTGGAACAAACGGTGAAATATAGTTTCTTGGTACCCTTCTTGGAACTCTAAATTTGATTTTCCTTAACAATTGTGGACAATCTATGTTATTGTGCATTAATTTGTAAAAGAATATTAGGTCAATAATTTTTCCACGTTTTTCTAGCGATGAAGTTTTAAAATACTTGAGCCTTGAGTTATATGATGGATATTTATTTGTAACTTTATGAGAAGAAGCTAAGTGCCATAGAAATCGCTTTTGGATTCTTTCAAGTCTAAGAATGTGGCAGGCATAGTGTGGCCTCCATATTGCACTACAGTATTCGAGAATACTACGTACAAATGCATTGAAAAGTAACTTTTTGGTCTGCTCCTTTTTGAAAATTTTACAATTTCTGATAATGAATCCAAGCATGCGTGAAGACTTTTTTTATAACATTTTGTAAAAGTAAAGCAAATGTAAATTTTTTATCGAATGTAACCCAGAGATCCTTCACAGTTTCGACTTGTTCAATGGCTGCACCATTGATATTGTATTGTGAGCGAAGCATATTATGTTTTCTTGTAAATTTTAGAAACATGCAAGGTTAATTTTGTTAACTGTGCACCAGAGTGCAAGACGATTTATATCTTCTTACAAAAGACTGACGTCATTTGGTGTATTAATAATCCGCAAAAACTTTAAATCGTCTGCAAAAATATATGGAATGGAGTGATTGAAACAATTCTCGATGTCGTTAATAAATATAACAAAGAGGATGGCACCCAGATTTGATTCTTGGGGTACGCCAGAGGTTACATTATACATAATAGAGCTATATCCATTTAAAACAACGTAAAATTTGCTATTAGTAAGATAAGATTTTATCCACAACCATAAGTTACCACCTATACCGTAATATAGAAGGTTTTGAATTAAAATTTCATGAGATACTCTATCAAAGGCTTTGCAAAAGTCTGTATATATCACATCTATTTCATTACGACTATCAATAGCCTGAGTAACATTCTCTGTGAATGTCACTAAGTTAGTAGACGTTGATCTACCACTAATGAAGCCGTGCTGGTGCTCAGACACGTACAATTTAAAATGACTTTGAACTTAAGGACAAACCGTTGATTCAAAAATCTTATATAATGTGCATAAAACTGATATAGGTCTAAAATTTTTTACTAAACTTTCATCACCAGATTTAAGAATCTGGACTACTTTTGCAATTTTCCACTCGTCTGGAAAAACCCCGTTATATGTTGTTATATACCCCGTTAATTATTTTTATTACATTATTATATATGTAAAGGGTATCAGGAAAAACCCTAAATCGTTAAACACCGCATCTGACCTTTCGTTCAAATTCAAATTCCTTAAAACCTTTATATACCTCTATGCACGGGCAAGCTTTTACACTAGCGAAAAGCGTCGTGCATGATCATCCACTTAGTAAAATCATTAAGTTGTCATATATAAATTGCCTCAACTGTAGCTAAGGTTATACATACATTGGTCCAATCGGGAGATTTGGTGCCACCTCAGAATTGCATTCGAATCCATTGCAGTAATGTCGCCCCTTGTATGCGAAGTACCTACAAAAGAACGTGTCATCTCCTTATTTTTCAATTCTTAGTTATCCTATTGAATCATGTTTTTAAATAGTATATCTGAACTATAGTAAAGAAGAAATATTTGTTTGCTTATTTATAAGTATTTGATATTCTGAAAGTTTCAAACCGATTTTAAAAGTTATTTTATTTATGTCTTTAAATTGCAAACCAATGGAAATTCCATGGTATCAAGAGTAACGCACTTTATACCGCGTAGGGGCTGCTATCTAGTTTGTAATAGGTATATTTCGAATACAAGTGTAGAACCCAATAGGGGCATAAAATATTTAAATTTTTCTCGTTGTTTATTACTAACAAAACAGTAGACGAATTAAACTGTTTTATAAATACCTACCACACGTCACGCAATAATTGGTTCTTCCAATTTTAAACTTATTATATTGCTTTATTTATTTAGGGAGGTGTGGGCTACCACGGTACAACCTGATCATCTTACAAAATGTTTAATTTTCGCGCCCTCTATTAGAAGATTTTCTTAGCTGTTCATATGAATAATTTGAACTTGGAATGAACTACCGCTGACTCCATCTGACGAAAGAACCGGAACCGATGAAACGCAACACACACACACACACACACGCAACACACACACACCCTTGGGTTACCAATTTTTTTATTTTGTTACAGTATTATGTATATATGTTGGATTCACATTGAATTTGTACCTTGCTATTTTGTTAGATCATTTTGAATTGGAAAAAATGGGTTTATTTTTTGTACATAATTTTGAACACACATATTTTATGAGAAAGTTTATAGCCACTTAAAGGCCTATCGAATGAATGCTCGACCTTTTTATAAAACATAAATATAAAAATATGTACAGGGTGGTCCATTTATAGTGGTTTAAAAATGTTTATTTATGTAAAAGACATCCTGACTAATCATTAGAAAATCGTTATTTCAAAAAAAATTTATGGTATAGAATTTACGGTTTTTAAAAAAAGAAATGAAATTTCTCTAGTCGTTTCACAGAAATTACTTTAGTGTGAAATCTATTAGTTGGAATCAAATGAAAATTGGCATAGAAATAGTTTATAAACGTTTCTTCCACGTAATATGCTTTTGTAGTGTAAATTCTGAATAGACTTTTTAAAAGTTTACTTCTCCTGCAACTTTTTTAAATTTGATAAAAAATAAAAAAAATTCAATTAAATTTTGTAACAAAAAATTTTACTACAAAAGTTTTGATCATGCTTCTAAAAATTCTTAACATATGGTAATTCTCGACACAGAAAGCAAAACTGTCGAACAATAGTAACATCTTCAAAAATAGCATCATGCGCATTAAATCGAGAAAATAAAAATTTACGAAGTATAGCATAATCGTAATTTGAACTAATCAGTTCTTATTTCTTAAATTTAAATTTGCACGATCTTATAATTTTTAAATTTAACAGCAGGTTATTTTTTGCCATTCGACAACAAATGTGTTATTCAAGTCCGTGGACCACCCTCTATAAAGACTGACTGACTTTACAATTAATTAGGTACATATACATAATTATATTTATTTTTTCAAATTTATTTTTCGTAGGTTTTTTAACAAAGTCATTGCGATTTCGCAATTCAATTAAGCGAGATACATTTGTACTTACCTATAAAGCACAAAGGGTTAACCTTATAAAATAAAATAAAAATGTTTTTATTGTTTCATAAAGTTACAAATTAGTTATAATGTAGATTATTCATTTATACCTTAATAAATTCTGTTTAAAAATATAAGCTCTTACAGATAATCCTAATGCTTCAAATCGAAAACAACAATATAATCGCTTGGTCAATCGGTATTTAAAGTTCAGACTGTTTATAAAACAAAAGACTTATGTTAAGTGACTCTGTACTGCAAAATAAAGAATATGTATATGTTATTCTATTTGAAATAGTTATAAGCGATCCAAAAAGAACTAATATTTTAGAAATTTGATTTAAGTAGAATATTAGTTGTACCATTTTAGATGCTTGTTTAGTCTTGCTCTGAGAAGTGTACGGAATTAATTCTCCAACAAAAATAAACTACAAACAAATATTTAAAATAAATCAGTCATCATATCGCTCATTTGGTGCAACAATGACGTTATTACGCTTTAAGCATTTTTACAGGAGATCCAATCAAAGATTTGTATTTGAGTTATGGCATTTTGGAGAGACTTATTATAATACGAGTAATTTTAAAAGTAAGTCTAAATTATGTATTTTCTATTTTAGTCCCAATCTATTCGCTAGATTGTACGTAAACTAGATTATATGCGTAAATAAAATAAGGTACCTGTAAATACGTCACTGTTTCTTCAGAATTCAATATATGAAACAGCGCGTGCGCAAGGGGATTTTGCATTTTTGACAAAATCAAACTAAGTAGATGAATAAATCAATATAAACATTTATTAATGTATGTTTAATAAAATCAACTTAAATCTACGAGGTTAATCCTATTGTACTAGGTACTTACTTAAATATTTAAAGGAGAAACATCTTCATAAAAAATTAAATTCTTAAGAATTATAATCACAATTTGTAGGACTTATGGCACAAAAATCACAGACTATTCGCTTACTTGCCTACTTTTAACTAAGTTAAATGCACTGATAAAGGTATAATAAAAAATTAAGCAATAAAAAAAAAATCAGAAAATACTTTCATAAAAGGTGGAGTAAAATCGAGGAATAATATTTTTCTGTAAAAGCTCTTTTAAATCATTTTTTTTGTTGGCAGAAATTTCTCTTTTTGAAGTATATGCTGGAGCCACATTAATATTACGTATATCTTTAGTTATTCTTTGATTAGCAGATCTTTGATTCTTTTTTTTTATTTCAACTTCAGTCCAGTTATCGTCGTATTTAAGTTTATACTTGTAGCTTACATCATTGTCTTTTGTAAATTCTATTGCTGTGATATGTGAGGTCTTTATGGTGTTCCCTTCTACATCTTTGACAGTGTTAAGTTCAATTTCGTCCGATAATTTTTTCAAATCATAAAAATCATCAAAATTTAGTTCCTCAACATTAAATTGGTTACCTTTTTTCTTTGCAGATCTTATTATTTGTACATACTGATCTGGCACGTAAATAGCGCCAGATCTTTTAGCTTTTTTTATTGCTTTTTCAATTATGGAGTGAGCTGTATCCCCCTCGTTTTGGGTATGACCTCTAATTAAAAATTTATGCGTAATTTTATTAATTGGTAAAGTTTTGACTGCATAAAAGTACATAGAGAATATGAATCTGAAAAAAAAAACAAATATTAGACAAGACACAGCACAAAACTACTGACCAGTTCTTAATAAATATTCGAACCTGTTTTTATGTTGACCACCACAATTGTCAGTATAAAATGTGATATTACTACCAGGGTGATTAACAGCTACTCGTTGTAGATATTTCAGAATACAGGAACCAATCTCCATTGCTCCTCTACCTCCCATAGCTTCATGCCAAAAGTAACAATATGTTTGGTCTTCTTTTATATCTGTTACCTATAAAACAAGAATGTTATTAAACTATTTACGGAGCATAAAAAAATATTATGAGTTAAACTTAGTACTTACTGTCAAGTTTAAGCAGTTCAATTTAGATTTATAATAAAAAGATGACGACTCGCCAACTGGCACCGGCATAACTGCTTGAAGATCATAAATTGCGACTATTTCATTATAACTCGCTGTATTTTTACATAATTCTATGTTAGTCTTCTTCTCCATTCGACTAAGTACTTTCTGCCGGCAATGTTCTGTATAGTTTATTTCTAGTTTCTCTTTGTCCTCTCCAACAGCATTTTTATATTGTTCACAGACATCACATTGGTCTTTTTTTGGCACGAAAAAAGAAATATTAAATTCCGTATTAAATATGCGAAAGTATGAATCGTAAGTTGCAGCTTCTTTGTTTTCTGATTCTCTTAATCTCTTATAATCACGATGCAGATCCGCAATAGTTAAGCCACCATCAATAAATTCTCTAGTAGTATTGGCACGGAGATAGTGACTCTCAATTCTACTTATTGAATTTATATGAATTCGAACAGACTCTTGTACCTCAGAACTAGTTTTTTTATGATTGTCATGGCGGCCGCGTTTGTCAATTGGTGCTACCCCTTTAGATTCAATACTTGACTTAGCCTCAATTACAGTACGTAAAGTACGTTCGGAAATGCCCAAGGTATTCAACAAAAATAATTTGCATACTCTAATACTCCTACCACTAGACATCAAGGAACAATAAGTATTTGGTTTTCTGTTTTTTTCAACACCAGTTTTTAGACGTCGTTGTGCCAATTGAAGCACAGTTATTGTCGAATTCAAAAAATCACGCTGCCTTTGAAGAGAGGATAAGTCCCAATACATTTTGAAAAGCTCATATCTTTGCTCCTCTGAAAAATGTTCTGAACATTTGTATTTGCATTTATTAGAACAAGCAGCCTTCATCTCCTTTGCCGAAATGATCTTGCCCGTTCGAGAAATATATTCCTGACCTGAATTTTTCAGCTGAGCACGTTTATTTTTCTTCCAAGCCTCTGGATTTCTTTGCTTCTTTTTTGGTTTCATAGTAGGTGATTCTCGATTTAGATCAATGTTAGTAGATTCATTGTTTCTAATACTATTGTTGGGGGAAAAGTCTGCTGGGGGATCTTGGCAATTGTTATTGTATACAGCACTGGAACGGATTTCTTCGTTTGAAATAAAAGATTGATTCTGCGATAAAATTAAATCACTATGTCGTGTAGGCAGGTTCCCAGAAGATGAAGAGCTCGATGATGAGAAAGAGCTCGATGATGAGGAAGAGCTTGAAGAAGAAGAACTCGATGACGATCTTCGTTTACTTCCTATTATGGGGCATCTACGTTTAACTTTTTCAGGACGGTATTCATCTCCACTATCGTTTGAAGAAAAATCTTTGTCTTCATAAGTCAACGAATTTGATTTTGCATGATCAGAATCCACAGTTTGGTGAACACAAGTTGGTGAATCTATAGGAGTTTGAAAGCTTGAACCACCTATGTCTAAGTCAGGCAAATTATTTTCTGGCGTAGTATTTTCACAGCGAATTAATTTATTTTTTGGTATGAATATATCTGTTCTATCATCTGCAACAATTATTATAATATATGGGTTAAATATTAATAAATTGTAACCTAGTATCTAGTAGTATCTCGGTCTATCTCAGCAACAGATTACTTATATCTTGATGAGATTTTTATTTTGATTATGAATAATGAATTATGAAAAAATTTTAACTTTTTATCCATAATAATATTATAATGTGAACTAAGTAACTCTGCCTGTCTCTTTAAAAATAGTTGTCGACTAAACCGCTGAACCGATCTTGATGATACTTGGTAGGGAGGGAGGCAGTTTCTTTGTCAGTAATATGTAATATTTATTCGAACATTCCCTTAGCATAGGGAAATACGCAGGTGGAACCGCGCGATGCAGCTAGTTACAGTATAAAAGTTAACTTACATACTAAGTACTTACGATCATTACATCGTTTACTAACTTCTGAAGCATTCGTTTTTGTAAATGGGGGGACTTTTCTTTCTATTGTACAACAATTCACCAATCTTCTTGCACGGCTTTCCATCATTAATTATATTCTTAGCTGAAAATTCAAACGCATTTAGTCTCATGTGTATTTACTATTACACACATTATTAAATACAGTTAACCATTAATATTTCTCATCAATTTGAAGTGTAAATATATCATTACAAGCTGTTTCGCGTGGTTGGACCCGCGCAGTACCCATTCCCGTGTGGAATTTGGCATAAAAAGTAGCCTATGTTCTAATCCAGGGAATCGGTTCAGTCGTTTAAGCGTGAAAGAGTAACAAACATATACACATACACACAAGCCAACTTTCGCATTTCTAATATTAGTGTGATAATACCCATAGAAGTATTAAAGTAACAATGACACATTTGCATGATTCTGTCTAGTGCAAAAAATATAAATACATTACTTGCAGCAATAACGACGTAATAACACAATTTTGACATCGTCTCAACAGTTTAATGATTTATCTGGAGAAAAACCGACGTAATTACTGATTTTTGTCATTGAATTATCAAAAAATACTATATTTGGAGCGACAATGACATATTTACAAAATTATGTCGTTGTTTCCCAAAAAAATTACGGAAATACGCGACTACGTCATTGTGTCTCCAAAAACATGCTAAGTTTTGGTGCAACAATGCCGTAACTGATCAATTACGCTATTGTTGCACCAAAAAATATGGGATTAAATGTCATAAATACCTTTACGTCGTTGAAGCTCCACAAAATAACCACACTCAGCGGGGCGCCCCGCGCAACTGGCTATCCAAACGTTGTAGCAACAGAAACGTCGCGATTCCATTCAATTCTACAATGACACTCGCGCCATCTCGTGGCAAATCACCAAAAACACAATTCGGTCAATGTTTCTCCCGATGTAAATAGGTTTTTCACACATATTGGCATATTAAACTTATTTTTTAAGAAAATAGTAATTACGACATTGTTGCACCAAATGAGCGATATCAATTACGAGTATTAATCGATCTATCTTAATATGTAAAATTTTAAATAGGGAATACTTTACATTTACCGGAAATAACAATTGGTTGTGGCAACCCGAAAACTTATTTTTATTTATTTGTACAGGCGACGCGTTCTTACCGGTCGCAGGCAACGTGGTTTTTATTTTCTTTTTAGAAATTATAATAAATTGCATTCCAAAATGGTGAAAGGTGCAAAGAACGTTGATGTTCAAGCGCTTAAGGACATCGCCAACAAGCTAAGAATTGACAGTATTGTAGCCACGAATGCTTCAAAATCCGGGTGAGTTGCTCAAATTGTAACCTCTTACGCCGGTGTATGAAGGTCGACGGAAGGTTATATTTGTATTGATACGATATAATGATACTTTTATTCTAAATTACTTTAGAAACATATTGATTTGTGGCATGAATTTCGATTTCCGATAAGAAATTTCCTTTTCGTGGCGTGAAACACTTCGCTACCTGACTGACGAACAATTCAAGAATGCTTGGTTACAAAAGGGCAATTATTTTGTATCAATATATATACTGCGGTCATAATTCAGGTCATGGGGTTTCTAATTAGACTTACATATAACTCGTTATTATGTTTTAGTATCATGTTCTCTCACGTCTGCATGCTTCAAGGGTGTCCACACATCATAATACATAATTACTTATCGCTCTATAGAACTTCAAAAGGGCTCAGAATCAAATTTAGCATTATTAGGTTTCATGGATGTTGGTTTATCAAATGATAAGTGGCTGTGGATGTAGCCTAGTCCATTATTTTGATCTTGATTCTTAGCATACATCATATCTGTTTATTAAGAGGACATATTAATTCAGAAATTTGAGACTAATTACAATATTGATAATCTGAACTCTAAATATGAATGAAAAATATTACAGAAATTACATTTTAACTTAATTTATTTTTTGAAAATATTATTGTAAAATAGCTACAGCTAGCTATTCTTTTACAGTATAGCAATATACCTATGTACTAATGTTAAAAATCACCAAGCATGTGACTTCAGTAATATGACCTTATGCGAGTCTGTCATTGAATGACCTTATGTTTAATTAATTAAGTCATGAAGTTTGCTTACTTACATATAGAAAATATATACTTACATATACCTGAAGTTTTAGTTAAGGAACTTATTCATATAACTTGTGAACTTGTAATTTTTTTTAATTTTAATTTTGTATATTTAACCATAGTCTTTAATTTGATTCCATGTTTTTGTTATCTACATAGCATCATATATTATAAATGAGCATTGCAAGTGCCCCTAAAAAGTTAGTTTGTCATCAACTCTCCTACAAATTATCTAGTTTAGATGATGTGTATGATTTGTGATAACTGTGAAAAATTGCTGAGCAATACAACATATAAAAAATATAGATAAAAGCTAGTAATACAACCGATAAATCAATAAATTTGAACATGCAGTTATGCAAGGAATAAGTATAAAGAATAAAATTTCATGATAGGGTCATGGTCTTTCTAAATGTAAAATCTTAAAAGCACCATATACTTGGTGTTTTTGAGATAGTTAAAATTAAGATTAATAATTAGTCTTTCAATTTGATTGCCAAATATATTTATGTTACATTTTTTTTACTCACATTATTGTATCAAGGAATGGAAGAATTTAATAGAAATTAATTTTTTCTCTATTTTTATATTCAATTAAAACTATTTATAACAGCAACATCTGTTTCTGACCAACACTCCTATCAAATCATACTACACAAAAACTACAAAACAACATTTTTAATGTAACCACATCTCTTCCAGTCACCCGACATCATGCGCGTCCATGGCAGAGATCATGTCGGTGCTGTTCTTCCACACCATGAGGTACAAAATCTCTGCACCCAGAGATGCCTCTGCAGACAGGTTCATTCTGTCCAAGGTAGGTGTGAATATTTGCCTAAATAATAATCAGTGTCTGATCAACGCTGATGAACTTTTTGATTTACTTTTTAATTTAAAAATATCTTATCTTATTTCCCGGGACGAGTTTGAATCCTGGTAAACCCAGACATGTATGTGACTAGGACAGATGATTGAATGATGATTTTGTTTTTTTTTCAAATGCAATTGATCTCCAGTATCTTACTTTAATCTGTTACAAAGGTCAAAACTTGATGATGTTCAACTTAAAAACTAATACAAGCACTTCAACTACATATCTGGCAACCAACATATAAATTATTGTAGTACATGGCTGTTTAAATTATTATTGTACATAACACATTTATAGAATAAACAAGCAGTTCTAACAAATCTGTCAATTCAATTACCAAACATTCAAGGTCATGAATTAATAATTTTCCATCACATGTGTGTGGTTCTTGTTTACTGATACTGACTGACAAAGCAGTTTATAAGGTCAAAGTACCATCACTTTTTAAAACAATTGGAAAGAATTCTGTGAAAGAAAGAAAATAAGTTATAAAACTGTTAATTATGCATTTTACAGTATACCAGATTTTATGTGTTTATGGTGTACAGTATTTACCTCGTTATATTTATAAGTGTGACATATACTGAATTGCAAATTTCCTTATTTGGAAAGAAATAAATTTTAAGGAAAAGTAATGAAATTGTGTATTTTACGGAAAAGTTTTAACTGAGTGGTTTAATTTAGTTTCACTGGTCTCTGAGTAATTAGTAATTCTGATAGAGTAATTTAGGATTTTTTAATAGCATTCTCTAAGCTAGCTAGCTGTTCCTATACTTTTTACTGAATTGTTTTGTATACATAGATTAATACATACATACAAGAAGCAATTGATTGGGTATCAAAGTGTTTCAAAATGTACAGGTTCAGAGATAAGAGATAGGAAAAATAACATGTTTAGAAAGTTACTAAATAATGGGAATAAATAATAAAAGGGCACAAAAAGATCATCTATTATCACCAAAAATAGCCATCAAGATTTTAGTCAACCATCATCCAAGTATCAGCAGAAGTTCTATAATATGATTTAAAAGAAATTAAATAAAAAGCTTGAAAAAACCTTGCAGCACTCTTGGCAAAATGTATTTATTGCATAAATTATTATGTATACAATTTTACTATGAAATTACTGAATAAACTTAAAACACTTTCAATTAAATATGATCAAATAGATAATTCCAGTTGCAAATCAAATCTGCCACTACAGAAAATTATGTAGCCATAGAAATAACTTGTTGGTATAATTCCAACAGGGTCATGCAGCACCCATCCTGTATGCAGCCTGGGCTGAAGCCGGCCTCTTCCCCATAGATGACTTGAAGAACCTTCGCAAGCTAGACTCAGACCTCGAAGGCCATCCCACTCCAAGACTGAACTTTGTGGATGTGGGCACTGGATCCCTTGGCCAGGGTCTGGCTGTAGCCGCTGGTATGGCCTATGTTGGAAAGTACTTTGACCAAGCTCCATACAGGTAATTAAAAATCGTTTTCTTTTACTATATTCATAGCTGAGTAACGAGCACACCATCCACTTAATGGTAAGTGGCATACACACCCGTGGACATCATTATAAGTGTTTTTATTTTTATTGTAATTATTGTAACAACTGATGTACCGACCACAGGCTTCAGTTGGAATTGCCTCTGTTCCAGTCATTGCACTGGCTGCTCCTTTTCTTTGATCAGAACACAAGTAGATAAACATGACTATTATGGACAACTGGTACCGTCCCAGATGAGATCTCAACATAAGAAACTTTGTCAACTGCAAAGCTCACAATGCATTTGCAAAATTTCATGTTATTCATATTGCAGTTCAGGTGCGGAAAGGTAACAAACATACAGAATTTGTATTTATATTACTTACTAGGCTTCCACTGCCAATGCACTATCATAGAGGGATATTCTATGTTTCATCTCAGGCTAATAATAAGAAGCTGCTATTGGTTAGAAAGTGAGATAACATCGAACAATCTTATACCATGTCTATTTTAAGATGATTAGGGGATATTATAAAAAGAATAAATAGAATTTTTTTATGGATGTATTTGAAGTATTGTTTATATTTCTGTAATATGTTGCGACCAATAACCATTACCCTTTTATTATGTAGAGTATACTGCCTGGTTGGAGACGGAGAGGCAGCGGAAGGCAGCATCTGGGAGTCACTGCACTTCGCCTCACACTATAAACTAGACAACTTGGTTGTCATCTTCGATGTGAACCGGCTGGGACAGTCGGAACCCACTTCACTGCAACATAATGTGAGTTTACTTATCATATATCTGTAGTACGCGTCAAAAAACTTGGCGGCTCTGAATTTAGCTGCGGTTATGTCTTGGACGACTCCCGCGCCCCCCACCCCGCGCCCCCCACCCCGAGCCCCCCACCCCGAGCACGTCTATATTTGTATTCTGTGCAGCTACTTGAGAGGCGGCAAGTTATATTTGTTCTATTGTAATCAAAGCTGACCAAGAAGTTGTGTGCTAAAGCAAATTATAAACTAGCCCATTATTTGGATGATAAAAGCCCTATAATCTCCTCATTAACAGGATTGTACTAGTATTTGTAACAAAGCATGTGTAATGTGTCTGTATGTTCGATGAGTTCTTCGTCCCGATGAATATCTAAAGCGTTATTGTCACTAAAGTACGTCTTTTTACGGTAGCGTCGGGTGACGGGTCGCTCACTTCCCTCTAATGTGGTTGAGGAGGGCGATGGCTGGATCCCGCGTTAACTCGTGAACGGGTGCCGTTTGAGGGTGTTCATCGTTTGGATACTTGGGGGGAGGGAGATTTGCCGAGCTAACAGATGAGAATAATTTTGTAAATTTATTTTGAAAAAAATTTACCCGCGAAGTTTCTTGCCAGTTCTTCTTTACGAAGGTTTTCCGAACTGGAGGTAGAGTCATGTTTAATTAGACGTCAATAAGAACAAGTAATTTTCAATGTTGAGAAATAAATATTTCATTTCAAATCTACACTAATCTAATATTGTAATTTTAAGATATTTTTGAACGGAAAAGTAAAGTAAGTATCTTGGTTCGATCTTCATTACGCCGTTTGGTTAATATGCAGTCAGAACACAGTGTTTCTTGGAAAAACATCAGATATTATGTGTCTTTGCACACACTCTAAATGTGGCACAGACTCTAAATATATAAATGACCTGTTAAGGGAAACTGACTAAAAACATCTTGTTATCATTCCACCCGTCAATATTTATGTGGTATTTTAGTGTTGCTAGTACTTTAAGGGTTTTGAAATAAGAATGATATTTTTCTTGTCATTATGCTTTCAACAATATCTGATTATAATTTTCTATTCAATCATTAATTGTCTATATAAATCTGTAAAATCTATTAAGTCCTGCAATATTTCCCCTGCCGTAGTTTGATGACTTAAAAATAATACAATTATAATTATATATAAATGATAAGAGGTATTACATGCTGTAGGTCATGCGTTGACATTGCTTACACTTGTTATGTAATTCAATGCTAATATCATGCTGACCTTGTGAATATCTATATAGGTCAAACTGATTTTTCTTAAACAAAATTGTAAGGTAAAATGGTGTGTGAAGAAAAAAGGCATGTATTCATTACCTGTGCCCACAGCTTATAATCTTCAGATCTATCATATACACATACACAATTATAAAACCCTTACTAACAGAAGGCATGCGTAACGGAATGGAAAAGAGCGACTTACGTCAAACACGGACCGCGGATTACGAAGGTCTTATGTATATTGAAACTACCACTGGTTCGGAATGATCAGCTACTGCCCAAGAACTAGCAAGAAACTCAGTAGGAGTACGTATTAGCTGGCCCACCTGGCCCACCGGTGGGTTGGCCGATTCGCCTGCCGTGTTGCCCTATTTCTAATTGGTACGTCGGCGTTCCTTGATGTAATGGCGTCGTCGGAAATCCACATACAGAAACACGCTAAATACCCGTTTTGTCGGTCAATTACAGCCTCTCTCATTACCAAAATAACAGAGAAGGATCAACTGCAATTACCATCGCATGAATTACGAGATTGCTTGTCTAAAAAAATTGGATATAAAAATAGGTAGCAGTAATTTTGCTCAACATCACATACCTACCAGAGATTAGGCTCACTCTATTTAATAATTGTTTTAATAAAGTCGAATATCGCTGTAGCAAACTGAAAGTATGGTATATTCGTGTGAATGTATCACCTTTCAGTTCTCATGTCCTTCACATTCCTACCGTGCTGATATGAAGAAAAGTTATTTAGTTTATTGAATTAAATTGATATATAAATTTGCTCCATTCTTCACTGTATAATTAATCCAATATTTGAAGTTTGTACGATACATAACGTTTCCACTCTGAGTCAACAACTATTTGAAAACTATCGTCGAAACAGAGCTGATTTCTATTCAATGCATCTTGTCATAGACACCTGTCTTGTCTCTGCGTTCGTATAGCTTGAATTTTCGTCTTTGTCGTCGTCCCCATTTTTTGTTTTTTCCATGTTTTGCCGTGGTAAGGTTCAGACAGTATCAGTTCGCCAATTGTAGAATGTCATGAATTTTCAGTAGTCAAGACTCCCTAGATCTACAATTTTGCGACATTATCTAGCCGGTGTTACTTCTAGATAATGTAGCTATATAAGGATGAAAGATTTTTAAAATCAGTTTATCGAACCTTATTAAGAATTCTATGAACAATGTATTCGATATTTCATACATTTTTTTATCTCTTTTCATTTGATACATCCTCGTGCTGTAGGGTATTTCAGTTAGTTAGTCCATTCAGACCTTAGTTCGAATTCATTATTAGTTTTCGCATTTATTTCACTTTAACATGTCTTCGTTACGTTTTGGTAACTGCCAGCGCTAACTTCTCCACTAGTGCTATGAGCGTTCCTTTATAGAATAGAGTTTCGTTTTAACGCGTATCTTTTATCTCTGGAACCAAGAACTTGTGGAGCTAGTGATGAAGATTAGCGGCCTGCGGATGCGAGCCATAACGCCAGGTTATGGTTCGAATCCCAGGAATACAAAAGCCCAGATTTGCTTCTGATCATCGAACCCAACTATAAAAATAGTTGGTAATACATTGACCTCAGACCAGGTGTGATGAGCGAAATTTTGAATTTGTCCAAGATAGTATACCTCCATAATTACCATTTGAAGTGGACATTTACGTATGCTAGTGTTGGGTATTTTAATTTATTTTTGTTCCTTTATTTTTTTGATACCCCAGCTATGGCTTCATCTAGACTCAGCATACCCGAAGCGGGGACGTGGCTCGCGGGGCAGCGTTGCTCGCTGCAGCCGTCTTCAGGGAAGTTCATGCTCGTTGCCGATACCTTCTTTGAGAACCACGATCGCTAGGCTGATTAACTCGCGAATCAATAATATACAAATATACAGAACATACAAGTGTGCTATAATTGTTACACCGAATACGTTTTTCGTACATGCGTCCGCTTATTCTCCAAATGTTCAATGTTCGGTCTGATGGTAGTACCGATATGTTACACTGTTACCTCGACAAAAAGTACACCTTTAAATCATTAAAATACAAATATTTTATCATAGTCTTTTTTGACTTATACACTAACAAGGATCAACATTTCAGTTGGACGTATACGACGCTCGCATGAAAGCCTTTGGTCTTCATTCGCTGGTGGTGGACGGGCACGACGTCACGGAACTCGTCAAGGCCTTCGATGAAGCTGCTTCTATTGCTGTAAGTATGATGCAGAAGCAGACATACTAGAGCTGGTTGTCGCTATCAAATTGGTAGTGCAAAGCTCTCCGTCGTTCAAAACTTTCAAAGCAAACTGGCATTTTGGTATTGCGTATTTGGTCGTACTAGAATTCAACTATGAAACAATTGGAGCTCTTAAATAACAACTTGCTATTTAAGAGCTCCAATTTGATCGATCCAATTTAAGAGCTTTCCATTGCTATTGGTGAAAGAAAACAAAATATGTAACGTCCATTGTACAACAGCTTCGCATCATTTACATAATATAGTGTCTACAAAAATGCGTCATTTTCAAAATTGATTAGATAGTTGAAATTGTAAATTTATATTTTGCATTAACAGGTTATATCTTAGGTGGTTCGATTTCCATACAAAAAACAATCGGTATTCACTGATACAGGATATAGAATAAAGCTTTAATTACGAGTTCTACACACTATTTTCTAGTTAAATTTGTCGCGAAATGAATAAAAAACCATACTTTTCATTTAGAAATCAAAATTAAAAACTGAAAATTTTCATCTAATTTACGAATGTGTGTGTGACAATAACACGCTATGCGACGTTGCCTCTTCGTGCGATCACCGAAAAAGACAAACGCTCGGGGATGGTTGCTCGTGCGCTATGTTGCCGTTCTTACTGTCTGTCTGCTCACGACTTAGTTGACACTTTGTTTTGTTGGTTATTTCTTTCTTACAAATAATATCAACAACGCGTCTTTAGATTCATAATTTGTTTTTGAATCCCTTATGCATTTACTGTGTCGTTTATACGCCAATCAGCCGTCGTGAATATCAAATTAATCATGGAAGGAACTTCAAAGGCACTTTATAGAAAACACAAATATTCCGGCCCACCGAAATCTAAAAAAAGGGCTCGAGCTCAACTAAAACGCCATTACCGGGATGGTGTATCGTAAGTAATTATTTGTTTTACTTCTTGATTAGGTACCTACCTATATTTTCTGTCATTTGGCCTGCATTTGGGTAGCTAGGGTTGGAAAGGATGATATTAAAGTACTTAGTTTCTTTCTCCTTTTACATAGTACCAGTCAACAAATATTCTACATATTTTGTTCTTTCAGTCGTGTGGAGGTATGGCATACAAAAGAGAATATAGCTATAGTAGAAAGTGAAGAAGTTAAAAGTACAAGGTTAGTTTTAGTATCCTATACCTACAATACACGTTATGTGTACATGTTATGTGTACATGTCATAGTGAATACCATATTTTGAATGATATGTTTTAAAACTGTATTTTATTTCAGGTGTAGTGCTAAATGAGGAGGCAATTACTGAAATACAATGTTTTCCTTCACTAGCAAGAAAATCAATAGACATCCTGACTGCTCCGTGAGAGATGAGAAGAATTTTCCCATTGTCGAAAAGAATGGAGTTTTATCATTGAAGGAAAATCACAATTACTACTACCAAGTAAAACATGATATTATCGCATCACACTTATTTTGTAAATTTTATTTTTATTTTAGTAAAGACCTAAAACATCCAAGACCTGGTTTTTTTTTTGTATTTTATTAATTCTTGTTCCATGCGAGGATCGAAACCGCGACCTCACGATCTTACGGCTAGCACTTTAGGCTAACATCTCAGTGTGATCCAATAAAAGAAAAATTATTTGGTACACCTTCTGTCACAAAGATATTGCGTTGGATAGGGATCCATAACACCACAAACATCGGGTTTTGACGGCCTCCATAGTGCAGTGGCTAACTCACCAAGCTGTTGATCAAGAGGTCCTGGTTTGATTGTCACACAGAACACAAAAACTGTTCCGGTTCTAGGTATATATGTAAATAAGTACCTGCTAGTTGGCTATACATATGATAATCCATAACACAAACCATGGCTTTCTTAGGCGCCATGGATTACTACTTTGGGGATATTATAACAGTAACATATACGCAAAAAGAATAATTTTTAAAGAACAAAAGAATTTTGCCGCCTCCTTTTTATAATCTGGTCTAAATATAGCTATATTATAGTTAGGTACTTATATTTCTAACCCAACGAAAAAAAAAAATACTTCGGGGTTCGAACTGACAACTTGCCGCTTAGAATCTAGGCGCACGCATAAAACGCCAGCATGCTATATTTGTGTCGTATTACTACGTAAACTAAATATCAAACACTCGCTACGAGGAGGCCATAATACATGTAAAAAGGACGCCGTCTGTTGCGCTCTCTATCGCACTTGTAGGAGTTTTGTTTGCTTGTGTGCGATATGCTTAAACTACGTAAAGGAATACATAATTAACTTATTTGGATAGTACAATACAACAAAACGTGTAAAGTAATTTTTGGCAATTCTGTATTTATATAAAGATGTCGCGAAACATCTTTAAAGTCAAAAAATTTTAAAGCTTATTTCACAAATAAATAAAAACCAGAAATTTGTGGAACTAGCGCCATCTAGCGGGACTTTAGCTTTTTGTAGGCTCATCGAACCACCTTAAGGATAATATCTTGGATATAAATTATATCTGTCACATTATGACCTGAATTCAGAAAATTGGGAACTTTTCTCATAACATATTTATTTCGTTCGGGGTATAAATAATATTCTAATTATGTAACATATTTGCATGCTGCAAACAACTTACATTCACTGATTATGAAATTTACTATTCTAACAATGTCATATCATATTTCCATTTACAGGGAAAACCCACAGCCATCGTAGCAAAGACCTTCAAAGGCAAAGGATTCCCTGGCATTGAAGACCTGGAGAACTGGCACGGCAAGGCCCTGGGTGCTGATGGGGAAAAGATCATCAAGGTACCATGTATACTCTGTCTGTTATATTCATAGGGGGCGCTAAAGTCTAGTGTTTGGTTTTGTGAGTTTATGGTTCTGTTTATTGCCCAAATGTAATAAAAATATAAGAAAAGCTAAAGAAGCATGTTGTTAAAGTTTAAACATGATATAAATAAAGCCACAAGGGATATCCATTGTTATGGAAACCATCTGCCTTCTGCAACTATCCAGCTGGTGGGAGGCAATGTTTATCAAGAAATAGGAAATCATTTGTTACACCATTCATATGGTTATACATATGAGTTTCAAAAGGCATGAGACACCATATTTGCATATATTCAAGTATCTTTGGTCGGTATCTAGCGGCGAGATAACATCAGACAATCTGTATGCAATTTACAGTTTGCAAGCAAATCATGGTCTCTCTTTGTTTTCAAAAACTTTACATAAAAAAATCTTTATTATAATGATTCCTGTAAAACTACAGTGAAATTTTAATTTTTTAATCATGATTAACAGTTACGGCAAATGGCATAATGAATTCCTATACATATTTATAATTTAAACAATATTTCAATTTAAATGAATAAAATAACTATGTCTCCATTCTCCTTCAGAATCCAATCTAACTATAATATCTACACATTTGTTAATATAAATGCACAACAACTCTTAAAGCCTCTCCCATCTCTTTGCAGCATCTACAATCTCAAATCAAGTCCTCCGGCATCACCCTGAAAGCGTCCCCGCCACTCGCTGAAGCTCCTAAAGTGCACCTGGAAGACATCACCCTGTCGTCTCCCCCGGCGTACAAGCAGAATGAACTGGTCGCTACCAGGCTGGCCTATGGCACGGCTTTGAAGAAGATTGCTGATACTAATATGAGGTGAGCATTGTTATATGTATCGAAATAAGTCATTATATGGTTTGTTGCAAGAACTATTGGTGGTAATCTGGTTGATACTTTGGGGGGGGGGGAAGACTTGCCGAGCTAACATACAAATAGAGACATTGTATATTTATTTTGAAAAAAATTTACCACGCAATTTCTTGCTGGTTCTCCTTTACGAAGGTTTTCCGAACTGGAGGTAGAGTCACGTTTTATTTGACGTCAATAAGAAAAATTGTCAATGTTGAGAAATAAATATTCGATTTTGAATTTCACAACAATTTTTAACATTTTTTTAATCATTAAATTCTGAAACATGACTCGACCAAGCCAAAGAGACGAACACGAGGAGCATGCTATCTCCCTCTCCATCATGTAGAAATGCCGCGCAGTACTGGTTATTTAGTCAGTAATACAATCATATTGAGAAAAGACGATGCTTCGCCAGCCATTTGGGTCAAGAATAGTGATACCTTGTCGGGACTCAAACACTGATCCCACATTTCTCCTTACTTTTATAATTATTTATGTTTTAAGATTTATTTGTATTTTTTCTTTTTTTTTGTTAGTTTAACTTTTTTATGTTAGTTTAACTTTTTTATGACTAAATTAACGATTTATTACCAAAACTGCAGAAGTATTCGAGGTAAATTGACTGAACTGTATTTAGCTAGCCTAGCTTGCGAGTATGATGTCATAGTTCTCACTGAGACATGGCTCAACGATAGTATTCTAGATTCAGAGGTGTTAAACGACAACTATGTAATATATCGTAAAGATCGCTCTCCGGCAAATAGTCATAAGTCAGATGGTGGTGGTGTATTAGTAGCCGTCTCTACCAAAATTGTTTCGCAGAGACAAATGTTGCTTGAGAGTGATAGTTACCATGAAGATTTGTGGGTGTCTATAAAAGTACCCTTTAGGAATAATAGTTATAAGAAAATTAATTTGTGTGCAGTGTACCTTCCGCCACCAATTTCATGTGATAAGTTAGAGACTCTATTAAATAAGTTCACTGATGCAATCGATAAAATTGGGATGAATGAAGATACTATAATTGTTGGTGACTTCAACCTCCAACACATAAAATGGTTGCCTGACCCTGATTGTAAACCTGGTACTACAAGTTCACTTCCAGAAAATTGTAGCCGTTTCCTGAGTCATTTACTTTTTGACTTTCAAGCTGTGCATAACCTTCAACAATTTAATCTTATAACAAACAAAGATAACAATATACTTGACTTGATTTTAAGTAATGCGACAAATATAGCTACAGAGAACGTTAAGAATCCGCTCACTAAACTTGATCCATACCATCCGGCTTTGCTTGTTACATTAGATTTGCCCAATTCCGTATACATAAAAAAGTCCCTTGCTTCTAAATTTAACTTTTTTGCAGCTGATTACGATAAAATAAACTACGATTTAGGGAAGGTTGACTGGAGTGAACGTTTTGACGGTGTTGATAATATAAGTGACGTGATCGAAATTTTTTATTCTATTCTAAGAAATTTAATTGAAAAATATGTACCTAAGTCCAAACCGTCGGGAAACAATTACCCTGTTTGGTATACAAAAGCGCTCATTAAGATTATTAAAGAAAAAGAAAAATACAGGAAAAAATTCAGTAAATTCAATAACCCTTTAGATAAATATGAATATAGTGAAGCACGAAGCAGGTGTCACCATCAAATTGCCGTATGCTATAAAAATTATTTAAATTCTATAGAAAACGCTATTATTGACCACAATACAAAAGCTTTCTGGTCATTTATTACTTCTAAAAGGAAAAATAAAAGTACTTTACCAAACGAAATGTATCTGAACAATCACAAATATTCCACTCCAGTTGATATTTGTGATGCTTTTGCCAGCCAATTTTCCAATGTCTACTCTAACAGTGCTATAGCACCAGTTCACTATAATACATTACCTTCTGTCAACCGTTTTGTAACTTCATTGGATAATATTATAATAACCGATAAACATATAACTAATGCGATTAAAAATCTTAAAAGAAACTCAGGCGCTGGTCCTGATCACATTCCGGCCATTTTCATTATCAAATGTGTCAATAACCTGGTTAAGCCTCTTAATATGATCTTTAATAAATCGTTAAGTTCTGGTACGTTTCCTGATATTTGGAAGATTGCTAATGTTGTTCCTTTACCCAAAAATAATAACATAAGCGACATTTCTTGTTATAGACCTATTTCAATACTGTCACTAATGGGTAAATTATTTGAATCAATTATCTGTTCATTTCTTACAAATCACATAAAATCATTGTTAGTCAGTGAACAGCATGGTTTTCGGCTGAAAATGTCTACTAGCACCAATCTTATCTGCCACGTATCAGATATCTCATATGCCATTGATAATAAACTACAACTAGATACTATTTACACGGATATAAGCAAAGCATTCGATAGAGTAAATCATGAAATATTATTATCTAAACTTAGTAAATTTGGCATTCATCATAATTTATTGTCTTGGTTTCATTCGTATTTAACTCACAGGTTCCAAAAAGTTGTGGCATGTGGACATGAATCTGCTTCCTTCGAAGCAACGTCGGGTGTACCTCAAGGTTCCCATTTGGGCCCTGTTCTATTCCTTGTATTCATTAACGATTTGGCAGAAGAAATACAAAATTCTAAATTCAATTTTTTCGCAGATGATCTAAAAATTTCTAAAATAATAAGAAACGAAAATGATTCCAAACTGCTTCAGGAAGACTTAACGCGTATTTCTAATTGGTCTAAAACGAATAAATTCACTTTAAATATAAATAAATGCAAACATATCAAGTTTACAAGAAAACGTGTTCCATTCACTACCAAATACAATATAGAGGGCGTGGACCTTGAGGAAGTCTCCAAAGTCAGTGATCTAGGGGTTATTCTAGATAGCCGTCTTACCTTCAAACCTCATCTTGAGCATATAATAAAAAAATCATACCAGATGCTTGGTTTTATTTGGAGGAATTGTAAACAGTTCAAGAATATTCAAGCTCTACGTATGCTGTATGCGTGTTTAGTACGTAGCAATCTTGATTACTGTTCAAGCGTCTGGAATCCTCACTATAAATGCGACGTGTATAGATTAGAGAAAATTCAAAAACGATTTATGTTTTTCATATCCGTTCATCAAAAAAAACTTAGAATATTAAACTCCTACAAATCAAGACTAACTTACTTTAAATACATTGAACTATCTGAGAGGCGCTGGATCATGGACCAAATTGTTCTCTTCAAGATCTTACACAATCATATCGATTGCCCGCAATTATTATCTCAAATAAACTTTTCGGTGCCACGTTCCAATGCTAGAATTACAAACGTTCGTCCTTTCGCAACCAAAACTTTCAGAACTAACATTGGCTGTTACAGCGCCGTGTCTAGAATATGCCGCGAACATAACAAAATATATAAAGATACCAAAATTGATTTACATTATACTGTACCTTTATCTAGATATAAGAGAGCTCTGTATGATTATGTTGCCAATATTAGTCAAATATAATTTTTGTGTATGTTTAAATAAAATTGTTATAGTTTTAAGTGTCAATCTTACAACAACTTTAGGCATAAGTTGTGTTTACCTGTTATTGGAATTGCACTATACTTTTAAATTAGATTTAAGATTTAAACTGTTTTATGGTGTACTTCTGTTGGTAAACCTTTAAAAATAAATAAATAAATAAATAAATATTGCTTCTGTACAAAAGTAACATACCCATGTTTCCTCTGGGTGTTGAGTTGTGTGATGACTCCTAATTTAATTTGTAGTAATTACAATCTAAAATGTGATATTTTTTGTATCTTACATTCATAATTGTCTATTTCAGAGTGATTGCTTTGGACGGTGACACCAAGAACTCCACCTTCAGTGACAAATTGAAGAATGCTTACCCAGACAGGTAAATATTCTAGACAAATAATTATATCAGTAAAGTGGGGTAATTTCAGTTACGAAATCACAGGTATGTATTTTACGGTATGTAAATATTTCTAAGTTAAACTTTGCATCTTATATTTTAATTGAATACAAGTAAATTGTGTACTTAACAGAAAAGGCTTTCTTTCTTGGGGAGAGGGGACGGGGCCCTTAGTACAGACTATTGTATAGTTTAGTAAAGGGTGCCAGTAACAAGCAATTAACAGCCTTAAGTAATTAGACTAAGAACCTATTGTAAAATTATCCTGTCTGTGGCGTAATGCACTATATTATTATTCAAATATGATAATCGTTTGTCATCTTCGCACCATTAATCAGTGGAGGGTATGGACAGTTTTACAGTATAATTTAACGAACTAAGGGGTTTCTTAGCATAATTTTTTGACTTCTTGCCTACTTGAATTATTAATATGAGGTTGGTACCCCGGGTTTGTAAGTTACTTTCTATAAAGTTTGTCAATGTATAATTTTTAAAGAATGTAACAAAGAGTTTTGATCCGCCGCCTCGCTGCGCAGATACGTCGAGTGCTTCATCGCGGAGCAGAACCTGGTGGGCGTGGCCACGGGTGCCGCGTGCCGCGACCGCGCCGTCGTGTTCGCCTCCACCTTCGCCGCCTTCTTCACCAGGACTTTTGATCAGGTGAGCTTTAGTTAAATGTATGTTGTAGTGTATCTACACCTACAAATTTGTAAAATATAAAGTTTTTGTTTGTATTTAAATGGTTCAATGCAATAATAAATAGTGTGTCGCACCATCAAATATTGGAGGATGTGGGCAGTAACATTCAAACATACGTGACAGATTTTATTCTTGCCTACTTGAAAAAAAAAATTGAAATGTATATTTAATGATAACAAAAAATGGTCTTCTTCACTGTTCATTCTGAAAGAGGTTAAACATTTTTGTATGACGCCTGCACCTACACCTACACCCAGCCGTTTTAAACACATGTCGATTTTAGCAGCCAATAAGGAAAGTAGTGGTGATCGACTGAATAAATGATAACTAACAATAGTACATAGTTAGGCATCAGGAAGTGGGACCGCGGAGTGTCACGCGCGGGCCGCGCCGGCATCGCGCGGGTCGCGGGCTGTAGTGGTGATCGACTGAATAAATGATAACTAACAATAGTACATAGTTAGGCATCAGGAAGCGGGACACGCGGAGTGTCACGCGCGGGCCGCGCCGGCATCGCGCGGGTCGCGGGCTGTAGTGGTGATCGACTGAATAAATGATAACTAACAATAGTACATAGTTAGGCATCAGGAAGCGGGACACGCGGAGTGTCACGCGCGGGCCGCGCCGGCATCGCGCGGGTCGCGGGCTGTAGTGGTGATCGACTGAATAAATGATAACTAACAATAGTACATAGTTAGGCATCAGGAAGCGGGACACGCGGAGTGTCACGCGCGGGCCGCGCCGGCATCGCGCGGGTCGCGGGCTGTAGTGGTGATCGACTGAATAAATGATAACTAACAATAGTACATAGTTAGGCATCAGGAAGCGGGACACGCGGAGTGTCACGCGCGGGCCGCGCCGGCATCGCGCGGGTCGCGGGCTGTAGTGGTGATCGACTGAATAAATGATAACTAACAATAGTACTTAGTTAGGCATCAGGAAGCGGGACACGCGGAGTGTCACGCGCGGGCCGCGCCGGCATCGCGCGGGTCGCGGGCTGTAGTGGTGATCGACTGAATAAATGATAACTAACAATAGTACATAGTTAGGCATCAGGAAGCGGGACACGCGGAGTGTCACGCGCGGGCCGCGCCGGCATCGCGCGGGTCGCGGGCTGTAGTGGTGATCGACTGAATAAATGATAACTAACAATAGTACATAGTTAGGCATCAGGAAGCGGGACACGCGGAGTGTCACGCGCGGGCCGCGCCGGCAGCACGCGGGTCGCGGGCTGTAGTGGTGATCGACTGAATAAATGATAACTAACAATAGTACATAGTTAGGCATCAGGAAGCGGGACACGCGGAGTGTCACGCGCGGGCCGCGCCGGCATCGCGCGGGACGCGCCGGCATCGCGCGGGTCGCGCCGGCATCGCGCGGGTCGCGGGCGGCTGTAGTGGTGATCGCCTGAATAAATGATAACTAACAATAGTACATAGTTAGGCATCAGGAAGCGGGACATGCGGAGTGTCACGCGCGGGCCGCGCCGGCATCGCGCGGGTCGCGGGCGGCTGTAGTGGTGATCGACTGAATAAATGATAACTAACAATAGTACATAGTTAGGCATCAGGAAGCGGGACACGCGGAGTGTCACGCGCGGGCCGCGCCGGCAGCACGCGGGTCGCGGGCGGCTGTAGTGGTGATCGACTGAATAAATGATAACTAACAATAGTACATAGTTAGGCATCAGGAAGCGGGACACGCGGAGTGTCACGCGCGGGCCGCGCCGGCATCGCGCGGGTCGCGGGCGGCTGTAGTGGTGATCGACTGAATAAATGATAACTAACAATAGTACATAGTTAGGCATCAGGAAGCGGGACACGCGGAGTGTCACGCGCGGGCCGCGCCGGCAGCACGCGGGTCGCGGGCTGTAGTGGTGATCGACTGAATAAATGATAACTAACAATAGTACATAGTTAGGCATCAGGAAGCGGGACACGCGGAGTGTCACGCGCGGGCCGCGCCGGCATCGCGCGGGTCGCGGGCTGTAGTGGTGATCGACTGAATAAATGATAACTAACAATAGTACATAGTTAGGCATCAGGAAGCGGGACACGCGGAGTGTCACGCGCGGGCCGCGCCGGCATCGCGCGGGTCGCGGGCTGTAGTGGTGATCGACTGAATAAATGATAACTAACAATAGTACATAGTTAGGCATCAGGAAGCGGGACACGCGGAGTGTCACGCGCGGGCCGCGCCGGCATCGCGCGGGTCGCGGGCTGTAGTGGTGATCGACTGAATAAATGATAACTAACAATAGTACATAGTTAGGCATCAGGAAGCGGGACACGCGGAGTGTCACGCGCGGGCCGCGCCGGCATCGCGCGGGTCGCGGGCGGCTGTAGTGGTGATCGACTGAATAAATGATAACTAACAATAGTACATAGTTAGGCATCAGGAAGCGGGACACGCGGAGTGTCACGCGCGGGCCGCGCCGGCAGCACGCGGGTCGCGGGCTGTAGTGGTGATCGACTGAATAAATGATAACTAACAATAGTACATAGTTAGGCATCAGGAAGTGGGACCGCGGAGTGTCACGCGCGGGCCGCGCCGGCATCGCGCGGGTCGCGGGCGGCTGTAGTGGTGATCGACTGAATAAATGATAACTAACAATAGTACATAGTTAGGCATCAGGAAGCGGGACACGCGGAGTGTCACGCGCGGGCCGCGCCGGCATCGCGCGGGTCGCGGGCTGTAGTGGTGATCGACTGAATAAATGATAACTAACAATAGTACATAGTTAGGCATCAGGAAGCGGGACACGCGGAGTGTCACGCGCGGGCCGCGCCGGCATCGCGCGGGTCGCGGGCTGTAGTGGTGATCGACTGAATAAATGATAACTAACAATAGTACATAGTTAGGCATCAGGAAGCGGGACACGCGGAGTGTCACGCGCGGGCCGCGCCGGCAGCACGCGGGTCGCGGGCGGCTGTAGTGGTGATCGACTGAATAAATGATAACTAACAATAGTACATAGTTAGGCATCAGGAAGCGGGACACGCGGAGTGTCACGCGCGGGCCGCGCCGGCATCGCGCGGGTCGTGGGCTGTAGTGGTGATCGACTGAATAAATGATAACTAACAATAGTACATAGTTAGGCATCAGGAAGCGGGACACGCGGAGTGTCACGCGCGGGCCGCGCCGGCATCGCGCGGGTCGCGGGCTGTAGTGGTGATCGACTGAATAAATGATAACTAACAATAGTACATAGTTAGGCATCAGGAAGCGGGACACGCGGAGTGTCACGCGCGGGCCGCGCCGGCATCGCGCGGGTCGCGGGCGGCTGTAGTGGTGATCGACTGAATAAATGATAACTAACAATAGTACATAGTTAGGCATCAGGAAGCGGGACACGCGGAGTGTCACGCGCGGGCCGCGCCGGCAGCACGCGGGTCGCGGGCTGTAGTGGTGATCGACTGAATAAATGATAACTAACAATAGTACATAGTGAGGCATCAGGAAGCGGGACACGCGGAGTGTCACGCGCGGGCCGCGCCGGCATCGCGCGGGTCGCGGGCTGTAGTGGTGATCGACTGAATAAATGATAACTAACAATAGTACATAGTTAGGCATCAGGAAGCGGGACACGCGGAGTGTCACGCGCGGGCCGCGCCGGCATCGCGCGGGTCGCGGGCTGTAGTGGTGATCGACTGAATAAATGATAACTAACAATAGTACATAGTTAGGCATCAGGAAGCGGGACACGCGGAGTGTCACGCGCGGGCCGCGCCGGCATCGCGCGGGTCGCGGGCGGCTGTAGTGGTGATCGACTGAATAAATGATAACTAACAATAGTACATAGTTAGGCATCAGGAAGCGGGACACGCGGAGTGTCACGCGCGGGCCGCGCCGGCAGCACGCGGGTCGCGGGCTGTAGTGGTGATCGACTGAATAAATGATAACTAACAATAGTACATAGTTAGGCATCAGGAAGTGGGACCGCGGAGTGTCACGCGCGGGCCGCGCCGGCATCGCGCGGGTTGCGGGCGGCTGTAGTGGTGATCGACTGAATAAATGATAACTAACAATAGTACATAGTTAGGCATCAGGAAGCGGGACACGCGGAGTGTCACGCGCGGGCCGCG
Source organism: Marasmarcha lunaedactyla (assembly GCA_923062675.1). Lineage (NCBI taxonomy): Eukaryota > Metazoa > Arthropoda > Insecta > Lepidoptera > Pterophoridae > Marasmarcha > Marasmarcha lunaedactyla. The sequence continues at coordinate 20,509,355 of OV281360.1, read as the reverse complement.
CCGGCATCGCGCGGGTCGCGGGCTGTAGTGGTGATCGACTGAATAAATGATAACTAACAATAGTACATAGTTAGGCATCAGGAAGCGGGACACGCGGAGTGTCACGCGCGGGCCGCGCCGGCATCGCGCGGGTCGCGGGCTGTAGTGGTGATCGACTGAATAAATGATAACTAACAATAGTACATAGTGAGGCATCAGGAAGCGGGACACGCGGAGTGTCACGCGCGGGCCGCGCCGGCAGCACGCGGGTCGCGGGCTGTAGTGGTGATCGACTGAATAAATGATAACTAACAATAGTACATAGTTAGGCATCAGGAAGCGGGACACGCGGAGTGTCACGCGCGGGCCGCGCCGGCATCGCGCGGGTCGCGGGCTGTAGTGGTGATCGACTGAATAAATGATAACTAACAATAGTACATAGTTAGGCATCAGGAAGCGGGACACGCGGAGTGTCACGCGCGGGCCGCGCCGGCATCGCGCGGGTCGCGGGCCGCGCCGGCATCGCGCGGGTCGCGGGCGGCCGTACAAGAGCGTTCTTAGCGTCGCGGCACGTGGTTTGTTGTTCAGTTTTTAAATAAATGTTTTTCATTCAAAGCGAAAGTTTGATTTTATTTCACCTGCTGCTTGATGTTGAATACTTGTAAGGTACCTACAGGTGCAAGTCAATGTTGAGCCTTAACCTAGTAGGTGTGTGAGCTACAGAAAGTGCTCCAGAAGTATCTCCAATAACAGAAGTAAAGCGTTGCCGTGCACACGCTTCTGACCCCTCCAAGTGGCTGGTGTCGGGCAGAATTCTACTCTCGATTGTTTAGACATGGGGGTTATTGATCTAGTAATAAATATGACTAGATTCGTCTCAACAAGGTCTACACAGCTCTCAATGAAGGTATCGCCATCACTGACTGACTTTTATGTCTAACCTTCAATCTGAAACCCAAAAACGATATTGTAAACTCTGTTCAGTCTTATAACCCTATATTACGATCACAATATTCATGTTAGAACTGTAACTTGCAGATCCGTATGGGAGCCATCTCGCAATCCAACATCAACTTGGCGGGCTCCCACTGCGGAGTGTCCATCGGAGAAGACGGGCCCTCGCAAATGGGTCTCGAAGACCTGGCCTTGTTCCGCAGCATCCCCACGGCCACCGTGTTCTACCCGAGCGACGCGGTGTCCACGGAGCGCGCCGTCGAGCTGGCCGCCAACACCAAGGGCATCTGCTACATCAGGACCTCTCGACCGAATACAGCTATTTTATATCCCAATGATGAGGTAGGTGGCTGCCATATTCTAATCACTAATATTTTATTTTGTCATTGGTGCGTGGCGTAGTGTAGAGTAGCCCTGCCTCATACGCCAGAAGTATTGAAGGTTTCGAATCCTGGCTGAGGCTTTCCTTTGTGTGATTTATTCTGGGTCCCCCCGAGTACTTTGGGCCGTAGAGTTGGTGTGTCTAGGGATTTATTGTTATTGTGTTTATTTAAACTCGCAGCTCAGCAAACTATAAGTCCTGCGCAGAAGGCCCGACGCGACGCCGCGCTCGTTTAAACGGCGGCAAATTACTAATAAACTTATTTGTTATTCTATAAAGTCAAATTCGTTTTAAGAGTGCCCATCTAATAATTATTTGATGCAATACTGTCTGGTTCGAAGTAGCTAAATATGTTCATAGGTACCTTACTTAAAGTTTTTAAATTATAACCTTACACGCGAGATTTGTCATACATGTCGCGGCATCCCACGAGCTTTTGGTAACTAAATTTAAATTCAGTCTTTGTGTTATGTAATCCAATGGTTTAACTTACAGTAAGACAAAATATTCTATTCTTATTTTTGCCAATGACTTCGTTCGCAAATGTCAGCTTTTCCATCGAATGTCGTTATAAAGTTAGCCCACTTATACACAATAATAATAACAATCATATGGCGTTACATAATCCTTGGAGAATGTAACTCATACGATCTTTGACGATAGTGAGCAGATTACATTTGTTTCATTCACTCTCAAGAAGTTTTCACACTTTGAAAGAGATAGAGCAAAGACGTTTTGTGTTCAAGAAATGATAAATTGTAAAATTAATTTAAAGTTTGACTCGAAGTTTGAGTGAATGATGCAATATTTATTTAAAATTGAAATAATTCTAAAAAGTATGAATCACCACCTCTATAGAGTGAATTTCTCGTATAATTGAAACATTCACTACGCAAGTTGGCATCATTATTGATGCCTTTCTTGAAGAAATCAGCTGGACGGGAGGCAACAAATTCTTCAAAGGCATTTTGTACTGCCTCTCGGTTATTGAATTTTTTTCCCGCCAAGAAGTTATCCAAATTCTGTAGAAGAAGAAAAGTAGAAGTCTAGGCGCAAGGTCTGGTGAGTACGGCGGATGACGGAGAACTTCCAACCCCAACTCTTGTAGCTTGGAGACCGTCTGCTGTGCAGTATGAGGTCGCGCGTTGTCGTGCAGGAGCAGTGGAGCCGAACGATTGACCAAAGCTGGTTGGAGACGTGCGAGCTTCTCCATCATTGTGTTCAGTTCTTCACAGTACACATCTGCAGTAATGCTTGTCCCGTTTGGCAAGAAGCTATGATGAATTACACCCGCGTTAGACCACCAAACAGTGACCATCACTTTTCTAGGGGTAAGTTTTCGTTTAGGGCATTGTTTGGGTGCTGAACCAGGGTCCAACCAACTTGCTGAGCGCTTACGATTGTCAAACAGGATCCATTTCTCTTCACAAGTAACAATGCGGTTCAGAATTCCTTCATTTGTATGCCTGCTGAGCAGTGCAAGGCACGTCTCCACGCGTACTTCGCGCTGGCGGTCATTGAGTTCGTGGGGTACCCATTTGTCAAGCTTTTTTACCTTGCCAATTGGCGCAAATGTACCAATATTGTTTTGATGCTAACGTCGAAAGCTGCTGCTAATTCAGCCGTGGATTAAGTTTCATCAGCTTCCACAATTGCCTTTAATTCGTCATTGTCGACCAAAGTTTTCGGACGTCCACGGGGTTCATTTTTCAGGTCAAAATTTCCAGAACGGAAGCGGGTAAACCAATAACGGGTGGTGCGTTCGTTTGTAGTGTTCGCTCCGTAAACGTCGTTGATGTTGCGTGCCGCTTGTGCCGCTTTGCTGCCACGACGGTACTCATACTCCATAATTACTCGAATTTTTAACTTATCCATGATGACGAAAAATGTTCGAATGCGTTGAAAACAAAACACTAACTGTTAAACAAATGACGATTTTAGAAAAATAATTCCATGTTTGTCAAATAAAATTAATTTGAAATTAGAATTATCAGTCAAAAAAAAATATTTTCATTTGAAATGGCCAGTACGGCAAAACGGCAGTTTCATAGGTAAAGACCTATTATTTATTTTAAGTATATCATTAAAAAAAAACTAAATACAAAGTACACTGATTATTGAAGCTGTCTAAACGCTTGCTCCAGCAACATGGCGTCGAGCCTGGCCTGTGACGTCGCCCCGTGGCGTGACGTGTGCGGCATGCGTTGAGAGAAACAAGATTTTGACTTACTGTGACGTCATTCAAATCTTAGCCAATCAAAACCGTTTCTTGTGTATCAACATACACAAGAAACGTATTTTGAGTTGGTACATCAGTACCAACTCAAAATAATTAAGTTTATTTTTGTGTATTTTTTTTGGAGGAAATATGAATTATTGTTTATGTCTAGTAATGCGCATTGCTTTTAAAATACATTATCTATGTGGATGGCAAAAATATATAATTTTTTTTATATTGTCACAGGTGTTCCGCATCGGACAAGCCAAGGTGGTGCGCGAGTCGGGCAAGGACCGCGCGCTGGTGGTGGGCGCCGGCGTCACGCTGCACGAGGCGCTCGTCGCCGCCGACACGCTCAAGCACCAGGGTTGGTTCCTTCACTCACCGGATGGACGACTGACGTGATATTCCGTCGCTCCGTTTAGACGTTACATACAAATACTCTTCACATTGATATTACCAATATACTACATAAACCGATTTATTTGTTTTTAGTAATTGTGTTTTTGAAATGTGATTTTATTGTTTCTTTAAACTGGTGGGCAATTAATTCTTAATTAATGAGGTTACTTCACACATATCAGTTTTTACGAATATTATTTGGAAAAAAACGAATAACGGAGGGTTTAAAAACCACAAAATTAATGAAACAATTTTGGATAATTCATGTGTACTTGATTTAAGCATCCTGTCATTTAGTTTTCTCACCAAATTTCATATGCTTTTAGGAATCGACATCAGAGTGCTGGACCCGTTCACCATCAAGCCGCTGGACGAGGCGGCCGTCATGAAGCACGCGCGCGCCGTCGGAGGCCGCGTGCTCGTCGTGGAGGACCACTACCAGGCCGGTGAGTAGACAGCGCCATGCTATAGTTCACCACACTCGCCTATTGTGGGTTGAGATACATAAATTTCAAAAACTCATTGGTTAAGTTGCTAAAACCGAGATCATCATTGGGATTTTAATAAAGTTAAACTACTTTCAAATTGTACAGGTGGAGTCGGGGAAGCCGTCCTGTCAGCACTGGCCCTGCAGCGCGACACCATCGTGAAGCATCTGTACGTAAGGGAGGTGCCGCGCTCGGGCCCGCCCGCCGCGCTGCTCGACCGGTACGGCATCTCCGCCAAGCACATCGTCAACGCCATCCAGACCCTGGCTGAAGCTTAAACTCAGTTATTTGGGAGGTTACAGATCGCGTTCACTCGCTAACTGTGAGCCAGTGTGGTGTTCAAGAACCGGGTTTTATCATAGATTTAGTGTTTTCTATGGATTTATAGTGGCTATGTTTTATACCTCTTGTTTGTTTGTTTGAAACCACATATTTTATATTTTTTGCTTGTAACTGTATTGTATGATGTTTCAGAGATCAATGAAGTTTATATTACAAAACCCTATTCTTTATGAACAAAGCTTTGTAGCCTCTCTCTTATATAAGTTTTTGAAGACATTCTGATTTCGTACTAAATCTAATTTAAAACATAGTTGTGTTGTTTTGTATTTCTGTATAAGAAATGATATTTTAAATCAGATTTAGTCTGAATCTAGTTTTTAGAATGTGTTTATTTTCCCAGTGTTGTTACTAGATAAATTGGTTTTGACATTCCCTGCGAGCCTGGAGACTAGTTCCTAAGTGAAGATTAAATATAAGGTCGATTGGTTGTTAGATTCTATACTAAGAGTTCCATTTTATACTGTTGTTATATTCAACCAGAAATAAGTGCATTGTATCAAAACGCACTAAGTAATTTTTGATTTTATATACTTTTCTATATCTGTGTTTTACATAGAACCATATATATTATATAAGTATGTACTATTAAGGGAGGGTAAATCAGAATCGGACTTTGTCGGTTAAAGGTCTTCTCCATTTGTTAAAATCAAAACAATCAAGTTGATTTGGTTAAAAAAAGTTATATTTTTACATTCCTGTTGCATTTTGTTTTCACAAGTATATTGTCACACAATAAAAGTTTATCAATTAAAATCCACTTAGTTTTATTTATTTTCTTCTTCAATTAAATTAGGCATTAAATATAGCTATGTACAAATGTATAAAAATTTACAAAAATTTACTTATTTTAATGACTAGATAGACTCTTGGATTCTCTTTTTATATGTACACAATTTACTTACTTAGAAGATATTGTTTGTTAGAGGTGCGACATGACTAGTGATGTTAGTTTCTGTTCTAAAACTTTGTCAGGAAAACACTTAGAAAACCATATTGAACACGTTATAAAATACTTAAATAGTTTTAACAATAATACAGATTTTACGCAACAACACGATCAACTTCTTGGACGGAGTTTCGATACAAAAAGCTTCTTTTTTATTTGAAATCTCACTTTGAGGATATTAAATGCATTTGGACTCAAATTATCAATATATCCGAATCTTTGGCTTAATATTAACATTTTTACTGTACTCAGTTTGTTCATAAGGAAAGCACATAACGATACAATGGTATGTTGAAGTCTTTTTTTTACACAAACATAACCGTCATATATAACGATGAACAGGCCGCAAGTTTGCACAGATCTTGACAAGATTTATCGAACTAGGCGCGTTGTGATTGCTTCAAGATTTAGCCCCACTCTCCCACAGTAGGCGGTCCTTCATTTGCACTTTGTTTTTCTAATACTTTAGCACTATTCTCTGAGTGTTCTCCGTTCTTATCCTCCAGTTCTCCGGGCAGATAGTCCTTCCAACTTCTGAACAGATATCTAGTAAACTTCCTCAGTTGCCGGAACTTGCAGTAAGTAGCCCCTTCTGCCGATTGCAACTGTTGCGTTTGTATCAAAAATCCTTTCTCTTTAAACGTCTGCTCCAATTTCTCTCTCTGGAGACTCTTCCGTGACTTGCGCTTCTTTTTCGTCAAATCCTCTTTGTTAAGGCTGCCCGAGCTATGCTCTTGTACTTTAGGTTTCGAGCTAGAAGACCCGGCTTCCAAACTACGAAGATTAGCGTCTCTTTGTAAGTAATCGTACCCTTTATTGCCCTTGTTCCCTCCCGTACCGCTGTAGTATCTAAAGTTACCGCCAGAGTCGACCGAAAGCATCTTCTTTTCTTGCAACGATGGTTTCGAGCCTCCTGTGAATTTAAACTTGCAAATGCTGACTTCTGTTGTAGGCGTTGTGGAGTTAGTCTTCGTCGGCACGGGTGGGATGAAGATGGCCGAACGTTTTCTTTTTACCGGGCCTTGAACATTAGGCGATGAACGTTTCATTTTAGAATGATCTGGACTCCTTTTCGCTTCTTCAACTTGTTTGATTACTTTAGGATCCAGTAGTTCTGAGATTTGTTTAAGAACTAGTTTGCTTTTAGTTTCGTCTAGTTGGGGAGATCTGTTGGAGTCAGAGTTTTGAGCGGATTGACTTTTTTCGTGGTCTTCCGGAGACGGAGGTAGTTGACCCGCTGCAGCTAGCCTTTGGTAGTAGAGGAGCTGCGTTTGAAGCGCTAAGGGATGCATGTAAATGCCAGCGTTAGGCCAGTAGACATACCCTGGAAACTTCTCTTCTCCCTCGTTTGGCGTAGACTGAGCAGGTTCTGACAACGTTGGAGAAATATTCCTACATTGACGTGATAGATCCGGTGAACTACTCGCAGTGGCCGGCTGCAGGTTTGTATTCCTCTGTATAACTGAGATTGCATTTGGCTGTTCTTCTTTGATGTTGTCGGGTGATTCCAATTCAGTCTCTACTTTGACTTCTGGTAAAGAAGTGTAAATGTTGCCAAACTTCTTTTGAATCTGAAGTTTGAGGTCGTGAAGGTCTCTGATGCAGAGATTGAGTGGTTCATCGTCACTGTGTAGAGGTCCCGCGATGGTCAGTGGCGCTTCGGGCATGGGCTCGTCTGGACTCGTGAATTGCGGCGGACACGACTCTAATCGTCTCTTATTCTCTTGAGATAACTTCCTTTCTAACAAACTAGAGATAATCTTATTTTGTAAATCAGTTTTTGGAGTGCCTCTACCTTCTGTATTCTTGAAATTAGGAACCATGCTTAGAGGATTTTGGTTCTCTTGAGGTGGCGGTTGTCCTGGGACCACAGTCCCGTAATTTTCGTAAATAAGGTGACAAATATCTGCTTTCTTAGGTTTGCGTCCTCGCCTAGGCTTGGAGTTGTTCAAGGTCATTTCTCCCATGTAGGGGAGGTCCTCATAGGTCATTATCTTGCTGGGTGTGATGGCTGGTTGTTTCCTCTTCTTCTCCTCAGTCTTGTGCGGCTTAGTCGTCATGTTGGGGACGGTCAAGACGCCAGCTTCATTCTGTATACCGGCGAGGCGCTGCGCCCAGATTTTAAAGCTTTCGTTTGTGAAGTTATCTGGACTGGGTTCTTGTTTGGGTTTCTCTGGTTTCTTGACTTTAGCGTGGGTTTTCTGCAGACTCTGCTCGTAGTGGTCAAGGTACTCTTGGGGCAGGGCTTGGTGGTGGAACTTGAGCTTCCATCGGTTCTTCTGGCGGCTGCGCGGAGGCTTGGCTTTGTGGTCGGACTTCTCGTTGCGTTCTTTACTGGCGAGTAGCTGTTGCCGGAGCAACTCTTTGTTTTCTGAGGTCCTGGAACAATGAAGTATAGTTTTAGAAATAGAATAAAATAATCTTATTTAACTTATCAAACAGAACAACTGTATGTCTCAGTTAGCAATATATTTTATACGATGTTTACCCAGGTAAAGTAACTAGTAAGGAGGTAAATAGACCGGAGTATAATCATCTCTTCAAGGATACGATAGGTAGAGATGTTTTTTCGTATTACGAGCAAGTCGTTTACGCACCTACACGAGAGTCATGGACAGCTGGGCTTCTCAAAGTGTGGTACGCAAACCCCTAAGGCCTCGCCACTCGAAGGTAGGCTTCGTGACGTGAAAAATGGTCCAAAATTAATCATTAAATCTCAAAACCTATTTGTTTCGGTAATGTGTTTGTTACTTTTATTGAAATTAAGAACTTATTTTCTTCAACACTCAAGGTTAATTATCTTTAGAGATAAGGGGAAGAGGCTAAATTAGGGGTTCGCTGTAATATGGAAACTACGGTACGTTGAGAACCCCTGACGTACAGTAAGTACGTAGGTTTACGCAGCTCACCTGTTGGGCGGCAACGGCGCGGGCGCACACACCTCGCCAGACGCCGCGCGTCGCATCACTTCTGGAACGAATAAACAAACGTTAGAAAAGATTGGTAAGACGCAGGTATTGCACGACAAATTTTTAAAATGGACTATATATAAACTGTATTGTACAACTGATGAGATCTTTCAATAGTTAGCACTATAAGTAGATACCTAGTACATGCTTCTTCCGAGTACAAGGCTTAGTTGCATGGTGAGAAAAAATATAATACCTAGGGTTAGAGTCAAACCATTAGGGGTGATTTCAATTTACCAAAGACGGTAGCTAGGCACGTCTACAACTTTGTGTGCATTAGTAATTTAGATCTAACTTGAAGTTAGTGAATTCCACATTCATACGGCTTGTGAATTCCATATATATAACAATGATTATCTTCAAATGATTATTTTCACATTATCTTAGTCGACGAACAAGCTAGCCAGCCGCATGATGGGAGTGGATTATGAACAAGCTAGCCAGCCGCATGATGGGAGTGGATTATGAACAAGCTAGCCAGCCGCATGATGGGAGTGGATTATGAACAAGCTAGCCAGCCGCATGATGGGAGTGGATTATGAACAAGCTAGCCAGCCGCATGATGGGAGTGGATTATGAACAAGCTAGCCAGCCGCATGATGGGAGTGGATTATGAACAAGCTAGCCAGCCGCATGATGGGAGTGGATTATGAACAAGCTAGCCAGCCGCATGATGGGAGTGGATTATGAACAAGCTAGCCAGCCGCATGATGGGAGTGGATTATGAACAAGCTAGCCAGCCGCATGATGGGAGTGGATTATGAACAAGCTAGCCAGCCGCATGATGGGAGTGGATTATGAACAAGCTAGCCGGCCGCATGATGGGAGTGGATTATGAACAAGCTAGCCAGCCGCATGATGGGAGTGGATTATGAACAAGCTAGCCAGCCGCATGATGGGAGTGGATTATGAACAAGCTAGCCAGCCGCATGATGGGAGTGGATTATGAACAAGCTAGCCAGCCGCATGATGGGAGTGGATTATGAACAAGCTAGCCAGCCGCATGATGGGAGTGGATTATGAACATAATTTACCGTATTTAGTAATGTTTTATTTGTAAGTAGTAAATAAATAAATCCCCAGACAAATACACCAACTGTATGGTCCCAACGTAAGCAGAGCTTGTGTTTTGGATGACCATACAGTGAACTGGGGGGAACCCAGAATAAACATGCATAAATATAAACAACCATGACTCGAAAACAAACATGTGTGTTGATCACACAAATATATGCCCCGACCAGGACTCTAACCTGAGACCTCTGGCGTATGAGGCAGAGCCACCACCCACTTCGCCACTGGTATGCCATTTATAAATCGAACCATTTCTAAATAATTGAGTTCTGAAAATATAAAGGTACTCGTCACGCGTTCGAGTTCGATTCAAATTTCGAACAGCAACATGCGCATGCATATTTCGTAACCCGCTGGCATGGCGCTGCGTATGGCGGGAAACTGATAGCTTTATTTATAGCTATTATTTGCAACTAGATATTCATTTGAATACACATGTATTAATGAGTTTTTTCCTGTCTTAATATATAGGTACCTAATAGCCATAATACTCTCAAGAACTTTTTTATTGAATTTATTAATTGATTTTATTAAAATCAAAAGCCATATTATGTTCAAAATAGTAAACAGAGCTTATATTGGAATTAAATACTCACTAATTTAAAAATACGAAAATATACACAGGTCACCTAAAAGCTAAACTTATAATTTAAGGTTTAAAACAGTTCGCGGCCGCTAGACTAGCTGACGTGCCCGACTTAAACCCTAGTTCATGTACCTAAATAATTGCATTAGTTTTCAGGAGTATTCAGGAGCAATTTACATTTGATTGCAAAACCTTTTTACTCCATCTACCTACTTGGTCGATTACCTGATCTATTATAGTTCGTTCGTGTTAAGAATACAGTGACGTATCGTCTCAGCATTAGGTTTTAGCCAATAGCATCACCGTGAATAAGAAAATTTTTACTAATATGGTGCCCTCATTGGCTAATATTTGTAGTTTGCTTATCGTGGATAGGCTATAACGCTTAAGATGCCGCGTCCCACTCAATTACTTCTACCTACAAATTACATTAACAAAAACAAGCTTTCTTTTGCGCCGGTCATTTCAAACGCCTTCTGCATCGATCAATCATATTATACGAGTAGTCTGTGACTTCGCCCGCGATCAGTAATACTGTCTTACATTTTTTCTCAGTATATAAAACGGCACTGTGGCTTAAATACAAAGGTTAAGTATTTAATACTGCTATATTTGATAACATTTTTTCTACGCATTACACCCGAGCAACTGGTTTATTCGCCGATAAAACTGCCATTCATAATAGGTATCTAATTGATTTTGGCTTGATTTACAAGACAGAATTAAGATTAAAATCTTCAATACTTTTTGCGATCGTTCAGATTACAAGTTATTCCTAAATACAAACAAACAAATAAACTAACAAATACTTTCAAGGATTATATTGGTATTACCTACAGACACTACCAATTCGCCAGGCATCTGCGTAGGTAATCGAACTTGCGATTACCAATTCTACATCAAAGCTAAGCTGATCCGACAAAGAGAATACGCAGCTAAAAACTTAATAAACCTTTTTGCTTTGCCTATGCAATGTTAGGTATAATGGCAGACATTTATCGCTGTTTAATCAACCCGTATTATTTTACGAGGGTAAATGCGCGGCGCCTTTTCCAGTGACTATTAGTGGACCGCTCATCGTCGCACGCGCACCTTTTATGGTCGTAATGAGTTCCGTAAAAATATGCTTTGTGAACTCCCGGTGTTCTGACACTGGGTATATAGACGATGTATTATTAGCATCTTCAATTTTAAATGTGCTTTTGAAATGTATGCGCAGTCACACGTTTATAGTTGTAACTGGTTAGGTATGGCGGCTTTCTGTTGTGTTGTAGACGAATTAGGTAGCTATGATAAAGGTGCGTTATATAAACCGTTAAAGGTTAATTAACTGTTACTAAAAATAAAATAACAACTTATTTCATCTTATAAGTAACTAGGTAGGTAGCCACAGGCTATTCGATATAGTGGATAGGTAGACCTGTACCATCTTTGGCTACAAACTTAAATATACGTAAGTGAATCTAAGTAGATATTAGCGATGCATCGTAAGACGTAGTGTTACGAAACACTATACCTATGTTATTACGAAGATAACAATATTCATATCTCAATAGATCTTACATTTAAAAAATAAACCGTTGTAAAAACAAATTAATTGTAACCATCTAAGAACTGCCTCCGACGGATGCAACAACCTACATCAACCTGGCGCACGTCCCTGCAGACTACACATGTCGATTGTCACTAAGGATTCGACACAGGGCAAATATTATTTCAATATTCTAGCTGTAACACCTAGTCGTAGGAGGGCGGTGCTATTACCAAACGTTTGAAAGTCTTACATAAATCGCAAAGTAGCAAAGAAAGGTACTTAATGAGGGCTTTTCGTTTCTTTTTTTTAAATGATATTTCATTCGAAACTAGATGGCGTTGAACAAAACTCAAGAGTCAATGTCAATATCTTTGTTTGTTGACTGATCGTATGTTTATAATTATGATATATATATTTATTCCAGTTACATATTTATCATAATATTTATTTTCAGTCAGACACACACATCTTATAAAAGATTAATAATATAGTGTTCCTTCAGGTAGATCAGGTTTACTTTTTTTTTTTTAAGTGAAGTTTACTGAAATTGAATACACATAGCAAGAACCAGTGACGAATGATTCATATTCAAAAGGAGCCCTTTCGGGCGCATATATTTTTTGTCTGTCACTTACTGAGTCATTGCTGTCATGTCATACTTTTTTTGACTCCTGAGTTTTGATCAGCGCTATGTAATGTTGAAAAAGAACTATTTTTTTTATTTTTAATCGTAGAATGAAAACCCTCATTGACAGTGAGACTCTAAATCTTTTTCCTTATTTTATTACTCTATTACGATACTTCCGTAAATTAAATGATAATAAAATTATGGATAGTGTTAGGGTCTATGGAAGCGGAGTAGGCCGACACCGGCTTATATTTTCTAACAATATATTGATTTTGTGTACTAAATCCACTGGCGTAAAAACAAATGAACGGTGGGTCTGATGCAAAATTATCGTAAAAGTGTCTTGAGCCACTCATTTAAAAGTTATGAATAATTTAAATCAGTTCAAATTTATATCTAGATTATTTCTTGCAATAATTTTTCAAATTATGTAGCTGCAACTAGAAAATTAACTAAAAATCAACTTATGCAGCTTCAACTTCTTCGAGAGTTCAAATTATGTTCATTTTGGACCTGTTGTCGGGTGGCCGAGCAAATCAAGACTGGTATGATGTTCATACCATTTTTGCATTTTCATTCCACTTTAGCTCGAACGCTTATTGCCGCAAATCCGAAGTCCATTTAATTTTAAGTTAACTACTAAATCGGAAACCCCATAAATCACTGTAATATATTACTGTAAAAATGTTCTTTCCAATTGATTTGAACAATTAATTCACTTTTCGTACACGAGCTCATATTTTTATCAAAGGTATGATTTACGCAGCGAGTCGTCGCCCACGCTGCGTCGACCTACAGCCTGCCTACTAGCGCCGCGCCGCTGCCTGACAGCTCCAACTTAGGTGATTGTAAATAATTGTGTGATTTGTTTTGTTTATTACTTAGATTTGAACAAAATGGAGAATAATATTTCAGATTATAACTATTCAAATATAAAATATAACGCTTTTAATAAAGAAAACGTTGACTAGGGACTTTGTGTGCCAGGTTACAATCAAGTTTACCGCGTAAAATCAATTGCACCCAGGCCTATGGTGCCCAACTCACTAAGTTTTGTTTTTTTTTATTGAAGAAGGATAAGACGTTTGTCTTCTATCTCACCTGATGGAAAGTGACGATGAAGACGAAGGTGTTACACGTGTATCTACGAGATACCTATAAAATATAACGAGAGTATATAGTTTATATAGTTTCAGAGACCTCTGGCTGTAAGGGATATATACGGAGCTGAACGTTCGTCTCTGTAGATTAGTATACTATTATATACATATAGTTCAGTTCATGGGTAAAATATACGGCGAAATAGTAGAACCCAAAATAAACAAATAAAACAATACAGTAAGTATAAATATGATTCGTACGTCAACAAACATTTGTATATAAACACAGATGAGCTTCCACACTGTATAGTGTCAAAGCCTTGCATACTACGTATGAATAATCTACAAGCAAACGTTAGACACTCTTCAATAGATATAATTATAAGATCTCTATCGTTTCAAATCCACAAAATAGTTTTTGAGCAAGCCAAGTCCTCGTTGGACGCGAGGGACAGAATACACAACAAATAGTTTTTAGTTTGACCATCGAGGTTACTGCTTCCCTATTTATTTTCGTTAATCTGCGTGTGACCATGCCCACTTCGCCCCGTTTGTAAATAAAACTATTACGGGGGAAATCAAAGTCTCCTAAAATATCTAACACACGGTTGAACTGTACCAACTGACGGAGTCTATAATAAAAATTATTAAAATAGACCCGTGACGTCACTAATGTGTCTCCGCTGAGAGACGACTCGGATTGTGTTCGGAGTTGTAAATATTAAAGAGATTGGTATTGTTGCTGATTGTCTGAGAGTTATACGTGTTTTTTTGGAGTCCTGTTAAATCAAGATTTTTGTAGTGAGCCGTAAGGAGATTGAAAGAAAGAATTTTAAATATGGCCATAGGACACATGTACGTAACTTTATAGATAGATGGTTTCTTAATTGCTAAGCAAATCTAGTCCTAGATGAGGTATGAATAAAGTATTTTGTTAAACAAAATCTATTACTATGCACTCCTTCAGTGTACCATCCTTGTGCGACCGTGAGTGCGGCTGTTAGTCCGTTATGGAAAATACCGATTTAATTTAATGAGCCCGTTAGTTAAAAAACCCGTGTGTAGTACAAAAACGTCGGTCAACCGAATTCCGTAATTTTTAACTCTTTAATAAATACCAAATTTTAAATGATACTGATATTGATAAGCTACATATTTAACTGAATAAAATTAAAAGTTAACAACGTCAAATTCCTAATCAATGTTTCACAATAGATACAGATGCGAACATTAGCATTCTATATACCTATATATAAACATACATCAATATTTGGAACAGTTCCAGTCACATATTCAGTCCAGTTTATTTAATTAAATGCAACAAAACTTTTATGTCGTTTATTCTAGGTACACAAAAGATAAGTAGATACTTAAATCAGAATTATTTTTACACTTACTTTAGGAAACCTTAGATTTTTTAGATCTAAAGCCAGACTGACTTAAACTTTGTTCAAAATTAATCAAAATAGAAAATAGCGTTAAATGCTTGTAATTGTTCTAAAGATCGTGCGTGCTACCTACACTCAGTTTTGAGTTCTCTTAGGCTCCATAGCTGAAAACCGTACAGGCAATCACAATAAAAAGCGAAAAGTAAAAAGATTAAGGATATGACTTTGAATTGGACGAGTTCTGTGAACTCTTGAAGTGAACACAATAAAATTAATGTAATTTTCATTTATTGATGATCCTTGGAATAAAAGTTGTATTCATTTATGAATTTAATAATATATTCTAACAAACAATTTCACAACTTTTTAAATAGAATTTCAGTTATAACTTTTTACGGATTTTACTCATTATTTTACAGTTACGTATTTTACTCATTAGTGGGCAAATTTAGTAAATTGTAGAAGTTGAAACCGTAAAGTAAATGAGTGTAACATACCTGTGCATACTTATGCAAGTAATTAAGTGTATTTAACGAGCGCGTTACCAGAGTATGATGTAACTGTGACGTCACTGCCTAGTGAGTGGTGAACACACACAACTAATGAAGGTTGCATAAAGAGGAAATATAGTTAAAACGAAATGAATTGTTTTAAGCCGAACAGACTGAATGCAGAGCCAGTAAATAAATAGTCGGACTTAAGTAGGTAAGCTTCACAGTGACGAGTGAAACTGGGGGCTGCAAGTTATTGACACCGTTAAAAACTTGCCTGTTTTATATTTATTTGTCCTTGAGATATTATAATAATTGATTGCTACAAAACTGTTATCTCTCTCTATGGTACTCGATTATTAAATGGGTAATTTGCTACATTTTCATAATTATAATTCAATAAAAATAATCAAAAAGTTCTACTTAATCCTGTCCTAAACAATACGTCGAACAATTCTTGTAGCCTTTATCAAATGAATCACGTATCTTCATAACCATCCCTGCAGACGAACAAACAGTAGCGTTAGCATGCGATGACGACACGCTGCGTAACTGTGGCAGCATGCCCCTGCGGCGCGCGCGCAGCGTCACTGATTGCGGGATTAGGTAGGTATATATAGATAGCCAAAAATTTTACTTAGGTTAGCATAAATT
Organism: Marasmarcha lunaedactyla; assembly: GCA_923062675.1. Classification (NCBI taxonomy): domain Eukaryota; kingdom Metazoa; phylum Arthropoda; class Insecta; order Lepidoptera; family Pterophoridae; genus Marasmarcha; species Marasmarcha lunaedactyla. The sequence continues at coordinate 20,493,220 of OV281360.1, read as the reverse complement.
TGTTGTGTAATATGGTTAACCATATACCCTCAAGAGGGGGATAGCTGGCTCCCGTGTTTGCTCGTAAACGGGGGTCGTTTGCGGGGTTCTGTCGTTTGGAATGTCAGTGCGGACGGAGTCTTGCCGAGCACACAGATTCAGTTAAGATTTTTTTTTATAGACGTAAACTGAAGTGAAGTTATTATTCCAATTGTTCTTCATCTTTCCGAACGTAACAAGAAAAATACTAACTTAAGAATTACTATTTTAATTTTAGTTTTGAAATAGAACAAGTAATAACGCGTAAAGTTTGTTGAAGGAACGACCGATCATGCAAGAGCGAAGATTATTAGAAGAATATTTAATATTTATATTGAGTTTGGTAGTCTAATCAAGATGTGCTGATGTATCGCGTGTGTGACGTGAAGATGTGGGTATTTTAAGTCCATAATTGATATAAGAGACCACAAAGATTGTAAAGCAATAACAAAAAACGTTTTAAACAAAAAGTCTTATAATATCCGATAATTCATCAAAATACACATAACTATGACTCTAATAGATGCCATACTGGGCTGCGCGTGATTCACTAATATTGCGTGGGCGCTATCAATGTTTGCAGTAAGGGGCAGTGCACGGTCGTTGTATTGAGATGATGTAGCGGTCTTAGTCCAGACCGTAGGTGATAAGGTGATGCTTGATGGATATCTGGATACGATTCTTTGGCTGGATGTAGAAAAGGTTTGGGTATGAAAGCATGTTTGGTGGCAGAAGTAAAAACATTAATCTATCTACATTGACTCTGTCCTATAACGAAAAGTATGGTTTTGATTAAATTGTTCCCATTTTTAACAGATAATTCAAATCAAACAATGAGCAGTAAATGTTATGATGGTGTTTTAGTGTACAGAATAAGGTTATTTTTAAATTCGCAATCATTTTATTACTATAATAATTAATCATTTGGTATCTACGTACGTAAGAAATAAACGTGGCGTAAATATCGAACTCGAGATGCAAGTCTTTAGACATTGTCACCTCTACCGCTTACAAGGAATCGCTCATGCCGATCGGTAAACTTCGAAGAAGTTTGTAATATTATAAATATGCCATAGATATATTAAACAGATTTTTCTCTAATTTCATCATTGTCTCGAAATATGAGAATTGCCATACAATAATGACCTTGTTATGGCAATTCCGATGATGACTTACAGAAGCAACATTTCTTTGGAAAATTACTAAACTCTCGTTTAGGCAAACTTCTAAATGAACTTCGCTAGGCAGTTATAAAGTATTAGTTTCAAGTGCATCTGCGTACAAGACTTACCAAATATTTTTTTAAATAAAAAAATTACAGTTCACACCAGAAAAGTATATTCTACATGTCGTAAATGTGAAAGCAGCCTAACAAATATCAAAATATTACCTTGTACAGCGAAAGGAACTCTACAGATATTGTTATTCACTGAACAGCTCCAGTTTCTATAAATAGGCAGCAAATTTAGCAGTTAACACCAAATTAATGTGATTTTATTGATTGTCCGGTTCAATGTTGGATAAAACAGAGTTTGAATTATTTCCTTATCGCCATTTTGGGTGTTTGTTTGTTTTATTGGTAGGATTTCTATTTGCTAAAGTTGTTAGGTACTCTAGTATATATGACACTGTTGTGTAAGTTATGAGCCTCCCTCGCTAAAGGAATGTGTCCTGGTAGAGATCAGCTCTTGTTTGGTCACAAATGACTGTTTACGCTTCTGTTTAGTTGTACATATTCTATTTATGTATGTTGATACTGTATTCGGTGTAGTTACTGTTTACTGCTAGGTTCGGAAGGCCACGGGTATTGCATAGGGAAAAGATTGTTAATATGCAATCTAGAAACTCTGAAACTACGAGACGGATTTCAAGAATTGTTTCGCCATTAGAAAGCTGCTTTGTCTAAGAATGACAAGGCTCTTTTTTAAGATCAGAAGTCCCCACGGGATAATTTTTGTCAGAGGGGTTTATTATCTATTTACCGTAGTCGGATTTTTGATCTTCCAACTAGCTAAGCAAGGTTATACGAGTATGCAGCATTGGAATACTACCTTAAATATGCAAGGTTATATTTTTAAGGCTTTTGGCGGTGAGGGGGGAAATGCGACGTGGCATACCATGAGGCCCTGGACTCAGGGCGCTCACAGACTCTTCAGTGACATTTTTAAAAGATTGGAGAGTGAAACTCGTGTCCCTAAGGCTGGTTCTTATTTTGCGCAACGATGAGCGTGCGCCATCCAACGTGGCCAGTCCGCCAGCCTTTTGGCCACTTTGCCATATGTACTCAGGAATTGAGGCGTTGTATTCTATCTGTAATTATTTTTAATTCCTTGTTTTTCTTATCACTATTGTAAATTTGTTACTAAAACTTACATAACATATTATTTTTATGTTGTACTAGTAATAAAGTGTAATTTTATATAAAACCATTGATTCACTAGATCAGACGAAGGTTAAAATAACTCGTCTGACAATGTTTGCTAAACAAAGTATGAGTTTAGTAATCTTTGGAATTGGAATTGTTGACCTAGTAATGTTAGTAAAGTTCTGAGCCAAATTGTTCTATCATGCAGGTAAGCGTTTATTTACAAGTTCGCCTACAAAACGCTGTACTACTACAGTTTATCACTACTGCAGATCTACAGAGTACTGTATACGGATGGACCTTAAATAAAAGAACTGCCGATACACTTTAGTTTTTAAAATAGACTAAGATTTGTACACCGTAGTATACGTAATTTTTAAAGATCTGTATGTAATCCTTAATAATTCGTCTGATCAATCCCCACAATTCATCAGAGACTACTAAATCTGGCCAAATGTGTCACAGTACAGTACAGAAGCGTTTCTAGAACATCTCACATTACCAAAGTTTGTTTTTAGGTCGGGCCAACAGCAAACAGCAAATAAATCTAAAATTGACGCAAGCGCATACCTAATAGCAACATTTTGCTAAACTGGCACGGTATTGTATTGTTTAGAAATTATCGTTCGCCTAGTTTGGTGTTAAATTGAGTTTGACTAAACTTTTATAAAGATGCGTTGTGTCAATATGACACAGTTCTGTTTGATGTTTCGACTTTTGACAGCAAATGTCAGTTGTTGTTTGAGTCATAGTTTTAGGTCATTGAGTGTATTGTGAAAATGATATAACTGGGATAGTACTATTGTACAGGGCAGGATTTAGAGGTCTGGAGGCCCTGGTGCAGTAAAGGAGTGGAGGCCCCAAATTAACTTTCGAATAAAATAAAAAATAAATCAAGTTATGCGAAACAAGTTTGTGGACATATTTCTGTAAGTTTTTACTTTGTAGAAGTGTTAAAAAACAAAACTCCCCTTTTTTTTTAAAAGACAGAACAGCTTTGCGAAATCAATTATTTATTAATCTCTATTGTGGGGGCCCCATTTTTGTGGAGCTGGAATTAGCTGCTGATATTCAATGTAAGGACTTCAAGTAGTTTAAAGTTCGGACTAATGGTTGAAACTATAATGATTCTGATATTTTGTCAATCAATGTTAATATTGGTAAAAACTCTATTATTTTTTTTGTTTTAATTTAATACATAAAAATAACCTTCATGCCTAAAAGTAGAAAGACTGAGAAAGTAAGAGAAAAAGTAGAAGAAAATGAAATAACCAGTCTGAGGGCAACTTGAAAGTACTAACAATAAGTAAATAAAAATATTAATAAATAGTCAACTATAAGTGTAAAATTTAAATCGTTTCAGTAAGTAAATAGTAAAGTAAATAAGTTATCAATAACCAAGCTTCTATCTAACAAAGTTATAAGGTTATCACTGTGTAGATAAACTACAACATGTTAACGTCAAATACCGGAATTGATTAAATAAAAGTTTGATGAATCGATGCACAAGGAAAGATTCTATTCAATATATTATGCTAATTTAAAATAATTAATTCTTGTTTTTGCACTCACTTTTTAACGTCTCTACAATGTTTCACTTCATTTCCTACTTAGGAAACAAAACCTCGGTTTATGACAAAATTAACATAGAAATCAATTGTCAGATTATTTAAAATGAAAGTTACTGTACACAATAAGGTATTTGACTATAATCGGGGCTGAGCCCTGCCCACGGTCCCGGCGCAGCTCGCCACCCACCAGCAACACACTGTAATGTATAATTCATTGATGCAGCTGACAATTACAGTCAATGGCGAGATATGAGATATGACCAACACTCCGTTAGCCATACAAGGCATTCAATATTTCCACGCAATTGATTAATGCAATTTTAATTTAAATGCAAATTCTTATCATTATACTATCGACATTTTCAATCAGTGGCTTATTAAAAGTTTGAGGCCAAAAAAGGTTTTACTTACGGGCTTAGTCCATTTTTTTGTTAGTCCATTTTTGTTATGCACAAAAAACTATCACAAAATAATCACCTGCGCCTTCTGGCAGCATGAGGGACATCCAATGCGGAGGACCAGAGGTGGTCGGAGTACGGCGGAGTCGGGGCCCGGGAGATGCGCCGCTGCACGGCGCGCGCGCACACTCTAAATACAGACAACTCAACGCAACCAAAATCGCTCGTCTTACTTTCAGTTTCCATACGCCCTAAATTTAGATTCGGTCGAAATAAAAGTGTGTTTTTACGTGTTTTTAGACGGCAGCGGGCGAATTCGCGCGCTCTGGTGCTGTGCCAGCGAAACCCGAGATTGCTGCCGTATTTGGCTTTGACGGTCCGTTTTGGGATACAGTTTCGCGAGTTATTTCGGCGCTTCCCATTGCAGCGAGTGCCATATGTGGCGACACCTGCCGGCGGATCTATTATCAGCCGCGTGAGGAAATCAACCAGATCGGATACCTCCTCATCTCATTGTTGATCCATCTCATTTACGCCACTACGTTTACTTCAGCCTGCGTCAACGCATCAATGAAGTATTTTCTCTGGTCGTTATATAGGACAGTAGAGTTCACGTATCGTGATGGATTACCTAATTGTTTCGTAAAATGTGATTGCAATGATACAAGAGCCGGTGGTGCTGCTTTCGTGGCGTCCCAAAATAAAATGAGCTACTTTGGTTTCGAAGAATTCGTACGTTACGTGTTTGTTTGTGAGAATAAGATGATATTGTTTGGAAATAATTTTTGAAAGCCGAACATTATAAAAAAGTTTGATATTTAGTAGGTGGGGGCGTACTAACTAACTACCGCACGTCTCTACTACTAAGCAGGTTTTTATGATTAATGTATTTCATTGACTAGATGTCTTCTTTTCGGTCATCAGAGTGTGCGTTTACGTAACATTTTTCTTCCAAATATCAAGCATAAGTTGGTTATTTTCATATGATCCCAAAGAAATCTTGTAAATAAATGCATTCTTTATTTAATTTTTAGTCTAATTTAAAGCTGATTGTTGAATTCTCATATAACTTTTATCGTATAGATATAGAATATATAGAATTTAGTCACTTGACAAGACTTTCTAAAAATTATTGAGTGTAGTAATTGTGAAATAAATAAATATGTATATGTTATCTGAGCAGTGAACAGTCAGCCTTAATATATTATATACACTGCTAAATTTAATTTTGAGATAAACTGAACATAATTTAAAAGCATTTTATTTGAAAGTTCATAAGAATTTGTCATCAAATCAAACAACACAGGAAGCGAAAAGTATTTATGTGTGACCATAAACAATAAGAGAAAAAATGAGTAGGTAAGTAGATATTATAATAAAAAATAATTTCAAAATAATTTTATTAATTATACCAATTAGATAGCATCTTTTTGAAGATATTTAACACGTGTATCTTGTAAAACTAAATCGAACATCCTTTTTATTTAACCTGCATATGTATTCTGAAATAAAAACAATATTCTATGTAACCTACGCGCACTGCAGCATTATACATTTTATTCTTCATTTCTAACAAAACCAAGCGGAAGTTTCATGGCTTACGCAGTTTTGTTAGCAACCGCAAAGGTTTCGATGGTCAACTAGGCTATGAATATTACAATTAAAACAGGGTTTAACATTAATATCTCCAGTAATTTGCATGGCATGTCAATGTTACCTACGAAGACGCCCACGGAATGTAGTTAAAAAATAATTGGAGCAGAAATTACTTGCCTCGTACATTTTTATTGTTTTAATTGTTATTGTTCGCCTTATTGGGTAATAGCTCTGTAATGTGCTACTTGAGCTTCACATAAGTTCATGTTTCGTAAGGTTTCTTGAGTGTTTTAATTGATTTAGGATATTTGTTTTTTATACTCTTGTCAAACCCGGCAAAAAAGCTCGTGATCTATTGATGGTTAGTAGACTCCGTGCCTATCTCTCTTTCTTTAAGTGCCTCTCCATTATTGAAGGTTGGCAGTCAAGCTTCTCAACCTGTCTCTGTCCCTGGCTAGTGTCAAAAGTTGTTCCACGGTTTTGATACCGGTCCATTCTCTGATATTTCTTACCCATGACATCATCCTCCTACCAGCACTTCTCTTCCCCTCTAGTGTAACCATCATGATGGTTCTCAGCAGTTGGTATCTATCATGACGTAGTAAATGACCCGCAGTTTGATGGTCTATAAACATCATTAATAGTTGAGGTTATGGATTCATAACGTTATTTTTGATTATCGATTGCTGCTGACCGCAGTCTTTAGTTGGAATCGCCTGTTCCAGTAGTTACACTGGCTGTCCTTGCCCTTTACCCGGAACAGGACCACGTAAACGAGGATATTATGGCGTTTAAACAAGGGTTGTAATACCGCCTCAGACGAGAATATAACTTTAATACCACTGTGTTTCTGTTTGGTACAATGTGACAACCATCGTTAAGCGGCTGCGGGTGTGTAACTTGATAGTTAGGAGTACACGCGACGTTCTGAACGTTTCAATGATCTGCGTTTCACTTTTTCCACGTACAGCTATTGGGCTGTAACTACTCTCTAAATGATCAATGTCTTGACTGTTATTGCCACTAAATTACGACTTCTTACGTACATAAGAGAATAGGCAAATAAATTTTAAAAAATTTACTCCCGTAAAGTTTCTTACCGGTTTTTTCCGAACTGGTGGTAGAGTCATGCTGTATTTAACGTCAAGCAGAAAAAGCAATCGACGATGTTGAAAAATAAATATTTGATGCCAGATCATGCCAGTTTATGAGAGGAACAAAACCTGAGTCTAGTTGTTTTAAGCAGGGTCTAATTTTTTGATCAGCGTGAATCAAGTATTAAAGCAAAACTTGTCTACTTACGTGCACAACACAATAGAACACACAATTCCTTCATAATTAAGAAAACTTGGATATCTGACTTAGTCTAATACAAGCTTAAAACAACCGCAAGACAATTCTGCACGTAATATTACGCATATAATATGCTAGAAGTGTTGGTATGAAAATGTTCCAAATACGGTCCGACTTTAGGCCTATCCTCGCCCACTTTTGCCCCAGTTGTCTTCGCCTACTGGAAGTAGGACCGGATGAGAGTTACTGTTTAATTAGACTAATGTAAACACTGTAGGTAGCTGATAATTTCTGCGTATTAACTATGAGACGCAAGTTGCTAATGTAACGGTAATGAGAGAAGAAAATAAAAGAGATTTTTCCAATTACATGGTTCAATGTTTATTAATTCATAATACTATTTTTGCCAATACTATTTAATAAAATATAATATTATTTTAGCTCAGATATTAGAATTAAATAGGAAGAGAATAGAATTTTTAAGATAATCGATCAGACAATTTAGTGCCTCGCTAGCTTAGTGCGTCAGGTACCTACCCATTCACTAATTAGCCAACGTCGATTCGAGTCCTACCTAGAGCAAGAAAAATCATTTATTTTTTATATTTCCGAATAGGACACTTTAAATGTGAAGTGGAAAATAATTGAGCCTGTGCAGTTACACGTTTACCACATTTTTATATAAGTTTTGTACAATTACAAGACATGTAGCCACATAAAGTGAAACATCTCTTGAAATGTACATTGAAACATTTAAAAAGTACTTATAGACACGTGGCATTCGATGATGAAATCGAACAGTGAGTAGAATGGCAAATGTATGTCTTCTCGGTGACGGTCGCTCATATTCCTCTAATATGGTTGAGGAGGGTGATGACTGGATTCCACGTTAACTCATGAACGGGTGCCGTTTGAGGGTGTTCGTCATTTGGATACTTGGAGGGAGGGAGGGAGTCGTTTGGGACTTGCCGAGTTAACAGATGCAGATAAGAATAATTTTGTATAGACAGAGACATTGTAAATTTTTTTTGAAAAAAATATACCCATGAAGTTTCTTGCCAGTTCTTCTTCCCGAAGGTTTTTGCGAACTGATGGTAGACTTGATTTGAGGTCAATAAGAACAAGCAATCGTCAATGTTGAGAAATCAATATTTGAATTTGAATTCTGAAACTGACATTTGCCTTTGAAAGTTTCGTACGCTTTCGTCAATTTCGTACATTCAGCATTGTATTCACTTTTCTATTCCATTTCCAAATGCCAGTCTAGGGGGGCCGGTAAACAATTTAGGTAACGTGCGTCGTGAAATAAATTACCTATGCACCTAATGAATCATTTTTGCTTTAAGGTTTCCCACAACAATCTATGACTTCATGCTTTATATCCTTATCGGCAAAACATTGCATCATTGGTTTTTTATGACATAATTGATAAATTAACATGCAGCGTATAGAATCTGCGTGATTGGAAAGGAAAGTAAAGTAAGCGTTTACAAACTTTTTATTTACAATCCATTTTCTTGCCCTTAGTACACTAAGTAACTTGACAGCCGTTACTGACCGGGGTGTCTGTGAACTAGGGATGCTCGATGATAATCGATTTTCGATGATCATCGATGTTAGACGACAAAACATCGATGTTTAAAAATCGATATTGCATTATTTAAAACATCGTAACATCGATGTCACGGGCACATGTACATACCTAATCAAAATTGCGTCGCGTACACGTAACCAAATTCTATGAACGCTTCCATAGAGTATTTATCAAGTTCTGAACGAAAACATCGATGATGCCTGACATCGATGTTCAGAGTTCTTTAAACATTGAATATCGATGTTCAGCTATTGATATCATTATCGATGCCATCATCGATGTTTTTGCAACATCGATCGTCCCTGCTGTGAACTGAGAAGCTTCGCTAGAATCGTTTAAATGTTGCCATCTTATTAAACTGTACTTTTTTGAAAGAAACTTGAAAGACCAAAGCTAGTAAATTATAGAAAATGGCAAGCAAATCTTAATAGTTTTATTACATTTATTTATTTATCATTCACAGTAGCAATTCCTCTTAAATGTAACTAAATCCTTGGTTCTTTTAACTACACAGTAAGTAAGGCAGTTTTACATATTTACATATTCAAACATAACAACCGCGATTTTAAAAAAATCCGTTTCCCAGATAGTTTGGTCGGACCATATTGAAATTCTTCTCGAATAATCATGCATAATACTTTAAAAAGAATCATTCATTTTTCTATAACCAATTTTTTTCAACTGGTTTTTTTTGTGACCCTAAACCATTTTTAAACTTCATTGATCTTTGTGGCTTTTGTGTAGAAGGTACTGACATAACTCCTCTGAGAACCCCGAGCAGGTACAAAGCTCGACCAAGGAACTGGTAAGTATTTACACTGGCTGGAAAGGACCCTCTATAATAAAAACTTTAAAAAATCACTTGTGAGCGTACCCTACTGATCACACTGATTGTGATTATGATATCGAAGAATGATGCTTTTCCGACCGCAGTCTTCAGATAAAATTGCCTTTGTTCCAGTAATAGCAGTCGCTGTTCCTTCCTTTGACTGGAACACAACCATGTGAGCATGCTTATTACGGCGGGAAAAATGGGAAGGTCTGTAGCACCGCTCGAGACGAGATCTTAACAAAGAAACCTACTCCCTGTGTAAATCTATTTCTATTTAATTTGCAAATCAAGAAATCTCTCACTTTAGTTCATAAACTCTATGTAGCGACAAAACGAACGAACAAAACATTCATTCATTCACATTGTCATTCATTCACATTGTCATTCATTCAAGACTAGTAGCAATAGAGTAACGAAGTTCCTACAATTTTTCGAAACCTTGTTTCTGAAATGCAACCACTTTTGTGTTTCGTGAATTTCCCACTTTTTCTCGACGAGTCGAAGCTATTGAGTTACGTATGTATTTGTTTATGTGAGTTCACTAAAACTCAAATTTGTAATTAGTTGGAATACCCAGATTCTTCATTGTAATAATTTTTGTATTTTTTAATTAATTAGGTTGCTTGGGAGAAATTGGTTTGTAGTAATATGGCCACCTAAAATAGTTATTTCGTATCTGTAATGAGTGTTGTATTCGATTTTGTTTCGTTAATTGTAATGATGTCAATAAAGTGCTTATTGGAGCGAAGCGAGCGTAGCGAGCGAAGCTCCTCCTTATGGACTCAAAATGTATAATCGTTCACCGCGAACTCCTCTCACACCGTTTGACCGATTGAAACCAGATTTTGCACACAAGTCTAGAGTGACCATAGCAAGGTCAGTACGAAAAAATTTTTTCGATATCATGTACCATTGAGAAAAAATCACCGAAAAACTTTTACATTGAAATAGCATTGAAAAATTTTGTAAACAAACAATTGGCGCCAAAATTGAATTTTTGATCAACCCAAAAAAGTCCGTTAGACTAAAACGATTGATAAGGAAAATATCGCTTCGCTCCGATTATGGCATGGTTAGGTCCAGAGGACCAACGCATTCCGACCTAGTCTATATGAATATTTATCTGTTTTGGTCGATCATTTATTTTGTTAAACTGGCTTATTCTTGCAAAAAGATAAGCTTTTGCGGAGATTCCTATCTATAGAGATAGCTTATCTTTTGGAATAGATTACCCATTCCCTTTTCCCAGCTTAACTACTTGGGTGTTGACAGAAATAACCACAACTGTACTTTGTATTTTTATAACGAATATGATCAAAATTTGATTATTTACCGCAGATTTCTAAAAAAAATTATCATATTTTTATCTTTGAACGGAATGCTGGATAAATATTTACAGCAATGTTATTAATTTTGTCCTTAAATTTATCTTTATTTATCTGTCACGGAGATAACGGAATCCTACGCAATGAGAGACAATCGACTACCTGTATGTAAGACGCGTCTATCAGTGCAATTTGCATACTTATAACTTACAGTAAGTAGGTACTTAATCCAGCTTTACTTAGATTTATTTAAGTAGAACTTATTACAGTGCTCTGTCTATTGGTAAACGCCTGCCTATTCTTATTGTGTTGTCCTTTCTAGTAAACCTTTGTTTGTAAATTAAACTTAATAAACTTTATTTATAAATAGTAAATTTCAAGGAAAATACTACGATTAACCATTATGGATATTTGTCTGAATTTAATAAAGATTTTTAGAGAGAAAGAGAGCAGTTTCGACCTAACGCCCACTTTCCAAAATGTTTCTGTACCCTTAATCGACCACCTAGGGCTTCTGGGCGTAACTATATCGTCCCAACTAAACTTCGGGCAACAAATTGTGTCCATGGCTCAAACTGCTTCAAAGAAGTTGGGAATCATCTCGAAGGTCCGACGGTACTTCAGCCCTGAACAGCTACTTAATTTGTATACAGCTCAAGTTCAATCTTGTATGGAGTACTGTAGCCACCTTTGGGATGGTTCTACAAAGCATCAACTAGAAGCGATGGACGCAGTTGACCGAAGAGCCCGAAAAATTATTAACAACTTTGACCTCACCACCATAAAACTGCAAAACCTCGACCATCGTCGGAAAGTTGCCAGTTTAGCAGTCTTCTACAGACTACATTTTGGAGAGTGCGCGGATGCTCTTTTTGATCAGGTTGAACCCACGAGGAAGACAAGAAGGGTTCTTGCATCGGACTACTAGACGCAGACAGACCTTCCATCCCTTCATGGTAGATATCCCAAGAAGTCGAACCAAACGCTTCGATAGTTGCTTTTTGGTGCGGGTCGCCAAGGTGTGGAATGAACTGCCTGCGTCTGTTTTTCCAGAAAACTATAGTCCTAGTTCTTTCAAGCGTCGAGTGAATAGGTATCTCGTGGATAGACGTGTAACCCCTTCGTCTTCATCGTCACTTTCCAACAGGTGAGATAGAAGACAAACGTCTAATCCTTTTTCAATAAAAAAAAAGATTAAATCAAAATGATTTTACGGTTCTTTATTTTCAAAATTAAAGAAATTAAAACTTACGACATGAGGCCGCCTCCTGGATAACATCGATCATCGAATTCAAAGGAAGACCTTGATTTATAAGAAAAAAAAAATCTCTCTAAATACTCATTTCAATATCTCAAGGAACATGGATACTCGATTTACGAATAATTTAACTTTTTTTCTTACCTAAAATCTTACCTAAATGAAACAAAACAAATATACATAAGTAACTAATGCTGGTTTACTTAAAATATTCAATATAAAATATATTCAAATATAATTATCCCCATATGTACATAACGAGATAAAGTTTATTACGTTAATGTTTGTTGAGCTTTTACCATCAACAATTTGATATCTAAATATTCGTGACATACATGGCTATTTTATGACACACTAATAAAATCCAACGGCACAAATAATTACCGATACCCAATCAGTTATTTATAATATTTATTAAGTTATTGTTTTTCATGAGCTCATACTCAATTTCACTCCATATGAAACAAGTCTTTGTCTGGCGGTCACTCCGAAATGCAGTTTTGTTAAAAACGATAATTGGCGAAGTCCCAAAAACGGCTTTTCCAATAATAGGCAGTCGTAAACCAAAACTGGCTGGTGGCTATCGAATCGAGCATCGCTATGGACATAAACCCTGGTATAAGGAAATTGCTCCGAGGACGCAGCCAGATACGGCGTTTCATTGTAACGCATTTATATTTATTGGGCCTCATTTGGTGGCACGTAGGTTCGCACTTTACTAATTTGGTGTATTATCGATATGAGATACAGTTGCTGTAGGTGTCGAGCAGCTAAAGTAATTTTGACGGAGTTACCTCACGCAGTTCGTTCGTAAATGGCGGTTATGGGACTTGTTAAAATGCGGTCCGTTTTTGGCGACGAATTTCTCAATTCCAACCCACCTGCCGACGTTGGAGTTCGCTATTGATATTTTTATTGTTTTACTTAAACGCACGTTCATGGGATTGGAAAGGTTTTATGTTGGCCCAATAAGAAAATAATGCAGTAGCGAAACTTTAGTTCCAAATGGTAATTCGGCCAGCCTGTTGGCTATGTTGCCTTCGATAGATTCTAGTTTAGGCGTAGTATTTTATTTGTAGCGTAGTTTATCTTAAAGTTATTAATTTAATACGCTGTATATAACCGGTTATCAAGTTTGGAAATAAATTATAACCTACTAGTTCTAAAAAAATTTTAAAGATCCCTGTGACTCGTACAAAAAAAAATAGTAAATAAAATTATTCAACGATTTTAATAGCGTAAGGGTTTTTAGTTGAAATTATAATAATTTTTTTTTGACAATTTATAGTTCACCACTCCTGCCTACAGACTTGGCAGACACACATGCCTTCGAAATAATTTCTGAGGTATAATAATAATAATAAATCCCCAGACAAACACACCAACTCTATGGCCCCAAAGTATGGATGACCATACAGCGAACTGGAAGGAACCCAGAATAAACATACATATATAAATACAATCAACAATGACCCGAGAACAAACATCTGTGTTCATCGCACAAATGAATGCCCCGGCCAGGACTCGTACCTGGGATCTTCGGCGTATGAGGCAGGGCTACTTACCACTACACCACCCGGTCGTCTGATGGTATGATATTTTCCTTCAATATAATAAAATATCTGCCCCTACCAGGATTCGAACCCGGGACCTCTGGCATGAAAGGCAAGATCGCCTACCTTCATACCAAACAGGCCGTCAAAATAAATTCGACCAATATATCGAAATCTTTGTTGAAGTCGTAATTTTATTAACAACTGAATCTACGTCTTTGTGAAATTAAATATATATACAATATAGTCGATTCGATCTTTAAATAAACTTTAAATAGTTAAGAAGATACTCTAATAAAAATTATCATAATTTTCGTACTTCCTCTACACACATTTGTTTTACCTGCTTCAACAAAACCAATGAAATTAATAAGGAAGTGAGTCTTACACTTACTCCTAAATATAGCAATAATAAACAATAAAAATCATAGAATTTTACAAAATAGGAGCTGATAATAATTTTACAGCTACAAAGCTCGCAACACGGGCATGCCATAAAAATGTGATACTGCAGAAAACGAATTATAACAGAAATAAGTATTTCCAAGAAGATGCTTAACCACCGGTTCATCATATGAAGAGGCCGCAGGAGCCGCCAAAACACGCGCCCACGCCGCTTTGCCGCCAAAACCGTCGGCCATATTTGTCACTATTTTAATAAGATCATCACTTATAAAAAGTCGAGTACTTGTGGTTTTTCTGAAGATTCATTGACATCGCGGCCCACGCGGAGTTCCTTGTCTTACTTGTGATGGGAGCGTAATGCGCAGTTAACTTTAAGTTATGGGTAATTTGATGAATATGTTGTTCTACATTTGGCGTGGCGGGTAGATATAGCCCTGCCTCATGCGTCGGAGGTCCCAGGTTCGAGTCCTGATCGGTCGGGGCCTTCATTTGTGTGAAGATCACAGATGTTTGTTCTCGGGTCATGGTTGTTTGTGTTTGTAGATGTATGTTTATTCTTGGTTACCCCCATTATAATACAAAACCTTTAAAATACGTGAATTTGAATTCAATATTTATTCGTCCCACAGATACTGACAAAATAATGACAAAAATCTTAAAGACACAAACAGCACGGGCTAAGGGATACGTCAACTAAACCCCATTATAATACAAAACCTTTAAAATACGTGAATTCGAATTCAATATTTATTCGTCCCACAGATACTGACAAAATAATGACAAAAATCTTAAAGACACAAACAGCACGGGCTAAGGGATACGTCAACTAAAATTGTTAAGAAAGCAGCTGAGTTAATTGCCCCAGCTTTAAGCTACTTAATCAACTTATGCATTGAATGTGGTACTTATCCAGAAAAATTAAAGAGAACTATTATAAAACCCATGTACAAAAAATCTAATAAAGACTTCATGTCATCGTACAGACATATAGCACATATACCGGTTTTTTCAAAAGTATTCGAGCAAGTAATACACATGAACATCAATAATTTCTTCGAAAATCACCATCTAATAAAAAATCTGTTCATTTACTAAAACAGAAAAGAACTTTCTCTCACAATTCAGAGAAGTGAAACATGGAGTTCCTCAAGGAAGTATACTGGGGCCATTGTTATTTCTAATTTACATAAATGATTTTCCTAAAATAACTTCTAATAAAATGATACTTTTTGCTGATAGTACATTAATTTGCAGTAACAAAGACATTAATTTACTTAAATCGAACATTGACAACACAATCAAAAATATTATGACATGGCTAAAATTCAATAACCTGAAAATAAATTTGACTAAAACCAACATCATGACTTTTGATAATCGACCAAAAAATAATATGACATCTTTTAATATTGATTATCAAGGACAAAAAATAGCTTGACAAAATTTTTAGGACTCTCGATCGATTCAAACTTGACTTGGAATAGGCAAGTGGAAAATGTTTGTAGCAGAATAAACTCTTGTAGTTATGCGTTGAGAAGGCTGATGAAAATAGCTGATGAATCAGCAGTTTTACCATCGTAGCATGCCCACGTAGAATCGGTCTTACGCTACGGTGTTATATTTTGGGGTAATTCGGGGGAGAGAGAAAAAATATTTCAGACGCAAAAGAGATGCATTAGAGCTATATGTAATCTTAGGAGTAAGGACTCTTGTGATCCAGTATTTAAAAAACTAAATATTCTTACTTTTCCTGGTCTATATATCTTTGAAAGAGCCGTCTTTGCAAAAAAAAATATGGTGTTACTTGAAAAATTAAATAATCGGAGAATTAACAAGCAACTATGTACTCAACCTCACAATACTGCATTTTATTCGAAAAGTTTCTTTGCTATGGCTCCTAGAATATATTATAAATTTTCAAAAACCATTAAGGAGATTAAGAATATAAATGCTTTTAAACATAAATTAAGGGAATATTTAGTTCATAAGTGTTACTACACTGTTCACGACTACTTAATCGACAGGACTCACTGAAATATATAATTGTAACGTAAAATTATTCACAATATGTAATGGAATATAATTGTAATATATTTGTACATGCCTTAAAGGCAGAATATGGCCAGCACACTACAATTTTTGTTACAATCTACTATAAATATACCTGTATTCGTGCAAATACATTATTTGATTTGATTTGAAAAGATAGACAATAATATTTATTTGTATATTTTATTTTATTTTTATTTGGGTTAACAACAGCATAATACAAATAATCACTTGTTTAATTGACGTCAACCACGGATTACTAGCAAAAAAGAAACATAGTGTTGTACAATAAAAGCGAGGATTCATAAAAATAAAGATATGTGTACACACGGCTGTTGGGGAATTTACAAAATTACACTAAAAACTGCTCGAGTATGCAGCTATATTATATGTGTATATATTACTGTGGCAAGTGTTACGGGATTGATTAGTATAGTTATACAATAATATGTTAGAAACTATTTTAAAGGAGAATTTCCTCATGATTATCTAAAGTTGGAGAGTCCCACAGCGCCTCTGTGGTCACCTCAGGTTTAGCCACAAACGCCTGCTGGCATACGCCTGTGACAATTTGCTTACTATGGTGTAAAGAATTCTATCTACCCATTAATTTTACTTAAAAAGTAAACCTAGAATTCACCTATAAATATTTTCCAACATTTCTTCCCGCGCTCCCACTAGTCACAGATACGATTATTATAATGATATCAGTAATTAGAGGTTGTCAGTAAATCGTTCGCCGAAGCCGGTCTAATGCTGATGTTTTTGTGTTAATGGGTAGCTCGTGTGCCGGCTGTGGGCAGAGCGCCCACTGCGCGTGATTCACGGAGCAATGCGCTTGCGCTCATGATGGATTCAATGTTGGCAGTTTTGTAATTATTTTACACTGGCTTTTGCCAGTCTCTAGATTGTTTACATAAGTAACTTAGGTAGAAAATGTGAATCTAAGTTATATAGGCGCCTTGTCACGAACATAAAAACGAATCTCCAGACAAACACACCAGCTGCATGGTCCCCAAGTAAGCAGAGGCTGTGTTATGGATGACCATACAGCGAACTGGGGAGAACCCAGAATAAACATCTGCATTCGTCACTCGAGTAACGGCCCGACCAGGACTCGAACCTGGGACCTCCGGCGTGAGGCAGGGCTACTACACTACAACGCCATTCGGCCGTCGCGTAGCGTAGCGGAGGCGGCAGGGGCGGCGTAAACATATAAATATCAACATTATTATTAAAGTTATAATTGGAAGTCAAATTGCATTTAATATTCAATTCGCTAATAACTTAATCTTGTCCATCGTCAAGGGACATTATAAGTGTTCTATACATGATATATCAATGTAAGTCGCATATGTGTAAGAATTTTTGCTGAAAGGATTAACGAGCCCGATTTTAATATAAAAAATTAAAACTGGATTATTGGATTTTTCAAAAATAAATTTCTCGAGCCACGAATCGAACCGGAAATAAAAAAAAATCATCCTGTGTTATTCCACCAGTTGGTAGGGTCGCCATTAAGGACTGAATTACGTGAAGTATACGGAAAATTACATAAATTGATAAACTTTACCAAAATGTCGAATAGAAATCATATTGGTGCTAAACTTTCGAATTTTTATTTTCTGCCAAGTTTGACCACTACAACTAAAAATTAGAAATAAGAACATAATTTAAAGTCAGATTTAAGAACAACTCAAGAAAAATTCGTACAACAAGGTGCGGGCTCAGAGCTCTATTCAATAATATAATGTATGATTTAAAAGGGTTTTTTTTTTAAATTCATCACTTTGTGTAAATTTGGCGTGTGTTTTTATTTGATTATAATAAGTTTTGAAATAAATGTGATTGTGCATATACGAGGTACAGTAATGCCCCGTTTTACGCGAGAGATGCGTTCAAGAAAAAATCACGTAAAGTGAATTTCGCGTATAACGGGGTCTGTTTTAATAATATATCAAGTTCAGAATCAAACCACTTTTATTAGGAATAACTAACAAAACGTTATCATAATATATCAATATAATAAAGCAGAATAAGCCATAACACCATAATCCTTAAATTCATACTCAGGAAAGTACATTGAATGCGCTTTTACAAATAAATACTAACAATTCAATTACATAAATATAATAAATAATAACAATTTTTTGGTTAAAATGCAAAACACGATCCACATCACGGTGTCCATACTTTCTAACACGTTCAAACCAGAATATATTTTCGACAACGCTTCCAGAACATCACTTGATGACAGAACTGGATCTTCGACAGGTTCCCCTTCATTTCCCACTTGATCGTTTCGAAGCTCTATTAAATGTTGGTTGTTGAGGGGGTCATCGTCGCTCGCTACAAATTTTTCCAATCCAAAGTGCACTAGCGTAAACCGGGGCAGTTTTGCGCGCAAATTTAAAAACCGCGTTATATTGAATCCGCGTTTTACAGGGTCGCGTAAACCGGGGTATTACTGTATATATATATATGTATATATATATATATATATAGTATATTAGGTCATTACATATAAAATTGGCGTTTTGTAAGGGAGGAACATAAAGAAAATGTTTAAGACAAAATACCTATATATTTATTTAATCAAAGTATGTACCATTGCTATCTATGCACTTTTAGTAGTTCATTGATCCCTTTACTAAAAAAACCATTCGGACGGGAATCAATAAAATATTTGCAGGCGCATTGGACTGCCTCATCGGAGTTGAATTTTTCAACAAAAAGGTAAAAACGAAAGGGAAAAATCCAACTTTCAAAAAAAATTATAATCTGTTGGAGCAAGGTCCGGGGAGTACGGTGGATGTCTTAGACATTCCAATTGAAGCTCCTCTAATTTGGTTGCCGTCTGTTGTGCAGTGTGTGGTCTAGCGTTGTCCTAAAGCAGCAGTGGCGTAGAGCGATTGACCAGCCTCGATTGTTTAGCAGCTAGCTTTTCCATCATGGTTTGCAGTTGCTGACAATAGATAGACATCTGCCGTAATCGTCTGGCCAGATTTAAGACAGCTCACCAGCGCCACCAGCACCGGTCCACCTCACGCTCACAAGTAACTTTCTTTCTCTTTCTTCTTTCTTATTATTAAACATGTCATTTGGTTGGTGCAGGATTTGGCTGGTTCGCCAGGTTTCAACCGTTGCGATGAGCGTTTCCGATGGTCGCACAGGATCCACTTCTCATCACAGGGAATGATTCGATTCAAAATCCTGTCATTATTGTGCCGTTTGAGTAATATAACGCAGCAGTCGACGCGCGTTTGTCGGTTTGCTGCACTCAATTCATGAGGTACCCACCTCTCAAGCTTTTTACCTTCCCAATTTGCTTTAAGTGGATTAAAACAGTTTTTTCACTAACACCACAGCCTGCAACTAACTCGGACGTGGTTTGTGATGGACCCGCTTCCACAATAGCCTTTAATTTTTCATTATCAACTTTGGTCTCCGGCCATCCACGGGGCTTGTTCTTCAGGTCGAAATTTACAGAACGAAGACGTTGGAACCAATAACGCGCTGTGTTTTCTTTTGCGACACGCCGCCATACACAGCATTAATACTTTGAGCCGTTTCTGCAGCACTGAAGCCACGGCGGAACTCGTACTCGTAAATAACGCGATATTTCAAGTTTTCCATTTTGTAAACTAGGTGACGTAAAGAAAAAAACCAAATGCGTGAGTAAATAGCTGTATAAATTTGAAATTGGAATTCTTAACCAAAGAGGACATAATACAGATCAAAGTGGCCAGTACGACAAAACGCCAATTTCATATGTATATCTAATATATAAGATATTTTAAAATTATTATCGAACTTAAAATTATTCACAAAGTCGTAGAGACGTTTATATCAAACATAACCACTTATGGTGCTATGACAATTGGGAAATATACTCTATAATAATTAAAGTCACATCCCACTATAATTTTTGTTAAATACATAGTATTTATTTCCTTAAGTTTTCACGATTCATTACATAAAATAAAACAAACCGGATTTTATCCCGGTTGAAATAAATTTTTACATATTTACTCGAAGTTTCGCTACTTTACCAGACACCGTTAGATACTAAATTGAAAAATGGCGGGCCATATCTGCCAGTGTAGCGTATTGGTGGAACACAGAAAAAATATATAAAAGGCGTTGCCATAAACTAAATTTCGCCAATCATTGAGATAAATACAACATACAACGCACATTCATCTAAGAACCAATAAGCTAAACTAATAACAGTGACTAATTGTCTAAATGGTGGATGACACCGCTCTAAGCAAACCAAAAAATCTAAAAAAGTAACTTCATACATAACTAAAAATACTTGCGAAACTAAACTAACCTTAGGACCAACGAATACCAAAATACAAATCATAGGCTGGTATTTAAATGATGAATAAATTTACACATATTTGTCTTAGTTTATTAAAAGCCTGTAATATATTATTTAATACAATCCTACTAATATTATAAACGCGAAAGTTTGTATGGATGGATGTTTGTTGCTCTTTCACGTAAAAACAACTGAATGGATCAATATGAAATTTGGCACAGTGATAGTTTATAGTCTGGAATAACACATAGAATACTTTTTATCCCGATATTCCCACGAAGTTAGAACAACGCGAGTGAAACCGCGTGTAACAGCTAGTTTTTAATAAATAAAATAAAAATTTGCACAATATTCTTAATCTGTATCTTAGGGCTGTAAGCAGAGAGGAGAGTCTTTACAGAAGATGACAGGCGTCTTGACAGCTATGAAAGCTTTCAATCATCTCTATCTGTTTCTCAGTCTGCGAGCATAGTTTAAGAGTTAGGTTTGAAATAACTTATGGTTCAAAGAGCCTAGACCCTGCAAGCATCGATTGTTCTACCATTCAAGTGTCTTATTTTCGTGGTGCGCCTATTAAATGTTATCTATGGATTTCGTACGTAGTATCTAAAATCATTTTTTTAAAGTTATTAGCATAAACATAGCTGCTCTGCTAATAATAAACTACAACAGTAATCAAATAGGAACTTAATGCAAAAATGTAGGTAAAGAAATGCAATCTTATTATATTTTTGTATAATCATATAGAGCTTTTAAAACTTTAGCGTATTAAGAAGAAAAACATCGGATCCCCGCATACCTAAGAAGTAATTTCGCAAGTCTCATAGTCTAGGCTCCCAACGTGCAGTAGGCAAGCCTGCTGGACTATTAATTGGCTGAAAGCATCCCTTGGTTGGGAGGCTGATGTCCGAGCGGCGGACACTTATATCTATCCACTTTATATACTCACTAATAATATAGTCACATAGCTATATCGATAAATGCGAACTGGGTATTTCACAACATTTGAAAATTCAAGTTTTCATCATTTATTTTTACAAAATATATAATTTATAAATAAAATATAAGTTACTTGAACCCAAAAAAATGTTTTGAAAAGTAAACTTTTGAATTCAATATTTTTATATTATAATTAAAATATAATTTTAAATTTGAAAATGGATTATGACAGTATGCATGTAAACGCATTATCTACGTAGCTATTATATAGTTTATCCAAACGCCCATACAATTTTTAGCATGATATACACATTGTGACGTCGCAACTCGGTACCGTATTGTATGGAGCTCCTCAAACACATCGCTGTATCTACAAAACTATTGACAATTTCTGTTACTTCTGCAATATTTCTTAACTGTTGATAAATTATTTAAAAAAGAAATTTAAGTAAATTGTCAAATACCCAATTACAATACTTACCTTTTTAAAGACCTTAAGCGTCAATGACATCTTTGAGTGTTCGATTAGAATTCCTTAGATTGTGGACAGGATATTTCGGCATGCAAAACTAATCTGATTGTAATGCAAAAACCATTTCGAGGCTTCTCTTATTTGTTATGTACTTTGTTTATAAAAGCTCGCAGGTAAAAGTAATTGAGCTTATTTGAACGAAAATGCGTAAAACAATTCGACTTACAGTCAACGTCCATTTGACGTCGTCAAGTGGCAACATATTATTATATCAATAAATCTGTAGAGTATAGGTATATACCAAACTTTACAATGCAGTTTTGAAAAGATGAATACTTCATGACGTCACTATCCGAATTTCTTAAAAAATTATTAAAGTTATACTATTTCCATTTCTTTATTTTCTCGATGACAGTTCTAATTTGATATAATGTAGTGTTGTGACTAAATAAATAATGATATCGATCGCATATATTTATTATATTTTGAACAAAGACAAATACAACAAAAACATTCGAATATGTTTTTTCAAGATGAATGTTCCGCCATTTTGTGTTTGTTTTAATGTGTCACTCGCAACAAGACGGTCGTGCTAGTCACTACATTTCTGTTCACTGAGTTTTTTCACATTATCCATACGTTACTTTGTGTATTTTGTGTTCCTCCGTGTTGATTGCTGCCCAGCTGTCAAATATCAAAATGAATGCCGATTCGATCTGTTCTGAAAAGGCAGGCGAGAGAACTAGTGATCAAGGTTCGTAATTACTTTGAAGCAGAGTATCAAAATAGTGGCCCGCGCTATTACCACTGTCGCAAGTGCGAGAGCGTGTTGCGGCCGCATTAGGAATTAGTGGATCTACTGTTTCAAAAATTACTACCGAAGCTTACGGTACAAGCGGCAAGCAGGAAAATAAACTTCGTACGCCGAAGAAAAAACGCCAACCACGTCGTGTGACATCGGTTGACAACTTCAACGCTGATGCTATTCGCCGTCATATATATGACTATTACTTGCGCAAAGAATTTCCAACACTTAAAAATCTTGTGGTTTCTTTACGTGAATGCGGTTTGTTCCATGGCCAAAAATCGTCATTAAGCTTAGTTTTTAAAGAAACTGGATTTTCTTATAAAAAATCGGACAAACGTAAAATATTGATGGAGCGTCACGACGTTGCTATGGCTCGCTGCGAATTTTTGAGCGAGGCCAAAAAGATATCAGATTGGTCAAATGTTATTTTCACTGACGAGACTTGGTGAAATGCAAAACACACAGTTACGACGTCCTCTTTTAAAAAATACTTTTCTCAAGCATTACAAGTTACTTTTATATAAAAAATCTCATTAGGGCCTTTATTGCACTATTTTGAAGAGATGCTTAAGTTTATTGTTTATGTATCTTTTATTTTATTCATGTCATATTTAGTGCAAATTATGTTTAGTGATTTGTTTTATATATTTATTTCGTTTTCATCTATGTGTACCTAGTTTATTTTTGTTTTTATTTTTTAAATGAATAACTATGGAAGTAATGAGTGTACAGTGGTGGCGCAACCTCTTGGCCGCAACTGAAAATCGGCGCCTTGCAGCCTTAAGCTACAAATCCAAAGCCGGGTGCGTGGCGTTGTGTCGCGGCGCCGGCTTACTAACTAGGTTCAGTTTTTTGTTTCCTATTTGTATTTGTATTTCTGTGTGCTGCGGTGACCATAAATTGATTATTACTTTACTTTACTTTACAGTATCTAAGAACTGGACTAACGACACTGCCGCTTCCACTAGTTCAGTGACAATGGGAAAGGTGTACGCCTTATCATCTGCCATGCAGGGTCTACGCAAGGATTCGTGTCAGCTTTACTGGCCTTTAAATCCAAGAAAACAGTAGACTACCACGAAGAATCATTTCTTTCAACGCGGAGATTTACCAAGGATGCTTTAAAGAAATGGTGCAATCTCTGGAAGAACCGTCCATAATTTACATATCACTCCAGACAAATTGATAAAATGTCGACGCAGGCCAATAAAAACAAGAGATAATTGACTGGCTCTAACGTCGCGGCGAAAATGTAGATAGTACTTTATTAAAAGTACAATTAGTGAATATTTTAAAATCGAAAAAAAACCTCCCTAAAAGATATGTTATCGACGAAATAGCTCTGCCGAATGTGGTCATTGGGTTCTTCGACTTCCGCCGTATCATTGCCAGTACAATGCTATAGAACTAATATGGTCACAAATCAATGGACACGCCGCTCGAAACAGTACCCATCCCCCTTTTACGGCAAACAAGATGTAAGATTTATTAAAAAATGCATGTGCGGAAGTAACTGCCGAAAACTGGGAAAGATTGTGAGAAGAACCCAAAACACTATAGCGTCGGCTTGGGAAATTCATGTGGCATTCGATAATATACAAGTACAGGAACTTATAATAAATGTTAGGGAGAGCTCATCGAGGACAGTGACGATACATCAGATTTTGATTAAAATAAATAAATAAAGATTACCTGTCGTTCTAATTATTTCGTTTCATTGTCGCATACCTACCTATACCTACTTATTTTACAACAGCTTCGAAAATTTTAAAGAAGTTGGCATTATCAATCAAGAATTAATACGTGTAACATCTTGTAATGAAATATAATATTAGTTAATAAATTTGTACAAAATTATCCGGCAGCAGTTTAGTTTCTTACAATTTGTAAAAAAATATCGGGTCTGTTATCGTGTTACGTTTATCGATATAGCTCCATCCCTATCAGTTTCTCCGACTCTGGTATTACATAACCTTGTGCGTGTGTAAACGTCATATTTTTATAAAATAATGCATGCATAATGTAAAAAAACACTCGCACAAGTTTTCACAGGAGCTGTCATCGAGAAAATAAAGAAATGGAAATAGTATAAATACTGCGCAGTAATCAGAAATATTTCAGTTATTTTCCCAATAAAATAATATCACTTTACGACTTGATTTGAATAGTGAACCAGGATGTTTTTTTCACATCATGGACCTCTCTATCGTCTCCTGTTGTTGTATGTCTCCTGCTCGTTTATTGTGGGTTTCCCGGAATATCTATACCGGTTCACTATATTACCGTCGGAAAATAGGGAACAAGGGGTCAGGCCATAATTTTGAGAACAAAAATTTTAAAAAATACATATTTTTATTCAAATCTTACGAGTCAGCTGCTAATTTTGTGTGACCAATATTTTTTTTTCATTTTTATCAAAAGAATTTTATCTTTAGGAACGTTGCTCAGAAATGTGGTCCGGAACCGTTTAAAGCCCCGACGTACCCTTTTTCCGAAGGGTAAAGCAGTCACCTGGCGAGATGTAACTTGATAACTTACTTTCCTCTTTAATAATACACGCCCTTTTTAAACACACTAAATCGTCTTCATTTTGTCATTTATTTGTAGCATAATTTTATTTTATTTATAACTGTTAATATAAGTCAAATTTTGAATTTGGCAATCAAAATATTTTTAGAGTAAGACACATATAACGCATGTGTCTATATTATTTATAATGCTTCACCTGCTCATCCGATCATCGTGAAACCATCGTCTCGGACGAGTACCGCATACAACAAAAAAAACTGAGTTGACGACCGAGTGGCGTAGTGGTTAGTAGGTCCTAGGTTCGAGGCCAGGTCGGGGTACGCATTTGTGTGATAAACACAGATGATTTATCGGGTCACGGTTGTTTATATTTATATATATGCGTATTCTAGGTAGCCCCCAGTCCACTGTGTGGTCATCCCCAATTCTGCTCTGCTTAGTTTGAGGCCATACAGTTGGTGTGCTTGTCTGGGGATTTTAATTTTAAATTTAAAGATATATTCTAATACCTAAGTGTAATCTTGTAAACATTTCTTTTGTTCAGTGAAATGCGACAGTGTTTTGTTCAGTGAAATGCTGACGAGACCGAGAAAAACACTGGAAGTAAATTGACAAATTGTCCCCTTTTGATGATATCCCCGCGGAGCGTCCTCGCTAACTTGAGTATAGGTGCAGCCTTTCAGGTGGTTCCTGAGTTACTATTATCATATTACTTCCTTAAATAAATAAATAAATATTTACTATAATTTAATGAATTTACGGGATTCTAACCACTATTTTTGATTTTTATTTCGCGCGTCAGATATTTCGATGCTGTTGCAAGCACCGTGATCGCAGACTGGCAGATGTAGGTAGGTGGCGATGACAGTTAGAGGCAGATAAATCGATCTACCCTCTTTCTCGTTCGTTTTGATCTGATACTACTGGAACTCACATTATTGTCGTTTTTGTAATACACATCAAGTATCACTGGGTTTTTGACTGGACAAAATAAAAAATCAGAATGGTAAGAATCCCGTAAATTCATTAACAGGCATATTTCCTTTATCACGAGTAGGCTTTTTCAAATCAAGGCTAATGTTAATTTATTCGTAGCAAATTTAATTATCACATTATTTTATTCTTCACAAGGTACCTGACAATAGGACTTACGTTTAACTACGCGTTGTAATCTCCCTTGGTTTCCACACATCAGATTTTACACCACCAAAATACACAACACAAATTTTTAAATACACATTAAAATCCGTAGTCCCTTACTATTTAACATTAGTCTCAACGGATTAAATCCATAAGATAATCCTTTTTCGTTACCTACTCTAAAAAAATGCGAATAATGTTTGAAGAAAAAAAGAAAAGTTGTTTATCGCGTTTTCGCGCCACAATCACTTTTTGAACCGGTGCAGTGCCTGCTTACGACAAGGCAAAGGCTTCTACTGGCATACCGCCCGCATAGCGTTTGAGTCTTGAGTTCCCGCCCACGGGTATGTTGTTTATTCTCGATTTATAATAAACCTACTTACATTTATTGCGATGCACGCAGCCTATCCCTTATATAATATTGCTTATTAAATTCTGCATAATGTGAACATGCACGTGGGAATAGTACTTAAATGATTAGTTAAGTTGCTATAAATCTTAAAGATCTCTATATCATCTAGTCGTGCAGACTTATACGTCTGTTCCTTATGGTAAAACATCGCTTTTGGTGACTGAAACCGATGCGAGGGCGACATGGTTCGTGGCACTTGCTGATAAGACACCAAGATCTATAAATTATATTGAAAATAAAGGTATCTAAGTCAGAACGATTCCTTATAAATAGTTAAAAAGGACCTTGCGGTCATTTGGTATAGTAATCTGTTTAGAAAATAGGTAGATACGGTACCTGGCTAACTCTAGTTCTGCAGAATGGATTCCTTTTCTGCAAGTAATAAGTTACAAGTAATACATTCCATAGTCTTTTCTCTTAGTTTTAAAACTAAAATGACATTACATTAAAAAGAGTAATTTGTGGCAAATTTATTAGACCTAAAAGGTTATTTTCTGATTCTCAAAAGGTGTGGATGTGTTAGTGTTATTGGTGTTAGTGTGGGTGCTGATGTACATAAAAATACGTAAATTGTTAATGTACCTACATAGCGTTTGTGCGTGTCTGTGTATATGTATGTCTATGTGCACACAAATCATAAGAAAATGTAAGAACAAACTAAAAATAGTTATGTTAAGTTTTAGATTTAGGTATGGAAGCTACTGTGTGTTTCCGTATTTTGTTTGAAAACTATCATTATATGGTAGAGACTTGTGTTTTCTTAATAATATTTGAACGATGTATAGCTTCCTTATAGATATGCATTGCTGATTTTATATAAAGTGTCTGTAGGATATTGTATTTTTTTGACCTTCAACCATAGACGCTGGGCATGGTCCACCTGTACAAACTTGGGTTTCGCAGCGCTGCCCAGACAGGTAGCAGTACACAATCACTTATTGTGCCAAGTCGGTGTATATGGTGATCAGGGTTTCTTGGTAGAGCTAGTCTATTTCGGTTACTTCCACACTTCATGACATAGTATGGCATTCTGTTGAGGGGGAGCGCTGCCAACAACGACACCATGTTTATTCTGCAGAAAAGGGCTGTTCGCGCAATCTATCAGCTCGGTCCAAGGGTGTCACTTAGAAGTAAATTTAAGGAAATATTAATATAAATATTCTTACTTGCTCCATTCACAATATATTTTAGAAGATTTAATGTGTGTAAAAAAACATAATCTTGCTCAAAAGAAAAAAAATTTGCATAATGTTATAATATACTATAACATATGTATGCAATGTTGCATAATGCATAACAAGAGGAAGAAATATGCTGGCAGGTCATAATAGTAGGATTCATAAAGTCACTAACTCATTCATGGGTCAGTGTATACGCTTTTATAATAAGGGTCCTGAGGATATCCAAGGTCTTCCTATTGACAAATTCAAAGAAACTATAAAGCAGAAGTTGTGTTCTATAGCATATTATAAACTATCCGATTATTTGGATGATAAAAGCCCTTGGGTATAATAATATAATAATAATCCCCAGACAAACACACCAAC
The DNA here is from genome assembly GCA_923062675.1 of Marasmarcha lunaedactyla. Classification (NCBI taxonomy): domain Eukaryota; kingdom Metazoa; phylum Arthropoda; class Insecta; order Lepidoptera; family Pterophoridae; genus Marasmarcha; species Marasmarcha lunaedactyla. The sequence continues at coordinate 20,464,789 of OV281360.1, read as the reverse complement.
TATATGGCCCCAAAGCAAGCAGAGCTTGTGCTATGGATGACCATACAACGAACTGCGGGGGAACCCAGAATAAACATACATGTATAAATACAAACAACCATGACCCGAGAACAAACATCTGTGTTCATCACACAAATGAATGCCCCGCAAGGACTCGAACCTGGGACCTTCGGCGTAAGAGGCAAGGCTACTTACCACTACATCATTCGGTCGTCAAATAATCAATATAAATCAAATACGCAAATAGTCAAATCGTTCATATGATCCCCTCACTATCAGGATTGCACTAGTATTTGTAACAAAACTTGTGTGATGTGTCTGTATGTTCGAAGAGTTCATCGTCCCGATGAATATCTAAAGCGTCATTGTCACTAAAGTACGTCTTCTTATGGTAGCGTCGGGTGACGGGTCGCTCACTTCCCTCTAATATGGTTGAGGAGGGCGATGGCTGGATCCCGCGTTAACTCGCGAACGGGTGCCGTTTGAGGGTGTTCGTCGTTTGGATACTTGCCGAAGTCTTCAGACAGTAGCTTTTATAGTAGTAGTAGATGTAAACAGTAGCTAGCTACAGACTGTAAATTTATTTTGAAAAAAATATACCCGTGAAGTTTCTTGCCAGTTCTTCTTCTCGGAGGTTTTTCCGAACTGGTGGTAGAGTCATGTTTTATTTGACATCAATAAGAACAAGTAATTGTCAATGTTGAGAAATAAATATTTCATTTCATTTCAGCTGGGTTCTTTTGGCACTATACATTTTCTCACTCTTTTGTCACTTCTTCAATTGCATGTAACCATATTATTAAATATACTTATATTATTTTTTTTGACACGTTTTAATGCCAGCCACTGCGGCACAATTCACATTCATGTCTGTCTATATCTCAGTTTTAACGTCTTTCAAGAGGCAGAAGAATAGTTCAGCAGTATCATCGGCTTACGAGAAAATGCGAGCATTTATAATACTTAAGGTACAAGAATAAAGTTGGCCCTATCACACTTCCTTGTGGGATTCTGTTCAGAATTTCAGCACATCACTAACGTATTGTTCCAGTTTTACCAGTTGTCACCTGTTAGTAAGATAACAAACTTAGTGCTACTCCTCTAATACCAATGTTTTCTTACTTGTGTCTGAGGACTGAGGTAAACACGGCGTCGAAGGCTTTTTTTAGGTCAAGGAATACGGTCACGCATTTCTCACCTCCGTCAAGTTTATTAGTAATGAGTGAGCTTGAAGTAGTTACAACATCTACCGTGGAACAGCCTTGTTTAAAGCCAAACTGCAAGGAAGAAAATAATATTGAAATCATTAAGGTATTTATTAAAACGTAAATAACTTTATCCAATATTTTTGACACAGCTTGTGGTTTAACCATTTTTTTAGAGGTTCCTTAAGTGTTTAACGGGAAATAATCCTTAGTTCCAAACCTTAGTAACGAATGTTTTGTGTCAGTAATAACATCAATTCCTACAAGTAAGTTACGTAATATATAATATTACCAGACACACAAACTAACTGCAACATAAGCTGCACAATTAGAATTAAAGTGTTTCCTGAGTTAAATATAATCATACCATTAACCAAGTATTAATAAGAAACATCGAGAACTGGAAATAATTTATTTTGTCACATACTTATATAGTATTTGACCGTGCTAAACAGAATAAGAATAAGGTCAATTTTGTACATATTGATAAGCCTCAATAGCTTATGGAAATCATAGTTGGAATCGGACGCAGCCTGCACCTGTTATTTGCTTCAGAATTTTTACACTGACTTAATTATTCAGGAGTCCTTAGATTTTATTAATGGCGCGACAACCTTACTTATCCCACAGCTGGGATGTAAGGCTCACCCCACTAAAGGGTGGTGTTAGGCAATGTATAGTCCACCCCGCTTGCCTACTGCGGGTCGGCAAACTGTGCACATACCTCCGAAATAATTTCTAATTTTTAATTAATGTGTAAATAATTTCTAAGGGTTTTCTCACAATGTTTTTCATCACCGCGAGAGCAGTCGACTTTATGTACTTAAGTTGTAAAAACTTCTTGGTACGTTTGGCAGTCGCGGGAGCCCGAGACCGCAAGACTGGCCAGCGCCTCAACCACTACGCCTCTGACGCTATTATTAATTACCTAACTACAAAGAAACAAATTCTCTAGCTTGAACTTGCTCAGTGAATGGAGTCGAAGTTTTGTACATTGCTTTAATCTTAGCATGTAGCGTACATGCTCCAATACTGCTACTGTAAAACTTTAAACTTTTCCCAATGCGCTTTTAAAGTAATAGCACAATCGGTAAGATGTATATACTCCATAAAATACAAGTCCGTTTTCCTATAGTAGCTTCGATTTTTTAAATGTCGATTGTAGGTTATTTTATCTTAAAAATTGACAAAAAATTTAAAAAGCCCTTTTAATAAACTTTAACTAAAATGATGCAAATACGAGTATATCGCAAAAAGCAAAAAAACGGGCTTTGTGAGTTTTTTTATATCAATTTTTTTTCTAGACGTATTACTAAAACATTTTGAGACACGGCGGCAAAAATTTACACAAGTTTTAGTGTCTTTATTAATTTGTAAAACTAAATTAATTTGTATTGACTACGTGCAAGTTTTGCAATGTTCGCAAGTTTTCCGAATTTGTATAAAGGTCAGTTAAAATATGCTCATGTAATAATTTTTTTTATTCAACATTTGTTTAGGGGCTTTTGTTAAACATCCCAGCCCCATGAGACAAAACTAAATCTATTACACTCGACTATATTATAAGTACTTAAATTAATGAATATTTAAAACATAGAGCTATAACCATCTTAGCTTCCTGCGATGAAGGCTGTGACAAATACATTGTAATGCACCTACATTACTTTTGCTTATTTTAAGGCTGTGGAACAAATGGTTCCTTTCAGACTCATTTCGGACACATTCCATTAGCAAGTGATGCGCATCCTCTATCTTATGTAAACATAGGTTACAATTGGGCGAATCTATTTTTTTCATCTGGTAGGCAAACTTGTTTAATGGAACGTGCCCGGAACGCAGTCTGTGCATCAGGATTACATATTGTGTGTTTAGGTCACAATTTGAAAAGTAGGGTACTACTCGAGGAGGCTGACAGACTATGGTTCTATACCAAATTCCTTTAGTTCGCGACCTACTGTCAAAATATTCTTTCCAGTCCATATAAAAAATGTTGCGACAATTATGCAGCAGTTCTGAAAAACTTGGTAGTATCCAATATGGAGTACCTTCAGTAACGGCAAGTTTTGCTAGTCTGTCTGCCTCCTCATTCCCTCTTAGCCCGATATGTGACGGTACCCATTGTATCTTGACGGTTTTGCCGCTTTCACCGATGCAGTGAATGAGGCCTAAAATCTTATAGGCTATCGTTACACCTCTTATTCCAGAGGCACAGCGAGCCACGTGTTGAAGAACACTTTTGCTATCGGTGAAAATAACAATGTTGTCCGATGAAATGAAATGAAATAAAATGAAATATTTATTTCTCAACATTGACAATTACTTGTTCTTATTGACGTCAAATAAAACATGATTCTACCACCAGTTCGAAAAAACCTTCGTGAAGAAGAACTGGCAAGAAACTTCACGGGTATCTTTTTTCAAAATAAATTTACAGAGTCTCTTTATGTCTATACAAAATTATTCTTTTCTGCATCTGTTAGCTCGGCAAGTCTCCCTCCCCCCAAGTATCCAAACGACGAACACCCTCAAACGGCACCCGTTCACGAGTTAACGCGGGATCCAGCCATCGCCCTCCTCAACCATATTAGAGGGAAGTGAGCGACCCGATCTAATTAATACTGCGTACAATAATAATTAAATGTTTAATCCAACCACGAGTTGTGCTTTGGCACAGGCCAAAGAAAGTCTTGAAAGTGAATTTTGTAAGGGTTCATTTCTACAACAATATTTCCTTTATCTGTCTGAAATGTGCCACTTTGAAGCTGTGTTTGTGTTCTTGATTGATTTTTATAAATTTGATCCTGCGCCGTCAGTCATAATCTCCATAGAACTTGTTGACTAAGCAGTACTGTTGCAACGGTAAGGTAACCATTGTATTAAAAGTAAATTAAAAAATTATGTTAATTTAATATTGAAATGTCGGACTAAGCCAAGAACTACTTCGGTCTACAACCCACTACAGTGCGTAACAAGGCTTTAAGTCCCTTTTGTAGGGTCATAATAAGTTTTTCTATTACAATCTTTTTCTGCGTAAAACTTTGAAATTTGACTCTTTAGAACATAATAACTAAGATTTTTGTATTCCCTAGAGTGTGCCAATCGATATACATAGGTTTTTATCGTACACCGAAATTAAGGCTCCTTTTCAACTTACAAAACGTATTGCTTACATGTAAAATTTTCTATGGGACCTTTTGTATTAAAATAAGTCGAGGGTATGCTAATTTCGTAGTTTAATGATGGATAAAGTCAAGAACTGCCATTTCAACCCACTACAGCATGTAAAAAACTTAAAATAATTGTATATATTTTCTGCGAATATCTCTGAAGTATGATACTTTAGTTAGAGCATAGTGGCTATTTCTCTCGTGTTCCTAAGCGTGTCCCAGTGATGTATACCCAGGACAAATCATGCACCACGATTTTGATCGGAAATGAAGCTGAAATCTTTAATCCTCGCCAATTCTAAGGCCCCATAGCAAGTAGATTTTGTGTCAAAAGAAGCTAAATTGCACTCAATTGAAGAAACTCCGTATATTTTTAATATTATGTAGACATCAACAGAATGGAATGGATGGAACAGAAAATTACATTTGTTCGTTGAGAATTACTAAACATAGTTGTGAATTATACTTCTAAATGTAATGATTTCATACGCATACTAAACATTTACGTGTAGGTACATGCCCATATGTAGTAGAGAATTTACAGCTACACAAAAGCGGTCGATACTGAATACATGGGAAAGATTAAGTAATAAAATCATCCAAGGAAAACGCAATATATATTTTATTATATGTATTTATATTAAACTCCGTAAATATTAAATAAAAACATCACCAAGATACAAAATAAAAATCATTAAATATTAGTGCTCACACAACAAGTGTGCTTGGTAACTACCGCCATCTATGTTTTGGATCCGGTAACTTGCGTGCCCCACCTTGCGCTTAGGACGCGGAGTTTTCGTGGTCGTTGGGCATGTAGTTGAAGATGAACAGTTTCTTGTCGTAGAAGCAGCGGAAGATGTTCATGGCGATGTCTGTGGGGCTGTCGCCGGACTGCTCGGCGCAACTTTCTAGGATCTGTAAGGTAGAAAACGAGTTGAATTTTTCTATTCTGATTTATTAGGATGGGCATTGAAAGGCGAACGAAGGACAAATGCGTCAAGTGCTAGATGTAAGTATTCTACAAAATTGCAGAGGGCATGCAATGCACACCAAAATTCATCTTTGGCTAGGTTATTTGCGCACCGGGGTACCTACTTGTGTTTCCAAACCTTCAGTAAAGTTTATTTAGGATATTTAAACTAATATACAAGCTAAATTAAGTGTACTTGTCAACTTGAAACCTGTACTTTAAAACTTAGCTATAAGATCTATAAAATTACCAACCTTAGAAGCAGTGTCCCGATCAGGCCCGTCCGCCATCTTAGCTAGGACCGCGGACTTATGCAGCTTGCCGTCCTTGGATATGATCTTACACCTCATGAGGAGGCAGTATACATGCTCTTTGATGGCGCGGTCGACGGGCAAGGGCAGGCCGTGGAAGAGAGCCGTTAGAGCGTCGGGGTCCGCCTGTGATTGGGCGAGGCACGCGTCGGAATGCGCGCGCAGCATCGGCGAGATGTCATTTACTGCCTGTCGCGGGCAAAAGTATTATTTAATATCGTTCGTATTTGCAAACTTAAATAATTCAACTTATTGAAAAGACAAGTAGCAAAGCCATCGTTCCTAAAAACTAACGCTAATTTTAATATTTTGAAATTGTCCCTAAAAATGTTACTTCTATCAAAATTAAACTTCTATCACAGTTTTTAAATAGAAATGATTTATTTAAAAAATATAAAATAACAATAACAGCTACTTACAATACAATTCGGGCAGCGCGTTTGTGGTACCTGTAGAAAAACAACTTGTTGTTAGAAAAATAAAAAATATATAATTTTGTAGTTTAGTAAGTTTGACTTCGTTTTAACGATGTTATGTACAAAGGATAGCAATGACACGCAATGTGGTGTCGACTGAGGGTAGCGAAATAATGGGGTAATATCTAACCAAATTTTTTACAAAAAAATTTTCGTTTAGTACTACAGACTTTTTAAGACCAATTTAAATATAAGCTACAAGTAGTAAATTTGTTGAATTACTTGAAATCAACTTTTGGCTCATTTCACAAACAATTACTTTAGGCATTTTCATCAATAAGGCGATAAAGCGGCGTGGACATCTGTGTCCACACACATGTCTAATTTAAGAAAACGCGTACACACACGCGAAAAATACCCCGATCGGTATCCGTCGCACCCACCGATCACCGCACCCTCACTAAGTATTTGATGGAGAAATACATTGAGTACCACACTCCCGCGCTCGAGGAGGAGCTCGTTTTATGCGTCGTCCTTAGAGGCTAACCGAAGGAAATCGAGTCAGAGCTCCTTCTCCAGGTCCTTAAAGGCCAGGGATTCCCGGCCATTTCCGTCCACCGTATGTACGGCAAAGATCGTATTCCGTATAACCTAGTGTTGGTAGCACTAGATCACACCCCTGAGGGCAAGGGGATTTTCAAACTCAAAACAATAGCACAACTTTCAGGGATCACCGTCGAGATCCCTTTCAATACCCATTATATATGGCATCCAGCCAATGCCACAGATGCCAATTCTATGGCCATACGCAGGAAATTTCCACGCCAAGCCTAGGTGCGTCAAGCGCCAAGGCAAGCATGGCACTGCAGATTGCGCGCTAACCCCGCAATCCGTCGAACCTCCCGCGTGCATCTTATGTAAGTCGGTCGGCCACACTGCCAACTACCTAGGGTGCTCCAGGGCCCCAAAGCCAAACCCCAGAAAGGCGCAGAAGGTAAAGAAAAGGTGTCTATTCTCTGCTCCTGCTGCAAAGCCCAGCCCACTCCATAAATCACAGCCTCCGCTAGATGACTCCAGCGATCCTCTACCACCTCCCAAAAACACATGGGTGACCCCACCTATCATGGCGAGGAAATCCATCGCTGCCCTCACCCTCCCGCCTTCTCATGTACAGCAGGTTATCACGGATTAGTTTATTAGCGGACTTAAACAGGTCGCCGCGAATGCTTCGACAGCGAGAAAGCTCAGGCGCCGGCTGGCGCTCTGGCGCAGGCAGCATCAGCACAGGCAGCACCCGTAGCAAGCAGCAACGGTAGCAGGCAGCTTCGGGAGAAGGCAGCATCTGTTTCAGGCAGCATCTGTTGAAAGCGACATCTCTTGCAGGCAGCATCTGTTGCAGGCAACATCGATAGTAGGCTTCATCAGTATCGGGCTTCATCAGTATGAGATAGCATCGGTATCAGGCAGCATCAGTCGCAGGTAGCATCAGCATGAGGACTTCTTACAGAAGACTAGTGTTGTTACTATAGTAGTAGAGTCGACTCCTGTTATAGATGAATAGATGTTTTCAGTAGACTTGCTTGCAACAGACTACCGTTCTAAGGCCAGCCCTCAGCCGGCTCGCATACTATAGGAACCGCAATTTGAAGTTTCAAAATTAGTCTTGCTAGCCAGGAATCATATTTTCATAAAATAGAGTTCAGAGAATCGTGTGCCACAGGCTTAGTCGGTTAGGCAGCTTCCATGGCTGTCATAAAAAAAATGTGTTGACATGATTGTCAATATGGTTGAGGAGGGCGATGGCTGGATCCCGCGTTAACTCGTGAACGGGTGCCGTTTGAGGGTGTTCGTCGTTTGGATACTTGGGGGGAGGGAGACTTGCCGAGCTAACAGATGCAGAAAAGAATAATTTTGTATAGACATAAAGAGACTGTAAATTTATTTTGAAAAAAAAAATATACCCGTGAAGTTTCTTGCCAGTTCTTCTTCACGAAGGTTTTTTTTCGAACTGGTGGTAGAATCATGTTTTATTTGACGTCAATAAGAACAAGTAATTGTCAATGTTGAGAAATAAATATTTGAATTTGAATTTGAATTTGAATGAAGGTAAACAATAAATTATAAATATCTAGCAAAAATTAGGAAATATATATATAATTAAAAAAAGGAAGGATCATACGTAAAAGGTAAGTTTAACAAGGTCAGGTTAGCACCTGCTTGCATGCCTTCTCCTACCAGTGGAGAGCCACTTTCAGACTTCACGCTTGTAAGCGAATTCGTCAACCCAGAAAAGTTTAGCAGTGTACTTCTCTCTCGCAACCTGCTCTAGGACAACATCTAGGAAACCCTCCAAAAGATTAGGCCAGATCACTCTGTTTGGTACTCCGATCCCATGGGTTAAAAAAAGTCAAATATTTAGGAATCACTTTAGATAGTGGAATCATATTCGCTGATCACATAAAACGCAACCGGGACTGAGCCGCCATCGTGATGGGTAGGCTGCACCCTCTAATCTTCAAGAAGAGTAAAATCTCGCTTACAAATAAGCTTTCACTTTACAAACTTGCATCCGCTCCATCATGACATATGCAAGTGTGGCATATCAACCATTTGCAGGTTATTCAAAATAGGTTCTTACGCAAAGACTTCGAGGCCCCACCCTATGTCCGCAACCTAGATCTGCAAAAGGATCTCGATCTCCCAACTATTGCCGCATTCATGAAGTTGGCGTCTAGACGCCACTTCGACAATGCTCCACACCAACCCAACCCGCTGGTCACTAAGTCAGCTGACTACACAGCCAACCCAGACGCGGCGGTTCGTTACATGCGTCCGCGTAACGTCTTAACAGATCCTGATGACGCTATTACAACAAGGAACGCCGGCGTTTCAGTTAGAAATAGGGCAACACGGCATTCGATTCGCATAACCCCACGGGTTGGCCAGGCGTACGCATTCCTACTGAGTTTCTTGCTGGTTTTTTGGCAGTAGATGACCTTTCCGAACCAGTGGTGGTATCAATATACGACGTCCTAAGCCGAGGTCCGTGCCCTCTCGGGTGCCCCTAGGCGTATCTTATGTAGGAGTAGTTTAGGGTCCGGCTAAGCGCCGTCAGCGCTAAGTTACAATGGCCCATAGGGTCATAAATAAACAGTCCGTTTCGAAAAAAGCGACTACCCGCTCCGTCAAGCTACGCACACTGTCAAACCGTACATGTAAACGTCTAACCACAGGCAGATGCCAACCACAGTCGTGAATTGCAAGAACAGTAACAGTGACTAGTGATCCGAATGGTTACTGCTTGGGGCTTGGCTACACTACACTTTAAGCAAAAATAAGTATCTATACATAAAAATAATAAAACCACTAATTACTTAAAAATAAATTTTGAACTGTCAATACAATATGAATTAAAAATAGCCAAATCAAAATCGTTTAGTTAATTTAGAAGGTCTACGAAATTACAAATGGGTAAATTGACATGACAAAGGTTTTAAACTCAATATTTGCACCGCGCTTCTGTTGAAAATGTTGATAATTCCATTGAATCTTCTAAAATGTTTAGCACTGAGTTTTGCCCGGGTTTTCCTACCTGCTGAGAAAATCCGATGAGCGCCGTCAGCAACAATATAGTCCACATGATTGAATGATTGACAGATTTTGGGCGACAGATTGACAGGTAACCAGCACGAACGCCTGCGCGATAGTAACTAAACCGATTCACGTCGTGTATCATATATCTCTTCGCTGTCGTGGAATCCCCCGTACCACGGTAGTGCGATAAGTATTTGAGACACAAAATGTTAGTCTAAGAGTAAAATTTAATATTTTGGGTCTTTGACCAGTGCCTAACTTGCATCTTTGCTATTTTAGTGCTTGCGCCATTAGGATGCACTGGAGAAATGAAAGTGAATCCTATGTAACAGATCCTTATGTACCAATCAGCAAAGAGTAACTTTACGCTCTTCTCATATTAATCCACACCTAGTTTCCTACTGACAAAAAGAAAATCAACTTATTTACCAACTCGATCAACTCAGATACGCAGTAGGTATCCAATTTAAGGTAAGGATCTTGTTTATAGGTTTCAAACTTTATTTCTCTGGTAGGTATCCTAAAGGTGCAATCACTGCAATAGCAAATTTATAAATTTTTGTATAGGGATTTGTTAAACTACCAAAAAGCCATTTCTAATTTTATTTCTAATTTTATCTATATAATTATTCATCAAATTTCATTTTATTTTAAAGTCTGGAGTAGAAGTTGTCGTGTACTACGAGGTATTTAGGCTGTGGCTATTGTGTTCCTAATTAATGTTGTCACAAGTCACGAAATAAATATGTATATACCATATACCTTAGTTAGATAATATTCAGCTTACGTAAGATATAACTAGTCTCTTTAAGCCATAAATACAGTCATTCACGGTGTCCATCAACTCTCATATTATATACAATGAGATCAAACTGTTTGGAATAAACTTCAAAAAAGATCTTCCTTGTCTTGTCCTAATAGGCAGCTTGTCCCAAAAAGAAACCCAAAAAAAGATAAATATTTAACGTTAAATTAAATCATCAAAAAGCGACAGCATAGGTACCGCTTAAAATCTCGTGGTAGGAGACATTTATTATGAAAATGAACAATACATGTGGTTTGTTTTGTAAACTACGCTGTGAAGACTCTCGGACTCATCAGCAACCAGGCATCTCGAAGTGCCACTTTGAGATCCAAATATTTTGCTGAAACGTGATAAACATCTGGAGGCTTGAGAATCTGGAGATGACACAAGATCAGACAATAGTAGTTTATCATATATTATCGCAAGTGGTTGGTTGATTTGGTACATGTGGTTTGTTTTACGTAAGAGTAGGGGAGTATGGTGGGTAAATGTTGCATTACCGTACCAAAACACAGTCCAAAACTATCTCCATATCTATAGTAGTGGTAGAAACATCTGTTTGTTCTACTGGCACGCACCTATCAATATGAAGTGATGGATATGGAATTCATATAAGACCCATAGCAACTTATGTAATGAAGTCGCGTTCCGACAAAAGGAAATCGTGAGGAAGTTGGACGAAAATTTAAAATATTTTATTGGTACAGAACGTACCGAATGTAAGGCTATGTGCAGTGAAAGACATTTCATTTACGAAACAGCCTGTTAAATCCACGCCTTTGTACAGGAAATCCAAATATTCTTTGATTTCATTCACAAGTTTCCTGAAGAGTTTTGTTCAATTTATTTAATACCAGGGCACGAATGTTATTGTAAAATTCTATTAATATTCCGATATTCTGATTTGCTGCTTAACCAAGTCTACATTTCGAAAACAGTAACTTATGGTCGGTCCAAGTCCTAACAAAATACAAATAGGATCAAACTGCTTAATGCTTTGGATACCTACATAAAGTACACGTAGGTCAGGAGTCAAGAGCGGGTAGTTTTTCTGGTTTAATAAAATAATAAATGATAAAACGTGATCCAGTTTTTTACGTTTGGTTTGTAGATAGCTTTACGATCGACAAATGTCAAACTCAAAAGTCACATACTTCAAAATCTGGAATGATTACTGAGCAGATTTTGCTTAAAATCAGAAATTTAAAAAAAATCGTGTTTTCTCTGCTTATTTTGTCTTATAACGAAAACTGTTTCATGTTATTTGCAAATTTTCGGTAAAATAATGTTTTGGTTAGAAAACCCTATAAGTATAAACGATTTTTATGAATTCAAGCAGTTTCAAGAATCCCTTTTAGAAAAGGAAACGAACTAGCTCATCAGTTCCTAAGTAGGTGAGTGTTTATGTCTGTCTTGTCTAATATTATATAGATCTTTAATTTTAATAGAAAGAGATATGGTTTATATGTAATCGTATAACTCTAACTCTAATGGTCGTATATTAAACCTTCATTCCACTTTAAAAATTTGGGGTTGCATTAGAAATTCGCATCTCAAAATAAGGGTTTTCGTAGTAATGAGGGGGGGCAAAGCGGGATTTTGTTAGCCACTCTTTAACTCCTCCAAGCGCGGAAATAAGTATCTTTAGCCCACAATTTTTTGATTTTTATACATAATTTTGAGGTTTCGTTTACCAAAATAAATATGTAAATACTAATTTGTTTTTCGTAGAAATTAAGTTTGGCATAATTATTGTTTCTGGCGCTTAGCTGGGTGCAGCCGCACCAACTCTACATACGAACCTAACCTACCCTAGGCTAAAATTTTAAAACTGCAGCTTTTACTCACGCGTTATTGTTGGAAAGGTCCGACTAGACCAGTGAAAGGCGAGGCACAGCCGCGACTGTACTCGGCCCTGATGATGGACTCCATACGAGTCCGAAACTAGTCGGACCTCTCCGACAATAACGCGTAGAGCACATAGAGTGTTTACGACAACAACATAGAGTGTTTATCTTGGTCTAATGAACCTAGATAAAACAAGCATAAATAGTGGATTTGATCATAGAGCAAAAAGACCTGACTGCCTTAGTAACCAACGTTCAAAGACGATTTTCCTCTCTTTATCTCTCTAGCAAAACAAGTATCAGACATAACCTCAAAATACAATTTTCAAAATATAATATATTTTCAACTACGCTTCTCCGCGTTGTGATTAGCCCCTACACAAAACAATCTGAGACTTGTACCTACATCTAACGATAACCTAAAATCTGCATTGTAACATAGGGTACATTATATCCTGAAATTCCTACGGGCTCGCGTGTAACGAGGGAGAAACGACATCTCTAAGAAAAGAATTGAAAATCGATAAGGTCAAACAAAATGTAAACTTGCATTCTAAGTTTAGTTTGGGTTAGAAATAGCCGTTAAGATAAACGCTGTAGTAACTTCTTATTTCCTACTTTTTATAACTATATTTACCTACTATGTACTATGTTCAAAAGAAAAAGAGATCTCCACAATGTTCACACAAGAGGAAATAATATGCTGGTAGGTCATAATATTAGGCTTCATAAAGTCACTAACTCATTCATGGGTCAATGTATACGCTTTTATAATAAGGTTCCTGAGGACAGGGCCGGATTTAAAGGTCTGGAGGCCCTGGGGCAATAAAGGAGTGGAGGCCCCAAATTATTAAATTTCCGAATAAAATAAAAAATAAATTAAGTGCGAAACAAACTCAAATTATTAGAATCAACACATAATGAACAATTAATAATAATCAGTGGACATATTGGTGGAAGTTTTTTATTTGAAGAAGTGTTAAAAAACACATTTTTTTTTTATAAAAACAGCCTTTTGAAATAAATTTTCTTATTTATCTCTATTGTGGGGACCCCATCTTTGTGGAGGCCCGGGGCTGCAGCCCCGTTTGCCCGCGCCTAAATCCGGCCCTGCCTGAGGATATCCAAGGTCTTCCTATTGACAAAGACACTATAAAGCAGAAGTTGTGTTCTAAAGCATATTATAAACTATCCGATTTTTTGGATGATAAAAGCCCTTGGGTATAATCCCCTCAATAACAGAATTGTACTAGTATTTGTAACAAAACATGTGTAATGTGTCTGTATGTTCGTTGAGTTCTTCGTCCCGATGAATATCTAAAGCGTCATTCGTCAAGTGTTTTCAAGTGTTCGTCGTTTGGATACTTGGGGGGAGGGATACTTGCCGAGCTAACGGATGCAGATAAGAATAACTTTGTATAGACATAAGGAGACTCTGGAAATTTATTTTGAAAAAAATATACCCGTGTAGTTTCTTGCCAGTTCTTCTTCGCGAAGGTTTTTTCGAACTGGTGGTGGAGTCATGTTTTATTTGACGTCAATAAGAACAAGTAATTGTCAATGTTGAGAAATGAATATTTCATTTCATTTCATTTCATATGGTAAATATAGTTACAAAAAAATAGGCAATAAGTAGGTAAGTATGTATAGTTTTATATATTTGGCTATATTTATTGCTTACCTACTTGGTAAAAATAGGGCTACTAGCTTGGAGGAAGAAAAACGAGGTAAATATTTTAAATCACATTATCTGTTGTTCCTCTCTACACAGATATAATGTACCTCACCCGAATTGAAGTAAATTAAACAAAGGGAGCTCTTTTTGGAAAAGTTTAGTTGTTTAGTACAGCGCTTTTTTTCTATTTCAAATGAAACGTCACGTCGTCCAACACTAATTTTCTTTCGTTCTTTGTATACAAAACTTTTTAAAGAAAATCATTTATTTTATCTACTCTTTTTTTTCTCCTCCAGCCATGTTCACGGGCATGGTATTCGGAGTGCTAGCGGCGCTGGTGTGCTCCCCGTTTACCCTGGACCGCTGCTGCCGCCGCGGCGCGGCGCCGCCCGCGGTCTCCGTGTGCATGCACCGCTACCTCTCCGACGATGACAAGAAGAAGATCCACGAGTATCAGACCAAACGACACATCTACCTCTACAAACAACCTTCGGAGAAACGCAGCCGAAGGACTCGGAGAACGCCTATCGCCTTAACTTCGCAGACAGCGGCTCCGGACACGCAGAAGTGACTTAACTTCGCAGACAGCGGCTCCGGACACGCAGAAGTGACTTAACTTCGCAGAGAGCGGCTCCGGACACGTAGAAGTGACTTATTACATGGGTTGTTTGTATTATCGTGAATGCTACTGTATCTTTTGTTTGTTCAAGATGATTACTTTCAGTACTTTATAAAATCATGTTTAAGTCTGTTTTAGAAAGTACCTTGATACAAATTGAAGAGTTTTTGCTGTTTGCGTTGTTACAATCTGAACTATCTCGTTTTGATTTGTTGAATACCTTTTATGGTTGAAAACTTTTATGTAGTAGGTTTTTATAAGCTTGTTGCTTTTGTTTATTTTTGATAAATTTCAAATAAAAAAATGTAATTGTATTCTGGTAATTTTATAAGAAAAATCTACACTACTAATGTAGATTAGACTGTTCTAAGTAGGTATTTCTTTCTGGTATTCCCGAGGAAATGACAGTTACATACCTAATGACTTACGTACCTAGGAGAGCCACGTGTAGGTACCTGGGTAACTATTCATTGAAGTAGGTAACTTAACTAAAGCACTAATCGTTTTAGTTTCTCCTGTGGCACCAGACTCATATTTTTGTAGATTCCGAGATGTGGCTGGCCGAGGTGGGCTTAAATCGTTAGGCTGGCCCGGCAACATGTGGGTTAATTGCTTTATTAATTAGGCAGATACTTTCAAAATAAAGTAGGTATAGCCGGGGAACTTGATGAAGGCTGAGATTGTCACCCTTAGTGTGCGGAGGGCCTTCAAAAGACTCCAACGACTTCCCAAACTATTCGTACGATCGAGCAGAGGCACATGCAAATGGTTTATATCTCATTTCCAAAGAAGACGGGCCAACCCGACGATCGCCAAGAACGTACCAAAACATCTTTCAACCAGTTTTTAAAACACGAAAAAATATTTAAAATTTGTCTTCAATAGTCAAATGTTTGTTAGGTTTCTTTTGCACGTTGCACGGCTTGATCAAAACAACGAAAGCTATACAAACAGGTCAATTTTGATCTTATCTCGGTTTATTTTTGTTTGTACTTCGGGATTAAGTCACAAGATGCTTTGGGTAATTTTTGTGACTTTTCTAAACTACATTTGATTGTGTTCACCATATTTTAATGAGGAAACTTCTACAGTACATCGTAGAGGGAACTGTTTTCCTTGGCAAAACCATAGATTCGAAACTTTAATGGGGGGCCTACATTTGTTCGCGGTTAAGAAAGATCGCTCAGTCTGATGTGCATACAGCCAGGATGGTATATTTTAGTAACTTCATATCCTAATGTGTTATGGTGTCCAACTGTGGGGGAATGCCACAGACATCTAAACTATCTGCTCTCTGCAGAAAAGAGTTATTCGTGGAATTTATAAACTAGGTACGAAATAGAGCATTTAAGACGGAAACGTTTATTAAACTGTATATTAACCGTTGCATCACAATCTATTTATGAAAGTATTTACTATATTTACAAGAATATTAATAACTTTAAAACTAAGAAAGATAATCGTGTTGATTACTATGTAAGGACTAGGAAGTTTCCAAAATGTAGGCTGGCAAAAGAATTTATCAGAACGTCAATGCGTTGTTATAATAAAATTCCGAAATCTGTTCAATTCCTGCCGTCCTATCAATAAAGCTACCACGGAATCTTTGTCAAAAAACCTTAATATAAAGTCAAAGATTATCTGCATGACAAAAGCGCGTGGAATTGAGGTCTTCGTAGGCTGTTTGTTTCTGTTACTGAGAAATAATAAATAAATGTTTATACACATAGAAGGTAGCCAGAAAAGTGACGGCCAAAAATTTTTTTTAGGTGCCACGAGTTGAGAGGTATCTGGATCACCCCTATGTATGTTAACCCATTCATTGCCGACCAAATTTTGAAAACATCACTTGGGTGCCACTTAATATTTTAATAATTACATAAGAAAATACATAATTGAACGTGTTTTTCAACTAAAAAACTCCCTAGATATTGAAAACCCCTCTAAAAATGGTAAACGCAGCATATGCGTTGGTGGCACTGGGGAAAGAATTTAAATCGTAATTGCCGCTCAACGCACCGTTTGCGTTGGCGTTTGGATAGTTTAATGCAACGTCTTCCGAGAGACTGTCGATGCCCGATATGTCACTAAAATTAGGTACCGTTCTTTATTCATATAATCTATGTTTATTTAATATTTAGTATAAATATTTTTATTATAAAATTTTATAAAGTGCCATAAATAAAATAATATAAATAGATATAGTATAAATTGATTTTATAATTATTAATTAATTTTATAAAAAAAACTTTGTGGGTGTAGAATTGTTTGTTACCGCGTATTTGCACTCAATGAAATTTGAAATACATAAAATTATATAGGTATATAAGTTATATAATATGGATTAACAAACAGGCTTCCTTTTATCCTGGTACAAGGTTACGTAGGGTCCAAACGGACGATGTTACGGGCTTTAGGAATGAACACATAAATAGATATTTATGAGTTTACCCAATAAATACCTAACATATTATGACAAAACAAAACCAATTTCAATGGAAAATACATTTATTACTATTACGAAAAAAAACAATTAGTATTTGTGGTACTCTTTAAAGCAATAATTTAAACAAAACGCATATCGTTCGGTTACTTATTTAAATGATCACCGACCTCTTGTTACTATTAGCATTTACTCCTTCTTCCTTTAAAGCAATCATTTAAACAAAACGCATATCGTTCGGTTACTTATTTAAATGATCACCAACCTCTTGTTACTGTTAGCATTTACTCCTTCTTCCTTTAAAGCAATCATTTAAACAAAACGCATATCGTTCGGTTACTTATTTAAATGATCACCGACCTCTTGTTACTATTAGCATTTACTCCTTCTTCCTTTAAAGCAATCATTTAAACAAAACGCATATCGTTCGGTTACTTATTTAAATGATCGCCAACCTCTTGTTACTATTAGCATTTACTCCTTCTTCCTTTAAAGCAATCATTTAAACAAAACGCATATCGTTCGGTTACTTATTTAAATGATCACCGACCTCTTGTTACTATTAGCATTTACTCCTTCTTCCTTTAAAGCAATCATTTAAACAAAACGCATATCGTTCGGTTACTTATTTAAATGATCACCGACCTCTTGTTACTATTAGCATTTACTCCTTCTTCCTTTAAAGCAATCATTTAAACAAAACGCATATCGTTCGGTTACTTATTTAAATGATCGCCGACCTCTTGTTACTGTTAGCATTTACTCCTTCTTCCTTTAAAGCAATCATTTAAACAAAACGCATATCGTTCGGTTACTTATTTAAATGATCACCGACCTCTTGTTACTATTAGCATTTACTCCTTCTTCCTTTAAAGCAATCATTTAAACAAAACGCATATCGTTCGGTTACTTATTTAAATGATCACCGACCTCTTGTTACTATTAGCATTTACTCCTTCTTCCTTTAAAGCAATCGTTTAAACAAAACGCATATCGTTCGGTTACTTATTTAAATGATCACCGACCTCTTGTTACTATTAGCATTTACTCCTTCTTCCTTTAAAGCAATCATTTAAACAAAACGCATATCGTTCGGTTACTTATTGAAATGATCACCGACCTCTTGTTACTATTAGCATTTACTCCTTCTTCCTTTAAAGCAATAATTTAAACAAAACGCATATCGTTCGGTTACTTATTTAAATGATCACCGACCTCTTGTTACTATTAGCATTTACTCCTTCTTCCTTTAAAGCAATCATTTAAACAAAACGCATATCGTTCGGTTACTTATTTAAATGATCACCGACCTCTTGTTACTATTAGCATTTACTCCTTCTTCCTTTAAAGCAATCATTTAAACAAAACGCATATCGTTCGGTTACTTATTTAAATGATCACCGACCTCTTGTTACTATTAGCATTTACTCCTTCTTCCTTTAAAGCAATCATTTAAACAAAACGCATATCGTTCGGTTACTTATTTAAATGATCACCGACCTCTTGTTACTATTAGCATTTACTCCTTCTTCCTTTAAAGCAATCATTTAAACAAAACGCATATCGTTCGGTTACTTATTTAAATGATCACCGACCTCTTGTTACTATTAGCATTTACTCCTTCTTCCTTTAAAGCAATCATTTAAACAAAACGCATATCGTTCGGTTACTTATTTAAATGATCGCCGACCTCTTGTTACTGTTAGCATTTACTCCTTCTTCCTTTAAAGCAATCATTTAAACAAAACGCATATCGTTCGGTTACTTATTTAAATGATCACCGACCTCTTGTTACTATTAGCATTTACTCCTTCTTCCTTTAAAGCAATCATTTAAACAAAACGCATATCGTTCGGTTACTTATTTAAATGATCACCGACCTCTTGTTACTATTAGCATTTACTCCTTCTTCCTTTAAAGCAATCATTTAAACAAAACGCATATCGTTCGGTTACTTATTTAAATGATCACCGACCTCTTGTTACTATTAGCATTTACTCCTTCTTCCTTTAAAGCAATCATTTAAACAAAACGCATATCGTTCGGTTACTTATTTAAATGATCGCCAACCTCTTGTTACTATTAGCATTTACTCCTTCTTCCTTTAAAGCAATCATTTAAACAAAACGCATATCGTTCGGTTACTTATTTAAATGATCGCCGACCTCTTGTTACTGTTAGCATTTACTCCTTCTTCCTTTAAAGCAATCATTTAAACAAAACGCATATCGTTCGGTTACTTGTTTAAATGATCACCGACCTCTTGTTACTATTAGCATTTACTCCTTCTTCCTTTAAAGCAATCATTTAAACAAAACGCATATCGTTCGGTTACTTATTTAAATGATCACCGACCTCTTGTTACTATTAGCATTTACTCCTTCTTCCTTTAAAGCAATCATTTAAACAAAACGCATATCGTTCGGTTACTTATTTAAATGATCACCGACCTCTTGTTACTATTAGCATTTACTCCTTCTTCCTTTAAAGCAATCATTTAAACAAAACGCATATCGTTCGGTTACTTATTTAAATGATCGCCGACCTCTTGTTACTGTTAGCATTTACTCCTTCTTCCTTTAAAGCAATCATTTAAACAAAACGCATATCGTTCGGTTACTTATTTAAATGATCACCGACCTCTTGTTACTATTAGCATTTACTCCTTCTTCCTTTAAAGCAATCATTTAAACAAAACGCATATCGTTCGGTTACTTATTTAAATGATCACCGACCTCTTGTTACTATTAGCATTTACTCCTTCTTCCTTTAAAGCAATCATTTAAACAAAACGCATATCGTTCGGTTACTTATTTAAATGATCACCGACCTCTTGTTACTATTAGCATTTACTCCTTCTTCCTTTAAAGCAATCGTTTAAACAAAACGCATATCGTTCGGTTACTTATTTAAATGATCGCCGACCTCTTGTTACTGTTAGCATTTACTCCTTCTTCCTTTAAAGCAATCATTTAAACAAAACGCATATCGTTCGGTTACTTATTTAAATGATCACCGACCTCTTGTTACTATTAGCATTTACTCCTTCTTCCTTTAAAGCAATCATTTAAACAAAACGCATATCGTTCGGTTACTTATTTAAATGATCACCGACCTCTTGTTACTATTAGCATTTACTCCTTCTTCCTTTAAAGCAATCATTTAAACAAAACGCATATCGTTCGGTTACTTATTGAAATGATCACCGACCTCTTGTTACTATTAGCATTTACTCCTTCTTCCTTTAAAGCAATAATTTAAACAAAACGCATATCGTTCGGTTACTTATTTAAATGATCACCGACCTCTTGTTACTATTAGCATTTACTCCTTCTTCCTTTAAAGCAATCATTTAAACAAAACGCATATCGTTCGGTTACTTATTTAAATGATCGCCAACCTCTTGTTACTATTAGCATTTACTCCTTCTTCCTTTAAAGCAATCATTTAAACAAAACGCATATCGTTCGGTTACTTATTTAAATGATCGCCGACCTCTTGTTACTGTTAGCATTTACTCCTTCTTCCTTTAAAGCAATCATTTAAACAAAACGCATATCGTTCGGTTACTTGTTTAAATGATCACCGACCTCTTGTTACTATTAGCATTTACTCCTTCTTCCTTTAAAGCAATCATTTAAACAAAACGCATATCGTTCGGTTACTTATTTAAATGATCACCGACCTCTTGTTACTATTAGCATTTACTCCTTCTTCCTTTAAAGCAATCATTTAAACAAAACGCATATCGTTCGGTTACTTATTTAAATGATCACCGACCTCTTGTTACTATTAGCATTTACTCCTTCTTCCTTTAAAGCAATCATTTAAACAAAACGCATATCGTTCGGTTACTTATTTAAATGATCGCCGACCTCTTGTTACTGTTAGCATTTACTCCTTCTTCCTTTAAAGCAATCATTTAAACAAAACGCATATCGTTCGGTTACTTATTTAAATGATCACCGACCTCTTGTTACTATTAGCATTTACTCCTTCTTCCTTTAAAGCAATCATTTAAACAAAACGCATATCGTTCGGTTACTTATTTAAATGATCACCGACCTCTTGTTACTATTAGCATTTACTCCTTCTTCCTTTAAAGCAATCATTTAAACAAAACGCATATCGTTCGGTTACTTATTTAAATGATCACCGACCTCTTGTTACTATTAGCATTTACTCCTTCTTCCTTTAAAGCAATCGTTTAAACAAAACGCATATCGTTCGGTTACTTATTTAAATGATCGCCGACCTCTTGTTACTGTTAGCATTTACTCCTTCTTCCTTTAAAGCAATCATTTAAACAAAACGCATATCGTTCGGTTACTTATTTAAATGATCACCGACCTCTTGTTACTATTAGCATTTACTCCTTCTTCCTTTAAAGCAATCATTTAAACAAAACGCATATCGTTCGGTTACTTATTTAAATGATCACCGACCTCTTGTTACTATTAGCATTTACTCCTTCTTCCTTTAAAGCAATCATTTAAACAAAACGCATATCGTTCGGTTACTTATTGAAATGATCACCGACCTCTTGTTACTATTAGCATTTACTCCTTCTTCCTTTAAAGCAATAATTTAAACAAAACGCATATCGTTCGGTTACTTATTTAAATGATCACCGACCTCTTGTTACTATTAGCATTTACTCCTTCTTCCTTTAAAGCAATCATTTAAACAAAACGCATATCGTTCGGTTACTTATTTAAATGATCACCGACCTCTTGTTACTGTTAGCATTTACTCCTTCTTCCTTTAAAGCAATCATTTAAACAAAACGCATATCGTTCGGTTACTTATTTAAATGATCGCCGACCTCTTGTTACTATTAGCATTTACTCCTTCTTCCTTTAAAGCAATCATTTAAACAAAACGCATATCGTTCGGTTACTTATTTAAATGATCACCGACCTCTTGTTACTATTAGCATTTACTCCTTCTTCCTTTAAAGCAATCATTTAAACAAAACGCATATCGTTCGGTTACTTATTTAAATGATCACCGACCTCTTGTTACTATTAGCATTTACTCCTTCTTCCTTTAAAGCAATCATTTAAACAAAACGCATATCGTTCGGTTACTTATTTAAATGATCACCGACCTCTTGTTACTATTAGCATTTACTCCTTCTTCCTTTAAAGCAATCATTTAAACAAAACGCATATCGTTCGGTTACTTATTTAAATGATCGCCAACCTCTTGTTACTATTAGCATTTACTCCTTCTTCCTTTAAAGCAATCATTTAAACAAAACGCATATCGTTCGGTTACTTATTTAAATGATCGCCGACCTCTTGTTACTGTTAGCATTTACTCCTTCTTCCTTTAAAGCAATCATTTAAACAAAACGCATATCGTTCGGTTACTTGTTTAAATGATCACCGACCTCTTGTTACTATTAGCATTTACTCCTTCTTCCTTTAAAGCAATCATTTAAACAAAACGCATATCGTTCGGTTACTTATTTAAATGATCACCGACCTCTTGTTACTATTAGCATTTACTCCTTCTTCCTTTAAAGCAATCATTTAAACAAAACGCATATCGTTCGGTTACTTATTTAAATGATCACCGACCTCTTGTTACTATTAGCATTTACTCCTTCTTCCTTTAAAGCAATCATTTAAACAAAACGCATATCGTTCGGTTACTTATTTAAATGATCGCCGACCTCTTGTTACTGTTAGCATTTACTCCTTCTTCCTTTAAAGCAATCATTTAAACAAAACGCATATCGTTCGGTTACTTATTTAAATGATCACCGACCTCTTGTTACTATTAGCATTTACTCCTTCTTCCTTTAAAGCAATCATTTAAACAAAACGCATATCGTTCGGTTACTTATTTAAATGATCACCGACCTCTTGTTACTATTAGCATTTACTCCTTCTTCCTTTAAAGCAATCATTTAAACAAAACGCATATCGTTCGGTTACTTATTTAAATGATCACCGACCTCTTGTTACTATTAGCATTTACTCCTTCTTCCTTTAAAGCAATCGTTTAAACAAAACGCATATCGTTCGGTTACTTATTTAAATGATCGCCGACCTCTTGTTACTGTTAGCATTTACTCCTTCTTCCTTTAAAGCAATCATTTAAACAAAACGCATATCGTTCGGTTACTTATTTAAATGATCACCGACCTCTTGTTACTATTAGCATTTACTCCTTCTTCCTTTAAAGCAATCATTTAAACAAAACGCATATCGTTCGGTTACTTATTGAAATGATCACCGACCTCTTGTTACTATTAGCATTTACTCCTTCTTCCTTTAAAGCAATCATTTAAACAAAACGCATATCGTTCGGTTACTTATTGAAATGATCGCCAACCTCTTGTTACTATTAGCATTTACTCCTTCTTCCTTTAAAGCAATCATTTAAACAAAACGCATATCGTTCGGTTACTTATTTAAATGATCGCCAACCTCTTGTTACTATTAGCATTTACTCCTTCTTCCTTTAAAGCAATCGTTTAAACAAAACGCATATCGTTCGGTTACTTATTTAAATGATCACCGACCTCTTGTTACTATTAGCATTTACTCCTTCTTCCTTTAAAGCAATCATTTAAACAAAACGCATATCGTTCGGTTACTTATTTAAATGATCACCGACCTCTTGTTACTATTAGCATTTACTCCTTCTTCCTTTAAAGCAATCATTTAAACAAAACGCATATCGTTCGGTTACTTATTTAAATGATCGCCAACCTCTTGTTACTATTAGCATTTACTCCTTCTTCCTTTAAAGCAATCATTTAAACAAAACGCATATCGTTCGGTTACTTATTTAAATGATCGCCAACCTCTTGTTACTATTAGCATTTACTCCTTCTTCCTTTAAAGCAATCGTTTAAACAAAACGCATATCGTTCGGTTACTTATTTAAATGATCACCGACCTCTTGTTACTATTAGCATTTACTCCTTCTTCCTTTAAAGCAATCATTTAAACAAAACGCATATCGTTCGGTTACTTATTTAAATGATCGCCAACCTCTTGTTACTATTAGCATTTACTCCTTCTTCCTTTAAAGCAATCATTTAAACAAAACGCATATCGTTCGGTTACTTATTTAAATGATCGCCAACCTCTTGTTACTATTAGCATTTACTCCTTCTTCCTTTAAAGCAATCGTTTAAACAAAACGCATATCGTTCGGTTACTTATTTAAATGATCACCGACCTCTTGTTACTATTAGCATTTACTCCTTCTTCCTTTAAAGCAATCATTTAAACAAAACGCATATCGTTCGGTTACTTATTTAAATGATCGCCAACCTCTTGTTACTATTAGCATTTACTCCTTCTTCCTTTAAAGCAATCATTTAAACAAAACGCATATCGTTCGGTTACTTATTTAAATGATCGCCGACCTCTTGTTACTATTAGCATTTACTCCTTCTTCCTTTAAAGCAATCATTTAAACAAAACGCATATCGTTCGGTTACTTATTTAAATGATCGCCAACCTCTTGTTACTATTAGCATTTACTCCTTCTTCCTTTAAAGCAATCATTTAAACAAAACGCATATCGTTCGGTTACTTATTTAAATGATCACCGACCTCTTGTTACTATTAGCATTTACTCCTTCTTCCTTTAAAGCAATCATTTAAACAAAACGCATATCGTTCGGTTACTTATTTAAATGATCGCCAACCTCTTGTTACTATTAGCATTTACTCCTTCTTCCTTTAAAGCAATCATTTAAACAAAACGCATATCGTTCGGTTACTTATTTAAATGATCGCCAACCTCTTGTTACTATTAGCATTTACTCCTTCTTCCTTTAAAGCAATCATTTAAACAAAACGCATATCGTTCGGTTACTTATTGAAATGATCACCGACCTCTTGTTACTATTAGCATTTACTCCTTCTTCCTTTAAAGCAATCATTTAAACAAAACGCATATCGTTCGGTTACTTATTTAAATGATCACCGACCTCTTGTTACTATTAGCATTTACTCCTTCTTCCTTTAAAGCAATCGTTTAAACAAAACGCATATCGTTCGGTTACTTATTTAAATGATCACCGACCTCTTGTTACTATTAGCATTTACTCCTTCTTCCTTTAAAGCAATCATTTAAACAAAACGCATATCGTTCGGTTACTTATTTAAATGATCGCCAACCTCTTGTTACTATTAGCATTTACTCCTTCTTCCTTTAAAGCAATCATTTAAACAAAACGCATATCGTTCGGTTACTTATTTAAATGATCGCCAACCTCTTGTTACTATTAGCATTTACTCCTTCTTCCTTTAAAGCAATCATTTAAACAAAACGCATATCGTTCGGTTACTTATTTAAATGATCACCGACCTCTTGTTACTATTAGCATTTACTCCTTCTTCCTTTAAAGCAATCATTTAAACAAAACGCATATCGTTCGGTTACTTATTTAAATGATCGCCAACCTCTTGTTACTATTAGCATTTACTCCTTCTTCCTTTAAAGCAATCATTTAAACAAAACGCATATCGTTCGGTTACTTATTTAAATGATCACCGACCTCTTGTTACTATTAGCATTTACTCCTTCTTCCTTTAAAGCAATCATTTAAACAAAACGCATATCGTTCGGTTACTTATTTAAATGATCACCGACCTCTTGTTACTGTTAGCATTTACTCCTTCTTCCTTTAAAGCAATCATTTAAACAAAACGCATATCGTTCGGTTACTTATTTAAATGATCACCGACCTCTTGTTACTATTAGCATTTACTCCTTCTTCCTTTAAAGCAATCATTTAAACAAAACGCATATCGTTCGGTTACTTATTTAAATGATCACCGACCTCTTGTTACTATTAGCATTTACTCCTTCTTCCTTTAAAGCAATCATTTAAACAAAACGCATATCGTTCGGTTACTTATTGAAATGATCACCGACCTCTTGTTACTATTAGCATTTACTCCTTCTTCCTTTAAAGCAATCATTTAAACAAAACGCATATCGTTCGGTTACTTATTTAAATGATCACCGACCTCTTGTTACTATTAGCATTTACTCCTTCTTCCTTTAAAGCAATCATTTAAACAAAACGCATATCGTTCGGTTACTTATTTAAATGATCACCGACCTCTTGTTACTATTAGCATTTACTCCTTCTTCCTTTAAAGCAATCATTTAAACAAAACGCATATCGTTCGGTTACTTATTTAAATGATCACCGACCTCTTGTTACTATTAGCATTTACTCCTTCTTCCTTTAAAGCAATCATTTAAACAAAACGCATATCGTTCGGTTACTTATTTAAATGATCGCCAACCTCTTGTTACTGTTAGCATTTACTCCTTCTTCCTTTAAAGCAATCATTTAAACAAAACGCATATCGTTCGGTTACTTATTTAAATGATCACCGACCTCTTGTTACTATTAGCATTTACTCCTTCTTCCTTTAAAGCAATCATTTAAACAAAACGCATATCGTTCGGTTACTTATTTAAATGATCACCGACCTCTTGTTACTATTAGCATTTACTCCTTCTTCCTTTAAAGCAATCATTTAAACAAAACGCATATCGTTCGGTTACTTATTTAAATGATCACCGACCTCTTGTTACTATTAGCATTTACTCCTTCTTCCTTTAAAGCAATCATTTAAACAAAACGCATATCGTTCGGTTACTTATTTAAATGATCACCGACCTCTTGTTACTATTAGCATTTACTCCTTCTTCCTTTAAAGCAATCATTTAAATAAAACGCATATCGTTCGGTTACTTATTTAAATGATCGCCAACCTCTTGTTACTATTAGCATTTACTCCTTCTTCCTTTAAAGCAATCATTTAAACAAAACGCATATCGTTCGGTTACTTATTTAAATGATCACCGACCTCTTGTTACTATTAGCATTTACTCCTTCTTCCTTTAAAGCCATCATTTAAACAAAACGCATATCGTTCGGTTACTTATTTAAATGATCACCGACCTCTTGTTACTGTTAGCATTTACTCCTTCTTCCTTTAAAGCAATCATTTAAACAAAACGCATATCGTTCGGTTACTTATTTAAATGATCACCGACCTCTTGTTACTATTAGCATTTACTCCTTCTTCCTTTAAAGCAATCATTTAAACAAAACGCATATCGTTCGGTTACTTATTTAAATGATCGCCAACCTCTTGTTACTATTAGCATTTACTCCTTCTTCCTTTAAAGCAATCATTTAAACAAAACGCATATCGTTCGGTTACTTATTTAAATGATCGCCAACCTCTTGTTACTATTAGCATTTACTCCTTCTTCCTTTAAAGCAATCATTTAAACAAAACGCATATCGTTCGGTTACTTATTTAAATGATCACCGACCTCTTGTTACTATTAGCATTTACTCCTTCTTCCTTTAAAGCAATCATTTAAACAAAACGCATATCGTTCGGTTACTTATTTAAATGATCACCGACCTCTTGTTACTATTAGCATTTACTCCTTCTTCCTTTAAAGCAATCATTTAAACAAAACGCATATCGTTCGGTTACTTATTTAAATGATCGCCAACCTCTTGTTACTATTAGCATTTACTCCTTCTTCCTTTAAAGCAATCATTTAAACAAAACGCATATCGTTCGGTTACTTATTTAAATGATCACCGACCTCTTGTTACTATTAGCATTTACTCCTTCTTCCTTTAAAGCAATCATTTAAACAAAACGCATATCGTTCGGTTACTTATTTAAATGATCACCGACCTCTTGTTACTATTAGCATTTACTCCTTCTTCCTTTAAAGCAATCATTTAAACAAAACGCATATCGTTCGGTTACTTATTTAAATGATCGCCAACCTCTTGTTACTATTAGCATTTACTCCTTCTTCCTTTAAAGCAATCATTTAAACAAAACGCATATCGTTCGGTTACTTATTTAAATGATCGCCGACCTCTTGTTACTATTAGCATTTACTCCTTCTTCCTTTAAAGCAATCATTTAAACAAAACGCATATCGTTCGGTTACTTATTTAAATGATCACCGACCTCTTGTTACTATTAGCATTTACTCCTTCTTCCTTTAAAGCAATCATTTAAACAAAACGCATATCGTTCGGTTACTTATTGAAATGATCGCCGACCTCTTGTTACTGTTAGCATTTACTCCTTCTTCCTTTAAAGCAATCATTTAAACAAAACGCATATCGTTCGGTTACTTATTTAAATGATCACCGACCTCTTGTTACTATTAGCATTTACTCCTTCTTCCTTTAAAGCAATCATTTAAACAAAACGCATATCGTTCGGTTACTTATTGAAATGATCGCCGACCTCTTGTTACTGTTAGCATTTACTCCTTCTTCCTTTAAAGCAATCATTTAAACAAAACGCATATCGTTCGGTTACTTATTTAAATGATCGCCAACCTCTTGTTACTATTAGCATTTACTCCTTCTTCCTTTAAAGCAATCATTTAAACAAAACGCATATCGTTCGGTTACTTATTTAAATGATCACCGACCTCTTGTTACTATTAGCATTTACTCCTTCTTCCTTTAAAGCAATCATTTAAACAAAACGCATATCGTTCGGTTACTTATTTAAATGATCACCGACCTCTTGTTACTATTAGCATTTACTCCTTCTTCCTTTAAAGCAATCATTTAAACAAAACGCATATCGTTCGGTTACTTATTTAAATGATCACCGACCTCTTGTTACTATTAGCATTTACTCCTTCTTCCTTTAAAGCAATCGTTTAAACAAAACGCATATCGTTCGGTTACTTATTTAAATGATCACCGACCTCTTGTTACTATTAGCATTTACTCCTTCTTCCTTTAAAGCAATCATTTAAACAAAACGCATATCGTTCGGTTACTTATTTAAATGATCACCGACCTCTTGTTACTATTAGCATTTACTCCTTCTTCCTTTAAAGCAATCGTTTAAACAAAACGCATATCGTTCGGTTACTTATTTAAATGATCACCGACCTCTTGTTACTATTAGCATTTACTCCTTCTTCCTTTAAAGCAATCATTTAAACAAAACGCATATCGTTCGGTTACTTATTTAAATGATCGCCAACCTCTTGTTACTATTAGCATTTACTCCTTCTTCCTTTAAAGCAATCATTTAAACAAAACGCATATCGTTCGGTTACTTATTTAAATGATCACCGACCTCTTGTTACTATTAGCATTTACTCCTTCTTCCTTTAAAGCAATCATTTAAACAAAACGCATATCGTTCGGTTACTTATTTAAATGATCACCGACCTCTTGTTACTATTAGCATTTACTCCTTCTTCCTTTAAAGCAATCATTTAAACAAAACGCATATCGTTCGGTTACTTATTGAAATGATCACCGACCTCTTGTTACTATTAGCATTTACTCCTTCTTCCTTTAAAGCAATCATTTAAACAAAACGCATATCGTTCGGTTACTTATTTAAATGATCGCCAACCTCTTGTTACTATTAGCATTTACTCCTTCTTCCTTTAAAGCAATCATTTAAACAAAACGCATATCGTTCGGTTACTTATTTAAATGATCACCGACCTCTTGTTACTATTAGCATTTACTCCTTCTTCCTTTAAAGCAATCATTTAAACAAAACGCATATCGTTCGGTTACTTATTTAAATGATCACCGACCTCTTGTTACTATTAGCATTTACTCCTTCTTCCTTTAAAGCAATCATTTAAACAAAACGCATATCGTTCGGTTACTTATTTAAATGATCACCGACCTCTTGTTACTATTAGCATTTACTCCTTCTTCCTTTAAAGCAATCATTTAAACAAAACGCATATCGTTCGGTTACTTATTTAAATGATCACCGACCTCTTGTTACTATTAGCATTTACTCCTTCTTCCTTTAAAGCAATCATTTAAACAAAACGCATATCGTTCGGTTACTTATTTAAATGATCACCGACCTCTTGTTACTATTAGCATTTACTCCTTCTTCCTTTAAAGCAATCATTTAAACAAAACGCATATCGTTCGGTTACTTATTTAAATGATCACCGACCTCTTGTTACTATTAGCATTTACTCCTTCTTCCTTTAAAGCAATCATTTAAACAAAACGCATATCGTTCGGTTACTTATTTAAATGATCACCGACCTCTTGTTACTATTAGCATTTACTCCTTCTTCCTTTAAAGCAATCATTTAAACAAAACGCATATCGTTCGGTTACTTATTTAAATGATCGCCAACCTCTTGTTACTATTAGCATTTACTCCTTCTTCCTTTAAAGCAATAATTTAAACAAAACGCATATCGTTCGGTTACTTATTTAAATGATCACCGACCTCTTGTTACTATTAGCATTTACTCCTTCTTCCTTTAAAGCAATCATTTAAACAAAACGCATATCGTTCGGTTACTTATTTAAATGATCACCGACCTCTTGTTACTATTAGCATTTACTCCTTCTTCCTTTAAAGCAATAATTTAAACAAAACGCATATCGTTCGGTTACTTATTTAAATGATCACCGACCTCTTGTTACTATTAGCATTTACTCCTTCTTCCTTTAAAGCAATCATTTAAACAAAACGCATATCGTTCGGTTACTTATTGAAATGATCACCGACCTCTTGTTACTATTAGCATTTACTCCTTCTTCCTTTAAAGCAATCATTTGAACAAAACGCATATCGTTCGGTTACTTATTTAAATGATCACCGACCTCTTGTTACTATTAGCATTTACTCCTTCTTCCTTTAAAGCAATCATTTAAACAAAACGCATATCGTTCGGTTACTTATTTAAATGATCACCGACCTCTTGTTACTATTAGCATTTACTCCTTCTTCCTTTAAAGCAATCATTTAAACAAAACGCATATCGTTCGGTTACTTATTTAAATGATCGCCAACCTCTTGTTACTGTTAGCATTTACTCCTTCTTCCTTTAAAGCAATCATTTAAACAAAACGCATATCGTTCGGTTACTTATTTAAATGATCACCGACCTCTTGTTACTGTTAGCATTTACTCCTTCTTCCTTTAAAGCAATCATTTAAACAAAACGCATATCGTTCGGTTACTTATTTAAATGATCACCGACCTCTTGTTACTATTAGCATTTACTCCTTCTTCCTTTAAAGCAATCATTTAAACAAAACGCATATCGTTCGGTTACTTATTTAAATGATCGCCAACCTCTTGTTACTGTTAGCATTTACTCCTTCTTCCTTTAAAGCAATCATTTAAACAAAACGCATATCGTTCGGTTACTTATTTAAATGATCACCGACCTCTTGTTACTGTTAGCATTTACTCCTTCTTCCTTTAAAGCAATCATTTAAACAAAACGCATATCGTTCGGTTACTTATTTAAATGATCACCGACCTCTTGTTACTGTTAGCATTTACTCCTTCTTCCTTTAAAGCAATCATTTAAACAAAACGCATATCGTTCGGTTACTTATTTAAATGATCACCGACCTCTTGTTACTATTAGCATTTACTCCTTCTTCCTTTAAAGCAATCATTTAAACAAAACGCATATCGTTCGGTTACTTATTTAAATGATCGCCAACCTCTTGTTACTATTAGCATTTACTCCTTCTTCCTTTAAAGCAATCATTTAAACAAAACGCATATCGTTCGGTTACTTATTTAAATGATCACCGACCTCTTGTTACTATTAGCATTTACTCCTTCTTCCTTTAAAGCAATCATTTAAACAAAACGCATATCGTTCGGTTACTTATTTAAATGATCACCGACCTCTTGTTACTATTAGCATTTACTCCTTCTTCCTTTAAAGCAATCATTTAAACAAAACGCATATCGTTCGGTTACTTATTTAAATGATCGCCAACCTCTTGTTACTATTAGCATTTACTCCTTCTTCCTTTAAAGCAATCATTTAAACAAAACGCATATCGTTCGGTTACTTATTTAAATGATCACCGACCTCTTGTTACTATTAGCATTTACTCCTTCTTCCTTTAAAGCAATCATTTAAACAAAACGCATATCGTTCGGTTACTTATTTAAATGATCGCCAACCTCTTGTTACTGTTAGCATTTACTCCTTCTTCCTTTAAAGCAATCATTTAAACAAAACGCATATCGTTCGGTTACTTATTTAAATGATCACCAACCTCTTGTTACTGTTAGCATTTACTCCTTCTTCCTTTAAAGCAATCATTTAAACAAAACGCATATCGTTCGGTTACTTATTTAAATGATCACCGACCTCTTGTTACTGTTAGCATTTACTCCTTCTTCCTTTAAAGCAATCATTTAAACAAAACGCATATCGTTCGGTTACTTATTTAAATGATCACCGACCTCTTGTTACTGTTAGCATTTACTCCTTCTTCCTTTAAAGCAATCATTTAAACAAAACGCATATCGTTCGGTTACTTATTTAAATGATCACCGACCTCTTGTTACTATTAGCATTTACTCCTTCTTCCTTTAAAGCAATCATTTAAACAAAACGCATATCGTTCGGTTACTTATTTAAATGATCGCCAACCTCTTGTTACTATTAGCATTTACTCCTTCTTCCTTTAAAGCAATCATTTAAACAAAACGCATATCGTTCGGTTACTTATTTAAATGATCGCCGACCTCTTGTTACTGTTAGCATTTACTCCTTCTTCCTTTAAAGCAATCATTTAAACAAAACGCATATCGTTCGGTTACTTATTTAAATGATCGCCGACCTCTTGTTACTGTTAGCATTTACTCCTTCTTCCTTTAAAGCAATCATTTAAACAAAACGCATATCGTTCGGTTACTTATTTAAATGATCGCCAACCTCTTGTTACTATTAGCATTTACTCCTTCTTCCTTTAAAGCAATCATTTAAACAAAACGCATATCGTTCGGTTACTTATTTAAATGATCGCCAACCTCTTGTTACTATTAGCATTTACTCCTTCTTCCTTTAAAGCAATCATTTAAACAAAACGCATATCGTTCGGTTACTTATTTAAATGATCACCAACCTCTTGTTACTGTTAGCATTTACTCCTTCTTCCTTTAAAGCAATCATTTAAACAAAACGCATATCGTTCGGTTACTTATTTAAATGATCACCAACCTCTTGTTACTGTTAGCATTTACTCCTTCTTCCTTTAAAGCAATCATTTAAACAAAACGCATATCGTTCGGTTACTTATTTAAATGATCACCGACCTCTTGTTACTACTAGCATTTACTCCTTCTTCCTTTAAAGCAATCATTTAAACAAAACGCATATCGTTCGGTTACTTATTTAAATGATCACCAACCTCTTGTTACTGTTAGCATTTACTCCTTCTTCCTTTAAAGCAATCATTTAAACAAAACGCATATCGTTCGGTTACTTATTTAAATGATCACCAACCTCTTGTTACTGTTAGCATTTACTCCTTCTTCCTTTAAAGTAATCATTTAAACAAAACGCATATCGTTCGGTTACTTATTTAAATGATCACCAACCTCTTGTTACTGTTAGCATTTACTCCTTCTTCCTTTAAAACAATCATTTAAACAAAACGCATATCGTTCGGTTACTTATTTAAATGATCACCAACCTCTTGTTACTACTAGCATTTACTCCTTCTTCCTTTAAAACAATCATTTAAACAAAACGCATATCGTTCGGTTACTTATTTAAATGATCACCAACCTCTTGTTACTACTAGCATTTACTCCTTCTTCCTTTAAAGCAATCATTTAAACAAAACGCATATCGTTCGGTTACTTATTTAAATGATCACCGACCTCTTGTTACTATTAGCATTTACTCCTTCTTCCTTTAAAGCAATCGTTTAAACAAAACGCATATCGTTCGGTTACTTATTTAAATGATCACCGACCTCTTGTTACTATTAGCATTTACTCCTTCTTCCTTTAAAGCAATCATTTAAACAAAACGCATATCGTTCGGTTACTTATTTAAATGATCGCCAACCTCTTGTTACTATTAGCATTTACTCCTTCTTCCTTTAAAGCAATCATTTAAACAAAACGCATATCGTTCGGTTACTTATTTAAATGATCACCGACCTCTTGTTACTATTAGCATTTACTCCTTCTTCCTTTAAAGCAATCATTTAAACAAAACGCATATCGTTCGGTTACTTATTTAAATGATCACCGACCTCTTGTTACTATTAGCATTTACTCCTTCTTCCTTTAAAGCAATCATTTAAACAAAACGCATATCGTTCGGTTACTTATTGAAATGATCACCGACCTCTTGTTACTATTAGCATTTACTCCTTCTTCCTTTAAAGCAATCATTTAAACAAAACGCATATCGTTCGGTTACTTATTTAAATGATCGCCAACCTCTTGTTACTATTAGCATTTACTCCTTCTTCCTTTAAAGCAATCATTTAAACAAAACGCATATCGTTCGGTTACTTATTTAAATGATCGCCAACCTCTTGTTACTATTAGCATTTACTCCTTCTTCCTTTAAAGCAATCATTTAAACAAAACGCATATCGTTCGGTTACTTATTTAAATGATCACCGACCTCTTGTTACTATTAGCATTTACTCCTTCTTCCTTTAAAGCAATCATTTAAACAAAACGCATATCGTTCGGTTACTTATTTAAATGATCGCCAACCTCTTGTTACTATTAGCATTTACTCCTTCTTCCTTTAAAGCAATCATTTAAACAAAACGCATATCGTTCGGTTACTTATTTAAATGATCGCCAACCTCTTGTTACTATTAGCATTTACTCCTTCTTCCTTTAAAGCAATCATTTAAACAAAACGCATATCGTTCGGTTACTTATTTAAATGATCACCGACCTCTTGTTACTATTAGCATTTACTCCTTCTTCCTTTAAAGCAATCATTTAAACAAAACGCATATCGTTCGGTTACTTATTTAAATGATCACCGACCTCTTGTTACTATTAGCATTTACTCCTTCTTCCTTTAAAGCAATCATTTAAACAAAACGCATATCGTTCGGTTACTTATTTAAATGATCGCCAACCTCTTGTTACTATTAGCATTTACTCCTTCTTCCTTTAAAGCAATCATTTAAACAAAACGCATATCGTTCGGTTACTTATTTAAATGATCGCCAACCTCTTGTTACTATTAGCATTTACTCCTTCTTCCTTTAAAGCAATCATTTAAACAAAACGCATATCGTTCGGTTACTTATTTAAATGATCACCGACCTCTTGTTACTATTAGCATTTACTCCTTCTTCCTTTAAAGCAATCATTTAAACAAAACGCATATCGTTCGGTTACTTATTTAAATGATCACCGACCTCTTGTTACTATTAGCATTTACTCCTTCTTCCTTTAAAGCAATCATTTAAACAAAACGCATATCGTTCGGTTACTTATTTAAATGATCACCGACCTCTTGTTACTACTAGCATTTACTCCTTCTTCCTTTAAAGCAATCATTTAAACAAAACGCATATCGTTCGGTTACTTATTTAAATGATCACCAACCTCTTGTTACTGTTAGCATTTACTCCTTCTTCCTTTAAAGCAATCATTTAAACAAAACGCATATCGTTCGGTTACTTATTTAAATGATCACCAACCTCTTGTTACTACTAGCATTTACTCCTTCTTCCTTTAAAGCAATCATTTAAACAAAACGCATATCGTTCGGTTACTTATTTAAATGATCACCAACCTCTTGTTACTACTAGCATTTACTCCTTCTTCCTTTAAAACAATCATTTAAACAAAACGCATATCGTTCGGTTACTTATTTGAATGATCACCAACCTCTTGTTACTACTAGCATTTACTCCTTCTTCCTTTAAAGCAATCATTTAAACAAAACGCATATCGTTCGGTTACTTATTTAAATGATCGCCAACCTCTTGTTACTACTAGCATTTACTCCTTCTTCCTTTAAAGCAATCATTTAAACAAAACGCATATCGTTCGGTTACTTATTTAAATGATCACCAACCTCTTGTTACTACTAGCATTTACTCCTTCTTCCTTTAAAACAATCATTTAAACAAAACGCATATCGTTCGGTTACTTATTTAAATGATCACCAACCTCTTGTTACTACTAGCATTTACTCCTTCTTCCTTTAAAGCAATCATTTAAACAAAACGCATATCGTTCGGTTACTTATTTAAATGATCACCGACCTCTTGTTACTGTTAGCATTTACTCCTTCTTCCTTTAAAGCAATCATTTAAACAAAACGCATATCGTTCGGTTACTTATTTAAATGATCACCAACCTCTTGTTACTGTTAGCATTTACTCCTTCTTCCTTTAAAGCAATCATTTAAACAAAACGCATATCGTTCGGTTACTTATTTAAATGATCACCGACCTCTTGTTACTACTAGCATTTACTCCTTCTTCCTTTAAAGCAATCATTTAAACAAAACGCATATCGTTCGGTTACTTATTTAAATGATCACCAACCTCTTGTTACTGTTAGCATTTACTCCTTCTTCCTTTAAAGCAATCATTTAAACAAAACGCATATCGTTCGGTTACTTATTTAAATGATCACCAACCTCTTGTTACTGTTAGCATTTACTCCTTCTTCCTTTAAAGCAATCATTTAAACAAAACGCATATCGTTCGGTTACTTATTTAAATGATCACCAACCTCTTGTTACTGTTAGCATTTACTCCTTCTTCCTTTAAAACAATCATTTAAACAAAACGCATATCGTTCGGTTACTTATTTAAATGATCACCAACCTCTTGTTACTACTAGCATTTACTCCTTCTTCCTTTAAAACAATCATTTAAACAAAACGCATATCGTTCGGTTACTTATTTAAATGATCACCAACCTCTTGTTACTACTAGCATTTACTCCTTCTTCCTTTAAAGCAATCATTTAAACAAAACGCATATCGTTCGGTTACTTATTTAAATGATCACCGACCTCTTGTTACTGTTAGCATTTACTCCTTCTTCCTTTAAAGCAATCATTTAAACAAAACGCATATCGTTCGGTTACTTATTTAAATGATCACCAACCTCTTGTTACTGTTAGCATTTACTCCTTCTTCCTTTAAAGCAATCATTTAAACAAAACGCATATCGTTCGGTTACTTATTTAAATGATCACCGACCTCTTGTTACTACTAGCATTTACTCCTTCTTCCTTTAAAGCAATCATTTAAACAAAACGCATATCGTTCGGTTACTTATTTAAATGATCACCAACCTCTTGTTACTGTTAGCATTTACTCCTTCTTCCTTTAAAGCAATCATTTAAACAAAACGCATATCGTTCGGTTACTTATTTAAATGATCACCAACCTCTTGTTACTGTTAGCATTTACTCCTTCTTCCTTTAAAGCAATCATTTAAACAAAACGCATATCGTTCGGTTACTTATTTAAATGATCACCAACCTCTTGTTACTGTTAGCATTTACTCCTTCTTCCTTTAAAACAATCATTTAAACAAAACGCATATCGTTCGGTTACTTATTTAAATGATCACCAACCTCTTGTTACTGTTAGCATTTACTCCTTCTTCCTTTAAAGCAATCATTTAAACAAAACGCATATCGTTCGGTTACTTATTTAAATGATCACCAACCTCTTGTTACTGTTAGCATTTACTCCTTCTTCCTTTAAAGCAATCATTTAAACAAAACGCATATCGTTCGGTTACTTATTTAAATGATCACCAACCTCTTGTTACTGTTAGCATTTACTCCTTCTTCCTTTAAAGCAATCATTTAAACAAAACGCATATCGTTCGGTTACTTATTTAAATGATCACCAACCTCTTGTTACTGTTAGCATTTACTCCTTCTTCCTTTAAAGCAATCATTTAAACAAAACGCATATCGTTCGGTTACTTATTTAAATGATCACCAACCTCTTGTTACTGTTAGCATTTACTCCTTCTTCCTTTAAAGCAATCATTTAAACAAAACGCATATCGTTCGGTTACTTATTTAAATGATCACCAACCTCTTGTTACTATTAGCATTTACTCCTTCTTCCTTTAAAGCAATCATTTAAACAAAACGCATATCGTTCGGTTACTTATTTAAATGATCACCAACCTCTTGTTACTGTTAGCATTTACTCCTTCTTCCTTTAAAGCAATCATTTAAACAAAACGCATATCGTTCGGTTACTTATTTAAATGATCACCGACCTCTTGTTACTATTAGCATTTACTCCTTCTTCCTTTAAAGCAATCATTTAAACAAAACGCATATCGTTCGGTTACTTATTTAAATGATCACCAACCTCTTGTTACTATTAGCATTTACTCCTTCTTCCTTTAAAGCCAGCTCTAATAAGTAATCGCTTCTTAATCACTTCACATTCACTTATATTTCATCGTTGAAAAGGATGTCTACTGAAAATTTATTTTGTTATTTTAATAACGTTTGTGCGGCACACTGCAGGGTGTGTGAAAGAGCTGAGCTATGATGCTAAGGTATCTACTGAATCGTACGCGTAGCCGCGAAAGTTAAGCTCATATTTTTTTATGGAGTGACGAAGGGCAGACGAGCGTGTGGGTTACCTGATGGTAAGGAACTTCCACCGCCTATAGACATCATTGGCACTCACGTAACAATTGATGCGCTGCCGATCCAAAATAAAGGGAAGAGGGGAAGGAGATGTATGGATATAAAGGAGAGGATAGGAAAGGGAAGGGAAGAGAATTCTTAGCGTGTATCCTAAATAGCTCTTAAATTTAAATATTGGTGTCGCTGAGGCACGTCCTTAGCAACGTAGCCTAACTTAGCTTAGCTACCATTTCTTTCACCGAAACACCAGACATAGCGATTAAATAAAATCAATCTGTTTAGTAAGCCATGCAATGAAGAAAACCTTTTCTATTTTGGGTGCCTTAACGGGAAAATAAATAGAAAGCAGATTATTTTAAACATGCATTTAATAGGTTCATAATTTATTTTTCATTTTATCATCTTTTAATGAACTTGCAAAATATATTGTATTAAATAGATTACGCGAAGTAAACTTATTAATGAATTCAAAACATGAGGCGCAACCACAAAACAAAATAAAATATCACATTTTGGTGTGATTTATTACGCATAAAACTATCCAACAAAGATTTTTACCGCCATGTCAATCAACGCACCTTAAGCGTGCGCATAATTTTTTTTTCGAATAATGCACAATAACGCAATGGACAATAATGATAAAATTAAGAATATCACTTACCTGTATCTCCTGATACGCAAGCATATTATTATCACTCAATAAAACTTAACTAAATGCAAAATCAAAATAGCCATTCAAACATCTAAGAGTACACTGAACGCATA
Source organism: Marasmarcha lunaedactyla (assembly GCA_923062675.1). Classification (NCBI taxonomy): domain Eukaryota; kingdom Metazoa; phylum Arthropoda; class Insecta; order Lepidoptera; family Pterophoridae; genus Marasmarcha; species Marasmarcha lunaedactyla. The sequence goes on along the minus strand of OV281360.1, from coordinate 20,425,517 downwards.
GATACGGTAGGATTTTTCATAATTTCAAGTTCCGATTTTTTTATGAATTTTCGCGAAATTGCGACCGAATTAGTTTCAAAATTTTCTAAAAAGAAATCGACTTCAGATTTCTATTTTTGCTACTAAATCTCTATGAACTATGCGTTTATGCATGAACATAAACAGCGAAACTTAACGAACTTTAACGAAAGTTACTTTAAAAAATACCTTAAGTTGAGAATTTATGTTATGTGAGTTATCATTTAAATGATCAACTTAAAATTAAAAATCTAAGCAGGCAAATTCTTAGTTCTTAATTGGCTTAATTAGAAATCAGCCATCAAAGACAAGCGAGGTGAAAATTTTTGAATTCAATTATTCATGAGGCCGAAAATTACCAAAAAAAGAGCTTATGGGGTTTGGTACATTGGATGAATTGATTCAATAAAACAAAGATAATTGTAAAAAAATTAAATTTATTTACTGTACTAGTTTTCAAAATGCCCCCCTCCCACAGAAATGCGGAAAACTCAGGTTCCAACGCGGAGGATTTGTTGCTTCCACTTGGAAGAAGTGTTCGGACTAGCTGCTGTAGTGAGCCGGGTCAGCATCAGGCAGCGGGCGGCTGTCCGGTTGCCGACACTGAACACAGCAACGACGGTCTCGGTGATGGTGCGCTGCGACCGCGACAACAAGTGTCCACGTTTGTGAAACGCATAAACGTTCTTAATTATTGCATCAACTGAGGTACAGAGAGAAAAAAATAAACAGTTTCACTCAAAAAATATAATTATTATATCTCTTCAATACATAATGTCACTTCAATGAAATTGCACACTGTTCAAAATATATTTACTATTACAAGTACTTGTTTAATCTATACTTTTCATACGTCATTGTTTAAATAACAATACGCAAGGTATATATATGAATATGAAATCACCACGGCGTGACACCTGACAAACTCATAAATACTAAACAGATCCCCAGAATTCCATTTTACAATTGAAGAGTAGATAGAACTTGATATATAATTGTTAGGCCGCCTGTCCACCAGACCGGAGACGAGAGGGGAGGAGCGGAGATGTGCCAAAATTAACCAATCGAATTGCATAAAATCTCCGCTCCACTTCAGTGGACAGGGATTTGCAAAACTGTATATTAGTTTTAAAATTCAAATATTTAAACACAAAGCGGGGACGCCTAGAGGAGATGCTGAGCAGGAATGCGGAGCGAGGAAGCTCAAATGACGCTTCGTGTGCTCGCGACCTAGCAATGTAATGAAAAACACAGTCTGCTACTCTCGCTCCGCATCACTTTCTCTCTCCGCTGCGCGTCAATTTTCCCTTCGCTCCACTAGCTAGCTCTACATCTACGGACACACAGCCCGTTTCGCATTACCTCCTCGCGCCGCTCTGGTGGACAGGCAGCCTAACGTAGAAGTTAATCGCTAAATTCGAATACAAAACATAAAACTTCTGTGCTTTTTAACTGTCTATTTGGAAACCCTTATTGTAATAAAATATAACACATGTTTATGAATATTTGAATTAAATTAAAAGATTTTTATCGACTCTTCGTTTTTATTTAAAAAATTCAAAATTTTCAAATTTCATAATTAATTATTTGCCAACAAAATTACAGCTTAATATAAAATATTGCAATGCTTATTAGAGAAATCAATGTAATACAAACCACGATGCTAATTAAAATTAAAGAAACTAAAATTATTGAAAACATGACATAATTACTACGACATAACTTAAGGTAAAGAGAAACATTGATAATATGTGGGTAGTTAGCTGCTTCAATATTGACTAGCGGTCCCCGCACTAATGAAGAACAGCTTCAAAAGAACAATTTTAGGTTAAAATAAATGCATTGTTTTAACTACTACGTACGTACAACCAAATTTAATATTATGTTAGTAAATAACAGAGACATTTTTTTAAATTTTTTTTATTAATAATTAGCGGGCGTTTGTCTTCCATCTCACCTGATGGAAAGTGACGATGAAGACGAGGATCATACACGCCTGTCCAAGAAGTACCTATTCATTCTACACTTGAAAGCTCCAGGGTTAATTCTTTTTTATTCAAATTACTAGATAAACGTAAGACGCCTGCATGCCATGGTGAATAGAAAATACAATACAGTCTATTTTGTTAGCTTTTTCAGAAAAAAATATTATCGGCAGCACAAGTATAGGTTTTGCTGATCGAATCTGCGCTTTATCTGAACTGCTTCTAATTCTACATTTACTTAACAAAATCTATACTTAACAGCACCTTAATTATACATTCGAAGTCTCGTGAGTGCGGCGTGGTAAATGTTATTATTGCTAGATGATGTTCAGTAATCAGATGCGTTCTGCAAATGATTAAGTAAGTAAGAGGACCAATTAAATAATACGTAGTCATGTTCGTTTGACGTAGGTCATTTTTAAACATAGTTTCAATGGTCATTGAATTATTATTATAGTTTTATTGGATAATTTCGAGTCCTAAAGCCCTAATTAAAATAATTCCTCTTAAACGAAATTATACATTTCTAGTAGGTTACAACATAAACAAAGATGACTTTAGCAATTTTTTTTAATATTTGAAGACTAGATACCATTTTTTTTTTACAAAAACATCAGCAAAGTTAACCGATAAAGAAATGTTTGTTTATTTACGAAAACTCTAGGTATAATCAAATCAAAGTTTTACAAGGTTTACCAATTCTGCACAAACCGATACTAGTGACACGTTACAAAACTAGTTTTATAACAATATATACAAGTTTATTCAGGATAACTGAGAGGTGGTATTAAAAACTGTAATGTACAACTAATAAATTTAACATGCGTTACATTTATATTACAAACTACTTATTAAATATAAAGGGTGTTCAAACAAGTATTTTACAAAAAAAATATTCTAGATTGAGTTAGTCTTCACCATTCGACAGCAAAAAACCGTTTTTTATTTGGACTTATAGTTTTCCATAAAAAATTTTAAAGCGAAAAAGAGTTAAAGCGCGCCACACACCTATCCAGATAACGCGCGGACCTTAAGTAAGTAACAAGGTATCTATTTATCTACGTTTACGTTTTTTCTATTGTGTAATTATACCTCCCAGCTGATCGCAAGATCCGCGCGTTATCTGGATAGGTGTGTGGCGCGCTTTCACTCTAAATGTTTAGATTGTTTAAGGAAAGACCATAAGTCCAAATGAAAAACGGTTTTTTGTAGTCGAATGGTGGAGTTTTACTCAGTCTGGAATATTTTTTTGTAAAATACTTTTTTGTACACCCTGTATAGATCTTACCATCTGATTTTGATATCGACTTAATTTAAAACATTTCTCTTTTTTATACATACATACATTTCCTTAATTGTTTTTTGTTAATATGTAAATATAACATTTATAATAGTACTTATACGACACTTATGGTATTTAAGTTTACTTGCCACGGCAAAATGTTTTTTATTAATTGAAAATAGACTTCAAAATCAGATGACAACCTCACAAATTATGTTTTAAGCACCATTATAAAGACGCAACTTTGTTAATATGAACTTTCACAATATGGAAGAAGTATTTACAATAAATATGCATTACTTTTAAAAGGCATATTTTAAACATAGATTATTCGATAATACATATAAAAAAAGTATGAAAAATAAACTAAGTAAAATAAAATAACGATAAAATGATAACCTTAAACAATTAAACAAAATATAAATAAAATAAATGTTAGTGAAAGAAAACAATAACAAGAAATAAATAAAAAAGTTACATGACAGACAGATTAGAAATTTTATAGAATTTTTTTATGTAAAGAAAGCATTGTAGAAAAATTTAATATTTCAAAAAATTAAAAAATTACACAATATAAAATTAGAAACGAGAACATTACTTCAAACTAATTAAGAAAAAATACTTACAATTTACATTAGTTAGTAGTTGTACATTAGATATTGAACATAAAAATAAAATACTATAGAGGTTTCTACTTGATCTAAGAAGAAGAAAAAAAATCATTGAATTTTATAGTAAAGCACTGGTTTTAACTTATTTTACCAAATAATGTAATTAATTCTACTTTATTTATTTTCACCAAGTGTTGAAACCATCAAAAGAAACCGTAAAATTGATATATATCACTTAAATCAACATTATAGTAAAACAAAAAGCATTCCATAATCTTATGTCAAATATTATATCAAATGTGTAACTGGGTAAGCACCTGAAAAATACTATTTCATATTTGTATTGTATAATCATAAATCTTCTCAAAGAACAAATAGGCCTATGTTGAGTCATTTATGGGAAACATTGATAATATGTAATTGTGAAGTCGCAATTTAACGACCTTATATATTTTGATATCATTACAGCTTTTGTACATTTCAAGCTGTTTTGTTGTTCTGTTCAAACCATATTTTACATATATGAATGCTGCCATCTACCCATTTGTAATTTGTTAAGTAGAGAAAGAAATCAACAATTTTCTTTCAAATACATATATCTGTATACGGGAGGTATATTATCCTAAGTCCATTTTTTCGACATTCACTTTGTAATGTCATTGAAACAAACACTTAAAGATCTACTTATTGGTATAATATTTTAGTCGAATAAAAAAAAACTACAAATTTTCGAATTCGATACTATGTTATAAGTCCAGATCACTTTAAAGGTATACGATCTCAACTGGACTTATGCTTTTGTGTCGTTCAATAATAAAAAACGAACACAATATCTTAGGTCACACATCTTAAGTCCAAATATTTTGTTTCTGAACGTAATCTGCGAATGCACCGATAGTGTAATGACAATATTGACAACTGAAATCGGGCCTTGAAATGAAATGAAATATTTATTTCTCAACATTGACAATTACTTTTTCTCATTAACGTGAAATCAAACATGACTCTGCCACCAGTTCGAAAAAACCTTCGTGAAGAAGAACTGGCAAGAAACTTTACGGGTATATTTTTTTCAAAATAAATTTTCAGTCTCTTTATGTCTATACAAAGTTATTCTTATCTGCATCTGTTAGCTCGGCAAGTCTCCCTTCCCCCAAGTATCCAAACGACGAACGCCCTCAAACGGCACCCGTTCACGAGTTAACGCGGGATCCAGCCGTCGTGCTAACTTATTTAAGTGAGAAAACTTTATTAAACAAGGTTTATTCAACAATGGCATCCCGAAACCGTGTTTAAACAATACTAGAATTAGACAATAGTGTGATATAACAAGCAGTGATATAATTCAAAATACGGGTAAGTAGACTTAATTTCGTTATTTTATAGGTTATGCCGTGTTAATATTCTAGTCTTAAGTAAAATAATAGCCTAGGTGGCTTCATAATACTATTCCTTTTGTTAAATACTTTAAATGCAATGTAATACTGCACTGGCAATGTATGTTTTTCATAGATGAAAATTATTTTCGAAATATTTGCTACGGACTTAGAATTGTATGCTTCTGAATCAAATTTACTAAACAAACTTAATATTTTTGCAGTATTTTAGGAATTTATGATTGATGTAATTATTCGTAAAGGAAACTATATGGTCATACTGATATTTGAAGCATAAAATCAGCAACTCGTCAATATGAAACATGGATAATTATTTAGTTATCTATTTTGCCTATCTTAGCTCCTTGCTAGCTGAAATGATAATACATTGGGTTATGTTATTTTATTTTTATGGGTTTCAGCTCAATGAAACGTTTTGGGCTATTTAAAATAATCATCACTAAATGTTCTAGGATTAAAGTTCCCTATATTATAAAATGCTTACCTAGATAAATATCTATTGCATATAAAGAAAACAGAGACACAGCTAAAGAATTAACTACTAGTGAATACCAATATGCAGAAGAATATAATGTAGATTTTGAACAAGTTGATAATAATGACATAGGTTTGTTATATAATGATACTATACTACTTATTTCTATTCCTTTATTTTCTCGATGACAGTTCTAATTTGATATAATGTAGTGTTGTGACCAAATAAGTAATGATATCGATCGCATATATTTATTATATTTTGAACAAAGATAAATACAACAAAAAGATTCAAATATATTTTTTCAAGGTGGGAACACTCAATGGCCCACCGCCATTTTGTGTTTGTTTTAATCTGTCACTCGCAACAAGACGGTCGTGCTAGTCACTACATTTCTGTTCGCTGAGTTTTTTCACATTATCCATACGTTACGTTGTGTATTTTGTGTTCCTCCGTGTTGATTGCTGCCCAGCTGTCAAATATCAAAATGAATGCCGAAAGGATCTGTTCTGAAAAGGCAGGCGAGAGAACTGGTGATCAAGGTTCGTAATTACTTTGAAGCAGAGTATCAAAATGGTGGCCCGCTATTACCACTGTCGCAAGTGCGAGAGCGTTTTGCAGCCGCATTAGGAATTAGTGGACCTACTGTTTCAAAAATTACTACCGAAGCTTACGGTACAAGCGGCAAGCAGGAAAATAAGCTTCGTACGCCGAAGAAAAAACGCCAACCACGTCGTGTGACATCGGTTGACAACTTCAACGCTGATGCTATTCGCCGTCATATATATGACTATTAGTTGCGCAAAGAAATTCCAACACTTAAAAAACTTGTTGTTTCTTTACGTGAACTTGGTTTGTTCCATGGACAAAAATCGTCATTAAGCTTAGTTTTGAAAGAAATTTGATTTTCTTATACAAAATCGGACAAACGTAAAATATTGATGGAGCGTCACGACGTTGCTTTGGCTCGCTGCGAATTTTTGAGCGAAGCGAAAAGATATCAGATTGATTAAATGTTATTTTTACTGACAAGACTTGGTTAAATGCAAACCACACAGTATCTAAGAACTGAACTGACGACACCGCCGCTTCCATTAGTTCAGTGCCAATGGGAAAAGGTGAACGCCTTATCATATGCCACGCAGGATCTACGAAAGGATTCGTGTCAGATGCTTAACTGGCCTTTAAATCCAAGAAAACAGTGGACTACCACGAAGAAATGAACGCGGAGATTTACGAAGGATGGTTTAAAGAAATGGTGCAATCTCTGGAAGAACCGTCCATAATTATTATGGACAACGCTACATATCGCTCCAGACAAATTGATAAAATGCCGACGCAGGCCAATAAAAACAAGAGATAATTGACTGGCTTCAAAGCCATGGCGAAAATGTGAATAGTAGTTTATTAAAAGTACAATTAGTGAATATTTTAAAATCGAAAAAAAGCCTCCCCAAAAGATATGTTATCGACGAAATAGCTGCCGAATGTGGTCATTGGGTTGTTCGACTTTCGCCGTATCATTGCCAGTACAATGCTATAGAACTAATATGGGCACAAATCAAAGGACACGCCGCTCGAAACAGTACCCATCCCCTTTTACGGCAAACAAGATGTTAGATTTATTAAAAAATGCATGTGAGAAGAAAACATTGTGAGAAGAACCCAAAACATTATAGCGTCGGATTGGGAAATTCATGTGGCATTCGATAATATACAAGTACAGGAACTTATAATAAATATTGGGGAGAGCTCATTTAGTGATAGTGACGATTCATCAGATTTTGATTAAAATAAATAAATAAAGATTACCTGTCGTTATAATTATTTCGTTTCATTGTCGAGTACCTACCTATACCTACTTATTTTACAACAGCTTCGACAATTTTAAGGAAGCTGGCATTATCAATCAAGAATTAATATGTGTAACATCTTGTAATGAAATACCTATAATATTAGTTAATAAATAGTTGAGTTCATTCCAGGCCGTCAATAAGCTTTTGATTTCAGTACTTTACGCAAAAAATGACTATACTTAATTTTTATAACTTATTAACTGAAGTAACAAATATTTTTAGATTACAGAATTTGTGGTGCAATACAGTATATTTATTATAGGTTTACTCTAATGATGTCTATTTTAACACTAATAATAAAAAAACTAATTAGTATTTAGCTCAGGTGATTATAAAATATGGTATTAACCTTATTGATTATTATAATAAAAATAATTATAACTGTATTTTTTACTGAAACATAAGTGGCCGACGGCACGAACATTTTGAACTCAACCCTTTGTACAAAATTATCCGGCAGTAATTTAGTTTCTTACATTTTGTAAAAAAATATCGGGTCTGTTATCGTGTTACGTTTATCGGTATAGCTCCATCCCTGTCAGTTTCTCCGACTCTGGTATTATATAACCTTATCTAAATGAGGTCCTATTACCTAAATCGTAAACGTCATATTTTTATAAAATAATGCATACATAATGTAAAAAAAACGCTCGCACAAGTTTTCACAGGAGCTGTCATCGAGAAAATAAAGAAATGGAAATAGTATAATGTTTCAAAAGAATCTGTGTTAATATTAACCAAAGAATTAATAACTCTAAGTAACCAATTAGATTTACATCATGAAGTTGAAGCATGTGATTCTTTCATAGCAGTGTTTATTTCAAGAAAAAGGAAAGTTCAAAATAAAAGTACAATAGAGCAGACAGGGAAAAAAAACGCGAGAAAGAAACGTATCCCAATGGAAATCTAATGTCAGAAAGAGACACTAAGCAAGTGGGAAAGCTTACATCAGCCTAAGTGGTAAAACAGTACCTTGCAAGAGAATGAATTGCCGTGTGAAATGCAGTACTAAAATATCCGAACAGGGAAGAGATATTTACTTTTTATTGGGATCTAGAAAAAGACTACAATGTTAAGAGGCGATTCATAGTATCATGTGTCCAGTGAAACCTACAACAAGAGAAAGGCTGAGATCAGTAGATGAATCTAATTTAAGATCAAATACTTTAGTGTATTCTTTTGTTGTTAATGGTATAACAAAAGCAATATGTAAGACAATGTTTTTAAATACATTGAACTTTTCCTAACAAGTGGTTAAGACTGCTTTAGCAAAGCGACAAGAGGGAGGTATTGTTGAAAGTGAAACAAGAGGGAAACGTGAACCATCTAACAAAACAGATCCTGAAATTATTGAATTCATATTTCATCTTTCCCAAAATATGAATGTCACTACAATGGTCAGAGATCAAAGAGATGTTATTTAGGACCAGATTTAAATGTCGAACAAATGTGTTATCTCTACAAAACTTGTAACACAGAAATAATGTTCAAATTACCAAGTTAGCAAATCCTCGGTTATATCGTGAAATATTCAACACAAAGTTTAACTTAACGTTCAAGCCGCCAGGACTAGATACTTGTGACGATTGCGATATGTTTTCAGCAAATCTTCAAGAGATGGAAGATGGCCATGAAAAACAACCTCTGTAAATAGAAAGAGATTTAAATTTAATTGAAGCTGACCATAGATACAAACATAAATCCCAGGATATGGCTGAAGCTAAATTTAATAGTAAACACAGAGTATTAGCTGCAGATCTACAAAAATTATTACCAACTCAGATTTGGTAAACGCAACCCAAACATTTATTCCCAGAACCGACGGTACCGGGAAGCGGCACAACGGCGCAAACGGGAGCAACTGCCTCAAGTGGCGGCGTTTACATTGATGTCGTCGTGCCATGTGTCGACAGCGGCACTGACTGAGACCCTATGATCTTGAGTTTTGACCAGAAACCACCGAGATACCACGTTTTTGAAATAAAAGTGGCGGCGTTTACATCGATGTCGTCGTGCCATGTGTCGACAGCGGCACTGACTGAGACCCTATGATCTTGAGTTTTGACCAGAAACCACCGAGATACCACGTTTTTGAAATAAAAGTGGCGGCGTTTACATCGATGTCGTCGTGCCATGTGTCGACAGCGGCACTGACTGAGACCCTATGATCTTGAGTTTTGACCAGAAACCACCGAGATACCACGTTTTTGAAATAAAAGTGGCGGCGTTTACATCGATGTCGTCGTGCCATGTGTCGACAGCGACACTGACTGAGACCCTATGATCTTGAGTTTTGACCAGAAACCACCGAGATACCACGTTTTTGAAATAAAAGTGGCGGCGTTTACATCGATGTCGTCGTGCCATGTGTCGACAGCGGCACTGACTGAGACCCTATGATCTTGAGTTTTGACCAGAAACCACCGAGATACCACGTTTTTGAAATAAAAGTGGCGGCGTTTACATCGATGTCGTCGTGCCATGTGTCGACAGCGGCACTGACTGAGACCCTATGATCTTGAGTTTTGACCAGAAACCACCGAGATACCACGTTTTTGAAATAAAAGTGGCGGCGTTTACATCGATGTCGTCGTGCCATGTGTCGACAGCGGCACTGACTGAGACCCTATGATCTTGAGTTTTGACCAGAAACCACCGAGATACCACGTTTTTGAAATAAAAGTGGCGGCGTTTACATCGATGTCGTCGTGCCATGTGTCGACAGCGGCACTGACTGAGACCCTATGATCTTGAGTTTTGACCAGAAACCACCGAGATACCACGTTTTTGAAATAAAAGTGGCGGCGTTTACATCGATGTCGTCGTGCCATGTGTCGACAGCGGCACTGACTGAGACCCTATGATCTTGAGTTTTGACCAGAAACCACCGAGATACCACGTTTTTGAAATAAAAGTGGCGGCGTTTACATCGATGTCGTCGTGCCATGTGTCGACAGCGACAGTGGCACTGTGGCTTATCAAAAATAATAATAATAGAAATATCAGTGCCATATAAAAGTTAAAATGTCGAAGGAAGCATAATTAAAAGTATTTTTTTAATGTATGGTCAGAAAAATAATACGTAGTAATTTAAAAAATATTAATAACAGGTGTTATAAAAGTAATCATGGTCAAACATATCATACAAAACAGAGTCAATGGAACAATCATAAAAAAATAAACTTGTGTCAAGTATAAAAATCAAACAGATAAAATAGAATACTAATTATACGTAATGTCCATGATGGAGCTACAAGTTAATTAAAAGCCTCCATATTTTATTGAGTCTGGGTTCAGCCACGAGAGCTACCACATGTCCATATCTTTGTCAATTGCTAATTCGATTTTAAAACGGTGTATCGTGCGAATGTTTAAATATTTGTAGCAAGTTTATTTTAAATCTTTGTTTTTTTTTATAATTTCATAATCACCTGATGGTAATTGGCAAGTGCGCCCATAGACATAATAGGTCTTGGTGTTCTCGAAATATTGATAAATGATGCAATGCTGGACTGCAGAAGACAACGGAACACAACCATGCAAACTTGCTTATTATGGCTGTCAAAATAAAAAGGGCTGTATTGCCGCTCCAGACGAGACCTTCACAAAACAAACTGCTACCACTGAAGTGGAGTGACAACAAATGGAGCTAATTTCTGTAAGAGAAAGCTTTGGACATTAAATTTCACGATTTATGATGGTGCTGACAGTTCTGTATTTTGCTTCATGTGGGATGAAACTAAAGCTCCAAGGGGTGGAATAGCTTCAGGCATCTCAAACTGGACAACTGAAAACATACCAGGTTCAGATATTGAACAGATGACCATATGGTCAGATAACTGTTATGGACAGAATAAGAATATTTGTGTTGTCATGTGCATGTTTTTCCTTCTTAAAAAGCTTCCCCAGTTGATAGTCATCGAACTAAAATTTCTTTTAAAAGGACACACCCGTATGGTAGCAGATACTGGTACAATATTGAGAGAAACCGCAAAAGTATACAAGGTAGAGAGTAAGTAGAGTAGGTACTTTTTAATATTATTAACACCTTGGGATTGGCAACAATGTATTCGGCAATGTTCTAACAAACATACTGTCAGCAATTAAAAACAATCAATTGACAACAATTCTACAAACGTTATATTCAACACCCTTTATACGCTAGTCATAAAACAAGTTAGACCCACGCACATGCGTGCAAATACACAAAAACTCGATCACAAATACAAAAAACCTCGAAACTTCGTGAACTTGTTTGTTAAAGATATTAAGTATGTTTCTTAAAAAACAATTGTCTACCGACGACGTCCGTTCCTAAGCGATGTACGGTAAAACTTTATTAAGTTTATGTTACATTGTTTTAAGCATAGAAATAAGTGTTAGTTTTTTGTACTAAATTGATTGATTGATTGATTGATCAACAAGTCCATTATTTAATTAATTATATTTTTATTATTATCTTTTTGTAATAAAAAACTACCTATTAACCTACTTTTAAACAACAAATAAAATTTTACTTAGAATTTCACACAATTGTGTAGTCGAGTAACATACATTACTAACTCAATTTGAGACTTAACATGTGCACTGAATAATGATTAGCTTACTCTGACTTAAGATTATTTGCCTCCGGTGTACAGATATATTTTTATGTGGATACATATACTTTGTCTCTGTCTTTCTTTAACAACATTTTCATATCTGCCAATATATTCCTAATTATTTTGTACCTATTCATTGTATGATATAAATTGATTGATTGATTGATTGATCAACAAGTCCATTATTTAATTAATTATATTTTTATTATTATCTTTTTGTAATAAAAAACTACCTATTAACCTACTTTTAAACAACAAATAAAATTTTACTTAGAATTTCACACAATTGTGTAGTCGAGTAACATAAATTACTAACTCAATTTGAGACTTAACATGTGCACTGAATAATGATTAGCTTACTCTGACTTAAGATTGTTTGCCTCCGGTGTACAGATATATTTTTATGTGGATACATATACTTTGTCTCTGTCTTTCTTTAACAACATTTTCATATCTGCCAATATATTCCTAATTATTTTGTACCTATTCATTGTATGATATAAACATCCATCAAATACGATTTTTCATAAAAGTCAAAAATATGTTCATGTGAAAAACAGTGTTTTGATAATTTTCATTTAAATACATACATTTATTCTGAGTTAGCCGTATGTTGCATACAATCGATCCATTTCTTACTAAAGATTCATTAGATCTCTTAATTAACACTACAACTTTGTTGTATAAAAATGTGTCACAACAAAACCAACCTTAACACCTTTGCAATAAGATTCACTTTTACATCTCAGTCTCTAAACATTTCAAACACCATTCTTGTAACAACAAAACCACTCTTAACACCATCAAAGTAAGGTTCACTTTCACACTTTAGTCTCTGAACTGTTCAAGGCGAGAACCGGCTATAGTTTGGGCGCGCGGTTTTTGCTGCGAATCCTTTGTCGGCAATAGACGCGAAGTAATATCGATATGAATACTAGGGCTATTCCTAAGCCGCCTGAAGCAGATATCTGGTGACCATAGACGAGGCAGGACAAGAGGATCGATACAGCCTGAAACAGAAATTATTTTAGTTGATGGCAGACTGTCGGCTACTGCGCGGTGTCACCCGATTTCGGATCAAGTATTTTTTTAACAGTGAAATAATTTTTACAGAGTTCATAGATTATGTGTTAACCCAAAACCAAACAAACCAGTTTCCTTTAGTTACTAAATGAAATTACCGGGTAAGAGGTAGCTTTACCTTGCGTAGACGTTTTCGTTTTGAATCCTGGTATTGAATTGGACGTATATCCATGAAAAGGATGCACACCACATTTTTGTTCAAAATCATTTAAGTACATCAAAAACACCCTTATAAAGGTAATGTTTTTATGTATACAGGTTACCATGCCACTTATTAGACTTATTTGTTTTATTTATTGAACACGATCCAAGCTGCATGGATTATTATACATTGAATGAATATAACAAGAACAAACGAAATTTCGTATCTAAAACATTCCAAGCCACTAGGATCCTTACAGCGAAATACATTGTCTATGCTTGATCTTACCAGTCCTAAGTTCATAACTCCAACTTCTCAATAGCGACTGTGTGTGGGTCGCATCTTCTTAATGGACACACGTCCAATTGTATATTTGATGAGAAATGGAGATATCTGTTGGACGAAGATTTTGAGATGTTTCTTCCTATTCGTATAACTACGTATTTGACGGGTCTCCTGTCGGTTTGCTTTAAGGTTCTCCATTTTACAATTTTTCATAAGTTGTTTTTCTGACAAAAATACACAATTTAGCTTTTGCTTAATTTTTATTTAAGTTCATTTACGAACTACTTATAGCATTATCATACAACATTTTAGCAGAGTTCCTTTTTGTTAAGATCTCGTCTGTGACGGTAACCACATCACCGTGAGATCTGTTACAACCAAACAACTAGAAATACTAAAAATATATTGAACAGATTCTGATTCAAGTCAACAGTTTTAACAATAATGAAACTAGCACAAATAAACGCACCTGCCGCAGCGTCATGATGATGCTGAAGGCGACGGCTCCGAAGGCCGCTATGGTCCGGTAGATGAGGAACTGGCCCGCCGCGGAGCTCGACGACAGCAGCACCACGTCCCACACGAAGATCGGGTGCTAGAGTGGAAAAAAAAGATTTTCTTTAGAGGGTGTTGTCGTTTGGATACTTGGGGGGAGGGAGACTTGCCGAGCTAACGGATGCAGATAAGAATAACTTTGTATAGACATAAAGAGACACTGTAAATTTATTTTGAAAAAATATACCCCTGAAGTTTCTTGCCAGTTCTTCTTCACGAAGGTTTTTTCGAACCGGTGGTAGAGTCTTGTTTTATTTGACATCAATAAGAACAAGTAATTTTCAATGTTGAGATATAAATAAATATTTCATTAGATTTCATTTCAATAAATATCTGTAACCAGAATCCATAGATAATTGAAGAGTTGTCATTCCAGGTGATATAACAAACTGTGCAGTGCGGTTTTACCAAAGTGCTACTGATTAAAGTAAAAGCCTTTCAATTACTTTTAAAGTAAATTAAAAGCTGCACATAAATCAGAAATATTCAAACTGTTTTCCTAAAATACCTAATTCTTTCAGAAACTTAAACTTCTAAAATACTTCTAAACATGCAAACCGAATAAAATTATGGTGTTGGTATATTTTGATACACCACAATTTTCACAAAATTGAAGTAACAGTACAATTGGTTCATTTCACACCCTTCGGAATTGAATTTCAACACATGCCTCCGTACTGCTTGCATACACTCCTGGGTTACTGAATACAGTCAGCCGGGAATTATATCAGAAGATATACGTTTGCATAACGGTGTGTGTGTGTTACCTTCATCAGACTGAGATGGATGTCCACGCGACTGCTGTGCGCCAAGGACGCGGCGCTGAACACGCAGCTGAACAGGTTGACGGCGCACAGCATCTGCGTGGGGCGCAGCTGGCCGCGCGGCGGCGAGTACGCGCCGAACAGCGCGCTCTGCCACGACGACGTGAAGCTGTCGCACGCCACGTACAGCAGCAGCAGCGCCAGGCCGGAGCTCGTGGTCGTCGATGACGCTGCAACCGACGGGTATCGTGTTGAAGGCGTTGTTGAGGATTTTATCACTTTTAATCAAGTGTCGTATGGTCTGTAGGCCACACAATCTTGAATGTTAAGTTTTTGTAGTTGTTGAGGTGGAGAGAAAAACCAGTAGTTAAAGATTTTTTTTATTGAGAACGCAGTTACATAGTTCAGTTGAAGTGGTGAAGAAGCCGAGGTGGCTAATGCAGTTCTGATTGATTTTAACAATGAAAATAAATTATTTGGACTGATACTGACTCGTGGACCGTGCCGAATTGTGCGGTTTGTGCAAACAAGCGTATCAAAATCTCAATTGATAAAAAAAAACAAACGTAAAATAAAACTTAGCCAATAAGAATAAGAATTTTATTTTGCACGAATATGGTACAAGACACATGCACTCAACTTGGTGCATGCAAACGTATTACACCATTGATTACATTTGTTTCATTATGTATAATCGAGAATTGAACAAGTAATGTATTATACGTCAACAGGTAACAGAAAACATTGTACATCAATGGATCTGCTACTCGCACAAACTCAATACACTACGTTGTCGGAATTTTAAATTAATACATTGAGAAAGGGCCAGAATCGTGCAGTAACGAGGCGCCCGAACAAGAAGAAATAAAATGGCGTGTAAAAAAAGACCGTGCCCTATCGTAGCGCCTCGGTTCGTTTCGCAAAGCGGGAACTAGATCTATGAGGTCCGCGCGTCTGGTGTCCGCTCAGTTCTGATAAAAGACGAGAGGAGATTTTTCCAGATCATAATTACGCAAGTGACACAAATTCTAAGGATTATAGTAGAGCTTCAAACAATGTCACTATCATGTAAATTAATTATAAAATTTTACAAGGCCTGTTATAATACTAAAATGCCCAGACAAACACACCTACCGTATACCGTATGGATCACAGAATAAAGATAAATATAAAAATACTAACAACCATGACCCAAGAACCAATATCTGTGTGCATCACACAAATGAATGCCAAGACCAGGACTCGAACCTGGGACCTCGGCGTATGAGGCAGGTCTACTAACCCACTACGCTACTTGGTTGTCAATTGTGCTGATCATTATATTTTGTTTGGCCATGGCTGTAATTTATTGGAATTTTTGCCTTGAAATACTATATTACATACTTATTATAGTATTGTAATTAAAATGTAAATATCAGAATGCTCCTTACCGGAGTAGTCATCATGGCTGCCCAGCATGAACAGCAGCATCCCCGTGGAGATCGCCACGGCAGTGACGTACTCATACAGCTCGTACTTCTGGCGCGACACCAGCTTCCCCATCAGCATGACCGGGATCACTTTACACGATTTTGATAGCACCTGAGACAGCGAAGGAGATATTTAGTGGAATCATTGAAACATTCCTGAAATCAATATCATTATTTTCATGCTGATAGAAAAAAGTATTGTGATTACCATAATTGAATTATTTATAGTCCTACTGTCATGCGTGTGTTTCTTTCACGTCGTCGTCAAATGTATACCTTCTCCCCCAAGTATTTTATGAAAGATTTTTATTTGAGGGTGTTCGTCGTTTGGATACTTGGGGGGAGGGAGACTTGCCAACCTAACAGATGTAGATAAGAATAATTTTGTATAGACATAAAGAGACTCTGAAAATTTATTTTGAAAAAATATACCCGTGAAGTTTCTTGCCAGTTCTTCTTCACGAAGGTTTTTTCGAACTGGTGGTAGAGTCGTGTTTTATTTGACATCAATAAGAACAACTAATTGTCAACGTTGAGAAATGAGTATTTCATTTTCATTTCATTTAATTATTTATTTATTTAACAATTTATGCACACACAAAATATAACTAATCATAAATGGGACAAAATGCTTGTACAAAGGTTCTACTTATTTCATAAGAAATTTCTACCAGGAGACCTGGGACTGGAGACTGGTTAGAAACTACAAAATTAGTGTGCTTTTTACTACTACTAAATATTGAATTCTTTTAATAAAAGAATGCCTAGAGGTATTTTTTCCGCCGGCTTTTTATCATTTCAGTCTACCCATAATACTTTCAGCAAGTGTACATTTTTTTACCTATGATGAAATAAAATATAAATAAATTTGAAATTCTCATTTTTTAATTTTGACTATTGTTGGCAATTAAAAAAAAAAGAATCTGGTTTGAATGACATGAACGTAATAAAGGGGAATAAACTAGGGCTGTACACCGGGTCCAGCAAAGCCTAGCGTCTGTCTGCGGTACACGTAAGGCGCTAGTCCTCAAGTGCTAATAATGGTTCTAAAGTAAAACTTAACAACAACCCCAGCTTATCAGCTTATAATTTCACCTTCTTCAATCTTGGGGTTTGTACATACGATAACAGGCCGATAGTCTTATCGACAGATAGCCAATTAATTGATATTATACCATATCCGAGTTATAGTTACTGAATGAAGAAAGATAAACAGGGATTAGCTAATTAATTGCCACTGTTTATATTTAATAAATAAATAATTAACTGTCACAATCAATTCCTTGTACAACATGACTTGCGTGTGACGAACATTGGTGCCAAGATAGCATTTTCAGCATGTGACCGCCGCAGCGGCAACGCTGTTTTCGAAACACCCTTTCACTACAAACAATATTTTTTTAAGTATTTAAGTAGTTGCATCTTAATATTTTCACAAACCAAATGTACTTATTTTTAGATAGGGGGTACTTAGTCTATGACTCATATTTATAAGATAATGTAATACACACATATAAGTCATATCGTCTTTGATTAAATATTTTTGACATTTGATGTTAGATATGATCATAGCCATTTTGAATATTATATGGATTGAATTTTCACATTTCTTTTTAGCATTACCTGATACAAAACCCGTAATATTGTAAATCAGTTAATTATCGTAACGGTTTTTGCTAGGTAAAAAGTAAGTACTATTAAGTAATATTTCTGGCGTAAGTTCAGAATACGCTCAGTGGTAATCTTAAATTATTGTTGGCAACACTGCTGTATTAAAAAAAGCAATCTACCCGGCAGTGTCCGGCAGGCACTAATCTAAGCCATTTCGCCTTTTTCTTATTTTCGTCTTATTATTCTTCTTCCTTAATAACACAATACAAGCTACTGCAGCAATAGCAGTGTACACAACCGACTCATCCCTCATTGCAAGCACACATGACAACAATAGGATCATAGAACTACGTTATTGTTACACACAGATATGACTCAAGAGGTCATATATGTAGGATCAGAGATAGGGTCCTGTATATGATCATAGATATATGATAGGGCAATACCCCCATATCACAATTAAAATTATTTGCGAGACAATTTTAAATGTGTTCAGACATCAAAACGGGAATAAAAGACAATTTAATTCTTAGACTCAATACTTATTAAACTAGAATTGCGTACGTTGTATGACAAACAAACATTTATATTGGTACCACCTAGTCAGGTAACAATAGCATCATTAGCTGGCTAATTTCAACAAAATCGATCATAATTATAATAATAAGAATAACTCACCTGTGTAGGAAAACTAACATACTTCAGCGCTTCGTACTGACACCAGGCGCTGATGATATTCGTCAACGAACAGTAAGAAAACTTGTACAGAGGAGCCGCAACCAGCGGCTGTTTCGTCGCCAGCAAATAACACAGCGCAATGAGGAAGGCCGCTAGTCTATTCACAAACACTAGGAATTGGCTGTCATCGAATTTTATTATAGTTCCATCTGGCATCACGTATTGCTGTGAAGAGAAAAAAATTGGTTTAATTGCTTAGAGACTTTGAAGATAAGGTAGGAGGGTATTTTTTTGTTCAGAACTCGTATGGGGTAAGTCTTTTCTAATTTAACCACCATAATGGCTAAGTTAGGCGTTTCCGTTTCCGTGAAAGGGTAAGACTGGCCAGTTAAGTTTCAGGAATTAAACCTACAGGCGGCAAAGCATTCGCAATTAGTATTATGGCCATAATGCGCAAGCGCACGAATACCACTCATCGCCAGGTTAAAACAATGTAAAAAAAGTGAAAAATAGTTTGTGGGTGGCTTTATTTGAAAAAAATAGACCTAGTTTTTCTTGGTGTCCATTATCTTTATTTTTATATAGTATCAGAATTTGGGAGAGAAGATAATTCAAAACATGTAAGAATAAAGAAATGAAACTAAAAAAAAAACTAAATTAACAACACTTTTATAAATGAAAAACTTGAGTTGTTTATTAGTTAGGGCGGCCATGAACAAATATTTGCTCTAAAATGAACTCCAATACTTAAATCTATTTAAAAGACCTTTTCTGTAGAACCATAAAATTAAAACAATTCCAATACCAACCCTAGTCATAATCTTCTCCTGCAACAATCCCCAGACTAAGTACGCGGCCATCAACCCCGTGAAGCAGAAGGCCAGCTCCAGACCCTCGCGCGCGGTGCTGCGCGGCTGAGGTGTCGGGGAACCCACGGGAGCTACCAGGCGAGCAGGGGGCTCGGAGAAGCAGGCGAAGAGGACGCGCGAGGCGATGTTGTTGCTCGCTGTAGGAAGGAAGCAAATAAGGATTCAAATTCAAAATTGTAATAGTGGGTGGGTACAAGCGTCGCTCGCGCAGTGGTCAAGGCGCTGAATTTCGATCCTAAGGCCCCGGTGACTACTAAACGTACCACAATGAGTTTAAACAACTTAAGCACAAGCAACTGTTTTTACGGCAAAGGAAAATATCCTGAGAACCTTTACGTAAGAACCGTGAGAAATCAGACATCTTCAGAGAGAATAATAGAGAGATAGGTGACCCAACTCTTGACGCACGGACCTTGGAAGTTAGGTCCCCGTCTTCTGATCTTACTTAGCCGTCATTTGTTGAGAAGCGACATGACACGAGTACTATCGAAATATTCCGTGTTTTCATCGATAACACTGTAATTCGTTTCGTGAGTAAATCTATCTATGGTAACACCAGACCCGTCGCTCAATAATGTAATCTTGCGCTATTTTACTTTATTAAGCGTAGAAAATTTCGATACAAACATGTTTTGCCCGACTGTCAAAAGGAATGTATAATTTTTGGCGCACTCTACAGCCTAAACCGTTTGACCGATATCAACATAAGAGGTGTTTTAGATGCGTCTCAGTTCTGGGATTGTCATGGGGTATACTATTTCCCGTAATTCCCAAGGGAAATTACACTTTAGCTGTCAGATCTTTAATTTTTCAAATTATGCTGCTCGTCTGTTGTACTATTGAATGAAATTTAAGAACATTCTTGAAGTATAAGATGTTTCACTGAATGTCAATCAAGAGTGTGAAAAGATGTGGGATTGGTAGTAGTAAGTAAGGCTGGCTTATTTGAAATCGTTCACTCAATTGCTTCGCTTCTTTGAACTGCAACCTGAGATAAACTAGATACGTAGATAAACACTTTATCACCATAAACATACTTAAATGATTTAGTAAAGGTAGGTAAGTAATCGAAGTACATTTGAAGAACTTTAACCCTTAACAAGAAATGAAATGAAATGAAATATTTATTTCTCAACATTGACAATTACTTGTTCTTATTGACGTCAAATAAAACATGATTCTACCACCAGTTCGAAAAAACCTTCGTGAAGAAGAACTGGCAAGAAACTTCACGGGTATATTTTTTTCAAAATAAATTTACAGTCTCTTTATGTCTATACAAAATTATTCTTTTCTGCATCTGTTAGCTCGGCAAGTTTTCCTCCCTCCAAGTATCCAAACGACGAACACCCTCAAATGGCACCCGTTCACGAGTTAACGCGGGATCCAGCCATCGCCCTCCTCCACCATATTAGAGGGAAGTGAGCGACCCGTCACCCGACTCCACCATAAGAAGACGTACTTTAGTGACAATGACGCTTTAGATATTCATCGGGACGAAGAACTCATCGAAAGGAAAGGACTAGGTACATCGTATATACTAATTTTGCAGTATTGCAGCAGTGCTTTTATTTCGTAGTTTTAAGAGTTTATACTTAATGCTCCATAGTTAAAACTTGTTTATCAGGTTCCAATGCTGAAATACCAGCTGAAATGTAGTCTGGAAAAATAATACAATTATTCTGACTATAACATATCTCAAAAGTCTTATTTCGTTGTTATGTACATCAACTGTACGTACAGTTCTATTTGTAACCGTTGCCACGGTTACAGATTGCGCAAAAACCGACGCAGATCCTGCCTTTACAAAGCAACGCCTGGCCGGCGACTGACACCGGCGATTGCAATACCGTTATATAAACCGGTTTTATTTCAATTGCTAAAAATAATACAAATACAGTTTCAAAATTAATCGCACTGAACGATAAAAAAAACACGCTTGATTTAGCAGTATAATTTTTATTGTAACCTATGCATTATCGTTCAAATAAAACGGAAAAAGAATGTAAAGAGACTTCAGTTCAGATAATTTTTCTACGAGGAAATTCAACCCAATTTGATTCCAACGGCAGTTTCTTTAACCGGTCCAGAAACTATTATTTGAGTCTGTAAAATTGTTTAAAAATTTTTAAATCCAAGATAACCAAGCTGGGGCCGCGCGTATTTAATGAGTATGGCGTGCGGGTCGCTGGAGTTTGGATAAATGCGGATGGAAGGATAGGCACTTAAGAAAAGCAGCACTACCCTGGTGTCACTCGTAATACACGTATCTGGATGCCAGCGTGGCCTCCAGCGGGCGGCGGCAACTCCTTCATGGAGTCTTACGTAGTTAATAAACTATGTGCACTTTGTCTATCGAACACTGTTAGGTACACTTCACAACATATAGTTAAATCACATAAAGTTCAATTTGATAGGAAAGGTTATTTAAACAGAAAGCGGTGCGTAGCGTACGGTTTCTTATTCGAACATCGAAGTATATGACAGTTCACGTTATGCGGGAAGCGCACATTGGGAAAAACCAAAAACACTTATTGAATTTGCAGCGTCTGAATCCTACACCTAAATAAAGATCTAAAAGTACTCACGTCCGATTCCACGCTCACCAACTTTAGGACATGTGCGATGTTACACGATACGTGAAAGAGAAGCAAGTGTGGTTCTCTTGGTTTTGTCATCTGTCAAACGTCTCTCAGCCTTGCCCTTAAAGCTGGCTTGCGATTGGCCGGATGTGTGGTCTTGAGATAGACTCACGATTGGTGCATTTTAAATAGGCTAAGGATCATTCGATGCCTTTAACAAATTTAACCTATGATGAAATGGCGCCAAATTTAAAGTGAAGTACGATTACCAAACATCCCGCCCACCAAAATATGACTATATTTTAGAAACAACTAAAATTAACCCTATCATCTAGAATATATAACGAACACGATTACCAATACGAGCACAAACAATTACTTAAGCTTATAAGTGAAACGATTAACATGCTAATCGGATTGGTTAGGTAATGGGCAAAGTTTTACCAACGGTCTCGTGAGGCGAGAACCCTCGGCTGTACGAATAGTTGTAACACGCACGATTCCGTCGGGGGTAGAGTGCACTTCCTCGACGCGAGCTAACGGCCAATGGAGCGGAAGGTTGTTTTCAGTTTTCAATATAACAATTGAGCCGACGTCTAGAGGTGTAGAGTGTCGAGTCCACTTGGCCCTCTGAGTTAGTGAATGAAAATACTCATGCTTCCAGCGGTTCCAGAAATCATGCTGAAACCTCTGGCTAAGCTGCCACCTCCCTAAACGATTTATATTTAACGCGGTCAGATCCTCATCGGGGACTGTAGTAAGGAGCTCGAGTGTCAAGAAATGACCTGGAGTGAGTACGGAAAAATCGTTAAGGTGTGAACTCAGGGGACAAAGGGGTCGTGAATTTAACATCGATTCTATTTGAATAAAAAGAGTGGCCAGCTCGGCTTCTATTAAAAGATAAGTCAACCTTGAATCACGAGGGAGTAGAGCGGGGTGCTTATGTTCGAACTCGAGTCCGGACCTTGATAAACGACCGCCCGCCCTGAGAACTCCGTGACGGTCAACGAAAGGGTTCAACTTACGCAACTGCTTCTAAAGCAAAGTGCCTTTCAGCAGCTGACAAATTTCGGTTTTGAAATAAAGTGGTTGAACGTGTTTCACGAGAAGCATTAAAGATTTATAAAGTTCTGTACGACTAAGAAAAGAATCAAAACGGCGTTGGAATCGAATATAATCGATATATCTTAACCACCAGCAAACAATGCGTTGAATTTTTCTAATTGAAGAATAACGTTCTAGAAGCATATCTATGAAGGGTAATAGAAAGTCATCATGGGAGAGGAAAATATGCGAACGCTTCTCTTCATCACTGAATGCGTCTTCATCAAGAGCATTATCGTGCTGAGGCCAGTGGTCAGGCGTGTCAGACAGCCATGTAGGACCCGCCCACCATAAGCTATTACTGACAAGATCGGAGAGGAGCTGACCACGGGAAGCGACATCCGCAGCATTATCTTCGGAAGCCACGTGACTCCATCGAGCATTGGGCAGAACGTCTTGAATGTGTCCCACGCGGTTCGCAACGAAAGCCTTCCAACGTGAAGGGAGAGATCGAAGCCACGCGAACACCACGGTGGAGTCTGACCAAGCATAGATACCAGCACATGGCATCTGAGGTAAGTATCTATCTGCTACAAATTTCAGAAGATCGGAAACCAGAACTGCTGCAGAAAGTTCGAGACGGGGAAGTGAAACAGATTTCGTCGGAGCGACTCGAGCCTTGGAACAGACAAAGAAGACCCGGAAAGAGACCCATTTGCGCTGATCGTGCGCAAGTATACGACGGCGCCACAGCCAGTTTCCGAACTATCTGAAAAGCCATGAAGTTCACACGAAACCATTTGGTTGACAGATAAGCTACGGGGGATTTTTAACGATTCTAGCAGTGGAAGTTGCTCAAGATAACTATTACAAAAACTTACTATATCAGATGGAGGATCATCATCCTAATCTGATCCCAGCATCCAAAGCTTTTGGATGAGAACTTTAGCGATCAGTGTTAGCGGCGATAGACAGTGTTAGCACTAGGATTAGTGGGTCGAATATGGGCGCACATTCACTAAGAATGTTACGCTTGGAGCATTTTTTGTTTTGTGGAGCCACAGAATAACAAAATATGTCTAAACGTGGATCCCATTTCAAGCCTACACCTTTAGTGATTGATTCTCATCACTATCGAGAGACACAACAATTGTTGACAAGTCAAACAATGCACAGGTGGCAAGTCTGCTAAAAGTTCTGGAACATTGCCGGCCCATTTTCTTAACTGGAAATTACCGTTTTCTAGGTTAATAACCTGTGATTAAAGCTAATTTGGCATTGTCTAAAGTAGAAAATCCAGTCGCAATATCGTCTATATAAATATCAGAGGATATGACCTTGAAAGCTCTCACCTTCATCAGAGACCAGCTGTTGAATCGTACGACATGCAAGAAACTCAGTAGAATCGCGACAATGTTAGTTTGAAGCTTGCGGCCAATGAGAAGAGTGTCAATATCATATTGTAATTGAGTTAATGCGGCGGCAGCGGCGTCGAAAGTTTCTATAAAGGTGTTTAAAGAAGCGGCATTATTTGAAGAAGTTTTAATATTGAGTAACGTCGACACATTATAAGAACCTAGGGCTCTTTAATCTTGATACTTCTTCACAAAGTTTTCCCAAATAGAGGAATAGTTTTCACCGCACGGAATTACGCCAGATGTGATTTTAAGAGCATCTCCAATCAGTCTCCCCATTAAGTATTGAATCCATTGAGAATCGGTTAAGTCGGGATTACAATGTAAGTTGGCTTTAAACGATTCATAAAATACGGGCCAATTTTCAATCTTACCATCGAAACTCGGTATATTAATTGGGGGCAATTTTATGGAGGATTTAGATGCGGATTTCGTGTGGGATGACGCAATAGGCTTATTAGCGCTTCCTTCCAACCTAGAAAGACATCTCTTTATTTTTGTAAAAATATCATCAAACGCAAGTAAAGCTTGATAATTTGGCTCAAACTCAGGATTTAACTTTATTTCGTATTCATTAATATTATCTAAATTGTGAATATATTCCTGGCGGAAAGTATCTATTATTTCACTATCTGCCAAATAAACTTGCAAGTATCACACAACCTAGTAGAACGTTCAAAAAAAACTTTGTTTTTAGCTTGCAATAGTTTATTTTTAGATTCCGTTATTTAAGATGCCAATCAGTTAACAAAACAATTAAGGAAAGGCTTATAAAAAATATACGACGAATATGAAGGTATAAATAATAGATTACCATTCTATAATTTATGTTGAGGGCACAACAGGTAGTTTGCAAATCGTTTTCTAGAAACGTTGATGTACGAAATTGGCGGTAGATGTAAAACGATGCGAGAAAACTTACGTTGGTTTAATCAAATGGCATAAATATAGCGGATTGTATGCAATTTGTATGCTTAAGTAACGTTTTTAAAAATACTTAAGGAGTAAAAGAAATATAATTCTAAGTAATTTGGTATCTGAATAAAAATAATGGACCTATGCAATATGGTCGCGTGCGGTATATTTGTTGAAATAAGCGGCTTAAATAATGCAATCAGCAATTGATTTACTGTTTGAGGACTAATTATGAATTAATAAATAGCGTGTAATAAGAATATAGTAAATTAACTATCGCAAAGCGGTAATCTATACAGTAACGTATACTGTAGGTACAAATGCGGCTCGAGTCTAACCAAAAAGAATAGGGACGCGCGTATTTAATGAGCATGGCGTGCGAGTCGCTGGAGTTTGGATAAATGCGGATGGACGGATACGCACTAAGACTTATGTGCACTTTGTCTGTCGAACACTGTTAGGTACACTTTACAACATATATATGCAGATATTGAAGAATTAATCACATAAAGTTCAATTTGATAGAAAAGGTTATTTAAACAGAAAGCGTAGCGCGTAGAAGTGCGTAGCATGCGGTTTCTAATTCGAACATCACGACTGTCACGATGACAGTTCACGTCAGCTCGGCATTGCTGCATTTGCGATTATCACGCCATCCATCCCTTTCGCACCTATTAGTAGTGCTGCTTTTAGGAAAGGGAAAGGGACACAGAGTAGGAATGAAAGGACTATAAGGATTGCAGCGCCATTCCCAAACAAATTTAAATAAAAACGTGAACACAAGCCTTAAGGATTAAAGTTGTCGTGTTAGGCTTTCTGTACATGCAATTATATACTATTATGATATTTTTATTACTATTACTAAACCAATTTTGAAACATTTTATTTTACCATCGGATAACCCTAAATTCAAATTCAAATATTTATTTCTCAAAATTGACAATTACTAGTTCTTCTCGACGTCAAATAAGGCATGACTCTACCACCAGTTCGGAAAAACTTTCGTGAACTGAAAAGAAACTTCACGGATATAATTAAAAAAATGTACAGTGTCTCTTTATGTACCTCGGCCAGTCTCCCATAAATATCCAACGACGAACACCCTCAAACGGCACCCGTTAACGAGTTACCGCGGGTCTCAATGGTTAAAGAAATCTCCGTTGTCCTTGGCTTACTTAGGTCATTTAAATATGCAAATAAATATAGAGACAAGTTGGCACTGATTTAAAAAGGAAACAACTTTATTATTTGCAGCCGAAGAAACAAAAGAGCATACAAGGATAATTAATTTAAATGTTTTTGTAAAAATTAAATTCTATGCACAATACCATGATGGGAGAATCAAATTACCTACAATTCGAAACCACGTAAAGTAACGATAAAATGCAGAAATCGAAACAATTTTTTTTTATGATTGATCATAAAAAAGACTTTAAAGGATTGCATTTTTTTTTAGTCAAGTACATTTCAAATTAAAGTTTTTATGCTACAGATCTATATTAATATTATGACATAACTAATTCTACTAATATTGAAACAAAAACAATTGAAAAAAGTTTATGTGTGCGTATGTTAGTTACTCAGTCACGCTATAACCGATAAAAGAATTTGAATGAAACTTGGCATAGATATAGAATGCGAACTGGAATAACACATGGAAAATTTTTATCTTAAAAGAGGACCGGTCAGATATGACCTTTAACTGATTGATAGCCAGAAGACGCGTCTTAGTTAACAAATATATTATAAAAAAATAGATTTTTGCAGTCTAAGGAAAAAAAGAAAATCGTTTTTAAATATTTACGAGAAATATTTTTTTTGAATGCAGCCAAACTATTCTTGTAAGTTTTACAAAAAGCAACCTAATGAAGGGCCGAAACTAAAAATTTCTATTATAGCAAAGCTCATATACGTAAGTACACAGCAACTCCGTACAGCGGCTTTTACAGGCAGTTTTCGTTACCATGCTACAAAATGTTGGAACGATATACCACCACCAATAAGGAATCTGAAATCTAAAGCAACATTTAAATTAAAAACAAAAACACTTTACTTAGAACAACAGATGCTTTTGATTTTCAAAAAATAGACTGGTATCGAAAACTGAATAACTAATTCACGTCTTATCTATGTAACTACTATAATATTTAGATTAACAGGTCATGTTATTATATTTGAATATGTAAAAGTTATGAATTAGATATATTTGAACCTAAACTAACCACATAAGTTTATTATTGATATTCTTTTATATTTATATTAACTCTATTACTTTTAATTATATGTATAAGTACCTATACTATGAAATGAAATGAAATATTTATTTCTCAACATTGACAATTACTTGTTCTTATTGACGTCAAATAAAACATGATTCTACCACCAGTTCGAAAAAACCTTCGTGAAGAAGAACTGGCAAGAAACTTCACGGGTATATTTTTTTCAAAATAAATTTACAGAGTCTTTTTATGTCTATACAAAATTATTCTGTTCTGCATCTGTTAGCTCGGCAAGTCTCCGTCACTCCAAGTATCCAAAAGACGAACACCCTCAAACGGCACCCGTTCACGAGTTAACGCGGGATCCAGCCATCGCCCTCCTCAACCATATTAGAGGGAAGTGAGCGACCCGTCACCCGACGCTACCATAAGAAGACGTACTTTAGTGACAATGACGCTTTAGATATTTATCGGGACGAAGAACTCATCGAACATACAGACACATTACACATGCTTTGTTACAAATACTAGTACAATCCTGTTAATGAGGGGATTATACCCAAGGGCTTTTATCATCCAAATAATCGGATAGTTTATAATATGCTCTAGCACACAACTTCTCCTTTATAGTTTCTTTGAATTTGTCAGTAGGAAGACCTTGGATATCCTCAGGAACCTTATTATAAAAGCGTATACATTGACCCATGAATGAGTTAGTGACTTTATGAAGCCTACTATTATGAGCTGCCAGCATATTTCTTCCTCTTGTGTTAACATTGTGCAGATCTTTTTTTCTTTTGAACAAGGTCATGTTCTTTTTAGCATACATTAAATTTTCTAAAATATATTGTGAATGGAAGGTAAGAATATTTATTTCCTTAAATTTACTTTTAAGTGACACCCTTGGACCGAGCTGATAGATTGCGCGAACAGCCCTTTTCTGCAGGATAAATATAGTATCGATGTCGGCAGCACTCCCCCACAACAGAATACCATATGTCATGAGGCTGTGGAAGTAACCAAAATAGACTAATCGAGCAGTTGTTTCATTTGAAATTTGTCTAACTTTTTTTTTAAATTTTTTTATAATCATCGATATCTTATTTACTGCACTTACTTATATTGCGTTTCATTGAGGTTTTTGTTTATTTAGAATTTATTGTATTCCTTTAAACCTTTTCTATTTAGTAATTATTTGGCAGTAGCTGAAAATCAGCGTTTCGCTACAAGCGGCTTAGAGCTGAGCTATAGCCTTTTTGCCTTTTGGTAGCATAGCATTTCCGAATTCCACTGTAATTTGAATTGTAGGATTTCGGTTCTTTTAATGTAAACAATTCTATTGTCTCATTTTTACCATTAATTCTATTTTTGTTTTACTGTGTTAAAATGTTTATATTATGAAATGTATATATATTTTTAATGTGTCACTTTTGACTATATACAAAATTTTTAAATTGTGTCCTTAGTCCATATATTTTCTGTAAAAGTGAATTGGAAAAAATAATGTGTTACCATTTTTGGCAAATAAAGTTTTTATCTATCTATCTATATTAAAATAAAAATACTATTATGCCAGTAAATACATACTTATAATGATTATTATAAAATATTAAAGCCGAACGTAGCTATTAGATATGAGATGCGGGTTCTGTCATTCACACACATCAATCAGACCTCAACGTCAGATGTGATTGATATGTATTTATTTTCTTCAATTTCTTGCAGTCCCTCGTGTGCTCTTGCACAGACTACTAAGGTATACTACATTGTTTTGGTGTTAATACGTGTTAGATTGCAGCAGGCCGCTTATTGTTACGCAAGGATTAAGCAATTTGTTAAATATTTTCCTAAACTTGTTGATATCCTGATATATTTGTGACTATTCGGCTGCGACATCTATTTTTGTAAGTCTTAGTGCGCGTCCATACTGTGAGCTTAGCGCGGTTGCGACGACGGGCGCGAAGTATCGAACATATGAAACGCACCTTTGCGTCCATATTGTAGCAACATCGGCGGAAGCCTAGCGCGATGGACTTGAGCGATACAGTGCGCGTAGTTTTCAAAAGTTCGTCGTGTCCGCGCTTTCTGGCCACACTACGGGCCTAGTCAACAAGCGAGCTAATGCGCGGGTGGCGGGGGTATCAAACCAGTTCGGTCTTGTCGCCCGGCGTATGCGCGGTCTGTATATAATGTATGTTTTAAAACGGCGGTAAATATCAAACAATTTTGTAGGGTATAATCTCAATTCTTCATACAAATTTAAAAATTCACTAAATTGTTCTCTTTTTTTATTTGTTTCGTGCACACGATGGTGTGAACATGAGAGATGTCTCAGGTTCAACACCTACCATCGCAGGATCGGACTGTCTAGTACCAAATCGTCATCCATAGTTTGCAAAACCTGAATGCGTCGAGCCGCTACGAAGTCGCGCGTCACTGTGGCCACCTCACGCTCCCGCTCACCGCGCATTCAGTGTGGACGCACACATTGACGCCTGATATTGTCGCTTAGAGGTTATGTATTTATTTTATGAAATGATTTTATTTCTGCATCGAATTTTAAAATATTGATAATATATTTGGATATTTAATATAATAAACAACTGTTTAAAGCACTAACGAATTCAAGACGGGATCAATGAATTTTAGTGACAGGTTTTTTGAATGTATGGAGGGTGACCAGCTTTCTTTTAACGGGTACGATTATGTACACGAACGAAGTCACAGAAAATCAGCTAGCCTAATAATAATATGTAACAAAATGTACGTACCGATACATTCAAATGTTAAAAATATGCCTCAAGTTGTGAAATGCTATGTTATAACATATGACTGCTGTACAAGTGTCATGATTTGCGATATTTATTGTTGGCAACACTCAACGTATTTCATGTTGTCACCTATGAGTGGCACTAGCTGTTAGGACTGAAAAGTCGTTGTATTGACTACCGTTTCCTAGTTTATGTTTATTTGAATAACTTGTATGGAGAATTCCGATTCTAGATTGTTTTGAGTAATGTTGGCTAAAATGACAAGTCGTTTCTCAAGGTTCTCTGCATTGACAGATCTTTAAAAAAGGGTGGTATTATTGAAATTTGGACATTCTCTTAATAGATCGATAGGCGCGAGTACTTTATTAATTTGATTTTTAATTTGTTTTTTCACAACCTCGGCTTATATATTTTACTTCTACATTTTTCTGTCTAGTTTTCAAGAGTTCTGACGCAAAATTATTTTCTTTTAATAATTGTAGTGATAATACGTAGTGTAGATTCTGCAAATAGTTTGTAAGTCGTCACGTGGTAAGAGTTTTTCTCATACCGTCGAATTGCATTCAAAGTTTTGTAGAATACCACTTGGCCGAAGCAAGTCTCCTGTAGTGATGCTTTCCAGGACGGATTTGCAGGGATTTGTTTTACGGAATGATTTGTGATTAACACTTGGTCGATGTACATCTTAGTTTTGTGAAATAACACGTGACAGAGGCCACATTGCTCATTATAATGGGCTTGATGAAGTGAGTATTCAGTGTTACTTTAGTGCAATTTCAACAGCGTGCTACGTCAAAACATGAATGATTTATAAAAAAAAATGGGGAGTGTATTCATTGTTTTATGATAACACAGTAAATAAAACCTAAACTAATTAAAACTTTCCTATCCAATGTTATGTTAATGTTACTGATAAGAGCGCACACGAAGTAATTTTTCCATGTCCATATTCATTTATTCACATACATATTTAATTACTTTTCAAGCCAATGTGCCAGATGATAGGGGACTACCATACCTCTCTATTGAATCCTCGACTATTGTATCTTTCTGAGGTATGGCTAATTTTAACTTTAATAACGATTGTATGACGAAGTCACTTGGAATACTCTAAATTTTTTTTGATTGACATTTTTTTGTCAAATGTGGTGCACTTTACTATCGTCAAATGACCTTAGATTAGGCTTCACAGAATAAAAACATTAATTAACATTCGGAAGTCAAAGATGGGCAAAAAATATGATATATAAAATAAGGGGAAAAATGTATGTATTTCCGGAACACATATGAACAGCGTTTTAAATAAATAAATTATTACTGAGTACCTGTTTTTGTATTACAATGGAAGCTTTATTACTGCGCGGTATTTTTTAATTAAAAGGGGCACTCACAGTTCCTTTTTAAATTTCTATTATATTAGTACTTTTCAAACCCAAATTACTAAGTATCAATAATTTTTTTGTATCTTCTATTGATATGACGGAGATGATTATTTTATTTATGAAACTACAACTCGTGGTAAGTCAGTTAAAGAAAAAGTGAAAACAAAACACGAGACAAAATTTAATTTCCCTCATTACACAATAAAAAAAAAGTTTAAACAGCTACCTATATCGCAGAAACTACCAAAAATTGCTGAGCATACATGGGGGTTTAATAGATAGGTTTTGGTGTTCCCCATCGCCTGGCACCGGCTTCACAAGTTATGGGAAACACCCTGTATACCAGCTAACGTCAGGTTGGCTTAGACTGTCTGCGCGTTTTCCAGTTATTTTAAAAGTAAAAATCTTGGTTATTAGAATCAGAACTTACGTATTTTATCGAAGTAGTTGATCCTGTCTAAATACTTATACAGCATGACGCCAGGAATCAGCACTGTTGCGTACCCCGCCAGGTTGAGGCAGAGGCGGAAAAACCTGGAGAATTCGATTTAATATTATAATTGTAGTGTTAATAATTTATTAAAACATTGGTCTCTCAAACAATTATGAGATCATATCTTATTGGTAATTATTCGTTAACACAAATTGAATATCGCCGACTGACGGGACCAAGAATGCTTTTGAACGGCAAAACCGACATTCTTCAAACATGGCTGACAATCTCGACTCATTCATTTTTAAAACAAACAAAAAAACTTTTAATTATTTTCGTTTGGGAGATACGATGCCACACACACTATTACTTGATCTATTTGGTCTATTATTTGGTATATATACTTGGTATATTACTTGAATCATACGATTCAAGTTTTTGATAAACTTAGGTACCTATAAAGAGTATAAGCAAAACGTTTATAAAAACTTATCTCTAGTAACATTGATCTATTGCTGTTACAAACAGGGTGACTACGGAATCAAATATTCAATCTAGGTACGAAAAATATACATATTTAATTAAGGAAGGCAAACCAAACTTTGACGGAATCGCCGGGAAGTCCGTCACATCAAAGACTCCAATTTAAACGCAAAAATACTGGTTAGGTAAAGATAGTTCAAATTCAAATATTTATTTCTCAACATTAACAATATGCATAATAAAGCATGACTCTACCACCGGTGCTGAAAAACCTGCGTGATTTTCCACAAAGAAACTTCAGTTATAATTTTTTTTTAATAAATTTACAGTGTCTCTTCGCCCTCCTCAACCATATTAGAGGGAAGTGAGCGACCCGTCACCCGGCGCTACCATAAGAAGACGTACTTTAGTGACAATGATGCTTTAGGGGCACTTCGTCGGGTAGCTCACTTCCCTCTAATATGGTTGAGGAGGGCGATGGCTGGAGGGTGTTCGTCGTTTGAATATTTGGGGGGAGGGAGACTTGCCGAGCTA
This sequence comes from Marasmarcha lunaedactyla, assembly GCA_923062675.1. Classification (NCBI taxonomy): domain Eukaryota; kingdom Metazoa; phylum Arthropoda; class Insecta; order Lepidoptera; family Pterophoridae; genus Marasmarcha; species Marasmarcha lunaedactyla. The sequence goes on along the minus strand of OV281360.1, from coordinate 20,392,058 downwards.
ACAGATGCAGATAAGAATAATTTTGTATAGACATAAAGAGACACTGTAAATTTATTTTGAAAAAATATAAGTACCTGTGAAGTTTCTTGCCAGTTAAGCCGATAACCAAGACGATGCTAATTTGGAAGTGGTATGCGAGGACCTCAGTACGGAAAATACGCATGATACAATACATCACACACTGACATCCCCACTTTAACATACATTCTGCCACCTAATTATAAGCTGTGCACACTAACCATGAATACTCCATCTGCGTCAACTCCCCGGATTGGTCGTAGGCATTCAGCAGCTCTTTGTACAGCCGGGCGAACAGCCACGTCGCCAATACGCACATTAACAGGATTATCCTGAGGAAATCATGAGGAAATTATAAATATAGAGTTTAGATATCATTTATATTATGACTAAAATAAAGTTTCTTTGCGAGAACACTACAGTGAGTGCCATCCATACCCACATCTACATGGACGATTCCGCACACTACGATAAATAGACCAAAAAGTGCATCTCCGTGGATGGCTCACTGTACCAGTTCTTAAAATATAGGTATCTCTTTGCTGGTTCTGCAATTTTAAGTGTGAATGACTTTCATTTCTTTTACAGTTGATCGTCATATCAGGTGTGCTCTTGGGCATTCTAATATTAACACCACGTGGTAATTTTGTGGGAGAGAGGGCGTTGACATTACTAATCGCGTGAATGTCCCACAAGACAAGAATAGCTGACGAAGCATAGAGATTTGAAAGACATGCATTCTATCAACTTTCTTTCAAGTACGACACAGAATTCGCTTTCTATTACAAAAAATATTAACACATAAAAAAATATAGAAACCAAAGGAAATCTTTTTTTTTTAAGTTGGCGCAGAAATTCTATTTTTCCATGAGGCATGCCATTGAACCGCTACTATTTGGGTAGGTTAATTTCTCTAGAGTCTAAACCGGTTTATCGCAAATCATTATCTTTCTAGGCATTTCATACGTACATAAATACCTAGTAGATATACAGAGAAGAAGATCATCAATAGGTACAGTCTGACTCACCTATACAATGTCTTTTTAATCGGATTTTATCGTATTTAATCAAGCCTAAAGTCACCCGTGATCACGGTATCTGTAAAGATCACGAAACGTCGAGGTAACATGTTATTAAAAGCGGACAAATCCGGTAAAAGAATGATGAGTCGTGAAACCTTATGAAATCTAATAATGTAATTAAAAGAAATGAAATTAACTTTTTTGAAATACCTTCCGCTGAAAAACACCATTAATCGTATGTTCAAAATTGAAATTTTACAATAATAGGTAAAGAAATGAATTTAAGTAGGTAATCCGATAGATACCTTATGTTAATTTAAATATTAGTTTACTAATGAAGTAATTATATGCAAAAGAAGCATAAACTCAATAGGTACTTTGATAAGTTATAGCTGATGTTTGGTAAGTTATAGATAATTTTGACACTTGACAAGAATTTCCATAGAATCTTTTCAGAGATAATCCATGACATAAAATACCGAAACATCTAATTAGTTCTGTCTACCGCATCCAAAACACATGACGTCGCGTTAGTCGTATAGTTGGGTTGGTCGTGTAGAGACATTCTCAAGACATGTCAGGAGATCGGAGAACAACGTATTCATGTGGCTGTCAAATTTGGTAAGACTTCGCTATGTCCAGTTTAGGGAATGCAATCCCGACTCGAGATCGCAAATTCGAGATCCTGCGGGATAAGATATCGCGCGAGATCCTGGAATTTTCGTGTACTCGTCTAGTTTAAAAGAATGTAAATTTCAGATGACTGAAAACTGCTTTTTGTGATAGTGAAGTTAATTAAAATAAAATATTATTTGAAAGAAAACAAAAAAAATTTTTGGAAATTAACATAATCAAAACAAAATATAACTATAACTCAAGGAAATTAGGAAATAGTTACTAGTAGGGTGATTTTGAAAGTAATTTCGTAAAACACAAAGTGTATTAAGAGTGCTATCTGCTGCACGGCATCTACTGTCCGTTGCAATGTACCCAGCTGCTGAGAATGCCCTCGACGACTCAACACTGGCTGGCAACAACGTGACTAAGCAATTATTATTGTTCCTCCGCACTCAAATAAATCCAAGCCAGTGTGTAGCGTCGCTGACCACTGCCGCCCAATCCCGTCGATCTCACGCGGGATCTCGTCAGATTATGCTTTGGGATTGATCCCGTTAAATTCTAAAAATTAATTTTCTTTAAAATTCCTCGCGAGATCGGGATCCCGCGAGGTCGTGATTGCATTCCCTAATCCAGTTCATGTAAGACCTGGTCATAGAGTTACTCCGTACAGGCGACCAAAGTGTATATATTAATATAATAAATCCCCAAACAGAGACTCCAACAGCGAACTGGGGGAAACCCAGAATAAACGTACATATATAAATATAAACAACCATGACCCGTTGTTGTGGTCAAGAATATTTTTTCGAGAATATTTGTGAATCCTGAATTCACCTCTTGTTTCATTCGTCTGATATCGATTCGTCAATCATAAGTTGGTTAAATTCACTTTCAAAATTTGTTTACATTGTTAGTTAAGTGAAGCTAGTTAAGTGAAGCCAATTAAGGCGCTTTTAAGGTATTAGCTAGGCAATTCCGGGCTCCGACCGGTAAAACCGCATGAAAAAGTTATCAACTTCACAATCATTATTTTTCAAACAACGCTATACATTCAATACATTCTGTATGTACGTCTAACCTACATTCACGACATATGATCTGACGCCTCGATAAGTTTAAATAGGTAATCTATACATTTGGGACTTGGTAAGTTTATCTACTGTACACAGATGGAAAAGATAACAGAGGTAATGATCAAGGTTGATGGAAGGCAATTGTTCGAGATAGGGTTAGATTTTTCGACCAAGATTTAAGATTCGATATTCTGGCGCTGTCAAACTGGATATTTTACGATGTTCATCGAGCGACATGCAGCGAGGGCTTGTAAGCGGTAGAGATGAAGGCTTGACATCTTGAATACGAATTATAAAGTGTATCTGAGTGTCAATTCCTGTGAATTTTAAAGGAACATTAGTTAAGTAAGTCAGTTTTTAAAGTGTACAACTTATAATAATAATACATCCCCAGACAATCACACCAACTCTATGGCGTCAATTCGGAGTTTGTATAATGGACACAACGAACTGGGGGGAACCCAGAATAAAAATGCATATATAACATTAGATGTAGAAATCTTTTTAATGACTTTCTGCCGTTCAAGCTGTATCGGTTATCTCATGCTTTGAGGGGTATTTTTTTATAAAATTTAGTTTATTCTGGAATCTGGATTTTAAATGGTGGTTTAATTATTAGGAGTAGCAATTACAGAACTTCAAATACAAAAATGCAAATGAAACAGTAATGTGGCTATCCAATTGCTTTTGAAGAATACAGAGGAATTTGAATACAGAAGAAATAGTTGTTTATCAGTTAGTTTATAAGTATCAGTAAACCCGAAAACTACAAAACTAATTTAAAAAGACATTTCCCAGCTAGAAAGGTACACTCTCCTAAGAAAGTGCCGCCTAAGAAAAACTTGCAGCATAATCAAAACAGCTGTAAGTGTATAGCTAAAAAAATAAATAAATAAAATAAAGCCCCAAAAATCTAAAATTCCTTAAGCACCAAGAGTAACGCGAGTAAAACCACGGGAGCTCTAGTTTTTGATAAAATTAAGCTTATATTGTACTCTTGCCTTTTGAAACTTCATCTAGTACAAATAGCGGTCTTACCACAAAAAGGTTTATCTTCAAACACTGTCTAAATCTATAACAAAGGTAAATATAAAAAAATGTCAATAATCATCAGAATAATCACCAAGTACTGACATTTTTATTTAGCTGAGTTATACAGTAAGCCAGTGTCTAAAGATAAACAAATGTTAAATTTTTTTGTAGTAAGACTGCAAAATTCTACAAAAAACAATTTCTTTGTGGCAAGTAATCATTCATCAATAACTTTACAAATAAAAATCCCTCGCATGAAGGAAGAGGTGTTCAATGGATTACATGTGTCGTCGCCTATTTATAACTTTCGAGGTCACACCACAATACTCATAAATATTGTCACCACAGAAACATAAACTAAGTGTTAAGCATTTATTATCACAGCAATGGCTAATGTTTTCAAGCCTTAGTAGATACAATTATAATTTGTGTGATTATTATAAATCTGTACATTGATCTTAATTAAGTGTGCCATAATTTGGAGTGTATTGCAAATGGTGAATATTAAATTTTTTTGGAAATTTATGATGCTTTGCGAATTGTGGTGTGCTCAGCATTGTGAGCATGTGAGAGAGTTGTATCTAGCAAATGTAATCCTTTCACCCCAAAACAACAGGCTCCTGTATCTCGAAGGAGATAACTTAATTTTATTCTGAAACACATTTGGTTGTTAAATAAAATTTGAAAACAAACCACAGGAACTAAAAATGATAAGATTTTCATTAAGATTTTTAATTATATTAATTCTAATAATATTAAATAATGTTCTAAATTTTTTTTGCTTTGACTCAGTGAATTTAAAGAATTCCTTTTTAGTAGAACAGTTATTTGTGAAAGATTATTGAATTCTATCCAAAATTTCCTGTGGTATCAAGAGCACAAGTATGAAACTACACAAAACACACTGAGTGAAGAGAATTTAATTACATTTAATATTATACCACCCTAGATTTAAAGTGATACCTAATTAGTCTCTACTTCTCTACAACTCTAACACACTCTACTTCTAAAAGCCACAGGATAACATGTATATTCTTCAAAAAAACTAAAGAAGTAGCCTCATAAAAAGTATAGTTACAAGATTTAAATATATATCTTTATCATTTATATTTCACGAATCAATTTTGAATGTATACTTATTACAACTCAAATATTTAAAAAGATCTGGTTATTGGTTCTTGTAAAACTTGGTAATCAAATTCAAAATTAACATAGTTTTTGGAAAAAAATCCTTGAGAGTTCAGAGACTGACACATAAATATAGAGGAACTGATATTTGCAAGACCAGTTGCTTACATTAAGAAATGTCTTTTGACATTTTTTTTTAAAGAATGAGTAAGAAAGTGTGTGTTGCGTTTAAATTATATTTTTTAGAGAGAATTAAATTATTTGACACATGATAACTTAGCTTCCACAACATTTCAACACTGATTTTTATAAATAGAAAAGATTTCTTAGATTTTTAATTTGTAATAATAGACGCAGAAACTGCACCAGTTCCTAATATTGTAATGTCAATGGAACTGGATTTGGCAGTAGTTAAATTTAATTGAATTTAATATATTAGGCAACCAGCCGTAACTAAAACACAAAAAAACTAATGAAATGGAATTGAATATTTAAATGAAATATTTATTTCTCAACATTGACATTTACTTGTTCTTGAAGAAGAACTGGCAATAAACTTCACGGGTACTCTAGTTGGATATGAAGGCATGTTTAAAGTATAAACATGAAAATGAAAATATTAAATTACATTTATGCATTGAAACTATGGAAACACCAAGAGTGAGTGAACCAAAGTGTCCCATTTATTGCTTATTATTTCATTTTGTTATGAATAAACTTGTTCTTTGAATTATTAGCTATTGTAAGATAATATGTAATATGTAAAATAAATGTAATATTTTGATACTAAAACAAGCCAGTTTATTTTTATACTTCTTATGCTAAAAATAACGATAAGTCTATTGTAATATACCTACTCATTCCGTGGTGAACACTAAACACACTCTACATAAAATGCTACACAAACAATAACAAATCTACATAAAACTTTCACAAGTCCTAGGTACTTACAGGTTTGAGGCCCAGCTGCAAGGAAACAAACCCAAAATGTTACTGTTTTTAAGAAATATGGAATTAAGAGGTATAAATAAGCTAGCCAGAGCTAAGGAAGGAGCAACTCACTTTCACACAACTGGTGGAAGTCAAACACTAGAAAATAGCCATCCTTGCATTTGATAGTATAAAATCTGACTCGGATGTTAAAATTTTGATGAAATCATTTTATTATATGATTAGGCTATGAACAAATTTGTATTAAATTACACAAACTTACCCAAAGTATATGTTTGACCGCATTTTGAACTTATTACAAACGCGCGAAAAAAAGAATCAAATAAGTATTAGGTAAAAAAATTATTTGCAAAACATTGCGTACCTACTCAATTATCTGATAGTTGAATTAAGAAACACATTTACAGTAAACATCACTTAATTCGCTATGTTTTCGATTCCTTTCTCGCAGTTTTTTTCCCCAATTCCTATCCCATAATCCCATTCATTTCCAAGCCAATCAAGCGACTGCCAAGTTGCCAACCAGTGTTGCCAGATGATCTCAGCACGTACCCCTAGAATAATTTGATTTCTCCCTAGATATCTCCTAGAATTCCCCTAACCAAGTAGGTGGTGGCATACCGCGATTTTTTAATGATTTCATTTAGTTTTATATTTTGTTTTCTAATCTGTATCTCAAATTAAAATATAATGTCGTCAATGTTACTTCAAAATAAATAATTAAACTGTGAAGTCGTATATTTTTCACTTCATGTTGAGAAATAGTGGGCAAAAAAAAAGTATTTATGATAGAAAACTGATTGACAGGTGTAAGCTTAATTCGCTTTTTGGTTACAGAAAACTTTGGTTATGGATTAGTTTCAACATAAATTCTACATCACAGGCTCACAGCTCACAATTACACTACCAGCGATATTACGATATCGTACGTGGAAAATGGTATATATGCTCATTAGAGGGGCTTGATATAACGGTTAAATTTTACTGATTAGGACGCTGCTAATAATTTTTCTTTTAATATTTAACAAAAATATATAATTAAACTTTATTATTGCTGCATTTTATTACTTATGGCTTAATTTATTTGTTATCTGTAACATCTCGAATCTTGAACTAGACTAGTTGTGGCGCTCAAGTAATTTAAAGGTGGTAAAAAAACATTAATAACAATGCGCCAGGAACATGATATATGGCAATCTTATATGATATATAAGATATATCATGATATATGGAATATGATATTTTTTTCCTATTTTGCCCCTAACTTGGTTGAAAAAGCCCTAAATCTAGGGGAAATCCCCTGATCTGGCAACTCTGCTGCCGACTGACTGCAATGAATGAAAGTTGGTTAATCTAAGGTTAGTGTCATACAATATCCACATCTCATTCACACCCCAAACGTGGTGCCAAAGCTTATTTGAAAATACCTATTTTAAACTTGAAAACCCCCGATCAGCTTTCGGCTAATCTGGACCAGCTTAAGGCTGCCCAGGCCGACTAATCATCATCCAAACTGTCACTTGCACTTTATGTGATTATTTTTCTCAGCGGGTGACCCTCTAGCAGGTCTCCGCTGGCGCACCCACCCAGGTGTCGCTCCGATGAAGGCTGTACAGCATTCCCATTGGTTGGGACTGGTAAGTATTATTTCGCTGGTTCAATGGAACCTTAAGTTTTTGAAAAGTAGAAAAGTAATGTATCAATTAAGGATTCAAAGTCTTGATTTAAATGAGGAGAATCACGGACCCCTGCCTCAAATAAGGAAGAAAGACTGCACAAACCTCGAGTTTCCACCGCCAGTCTCCGTCAGTAGTCTCAACGTTCATGCACGTAGGTTAAGGGCGTCTTCCAGGCAGCCAGCTCAGCTCTCAGAAACGTTCTGATAGTCCAGCACTTTTCAAACAGCACAGTGTAGACACCACCAAGCTCACAACACAGGAAGAACACAGTTCAAAGTATTTTTTAAAGTATTTTACGATGCAGAGCAACGCCCATGCAGATTCGACACACGTCAAGCGACCGAACGTCGGTCACCCGCAATTTGTACAGTTTTAATTCTACCTACATTTGAGGCAAGAACCGAACATACCCCCCACCGAAATCATTGTAATGATTTCCAGTAACAAAAATTAGAAAATATATGTGTACACAAAGTTTTACATGAACCTTTGCTACGAGTAAGATTCCTAAGTGTTTTACTATAAACAAGCACTATATTTGTGCTTTAAAATAAAATAAAAGAGAATTTATGATGCAACAATTTTATAACACCACCTTAAAACGGTTGAACTTAACCTAAAAGTACCTACTAATTAAAATAAATTTTAGTACTGTTTAATTGGAAAATGGAAGAGGGCATAGTTTATTAACTGGCCTCTTTAAGAGACCTTTAGAAGTTTTAACTCTAACGACCCGAATGTGGCCGTCAGGACCAGGAAACGTTTCTACAACTCTGCCTAATGGCCATTGCAATGGGCGAGTTAGGTCAGATTTTATTAAAACAGGGTCACCGACCTGAACACCAGGTGGCGACGAATGCCATTTCGCTCTTTGCTGTAATGTATGGAGGTAGTCATGAGACCACCGTCTCCAAAATGATTGAGACATTTTTTGTATGTGCTGCCACCGTGACAGCCTGTTGTGAGAAACGTCCTGAAAATTAAATTCTGGCACGGCTAGAAGACTCTGACCTATAAGAAAATGTCCAGCAGTTAACACCTCAAACTCGTTAGGGTTATCTGACAGAGAACACAGTGGGCGTGAGTTTAACACAGCTTCCACTTTACAGAATAAAGTCGTAAGTTCCTCGAATGTTAGAGATCTATCGCCAACTGCGCGCACTAAATGATACTTGGCAGATTTAATGCCTGCCTCCCAAAGTCCTCCCATGTTGGGAGCACTCGGAGGATTAAACTTCCACTCTATAGTACGAACTGAGCAACCATCTGCAATTGTATTTTTTATGTTATTGTTTAGCCAAAATTTGCCAACCTCTTGCAGATGCTTGCTTGCAGCTGTAAAGTTTGTTCCACAGTCTGAATACAGACACGCGCACAAACCACGACGAGTAACAAACCTATCCAAACAAGCTAGGAAACAATCTGCAGATAAATCACTTAGAACTTCTAAATGAGCTGCTTTAGTTGAAAAACAGACAAAGTAACAAAGATATGATTTATTCAACCTAGCATTACGCCGACAACTTTCTTTTACATAGAAGGGTCCGCCAATATCTACGCCGACGTGGCTGAAGACCTTGTACGGCTCTAAGCGCGCCTTAGGTAACGTACCCATGCTAGGCTGGATTCCGCGTGGACTACACTTGAAACACGTGACACACCGAGACAAAACCGACCGGATCACGCTACGAGCGGAAACGATCCAATAATTTTGTGAAAGAATTCCTTGTAACGTACGAGGTCCCACATGTAAATAGTTTTTATGATAATATTCGATCAGTAAGTTTGTCACGTGACTTCGCTTTGGTAACAAAACGGGATGCTTTTGATTGAACGGTAGGCTCGCTTGGGAGATTCTACCCCCCACCCTGAGGAGCCCCGATTCATCCAAAAAAGGACTTAATTTCCGTAACGTCGGAATAAAAGAAATTTTACTTAATTTTAATTGCAATATTTCTTTAAAATAATATTGATTTTGCGTTATTTTGATAATTAGGTCATGTGCACTATTCAACTCGAGAGTTGACAAGGTTTTAGATAAGATTTTATTATTCTTTTGTTTACGTAAGTTTTTAATTAATCGCAGACACCAAGCTGTGACGCGCTGTAATCTATTAAAGGATGAAAATCTTAAAAACAGCTCGTTATCAAAAAGTTCATTATTAGCTACTAAGTTAAAACTGTCCGTATTTGATTTTAATTCTAAAATATTATTTTTATTCCGAACGTAAAATGTACTGATAGGCCAGTGAGGAACGTCTTCACTGAGCCAGTGCGGGCCGTGAAGCCAGCGCTGCCGCAGCTCGAGCAGCGCGCGCGGCGCCACACCGCGGGAACACACGTCAGCTATGTTATTCTCGCTGTTAACATGGTACCAGTTGCTAGGCGGTACCACTTCAACAACTTGTGCTACACGATTCGAAATAAACACTTTTAATTTATAAGGTTTTGTTTGTAGCCATGCTAGGGCCACGCTAGAATCTGTCAAGGCTATAATTTTATAATTGAAGTCTGTTATATTATTTTTAACAAAAGAAAATAATTTAGACAGAAGTACACATGCCATCAATTCTAATCTTGGAATAGAAAGAGGCTTTATAGGAGCTACTTTTGTTTTACTGCACAGTAGCCTAGTTTTAACTTTGCCGTTTTCATCCGCACTGCGCAGGTAAATGCAGGCGGCGTAACCACGCGACGACGCGTCACAGAATCCGACTATTTGAACGTCAGTAAAATTCGTTATTAACAAGTGGCGCTCGATGCGAAGTTCAGAAAGAATGGATAACGACAAAGTGAATTCCTCCCATCTCTTACGAAGATCTAATGGAAGGGGTTCATCCCAATTTATATTAAGTTTCCATAAATCTTGCATTAAACATTTTGCAAGAAAGACACACGGTGCAAGAAAACCTATAGGGTCAAAAATGCTCGCTAGTAATTTTAAGACGGAGCGTTTTGTAAAGGTATTATCTTTTAAATTATAATCGTAGAAAAAACAATCATCTTTAGGATCCCATTTTAATCCTAGGACGTTAACCGAAGATAACGTATCTTCATCAAAGTTGACAACCGCGCACTGATCGACGCCGACCCGTGCCAGTAACTCCGGCGAGCTGCTCGCCCACTTTCGTAAATCGAAACCACCAAGCTTGAGGAGCTCGATGAGATCGTCCTGTAACGTACAGGCTTCCTGTAAAGTTCTCGCAGACCCTAAAAAATCATCAATGTATGAATTATGAAGCACCATCCGCGCGCCGTGCGGATGCCGCGCGGCCTCGTCGTGCGCCAGCTGACGTAACGTACGTACAGCAATGAAAGGTGCACTGCGCAAACCATACGTATTCGTTTTTAGTTCATACACCTTAATAGGATCGTCCGATGATTCTCTCCATAATATGTGTTGATATTTCCGCTCTTCCGGTTTGATAAGTATACATCTATACATTTTAGTTATATCGGCGGTAAAACAGATGTCATACAATCTAAAATTAATTAATATTTTTAAGATATCTGGTTGTAACTTTTGACCACACAAAAGCGAATCATTCAACGACATCCCGTTTGATGTTTTCGCCGAGCCGTCAAACACAACCCGAACCGGCGTGGTCGCGCTACCCGGGCGAACCACGGCATGATGAGGTATAAGATACTGACTAGGCTCGCTGCCGGTGTATGGCTCCATATGACCAAGGCTTTCGTATTCGCGCATAAACGCCACATACGCCTCACGGAGGCTATGGTCGCGCGCGAGGCGCCGCTCCAGATGCAGCAAGCGGCGCTCGGCGGCGGCGCGAGAGTTTCCGAGCAGCTCGCGCGTCGCCAGCAGCAGCAGAGGACACACGTACCGACCGCTTGCGTCGCGGTATGTACTCGATGTGTAAATATCCTCAGCTTGCTGCTCTAAAGGATCGATGAGTACTTCACACGGTGAATCCTCGATTTCCCAAAAACGCTGTAAGCATGCATCGATGGCGTCGTCATCCTTATTGTAGGACATTAAGTTTGACGTCACTGACATGCTACAGTTACTATTTGAAGTACACGGTACCTCCAACTTCCCACTAATTACGTAACCGAATATACTATTTAACGCTAGCGGAAGTGACGGACCGAATACGATTCGATTCCCGTCATAAATATAAGGAAAAACGTCTCCCGATAAAATAATATCAATTACAGAACGTCTGTAAAACAAAGGATCCGCTAACACAAGGTTTTTATATTCTTTTACAATATTCTCCGGAATATCAAACGTAGGTAAGTCCGAAGTTATTATTGGAAGCACAACGGCATCTATTGTGAACATAGAATCACTATTATTTCTAGATTTAATTGTGCACGAAGTCATACCATTAACTTTTACTCTTTCTCCTGATAAGCCATAAATACTATAAGGGCACTTAAAACGTTTAAGCCCTAAACGTTCTAGACATTTCGTCGTTATAAAGTTTGATTGTGCGCCCGATTCGATCAAAACGCGACAAGGTTGCTCATTACCAAAAATATCTACAACATTAACTACGGCTGTACCTAAAATTACTGAATATTTTCTGTTAATTACCGCGGACGCATGACAATTCGAATTAGTAATATTAGGTAAACGCGCGGCGGCAGCCATACTGGCGCCGACGGCGGCGGCCTGCTGGGACTCCGCTGGCACGGCCGAGCGAGCCCCGCCGCAGTCGTCGTGCAGCAGCGCATGATGCGCCCGCCCACAAGTAAAACATTTGAATTGACTGCGACAATCAGCTGATGAATGATTGACCTTCAAACAGTTGTGACATATATTAAGGGTGTTAGCACGGCTAATACGCTGTTTAGGTGTGAGTTTACGAAACTCACAACAACGAAAAATCATATGATTCCCACCACAATGTAGACACAACAAGTTATTCGAAGGATTTTTATTTGATATTGTTTGAGAATAGTTTTTACGTGTAGTTAAAGTTTTGTTTATATTATTATAATTGTTTTGTTTATTTCGTTGAGTGCTATTGCTGGGTGAGATTAAGTTATTGTTATAGGATTGTGAATGCTCTAAAACTTTAATATGGTTTTGAACAAAGGTTATTAAGTTTTCATACGAAGGAATAGTTTTTTGATCGATACTTTGTTCGAATAATTTACGTGTGTTTTGATCTAGTGATCTTAACGCAATATGACACACAACAAAACTATGCAAATTAGGTATTTGTAAAGAACAAATAGCTTTATATGAATTTTCAAAGATTTCAATAAACTGATTTAGGCCAACAGGTGACTCCTTTAGAAGAGGAGCAAAGTTTAACATTTTGTCAAGGTATTTACCAGCTAAAATGCGTTGATCCTGGTACTTATCAAGTAAAGCTTGCCAAACAACATCATAGTTAGTAGCGATTATAGGTACACTTTTAACAATATTTAAGGCAGAACCCTTCGTACACGATAATAAATAATGAAATTTATCTATCTTTGAAATGTTAGGTTGATTATGCACTAAAGAGCAGAACGTTTCATAGAATGTTGTGAAATTCTCAATGTCTCCCTCGAAAGAGACTAACTCGAGTTTAGGTAACCTAGGTCGACAGTCCAACTGACTTCCACGGGAAGTGAGGGATGAGTTTTCTTCACTTTTGATATCACATCTTTTAACGTAGCTTTTAACTGTATAAAATAAATCATCGAAGCTATCTAAGTCTTTTTCAGAAAACTGTAATTTGGGATTTAACTGTATTTCTGATTCAAAAATATTAATTGTAACCTTTTCATATTTCTCTCTAATTGATGTGATTTCAGAAGCACGAAGTAAAAACATGTCTATGTCTACAGATTCAGGATGAGTTCTTATTTTCAAAGTGGTATCATATAACTGCTGCATCTGAGAAAATAATCGTTGTCTAATGGCATTAAGAGAAGTTAATTTTGACAACAATTCTGAATCAGACTTATTTTCTTGCTGGCTACGTGTCACCATTTTGAATTACCTTATATACTGAACAAAGAAACTACGTGTTTTCAAATTAAGTATTGAAACAAGGATTTTTGCTATATAACGTTCTACTATAATCTAAACTAAGTTATATTAACAAGTTTTAAAAGTATTTATTAGACTCTAATGATTTTGTAACAAAGAATTTAGGTTATGTTCAAGATTAACTTCCAAGTATGCGTTAAAGTATTTAATTAAGAATATCTAGAATAAAGATATCTCGGCTCGAAGGACCAATGGTTGGGACTGGTAAGTATTATTTCGCTGGTTCAATGGAACCTTAAGTTTTTGAAAAGTAGAAAAGTAATGTATCAATTAAGGATTCAAAGTCTTGATTTAAATGAGGAGAATCACGGACCCCTGCCTCAAATAAGGAAGAAAGACTGCACAAACCTCGAGTTTCCACCGCCAGTCTCCGTCAGTAGTCTCAACGTTCATGCACGTAGGTTAAGGGCGTCTTCCAGGCAGCCAGCTCAGCTCTCAGAAACGTTCTGATAGTCCAGCACTTTTCAAACAGCACAGTGTAGACACCACCAAGCTCACAACACAGGAAGAACACAGTTCAAAGTATTTTTTAAAGTATTTTACGATGCAGAGCAACGCCCATGCAGATTCGACACACGTCAAGCGACCGAACGTCGGTCACCCGCAATTTGTACAGTTTTAATTCTACCTACATTTGAGGCAAGAACCGAACACCCATGCTACAGCCAGCAAGGTGGTTTTTAGTGGGTAGGTGCCACTTTGGTGAGTACCACATCACCGTCGCGGAAGTCGGTTGCCTGCGGCGGTATGCATGACGCATCTTCCACCTCCCGTAAGGGTGTTGCTTAGGCGGCATAAAAAAAAATTAAACTTGATTAATCACTAAAAACGCAAAGAAACAAACTGACACGCTACCAAATAATCCAGCTTGTATATACAGGGTGGATTTTTGAGAAGGGCGGTGATGGCCAAGTCCGAAACCACGAAAGTTAGGGAAAACTCATGAAAGGAGTCATGCCCTCGATTTATAAGAAAACAATAACTGCATATTAATTTTTTTCAAAAAAGTTTTACTTTTGACGGAAATGGACTCGAATGATTATTAAAAAAAAATTACATCCTGTATTATTGAACCAATGGATATTTTAGATTTTTGCAAATAAACGTTTTACTAAAAATGAAAGGACATAGCAAATTTTCACTATTTTATATTTTACACGAAAGAAAACTCACCTCCTATTCAAACTTTTTGGTCGTTATGTGTGAAACTCATTTGTCTTATTAGCGCGATACTGTGGTGATACTAAAAAAAACCGAAAAAAAGAATTCCATTCATGTTTTTTCGAATAATTTTTTTGCATCGAATTGATATGTTTGTGTTAGTTTATGACAATAAAAAGATCTTTCTAAGAATAGATTTATCAAATAGCGAACGATTTGATTTCATGGAGGCCTATTTTTTAAATAGTAGAAGCAAAGTTCGCGGACTTAGCTGGTATCAAAACAAATACCCACAGCGCGCTTTACCCTCGGAAAAAGTACTTAGAACTATGGCGAGTAACTTAAAAGTGACTAGAAGTTACAAAAAATCATTGACACGAAATTCACGAATCGTCAACGAAGATTTAGAACTGGCAATATTGACGTTTTTCGAAGCATATCCCAGTGCTTCAACTCGTAAAGCAGAAACGAACCTTCAAGTTTCCCAGAGCACCATTTATGCAGTTCTTCAAAAACATAAATACAAGTTCTATCGTTATGAACGAGTTGTTAAAAACTTTCATCCAGGTGATAATGAAAGGCGCCTGGAGTTTTGCCACTGGCGTAGGGAAGAAATGGATAGGCATCGAAATTTTTTGTTCAACATCTTATTTTCCGACGAAACAAACTTCTCAAATAACGGAATGTACAAGCGGAAAAATGAATATTACTGGTCTCAAGAGAATGCATTGCGAACACGTGACGGATATCCCCAGATTAAATTTTCGTTTAACTGTTGGTGTGGAATCCTAGGAAGCAGGATGTCGAAATTTTAAACAACGTGTTTGAAGAAATGGAGATTTTGTCAATAGCCAGGGTACGGGATCTGTATTTCCAGCAAGACGGGGCCCCAGCTCATAACAGCCGTGTGGTTAGAGATATGCTGAATGAACATTTTGGGGATGGATGGATTGGCACTCATGGTCCGGTGAGATGGCCGGCAAGATCACCCGATCTTACTCCACTTCACTATTTCCTATGGGGTTACGTCAAGAATGAACTTTACAAAGCTCGTTACGAAACAGTTGAGAGCTTACAAAGCTCATTGCTTGATATTTTATCGAGGATAAATCCTGTCATAGTATCAAATGCAGTAAAGTCTCTAGAGAGACGTATAAACTTATGCATTGGAGTCAATGGAAACCATTTTGAGCAACTTATTAGTTAGCTAAAATTGAGATACTAAAAGTAAATCATAAAAATTTGTTGTTTCCTTTTATTTTTAGTAAAACGTTTATTTGCAAAGATTGATCCTTATAATCAACAGAATCCATTGGTTCAATAATACAGGATGTAATTTTTTTTGAAAAATCATTCGGGTCCATTTCCGCCAAAATTAAAACATTTTTGAAAAAAATTAATATGCAATTATTGTTTTCTTTTAAATCGAGGGCATGACTTCTTTCACGACTTTTTCCTAACTCTCGTGGTTTCGGACTTGGCCATCCCCGCCCTTCTCAAAAAACCACCCTGTATAATGTGTAAATACCTTGAAACACATATAAGTCGATGGTGTATCAAATGGAATGTTAAGTAATGTAAGTTTACATCCAATTTACTTATATTTATTTATTATTTTATAAATGTAAAATAAGCAAAAATACTACCAAACGTAAAGTAATCTATAGAAGGCTGATCAAATCAGAAGGTCAAAAAATTATGTACCTACTTTAAAAAATGAGAATAGTACAAGTTACGATATTATTTCAATTTTATTATTACACGTAGAGCTTTGATGGTAAAACAAACAAATTATTAGATTAAAAAAAAAACAAATATTAAATAGAGAAATTTCTATTTAGAATAATAAATGAAACTGTAGTTTCTACTTCACAGATGTGCAAAAACAGTATGAACTAGGTGAAACAACAAATATATACAAACTTTGAAGAAACGACAAGTAGGTAGCACTGCAACACGTACAATTAATTGGCTAGAATGAAGTGATTATGTCGTAAACTAGTTAACCGTTATCTCTGGTATCGACTTCTGATTGTATCGAATGCTGTGACTTGACATCGCTGATGGATGTTCGCATTTTCTTCACCTCGGTGTTCGTGTTGAAGTTCGAATAACACAAACCCACCATCCACACATCATCATGAACAGCGAATATGCCGAACATTCACCAAACTTTTGCTAGTCTCGAACGCAAAGATGGACGTGTTATTATAACCTCTTTCATCACGCCTTTATGTTACAGGCTATTCTTAAACTCTCCATTAACTTTGCTTCGTTATTATTACAGCAAATTCAAAATTCAAATTCAAATATTTATTTCTCAACATTGACATTTAATTACTCGATCTTATTGACATCAAATAAAGCATAACTCTACCACCAGTTCGGAAAAACCTGCGTGAAAAAGAACTAGCAAGAAACTTCACGGCTATAATTTTTTCAAAATAAATTAACAATGTCTCCTTATGTGTATACAAAATTATTCTTATCTGCATCTGTTAGCTCGGCAAGTCTCCCTCCCCCTAAGTATCCAAACGACGAATACCCTCAAACAGCACCCGTTCACGAGTTAACGCGGGATCCAGCCATCGCCTTCCTCAACCAATTAGAGGGAAGTGAGCGACCCGTCACCCGGACCTGGCTACCATAAGAAGACGTAGTTTAATGACAATGACGCTTTAGATAGTCATCGGGACGAAGAACTTAACAAACATACACAGTACACATGTTTTATTACAAATACTAGTAAAAACCTAGGGATTATACCCTAAGGGATTTTGTCATCCAAATAATCGGATAGTTTATAATAAGCTTTAGCACACAACTTTTGCTTTATAGTTTCTTTGAATAATTAATTAAATAATTAGTCAATAGGAAGAACTTGGATATCCTCAGGAACCCTATTATAAAAGCGTATACATTAACCCATTAATGAGTAAGTGACTTTATGAAGCCTACTATTATGAGCTGCCAGCATATTTCTTCATCTTGTGTTAACATCGTGCCACACTTGGACCGAGCTTACAGATTCCGCGAACGGCCCTTTTCTGCAAGATAGATATAGTATCGATGTCGGCAGCACTCCCCCACAACAGAATGCCATATGTCTTGAGGCCATGGGAGTAACGGAAATACACTAATCGAGCAGTTGTTTTATTTGAAATTTGTGTAATTTTTGTAACAGCATATGCGACAGAGCCAATCCTTTCCATCCTTTCCCATCACCGTGCGGTCCCCTGGAGTTTGGCGTCTAAGGTTATGCCCAGATATACAGTTGAGTTTACTGGAGCCAGTTCCTGGCTCTTAACTACAATGTTTGTGTTTACTTGTTTGACATTTCATTGAGGAGCAAATTATTAGCTGACTCTCTGTTTTGGAGATACATTTTTTTACTGCTCGATTTTCTTGTCTTTTGATTTTAAATAAGAAGGAATTATCATAAGCATACAATATAACTTCACATTGATTCTTAACCACGGATGGCAGATCATTGACATATACTAAAAATAGGATAGGACCAAGAACTGAGCCCTATTGCCACTGCCGATCCTGATGATTTTTCTCCATTTATAGCAACTTTTTGTTTTCTATTAGAAATATAAAGCCATGTTTCGGGTCCCATATGCAGAGATGCTTTTGATAAGATTCTAAAAATCGCATCAGAAGGTGAATTTTCTATTCTATTTGAAGCAAGCTAAAAAAAATCAAACACGGCTGATACACGAACATAATCGGTGTATTCGCACTCGGCCATGCAAGTTAGATTTACGATGCTTCGAAATACTGTATTGCGACGACACTGAACTGCGAATATTCGGGAGTTGGATTTATGATGCTACGAAGTGCTGTAAAGCGACAACACGGAACTGTGAAAACACCTTCTTCGACTTACTAAGATGTGATCCTGGAATTGCGATAAATGTATATTTTGACACATTATACTTATAAATACTGAAGTGCGAATCACGAAATCGCGATGTAAGTAAGTTTAAAAGTATAGACATACGATGTACATTAATTTGAAAGTTTACTGTAGCGACTTTCAAGTGGGTTCGGTTAGGTTTGTATGTAGTTAATACAAGCGCGAGTGAAGCGAGCGTGCTGCGGGAGCACCTGGCGAAGGGCCAGGACGAAATTAACTACTATTTCCAGCTTTTCAAGAAAAGCAACTTTGGTTCAAAACAAAAATGACGAGATCATCGGAATTCCATACTTCGCTACAGTGAACTTTCGAACGAATGTACATCGTACTTCTATAATTTTGAACTTAAATTCAGTAAAGTTGAGTAGTGGAGTCGTATGGTTCCATGTCAGCGCATTTCAGCATATAGGAGAATGGTGTGTTGAAGCAAAAATTTTCGCAATTTCGCAATTTCATTTATTTGCATTTCATCGTATAGAAGAATGATGTCTCGAAGCAAGTACTTTCGCAGTTCCGTGTCGTCGCAGTACAGTATTCTAACTTCCATGGCCGAGTCGGTGAATTCGTAATTCTTTGGTGTGATCCCAAAAATTAGCGTATAATACAGGTATTCGAGTTCGTAATCTTGTTCGTAAATAGGCGAATAACAGACTGAATCGTCGTATTTGCGCGAATACGAATAGCTATGTGTAGTATACCTTTTTGGAATCGTCAGTTAATGTCAGTTAATGTTAACGTCACATCTTGATGTGATGTGTGACAGATACTGCTTCGTTATTAAAGTAAATAAGAAATGGAATTACCTTCACAGAAAAAAGGCATATGGGATTATGAGTATTATTATTATGTTTTATGGATATCAGCTGTTGTTACTGCACAATAACTATTTCTGCCAATTTTAAGTATTATTATAATAAAAGTATTCATAAAATTAAAATATTGCCTTTAATAAAAATATTTATAACTAAATCTTATGAGTATTAAAACCATCGAGATTAAATACAAGCGTCAACGATTTGATGTAATCTAGACAAGCAATCATTGTTACTTCAAATAAATATCAAACAGTGACAATCTCAAAAGTATAAAAAAATAATATAAATGCCGTCAATAGTCATTTTAGTAAAGTTATAATAACAATTTTAACACATTATTTACAGGTTTATCTGCACTGAAATAAACTACGTTACCAATATAAATGTGCCTCTTCGTTTTTAGGGGCCTCATTTTAATTTTGTGGCTGTGAAGTTGGCAGGACGGAGCGGCTGAGCTCCATGCAACCATGTGGACTGATGGCGTGATGTTTTTGATTGAGATCTTCGCGGCCATGTGTGCCGTGGCGGTGTGCGGGCCGTGTTTGCTTGGCTGTGCAAGGCGGCTGCTGATCGGCGACGAAGCGCTGCGGAAAGGGTCAGGCTTGCGTGAAGCTGATGTCATGGGCTGCGACGAGCCCGCCTGCCCCTACTATAAGAAGAACATTCAATACCTGATGGTACCCGCTCGGAGACGCCGCAATTACTCCTCTCCTTCGAGGCGTTGCTCGTAGTTTTTATTATAACTATGATATACATTTTGTTTAATTACCTAATACTTATCTACTTACAATTTTTGTTTGTTTAAATGTTTATTTACAGATCAGAGGATTTATTAAGTTGTTGAGCCAAGTTTGTACGCTGTAATAAGCCATCCGCCAATTTTAATTTGAGGATGTAACTTTGTGAGAAGGGAATATGTTTTTAAGTTGTGATTTTTAGTTCAACATGGCCGTGTAAAATCTAATGTAAATTGTTTGGCTCTGACATTTAAATTTTAACAAATATGAATCAATGCAACGTTACCATACTATGAATATTAAAGTTGCCGCTTTATATGTAAATGTGAAAATATAAAAACCTACCTAAGTACTTACCTCTATTCATAACATAAGGCTTGGTAGAAAGATGATTTACATAAGAACACTTTGCCGTTATTTCTAGAGGTCCAGTATTGGTACTTTCACAAAATATAAAACTTTTTGCTTGCTAGCTAAGCTTTTTTGGGGATTTTTATTCCTTAATATAGAATATTTAATAAAACTTACAATGATTAAAATTTATTGCCGTGTTTTGTTTTTACATAACATAACATTTGTAAATTAAAAAGCCCCCACGGACAGCAAAAACCTCATAACGCGTCGAAGACGTCTGCGTCGACAATCTAAGTTAGGGTGTTACCACGGATCGATGTCGATCAATTTGTTGGTAGAATAGAACAGGCAACGTCGATCGATTGTTCTGGTAACACCCTTACGCAGAAAATATGCCACTGCTGAGTGCGTCACTGTGTGGCTTGAAACGGCTGCTGCAGGTCTGCGAGAAATATGAGCGTACGCATGGCCTAATCTACAATAATTCCAAAAGTCAGTACAGAGTCTCGACGGAACCGAACTCAGACGTGAACGTAGAGCTCTGAAAAAAGAGCAAATTTCAAAAAAGTCTTACAGCGAGCTTTGGGTGTAATTTAACAATGCTTTCAGAGTAATGGTGGGGTTGCCCCGATTCTGCAGTGCCTCAGGTACGTTCGCGGCTGCTCTTTTTTTTGTTACCCTCCGCGGGGAGGGCGGGGGTATCTAAAAAAGCTCTTATGTATAACCCGCCGCGCGCGATAGGTTATGTGGGACTCGCTCCGAGCCTGCCAGAGCCTCCACCCACTAAAAAACCCCCTGAATGACTCTGGCAATTTTTTGCCACACAGCCTTCATCTGAGCGACGGCCAATTGGAGAAAGAGGCCGCGCAAGCGGGGACCCTTAAGGGGTCATCCGGTGGGAAATAACATAGCAATGAAGCTGGTCATAGTACTGAAGGTGTTCAAGAAGAATTAGAGTTAGTAGCCTGAAGGGCTTCAAGATCGGCCTTTAGCTGCGTGGCTACGTACGCGAGTGCTTTCCTAGGTCTAGCGACTTTGAATTTAGGACTGGGGGAGATGGACGAGATACGAGATGGACTCTCGAATTAAATGATTAGGATGGGTTTCGAGCGTTTGCAGAACGCTTCCGAGAGTATTTTGAGACGTTGTTGTACTGTAGGTAGTTCAAGATCTCTGTGTAGGTCCGCGTTACGCACTTACCAGGGTGCGCTTGTGACCTTGCGACAGAAGAAATTTTGAACCACCTGCTGGTTGTGCAGGCCAGTGCCAATCCCTCCCGATTGGCGTGGGCAAAGATTGGCTAGTTCAAAGTCAAATATTTACTTTTAAATATTGACAGATATTTTGATTTTATTGACGTCACGTCTAGGTACGGGAATCACCTCCGTAAGAAAAACTAGCAAGAAACTTCAGGGGAGTCAGTTTAAATTGCAGGTCTTGTGTTTATGCAAAATAATTCGTATCTGTAAGTTCCGCAAGACTCCACCCCCACAAACTATCCAAACGACGAACCCCCGTTCACGGGCGCAAGGCTGCCTCTTTCCACTGGAGCGGAGCTATGTAGCGGAGCGGATCGAGAAATATATTCGGATGGGACTTGCGCACTGTGTCATACGTGTGTTTTATGTGAAACTTCACTGGCAGCAGACATGTTAAAAACATGTTATTACACTTTGCTCGACGAAACGTTCTCACAAAGAATACGACTTACTTACCATTTACCATATCCCGGTCCGGTTCCCCACTCCGCGTCATTGCGTCTTTAAATATATGCATTTTTAAACTTATTTGCAACTTCATGTCGACTGAAGCAGAGCGATTCTATGCCATTCGATTGGTTAATTTGGCACAGCTTCACTCGTCTTTTCTCTGCTCTAGTAGACAGTTAGCCTCACCCGTCACTCGGGATCCAGTCATCGCCCTCTTCAACCACATTAGAGGGAAGTGAGCGACCCGTCACCCGACGCTACCTTAAGAAGACGTACTTTAGTGACAATCCACTGCTTAATGAAGTTACGTCGTAGTGAAACACACTCGTGCGTTTGGCAGATAGGCGGATAAGAACAGGACCTTCAGCCATCAAGAAGCCAGACCCACATATTCGGGCGGCAACCTGTGTTGACGAACATTCACAAAAAGGCCGCCCGTCCTCTGCTGCTCTGAAGCTGGTATGATTCCAACACTACACCCGCATCGCACTGCATCTGCTCAAAAGTTATGAGAGCTCTTTGCTGTCCATGAGGGTATTTTTTATTTGTATTAGCAAATGTGTTATTTTGTAAAAACAAAACACTATTGGGTATTGACGAGACGAGCCGAATGAGCTGACTTGTTTGAAGCCAGAATGAATCAACCGATCGGCACTTGCCAAATATGTGGTGGTTCGTGCCGACCTTGCCATTCAACAAGTGCTGCCGAACGCAATGAGTCGGCTCGACAACATGATGGCGATTATCAACCGACGCTTCAGTAAAGTTTTCGTCATAGCCTTAGAATGAGAAACCTACATTTTAATAAAAACACTAATGAATTACAATGTAGGCGACATACTGTTCCTAGTGCACATACGTAAATCTATGAGTCAAGCCAGTAATAATAGCAAAAACGTCGACGTTAATTCGATATTGTTAGTCTCTGATCGATTTATTTGTTACTTTATCAGAACACTATAGAATACAAATGGCGGGATTATGAGCAAACAAGATAGGAACAATAGTAAACTGCTTCTTTACTTCTTTCAAATTAATATGGTTGCTATTGAAACTTCGAAGTACCTACTGAAGAGGTACTTATAGGTTACCATTAGACAATAAATGATTTGTCATAGAAATAATATTTTTATTATATACCAACGTTTTTTACATAACAACATTAATCGAGTAGTTCTGTGAAAGAAAGAGAGAAAAGTAAACATTACGAAGTGGTTAGACATGTATTAAAAAGCAATTAAGAAACGAATAGTAAATGAATACTATTATCAAAACCTGATCCTTGCTGTCCAGCCTATGGTTCAGTACGAAGTCAATAGGTTCAGGTTCGAGTCCTGGTCGGGACATTTATTTGTGTGATTCAGTGTTTTTTTTTATCTCCGCAGCATCTTTCATTTTTCACTCCCACTCTTGTTTCACTCCCAGTGACCCCTCCTAAAGGCTGGTGGAAAAAAAAAACAGCTTTTACATTCTTAACATGCTGTAATAAAATAAAAGATTAATGTTTGTTCTGAGCATCAGCAGTTATGTTTGGTTTCCCATGTAGGTCACGAAGCAGCGGGCTCCTGGTTCGATTCCCAGTAACACGATATGTGGCTTTTAGGGGCAAGTGGTGACCTAAAAACTTGTGTACCTGAAATAATCAGATTAGCCGTACAATAGTACGATGGGACTAGGT
The DNA here is from genome assembly GCA_923062675.1 of Marasmarcha lunaedactyla. Lineage (NCBI taxonomy): Eukaryota > Metazoa > Arthropoda > Insecta > Lepidoptera > Pterophoridae > Marasmarcha > Marasmarcha lunaedactyla. The sequence continues at coordinate 20,368,145 of OV281360.1, read as the reverse complement.
ATGTTGTGGGCATAATAAATACAATTTTGGTTGGAACAAAACGCACAAAAATATGTTTAAAAAAACCCATAAGCTTTTGGTACGATACCGATACCGATACGACTTCAAATCTACGCTTAGATCTACGCTTGCCGTATATCGAGTTTCAACTTTTCTATTGCAAGTGGGTGTATCTCTACTTCAAAAGGTATTAAGTCTTTTCCCGCAAAGCTCCTGGTACCCTTGGCAAGTTTGCCACAAAATATAGGCTACGTTTGTTCGGGGTAATGCTTCTTTTTAATAGTGAAACATTTTTGAAAACCTTTCCATGTGTTTCCGAGTTCATTGATTACATATAAAGTTCTAAATATTAGGTATATTTCATTATTGGTTACTGAGGTTACATTATTTTTTATTTAGGCCATAATCTATAGTGTACTTAAATCTTATCTCAGCTAATTGCTCAAATAAAAATCTAGTTTGTTTTGTGCTGTACAGGATACATATTCTGAAAACAAGTCACACCGATCTTGCCGAAATAGGCGTCATTGTTTTTTATTTGATATTGTCAATACTATGCGGTATGAAACAAAGTCGATTTATTTGAAAATTTTGCTGAGATAAGTGTCAGCTCACTCTACAGATGTCAGCCTTAATGAGTGGTACTGTAGAAACAAACAAACAAACATTCTCTTTATAATAATAGTAGGTATAGATTAGAGTGGTGAGTCTCGCACCCTGTTGTATGGCGGCCAGCAACCACGCGTTTGCAGCCAGTTTCTAGGAAGTTAATAAAAACCCGTATGAACTGTGTAATTGTGAGGTTGTGCGTGGCTGTGGTTGGCAACTCAATTGCGCCGACTCAAGGCTGAATACACTAATCGTGCTTTGATTGTTACTCACACTGCAATGACCAATTGTACTCGTATAGTCTGTTTCGAAGGCAGGCGGAAAAATAGTAATTGACACGAAGCATTCAAATTCAAATATTTATTTCTCAACATTGACAATTACTTGTTTTTAACGACGTCAAATAAAACATGACTCTACCACCAGTTTCGGATAAACCTTCGTGAAGAAGAACTGGCAAGAAACTTCACGGTTATAATTTTTTCAAAATCAATTTACAGTGTCTCTACAGACATAGTCTATAAAAGATTATTCTTATCTGCATCAGTCAGCTCGACAAGTCTCCTCCCCCCAAGTATCTAAACGACGCACACTCTCAAACGGCACTCGTTCACGAGTTAACGCGGGATCTGCACTGCATCACAAATAGCAACAACTCAGTATGAACATAAGAAATTAAAATGCTAATATTCAGCTTTTTAAAACTTGACCTCTTTGCCCTTTTTCCATGAAAAACCGTACTCACTTACTCACTCACTTAGCTTAATGAGCATAAAATTCGAACTTATTAGTCTCAAGTGATATAAAGATATTTTTCTAACATATTGTCGTCAAAGATACTGGCAATTAGAACAATGAATACGGCTCAACAAGTTGCTCTCCAACTTAATAAGAAGTTTTCCAGGAATTGATATTTTAGTGAGGTCATTGAACTCCCACGCCTTAAGGCTGAACGTTTCATTAGTAGATATTGAAAGAAAGTATATAAAATGGTTTTAATAAGCTTAATTGGTACTGCAACGTTTACTTGTGCCGTATTTAATAAAAGAGGTTATTGCACAAACAAACTTGCCGACATTTATGACTGGCAACTTATAAGCCTGTCATTATTTTAATTTATTTGTAAATTGTAAAATAGATAGAATATGGAAGATTGTTCCATGGCATTCCTTTACGGGTTTCAGCCCAAAAATAGTCTAAGAATTATCAATCGTATTATTATAAATAGATTTCATCTTTAATAAAAGCGGTTTAATGTTATCTGTGTTTTTCCCTTGTTAGTTAGGAAGACCTCCCTAGGGTAGACTTAGTCCATCAAGGGTCCCGGACCGCTTGATGGTGGAGGCGCCGGGTATTTATTATTAAAAGTGAATAATTTTATTTTCTTTTCTCAGTTATTTCAAACAAAGAAGAAAATATAAAACCAAGAATAATAAGGTCAGAAAGACCAGGAAAAATAAAAATGAATATAACCAAAAATAACGGTATATCGACGGTTCTGGTGAGCGAATTCTTAGCCCAATTTAATGTATTATCAGCCATAAATAAATACGACGAAGAGTCAAAAAAAAATTATTTTGGCGGCACACCTTGATGGTCCCGCATTGTATTTTTACAAAACAATAATTGATTCATGTCAGACATCAGACATATCAGAAACAGATTTGTCCATGAATTTGGTAAAGAAGTGGATCATGTAGCCAATTTTTATTCGCGGAAGCAACAAGCTAATGAGGATTTAATGAATTATTATTATGCTTTAAACATGTGCGCAAATAAAGCTGGCGCGGTAATAACCGATAAAATCTTCATTAGAAATTTTCTAAATAATTGTAGATATACATATAAATGTCGATTGGCTTCCCAAATATATGTAAATAAAAATTCGTTAAAAGAGACGATCATACAGATGCATGAAGCAAGTAGGAAAGCAGGAAGAAAATTTAAACCTCCCAATAAACATTCGTCTACGACTAAGTCTACCCTAGGGAGGTCTTCCTAACTAACAAGGGAAAAACACATATAACATTAAACCACTTTTATTAAAGATGAAATCTATTTATAATAATACAATTGATAATTCCCGTAAAGGAATGCTATGGAACAATCTTCCATATTCTATCTATCTTACAATTTACAAATAAATTAAAATAATGACAGGCTTATAAGTTGCCAGTCATAAATGTCGGCAAGTTTGTTTGTGCGATAACCTCTTTTATTAGATACGGCACAAGTAAACGTTGTAGTACTAAGAAAATTAGTTTTAATAATGTTTATTCTAATGTAAAATATTAGTGTATTTAAATTAATAACAAATTAACAAAATGAAAAATAAATACAAGAAAAGGAAAATAATTGAAGATAAAATACAGCGTCTAAATGACTTTCTGTTAGGGGCAAAGTGGCGCTATCGATAAACGTTGTGCAAATTAAGTCCCAGCCTGTTGTGACTTCACTGAAGAGCACCCTAGACACCATAGTCTCAACGCCGAAAGCCTCAAAAATATAAACACTACATAAACGTTTACACAATAATAAGTTCATGAGAAAAATCAATTAATATAAATAAAAAATGTTAATTTGTTTAAATTATTGTAGATCTGACACTCACATTTGGTTTCCCTGCGGCGTGGATGTCAGGCTCCTCTCTAGACCGTTTATTATAAACAATTTTAAATTTATCATTGGATATCCTAGGAACTATTTTTATTCAGTCGTATGAAGACTCTTACAAAGTTATAAAGGTTTGGTGGTTTTCCTTGGGCGGTGCGGAGTTTCTTTCCTCAGATCTCCTCTACTACAGTGCTTCCTATCTGAACTGTCAAATAACGACCTTCACGTTGTGCTTCGGTTAAACACAAGGAACACCCGGGGCAATACTGGAGCAAAGGCAGTCCCAGGCCTACGGGCGGCGACGCGTCATTAGTCGATATACAAATCACAATACATAGAACTCTCTCTCTCTCAATACATAGAACACCTGTGATTAATGATGTCCCCTGGAGCGGATATCACTTGCCAACGGGTGGGTTGTGGCGCGTTTGCCGGCTGCGAAAACTGTAAAAATATACTCGTAGGTTTGTTTGTGCTTGAACCATAGAAAGAGTCCAGCACCGCCCAAGTAACCCGCTTCTAAAAATATTTCACTATTATAAAGCTACATTATTCAAAAGTAACATACATTCCTCATTCTCATTCTTCTTATGGTAGCGTCGGGTGACGGGTCGCTCACTTCCCTATAATATGGTTGAGGAGGGCGATGGTTGGATCCCGCGTTAACTCGTGAACGGGTGCCGTTTGAGGGTTTTCGTCGTTTGGATACTTAGGGGGAGGGAGACTTGCTGAGCTAACGGATGCAGATAAGAATAACTTTGTATAGACATAAAGAGACTCTGTAAATTTATTTTGAAAAAAATATACCCGTGAAGTTTCTTGCCAGTTCTCCTTCACGAAGGTTTTTCCGAACTGGTGGTAGAGTCATGTTTTATTTGACATCAATAAGAAACAAGTAATTGTCAATGTTGAGAAATAAACATTTCATTTTATTTCATAACATTTCAAACAACAAATTGTCTTTTTTTATTGTATTACTTTTCCGGTTTCCAGTTACAGTTCCCATGTTATTTTGGTCTGTGCGCATTTCTGTAAATGATACGAGTATATGTGAAATATATTGCAGGAATTTGAGGACAATTTAACTGCAAATAAATACGATACTCTGAATTTAATACAATCATTAGTGTTAAAGTTTCTCTTACGGTTATGGTTGAGGAGGGCGATGACTGGATCCCGCGTTAACTCGTGAAGGAATGCTGATATTAAACTCTCCACTCATAGGTCTGCTGTAAGACATTTCTATAGAAATAAGCTGTACCTTTGTACTTACTTTAAATCACTGTGTTTAACTTTCTTTAACTACTGTGTGTACATAAATTGTGAAATAAATAAATAAATATATTTAGAATACTTAGTGTAGCAACCGCACAAAGCCAAAATAGGTTTGGCTTGTCGCTACTCTGGGCAGACCGGAAGGGTCCTCGACTTACACTATTAACAAGTAGGTTCCTTGATCAATTGCAGCAAGTAACAGTTAATAATACGGAACATACCTTAGACTACCGCTGCCCTTGTGCCGATCTGCCACCTCGATGGTTGTCTCCAGCCGGCTGAGATGACGGCGCCGGAGAACTTAGGTATCCTTGCACGGCACTTTGTTAGAATTTATGTTGAAAAATGAATATGATGTGTGTGTGTGTTGATAGCGCGGGCTTCGAACGTTCTGTCCTATTTGTACGTTCCGTATGACAGTCGAAACGTCAACTGTCACTGACATTGACTGAGGTAAGAAACACTTGTTTAATTTGAATTACGTTTAAAAATTACGACAACGACACACTTAGTACACTTGGTTCACTCGGTGGAGGCCCAAATTCAAATTATTATTATTTCTCAACATTGACAATCACTTCTTCTTATTGACGTCAAATAAAGCATGATTTTATCCCCAGTTCGGAAAACCCTTCGTTTATAAGAACTGGCAAGAAACTACACGGGTATATATTTTTTCAAAATAAATTTATAGTGTCTGTCTATACAAAATTATTCTAATCTGCATCTGTTAGCTTGGCAAGTCTCCCTCCCCCCAAGTATCCAAACGACGAACACCCTCAAACGGCACCCGTACACGAGTTAACGCGGAATTCAGCCATCGCCTTCCTCAACCATACTACCTAGAGTAAGGGTGAGAATCGCTTGCACGTTATTCAGTCACTCTAGGCACTCCGCATACTGCGGTACGAAGACACTACACGGGGTTCGAGAACGCGTCTGATTCTGTATAAGTAAGACTTTAGTAACCTTTATTAATATTATCCTTTATGCAAAATATCAACTCGACTTTCCTGTGCGCTGATTTATATTTATTTATAGTTACCAACAAGATATATATAGACGAAAAATATAATGGTCCCACAATTGCACGGAATGTATGTACGTCATAGAAACTTATTTTTATTGAATTGACGAGGAGTCTAGATAGCTGTGTTTCCTCTACCTACATTATTATTATATACAGGAAAGGTTTGTTAGTTAATGTTGTCACGGAAGTGGGGCAGGGCATGGAACGTTCCTACCATAACTTTGTTTAATGAAACATTCCGAAATATAGGTGAAGTTCTACATTACGTATCTGAAAAGTGGCTTCGTTACTACCAAATATTAATTTACTACCTAAATTCAAATATCTTACATTGCTCCGACACAACAAAACAGATAGAATTTTTGAAAGGGTTCTGCAAAGTACCATCTCTAAAATTCTACTGTTTTGTATCTAAAGTAGAACCTTTGGCTTGGTTCTGCAAAGTACCAACTTGAAGCGATGGACGCAGTTGACCGAAGAACCCGAAAAATTATTAAAAACTTTGACCTCACCACCAAAAAACTGCAAAGCCTCGACCATCGTCGGAAAGTTGCCAGTTTAGCAGTCTTCTACAGATTACATTTTGGAGAGTGCTCTTTTTGATCAGGTTGAACCCACACCCTTCGTACATCGAACTACTAGACGCAGACAGGCTTTCCATCCCTTTATAGACATATATAGACATCCCAAGAAGTCGAACCAAACGCTTCGATAGGTCCTTTTTGGTGCGGATCGCCAAAGTGTGGAATGAACTGCCTACTATAGTCCTAGTTTTTCGCAAGCGTCGAGTGTATAGACGTGTAACAAATTCGTCTTCATCGTCACTTTCCATCAGGTGAGATATAAGACAAACGTCTAATCCTTTTTCAATAAAATCTTTCAGCTTACCATTTGACAAGTAAACTTAGGTGACCCAGAACAAGATTTTTGCTCCATGTCTCAGCAACTGGTCACTTATCTTTCGCTATTTGACTGTAATATAAGTAGAAAGGTCTATGGTTGCTTTTAAATACCTAAATTAAATAGAATCTATTTTGTCCAAAAATCATAATATCTTTCCAACTGTATCAATACAAATACACCAACAAATATAAATTCTCGCCACAGGGCCCAAATTCAAATCTTTATTTCTCAACATTGAATATTACTTGTTTTTATTGACGTCAAATAAAGCATGACTCTACCACCAGTTCGGAAAAATCTTCGTGAAGAAGAACTGGCAAGAAACTTCACAAGTGTATTTTTGTTCAAAATAAATTTACAGAGTCTCTTATGTCTATAGAAAATTATTTTAATCTGCATCTGTTAGCTCGGCAAGTTCACTCCCCCCAAGTATCCAAACGACGAACACCCTCAAACGTCGGTCTCTCGCGGTTGACCCCGGCGACTTGACACGCCCCTGCGAATTTGGTTAGTGCTCGTTGCGCGGGCCTGTCGAATCTTGTGACGTCGTTGACGTGACCATATGTATCGAACAATTCTGAAAGTATTAAATCTAGTGTAATTTCTGGTACACAGGCAATTCCAACTCTAGGCAACGCATCAGTAATCGATAAATAAATACACAACAAGATAAACAATCATAAAACCTACTATTAAGGATATACATGAGTTTGCAAATGCCACTTCCTAACAGGTGTATCGTATGCTCGTTGGCCGGCTGTGACGTATTTAAAAAATAATCATCATTAAAAAGGGGAAATTATAAGTCAACCCACAGATTTCTTTATTAGCCACGTGATCAAACTTCTAATTTTATAACTTAGCCACGGGAAAATGAGATAGCCTCTCTAATAAACTAATTCGTCTTTTTTACAAATCCTACTAAATTGTCATGTAATAAAAGTTTTTATTCAAAAACTGTCATACACACTGAACATTAACCGGAGGGGTCGCCGCGAAGGCTTCCATGGTGAAGGCGCTTAGGCGCGTGCAGGGTCAGTGGCAGACGCTCAGGCGCCAACTGGCGCTCTGGCGCGTGCAGGATCAGTGAGAGCAGGAACAGGAGGAGCAGGTTGGATCAGCAGGCAGGAGGGGGTGGTAGGCAGGATCATCAGGGTCAGCAGCAGGAGCAGGATCAGGCGTCAATGTCCGGGTTTTCAACAAGAGGCAGCTTCAGGTATCTTCTGCATGAGGCAGCTTCAGCGTCAGGTAGCTTCAGCATGAGGCAACTTCAGAGTCCGCTGGCTTCAGCATAAGCGTGAGTTCGAGGACTTGCAGAGTTACTTGCAGTAGACTGGTGTGTTGAAGACTCTAGATGTTAACAGTAGTTTGGCTTGTAATAGACTGGAGATGTTATCAGTAGGTTGACTTGAAATAGACTGCCGTTCTAAGGCCAGCGGTCGGCTTACATGTTCGAGATGGCATCCTTTGGAATCGCAATTTGAAATTTTGAAATTAATCTTGTTAGCCTGGAATCAAGTATATTTTTATACAATAATTTTGTAAGAATTTGTGTGTATCAAGCTTAATATGTTTGGCAGCCTCCATTGCTGTCATAAAAAAATTGAGTTGACATGATTTGTCAGTAAAAGTAAACAATATAATGTAAATATTTAGCAAAGAAATGAATAAAAAAGATAATATTATGCAAAACGTATGTATTACAAAATATTCTACAGAAAGCGAAAGTTAAATTGGGTTTAGGTTAATGTTAGGCTGTAATTATCGCATGCCCGAGCCGGCGAGCGAAGCGAGCGTGGTGCGGTAGTTCCCGGCGAAGCACCATTACCAAAATTGGATGATAATTCAAAATTTTGTAGCAAATACATCATGCGACAACATATTTTTAGTGGCGAAGATAGTATCGTTCAGACGCTCGGAAATTGTGGCTGACTTCGTAATTTTGAAGGCAATGTAGATTTTTAGAGGCGAATAATGCTATTAAAAAGAACTGTGTTAAATTAGCACCCGTACCTACTCGTACACAGTACTTATAATCCAGAAGTGTTATCAAGAAACGCTGACAGTTCGCTTTTTTTTCTAAGGTTGGTAACGTATGGGTCTTCGTTATATTATATTTTAAAGCTTTACAAAGGCACAATGTACAGTAGAATATACATCTTCAGTTCATCTATCTCTTTAACAGTATGTTTTATGGAAAAAAAACATTACTTCGTTTCTCTGAAAAAACCTATTATTAAACAGAAAAGGTTTAGAAATGTTTTTTAAAAATGTAAGTATAAAAAAGAGCTAACTCTGCGATACGGCCTAATGCGGATTTTCATAACCGTATTTACGTTGCGATTTTTAAACCTACGCTATTTAACGCTAAACGCACCCTTCTTTCTGGACGCAAAACGCTTGATGGTTATGGGTTGAACCAACTGTGTGCTATTCTTTTTACATATGTAATTTGTTATAATACCAAAGTGCTGTTGCTGTGAAGACTAAATAAATTAATATTACGCGGTTCACATTATTCCAATGACACGCATATTTCCACACACTTCAGTAGTAGGGATTGGCGGATTCCCGCTCACTTATTAGGTATGGTATCAAACGCGAATTTATTTAATAAGGCCGCGGGGGGGGTCGAATCAAACCGCGATGCTCGCTAAGTTAGCGAACGTTCATCAAACGAATCCGCGATATTATTTTGATTAAACCGCGGATCAAAGTAATTCGCGATATTATTTTGATTAATCCGCGTATCAAATTAATTCGCGCCTAGTAGAACGCGAAGTCCAACTTTCCCAAAAAACCAAAAATGCCCTGGTTTCAGGTAGTAGTAGGGATTGGCGGGTTCCCGCTCACTTATTAGGTATGGTATCAAACGCGAATTTATTTAATAAGGTCGCGGGTGGTCGAATCAAACCGCAAATGTTATTGACTATTTACTTTTCTTCAATTATAATTTATCTTACTATACCTATTGTGAATTATAATCATTTCACCCGCCAGGTATTGCAAATATGTTACGAAAGGGTGGTTCTGTAGCGTCTTATTGTTCATATTATTTAAACGTTATGCAGCATGTTTTTACTTGTTACATATGACTAACCAAATTCTTGTGATAACAATGTAGCCCCATGACGACGGTTACTTTTTGTGTTTCTTGGAAAATTACAAAGTTAAAATGAGTTTTTTATCAAAAACCAAATTCTTGTGATAACAATAAAGGGAGAGAATTTGCTGCTTCCTCAATTATTTCAATTGTTCCTTTATCGGTTTGTAGTCTCATGACGACGACGGTTAATTGTTTACGCCTCCAACCACCTCCTTCTTTTTTTTTATCTATTTTGGATGGATATAAACCGAAGGGAGCTCATACATCTGTACATTTCAAATCTACCAGTGCGAGTGAAAACTTGAAACTTATTACCCAGTAAGAAGTTCCTGCATCGCTGCTATACAAAATGTCTGTGAGTATTGCTTTTAATTTTTTTTATTTCTTTCTATTTGTGTAATCAAAATGTGTTTTTACTACTCATACTTTGGTCGTTAGATTTGTAATATTGTCTTATGATTTTAACAAAGTTTAGTTATTTTTCTGAGGTTTTTTATTCGATTCACTACTTTCTTCATTTCGCAGTTTGTTTTTTCAAACATTGTATGTTTTCATGGAACCATTTAATATTTAAATTCTTTGATAGAGATACATGTCCGTTTTATTTCAATGTAACTTAACAAACTTATTAATTTTGTTCTTTACTTTTGTTTCAGAATCAAGATACTTTTACATTAAAAAACTACTACTTTCCTGATACTCCCGACGAAGACGAAGAAATCACTCTACCGTCGTTCAGGATAAATACCCAAAACGTCGGTTGCAAAAGAGTGGCAAACAACATCGAAAAGTTTTTTGAAAAACCGAAAAGGAAGAAGAAGGGTGCTAAGTTATCATCGTGCGTCGGACATTGTAGTGAGGGTGGTGTAAGCTACATATCAACTAATGACGATGACGGTTCAAATGCGAGTCATCTTGTGAAAATCGAAATATATGACATGAACAAAATTCGCAACGTTTCCAATACGGAGCTTTGGAAACATACAGACGTGCGTGTGAAATATTACGCTCACAGCGGAGACGACCAACACTATCAGAGCACCCGAGATATCATCTACGAAATAACACAGAAAATAGCAACAAAAGAAGATTGTGCTAAGTTCTTTGTGGAGACTAAGGACAAAAAACCGTGAGATAACTCTTAAAGGTGTGATGTGATTCAGTGACAATACTAACTTTAACAATAAAACCAAGTGAGAGACACATAAAACTGTGAGTGCACGCAACTACCTGCTCAGTGTCTACAGTCTACTCGTCATAAAGATATACAATGCTTACAGAACAAGTAATTGAAAAGATGGGTAAAACAATAATTTTACGTGACTTCAAAAGATACATTCGATTGTGGTACCTTCAGAATGAATTACCACAATGGATGATGGAGGATACGGATATCAGTCCATTCTTTACACCTTGTCAAGGACATAAAGTACCATATGTTTACAATGAAACGGAAGAATGTAGTGAAATCGACGGAGTGCTTCCCATGGCAGGGTTTTGTTCAACATGCACTCAAAAAAGTGCAGGTTAATAAATAAATTTTACCTTATCTTTGTTGTTTAATTTACTAAGGGTATTTCATTTTTGAATGCTCTTTCCGAAGACATTTTAAATACAAATCTACCACAATATTCTATGTAAATGAGTCTTCAGATAGTTTTTCCTTAAATGAAATATCTTTATCAAATTTCTTTTAAATGAAAGATCCAAGTTTGTTACAAAAAATTTATTTTAATATAAAAATACAGACATGAATAGATTTCTTAAAATTAAATCGTTACATAAAGTATTTTCAGTAAACATGTTTATAAAATCAATCATCGGTATTTTGTTAAATCTAAAGTAAACAAACAAAAGACTATACATTCCACATACCGAAGTCATGTAGTTTTGTAGAACTGACCCATTACAAAAGTATTGCTTAGAGTTTCTCTTCAAAAAGTTTTCCAACATTTGTGTAGGCTTCCGACCAAACGAATCAAAATATTCCCCAATTCCATTACCATTAATGAAAATTGCTACCCAGTGAGATCCAGGTCTTGTGTCAGGATCTAAATTGCTTATTAAATAGACAGGTAATGTAACTTTGACAGGTAAACGATTAGCAGCAAAAACATTCAATGTTAAGTCGGGGTGTATTTTCCACAAACATTTTTGTATGTCGATGGTGTTCATCTTAAACAAATTGATTTAACTATTGTAATCTAAAGTAATTTCACGGTTTTTATTAATTTCTAATATGTTGTCAAACTCTGCATATACTACGCAATTGATCGTGTCTTCAAGCGGAGATTCGAAACCTACTTCCAGTCGAACACATCCACGTTTTATGAGACTCCAATGTGAACTAGAGTTCGCAGACAAGTCAGGAGTCATATCAAATGCCAAAAGACAACAACCACGTGAGAAATCATATTCTGTTATTGCATTACCATCATTTGAAAAGTGAATACCAGTTCCCGAGAAAAGAGTGTGATAGGCACTTGTAATTACGTTTTCAGAAAACGAAGGTTGCAAAGTTTTGGATGGTATTTGTTTACCGTCTACATATATACTAAATGAATTCAGACCAAAGTTATCAAAGTTATAGGGATTAGAGGTAAAACTACCATTAAAAGCAGAATTTTTTACAAAACCGACTATACACCGTTTAGGTATCTGACCAAGGAATACATTATCCAATGTCTTAGTTTGAACTCCAGAAGAAATTGTTAAAATTTTAACTTCTGCTCGGGTAAGGGGGTATTTAGCAGTAGTTTTTAACAATACTTTTTCGTGAGCTAATAAAACCGAAGGATTTATTCGTACTTTTCGTACAAGCAACTGCGCAGCACTAATTTTAACTTTAAACTTGTGATCGTTGTTTGGACACATAAGATTGAATGATTCCTTTGTGCGAACTAACTTTAATCTCATTTCTACACCATTTAAAAGAAACTTTTCTTGATTGAATATATCCCCATGTACGTGACCAATCATTTCAACAGTACGACTTCCCTTCACGAGTCTTCTTCTTGTAACGAAACCTCGATTTGATTCGTCACAATTATCCATGTTGCTTGCTGTATCCTGGTACCACATGGCACATGTGAGGTGATTAGTTTTAGCCGCAGATCCATAGTTTAGTAAATTTTCTATATATGCACGGTAAGCATATGTATTATTCGGTGGTGATATCAATTTTTGGTTTAAATAAACTTCAAGTTGATTAAACAATGAATGTAACCAGTTATTGATTGGAGCTACATTTGCATCCGCCGTAATCGATGTTGAATCCTGGTTAGTTACTTGAGCTTTGATGTTAAGTAATGTATGAGACAAATCTATGTATTCATCTCCAGCACCGGGTATAACGAATTCAATCGGTCCTTCATCACTTAGAGAAGAAATAGGACTATAATGCATCCAAGCTCCACTTTCAATGCTTGTTTGTGTTGATGGTAAAGCAAATAAATCCAACTCCGATTTCACACACTCACGAGAATGATGATGTAAAAATGACATTTTTTAATTTGAGAATATATCTGGCATACGTTGTGTGCTCTTACGTGCTTTTGAAACACCTTTCCTCTTAGACGCTTTCGAAGAAGTGAGTGCCTTTTTACTGGTTCTTTTGATTTTATACCCGGATCCTAACATTAAAGAATCAATTTTTTCATCTGCCTTTCGTTTCAAATTGTTGCTGACAGCCTTCAAACGAGTTTTGACACTTTCGTTTAAAGGTCGAGTACTAATCATATCTGAAAGGAGGCCTACACCGGCATTGAGCGCTTCCTTACCTACTGTTTTTGCTCCACTAGTCAGCAAAGGCAAAACTGTCCTAAACAAGCCTCCTAAAAAACTCCCAATACCATGACCACGTTGAAAAGCAGCTCCTTTGTACACAATTCCTACACCTGAACCCGCTTGATGGGTATAATATTGCTCGTAAGGACAGGCCATAATAAAAAAAAAGTAGATTGCTATTTAACTCGTTTGAAATGGAGTTTAATACACGCAGTCCCAAACTGGAATGGTACTTTTTCCCCAGTGTTCGTTCTTATATCTATTTCTAAAACATCAAATTCTCTTCGCAATACGGGAATATAATGTGCAGGAGAAAATACGTTCATTTTATAAGCACCATAAACATACTTTGCTGGATCCAAGGGAACTATTCTAAGCAAAGATGTCATCACATCTCCAACCATTTGTGGTTGAACGATATCAGAATAAACAAACAATTGCGATGGTAACCCTAGTAGCAAGTCAACAGGATATTTTCCCATAGTATTTTTGGTTTTTATAAAATTAGACCTTGGTTCAAACCCAAGCTGTAATCCAAGCGTAGTAGATGTTGTAACGGATGTTATGGAATCATTATTTGATGTAACCGATACACGTTTTGATATCTCATCGTAACGAAACTGAACACTGTCTTTTAGTAAAGGATTTTGATTAAAAGCCATTAAAAGATGATCAACAGAGTCATAGTTTGTTGCTGGTATATGTGATTTGTATTCCACTTTGGCCAAAGCAGGTTCACTCAATAAACGTTTATTTTTGCTTATATAAACCACGTTTTCATGTTCCCGAACATTTATTATGGTACATGGATAGTGATATTCCACTAACCCAACTTCCCACTCTCCTTCAAGCTTTATTGTTTTTGGTAATTTCGTAAAAAAGTTTGTTGTTTTATTATCCGGAAAATATGAAAGTGAGCTATTGCTCAGTAACGTTAGATAAAAACTTTCATCACTCATATTTGTTCTAACGTTTGAGCTGATATCCAACTATTAAATTTATTCGGGTAACCTTTCCACTTAACCAACACTTCCTTTCTGTTACCAGAATACCTAATACCTATGATTTTATCTATTTTGTATTTAGTGGTGGGGTCATAAGTAACTTTTTGCAGCTCCTTACCATAAAAAGTACCTACAATTGGTTCATTTTGCAAATCTTTTAAAGTATAAACCAATAGTGGTTTTCGTTTGACAATAGAAGTAATAATAAATATTTCATCACTCCAGTTAGTCTCATAACCTTTTTGAAATACGTGTTTATGTTTTGTTATTCTCACAAAATCACCAACTTGCAATGAGGATGTGTAATGGGTCTTAGAATTACTTTTTCGTTCATATAAATTACACCAAACCGTCATGATGTTACTTGAATTAACATCACATGGTCGCATTTTAATACTAGCAGATGCTTTAATGACATTAGTGGTGATGACAACGATATTGACTTGTTTAACACATCGATAGCGACAATTAGAAATAAATTAAGTTGTAAGTTCTTCGTTACAAACTAATTAATTTAATCTTACCGATGTAATGTCACACTTTATTTCATTTACTTGATTCATGTATGTAATGTACTCTGTTTTTATTTTTTAGTTTTATTATATCAGTTGTATTTACTGTAGATACTGCTGTCAATCAATTGTACCTACTGTATACCGGTGGAAGCTTTTAAATGGCCATCAGTATCAATTGCCTTTATACTTTAGTGTTTTTTTCAGCTGTAAGCTTCCCTAATAATAAAATAAATAAAATAAATAAATAAAATAAATAACTCATATTATAAGACTTTAATAAATTTTTTAAAATATCGATATACTTATATGTATTTTTGTGAGTAAAGTATCGCCACATTTTCATCTTCAATGTTCTTTGGAATCGTTCTACGATACTAGCTTTAATATCTGGATTATTTGTGGTATAGTAATTTACATTGTTACTTTTTAAAAATGAAATTACATCTCTCGATGCAAATTCCGTACCTTTATCAGATTGTATATGGGTTGGTGTAGCATTTGCTTCGTTAAATATACTTTGAAAGCACTTTTTGATGGACTCAGAATTTTTCTTTTTGATTGCTCTTGCAAAAGCATATTTACTAAAAACATCAATAACACAAAGTATGTATTTATAACCATCATTATATTGACTATAAGATCGCATATCACTTAAATCTGCTTGCCATAAAACATTAAAATTTGACAAAATGTATTTATTTCTTACAAACTTTTTATGAACTGGTTTATGTAATGTATATGTCTCTTGTTTTTGTAACCATTGTTGAACTTGTTTTTTATTCATTTTACCCCTTAAGGCACTTGACAACTTATTAACGCTACTGTACCCCGCTGGATGTGAAACATCATAATAAATTTGATCTATATCTAGTACGGGTTCCATCTCTCCCAATCAAGTTTCTTCCGAGCTTTTTTCAATGGTTCTGATGACAATGATCTTTTGTTTGATGTTGATGGTGTCTCATGAGGTTGTAGCGTATCTTTAATTTCTATTATGCTATTTTGCAGGTACTCGTATATATCAGGATTACCGATACATCTGATCGGTACTTGTATAATTGATAATACTTTAAGGTAAGGGTCGCTTCCAATTGGTGTAGGACGTTTTAATTTCCTTAGTGTGTTATTAACTAATTCGGTGATATTACTGAATGGAATAGCTTTATCTTGGATTATTACAGTACCATTTTCATCCCATCGTATTTTTTCCTTATTTTTTTGTAAACAATCCAGTAATGTTTCAGCTCTCTTTTGATAACTTTTTGGTATAGATTGAAGGATTTCTGGAACCGAATACGCGTCTTTCCGCGGAATATCACTCTCAACGACTGATGGTGGTGTTATACTAGGATTAAGTTTCTCATATTCATTTTTTAAGTATATTGGGTTGGTGGACACTTGAATGTGTGGTTCAGTTTGAACTTGAGCGTCGCTTCTGTTTTCTTTTTCACTATGGAGTGAAATAATTTTTAAAGAGTTTTTTTTCTCATCGTTGAAATGCAAATATCTTTGCAACGTCTGAAGGTATAAAGTCCATTTTTCACGATCATCTACTTTACTTTTCATAATTTTTTGCATTTCACCATCCAAACGAGATAAAGTTTCTTCAGTTGGGTTTTCCCTTTCCTTGAGTCTTTCGAGTGCACTCGATTCAATCAAAACCATTTTTTTTACGTTAGACATAATGTTTTTACTTTAAGAACGAGTTATTGTATTCAAAATAGTACTTAAAACAGCACCCAAGATTAAAGGTAAAAATGCACCACCTTTTTGTATAATAATTTGCTTTTTAGATTTAGTATTCCCTTTGGATATTAATTTTCTTAATATTTTTCTGTACTTCTTTAATTTGCTCTTATCTTTATCTTTTAGTGGCACTTTTCCTTTTAATACATTAAAAATACATTCAATTAGACAATGTATTTCTGTATCCCCACAGGTTTTGAGTAGCGCTGCTCTGTACTTTGGTTTTAGTGAATGTAATGATCGTAATAAGTCCTTATGGGAAGTTACTCGACCAAGCATCATTTTAAGACTAAATAAATTTTATTGTGTTATAAAATATATATATCGTGATTCAAATGACATCAGTTGAAAAAAAACAGTTCAATTTACAAATATTGAAAGTTGATTCACTTGTATCTTTTAAATCAATTTTTTCTTTAAGAAAATTTAAAAGAAAGTCACAAAGATTCTTTATTTCATCATCATCACACTTTTCAAACAATTGTTCACGATATTTAGCTTTGATTATTTTTAATACTCTAAACAAATGATTAAGGTTTGTAGATTCTGCTTGAGTCATTATTTAGAACTGATAAGAGTCGATCGCTACGTGTTCTATTTATACCCTTTTTTAGGAATGTAAACAACACAGTTATTATCAGATGGAAATATTTTGCTTTTGAAGCGATGCATGTCATTGGTGTTTTGTTTCAGATCAATTAATAAATATCCGTGAGCTTCGGTGGTTGCATCTTTGTATGCTTCTTCAACAAACTTCGAATTATCTGGATAAACTTGTCTAGCCAAATGTCGTATCTGTGTTCTGTCTCTTGGATTTTTAAAATAAATTATGTAACTAGAGTTTAATGAAATATCACGTTGTCCTTTTCCTTGATGGAATATGTTTTGTGTAATATAAAACACACTCAGATTTCTGTGGTGACTGCCTTTCGTAAAAATATCAACAATCCTTCCATCTGATTCCCTCATGAGATCATCAATTATAAGTAGTCTTGGAGATTTACCGTCAATCATGCTAAGATCTGGGATCCCTTGATAGTAAGTAACATTTTTTAAATTATACAAGGGTTGCATTTCATCAAAACACCAAATAATTTCAGAAAAGCTAATGTTACAAATTTCATTACAGTATTTCAAAAAGTTTGTAACAAAATTTGATTTTCCACAACCACTAGGACCTGCAACAATTGCAGTGAATGGATGAAAAAAGTGGACCATGATTATGATTATTAAATGGAGTTCAGAACGTGTTACTCTAGTGAAAATAAAAATGCAAATACTGTTCAGGTTTAATGCACAATTTATTTATAATATAAAAATTAACCCTAAACAAAGTGGAGATAAAACTTAAACTAATTAATAATTTAAAAGATGGTTGCAAAAACTAAACTTAAAACTATGTTTTTAAAATAAGTACATAAAAATTTTTATTATGTTTGACATACAAAATTTTACACAAACAATACAAGTTGTATGAACAACACATAGTGATCACATCAATTTTTCTTTTTATTCTTTAGGAATTCTAAAATGCCCCCAAGCTAGTGTATTTGTTGAATTTGGTAAAATATATCGTTTAGTATCAGAGTAACTCAAACTGATTTTATGAATTTTTTGTGTAAATAATACATGTTTTATGGATCTAAATCGCAACATTTTACTTATTTTATTGCATTTTTTGAATAAACAAGTTTTGTAATCTTCTAAATTGAATGTTTTTGTAACGCATTTATTAACACCCTTTGCTTTTGTTGTTAAGTTATCTTCTACATCAATCGCATACATTTTCGCACGAAGACCAACGAATTCTTTACATATTTTACCATTATTTTCGTCTTTGAAGAACCCTAACTTTTTTTTATTAATTAATGGAAAACCATATTCATTATTAGTTGCATAATCGGATGTATCAAAGTATAAATGTAAGTCTGATTTAATATCTTTATATAAATCATCTGTGAATACTTGATAAACTAAGCTGTCGGTGTCGGTATACAATAATTTAAGATTGTTTTGAAACTTTTGTTTCATGTGATTATAATGGAAATTATACATTAATGTTTTTGATATATCTAAAATGCAAAACCCTAAATAAATGGGTTTGTTAAAAAATAATTTTGTCTTACTTAATTGTATTGCAACTAAACTTTCCGAAAATATTGACAAACTGTGGAATTCAGGTTTCGCAACAAGCGATTGTGCACCTTGAACTTTACCACGATTTTCCCAATGATTTAATAATTTAACGTCCACTCTCTTCGCAATGTTTTCCATAGTCTTTCCAAACACTGAATTGTTCATAAGTTTAAAAAAATCTTTTTCGAAATCGTTTGAAGACTGTGCTCGTAATTGAGTATTCAAATCAATGTATGTTTTTAACCAAGCGCTTTGTTTAAACTTAAGTATTCTGTGTATTTTACGTAAAATTAAACCGTTCTCTAAACATTGTTTTAAATTTCTATAATGTATGATATATCTTGATTTGTTATTTAGGTTTGGAATTAATTTTTTTTCTCTGCAATTAGCAACAGTAATGCTTTCAGGACAAAAAGGTAAATCTGAATGAGAATCGTGTAAGCTATGAGGGTAATCTAAATCAACTTCCAATATATAACCATATTCCGCATCATCCGAAATGTTAAAGTCAGTATTGATATCAACCCATTGAAATTCACCTGTAGGTAGGTATTGGGACATAGCCCATCCATATAGGTTATTAGCATCAAGGTAAATGAGGAAGGAAGACTCGATCTCTCTGTTATATTCATTCATGAACTTATTATTTGCCTTTGCATATCTGTTACTACATTGGGATATTCCACCTCTTATACCTTTTTGTATAAAAGCAATTATATCAAAATCTGTAAGCAACTCCAATTTAACTTTTGTATGAATTAGCATAGCATCCCAACTTAATCCGGGTGCAGTGAAGTAATGGGTTGGATCTAATTCATAAGTTTTGAGACAGACTTGTCGAAAATTTTCGAAAATATCAGCTAATAATAAAACATCAGTTTTTAAGTAAAGATCAGAATAATCATTCATGTTTTTACATTTAAAATGATTCCAAACATCTTTTGCATGTTCGTAATCGTTCTCAGAAATGTTGCTATCATTTATTGAACTATAAAATTGATCTCGAGTTGGAAGACAAGTCATTTCTAACGACTTAAATGAAGTCATGATTTCATAGGGGTACACACCCTTTCGGAGTAAACGTTTGAAGTCATTTTTGTCAGGAAAGTTTAAACCGAGTTCATGGAATTGTTCAGGCTTTAAATTATGAGCAAGTTTTTCCAGACTACACGACATAAGTTTTATAGAATCTACAAATCGTAATTTAAAAGGAGTTCCGGCAATATTTAAGTTTTTGGTAAAAGAAATATATTTTTCTTTATTCTGTGGAATTATCTCTATTTCACCTTCCTGAATATTTAAAGCATGTACAAGAAAATGAGCGTCGTAATTACTTAAATTGTGGAAAAATATTGGAATGAATTTTTGCGGTTTATATTGTTGTGCACATAATTTATGGGCTACGCCAGCGTATTTACCACTATACCAGTCAAAGTTCACAAATTTTTCAACATTTAATTTTTTTTCACAAATGTAGCAAACTTCACTATTCGAAATGTTAAGCTTTTGTGTATCGGTCAATTCTTTTGCGGGAGATTTTATAACAATTTTCGGAACTAACGATTCTAAATCTTCTTTCACGGAACGAATAAAAAGTTGGGCACAATTTGGACCTGTATATGTTTTGTAGCGTGAAAGTCTATCATTAAAGGAACATTTTATATAATATCCAAAACTGTACACTTCATGTTTTTGTATTTCAATAGTAGACGATTGATTGGGATCGTTTTCACAAGTATTGATTGGATTAAGAAACGCTTCGAAATCAGCATACACAACAAATGGTACTTTCAGTTTACGGTCGTATCTATCAAACGTAATTTGGTTATTTGAAACGTTTTCGCCAAACCAATTTTTCTTTTTAGAAATCTGATCACTAGGTAAGTCTACTTTAATTTGACCGCAGTCACGTTGTTGGTGTTCTAGCAACTTTGATTTGATAGAAAAATTAAGCAAACAACCATCGCAAATATGAGCGGAAGACTTGTGTGAGTTTAATTGCCTACTCACTAATCTAGATAAGTTTTTAATGTAACAATAGTGACCAGAAATCCCTCTGGCAAGGTAAAGAAGGTTAATGTGAACAGTTTTACGAGATTTGGTGTGATACAGAGGACCTATAATTTGATTGAGTTTACTTTTCGTATCGTATTCTAATCCAAAAACGTTGATACTAATATTGTTAAGTTTTTCAAACTTATGTATATCCTTAATTTTAATGGGAAACGGAATGTTTTCAAACTTCAGTTTATTCATATGCTTTACGTATGAAGTCATCCTATCTGAATTACTATTGGTAGGAAATAATGCAGATAAAATTGCCCACATAAAACATTGATGGTCATTATTTTTAACATTTATAACCGCTTTTTTTAACTTAATATCAATTGGTAAATCAATAAATGAAGATCCACGTAAAGGATTGAATTGATTGACATTCATATCTAAATGTTTTATCTTTTCTAAAGACCAACCACTATCTTTTTTTTCAAAATTGCTAACTTTATTTGTAATTTCGTTATTTATTGAAGCAAAAATCATTTTTAAATCGTCACCATGGCAGACAGTCCAATTTAACGTTTGGAAATCAAATGTATTCTTTTGCTGTTTAGTTTCTTGTGTGAAATCAGCTTTTAAAATAAAGTTCACTTTGATTATTGTTCGTTTTTGAATGCATTCTTCTAACAATAAAAATATGGTTTCCTTAATATTTGTGAGGAACGATTCTGGTGTTTCAAAGTAATTATTTATTTCGTCATTGGACTCAGAAGTGATTCTAAAAGTAAGAAGGCGGTTGCCGAACGCGGAATCGATTAGATCAACGTTTTTAAGTTTTTTATGCGATGATAGCACATGACTTTTATGACTTTCACTTTTCAAATGGCTAGCAAAGTATTTTTTTGAAACAATTTTTTTACAAATCATACATTCAATGCGATCACTATGTTTTGAACTTACGTTTGATCCATGTTTTACTTCTTCTGAACTTGTTGACGGCAGACATAACCTCTTACTACTTGGATTTTCTTCAGGAAACACATCCGCAGAAGTTCGCTTCGCTCCTTCTTTTCCATGTTGAATGATATTTGCATCCTCAACTTCTTGACATAGTTGATTCAACTCATAATCTTCACACAAATTGAACAAATCGATATC
This sequence comes from Marasmarcha lunaedactyla, assembly GCA_923062675.1. Taxonomy (NCBI): domain Eukaryota; kingdom Metazoa; phylum Arthropoda; class Insecta; order Lepidoptera; family Pterophoridae; genus Marasmarcha; species Marasmarcha lunaedactyla. The sequence continues at coordinate 20,346,266 of OV281360.1, read as the reverse complement.
GTATGAAGTATCCATATTGAAGTTCATTTGGTACTGCTGCTACACAAAATGTCACAAGAACAACAAATTGTTTGGATGAAAAATTTGAATTTTATTAACCACCACTGAGCAGGTAGTTGCGTGCACTCACAGTTTTATGTGTCTCTCACTTGGTTTTATTGTTAAAGTTAGTATTGTCACTGAATCACATCACACCTTTAAGAGTTATCTCACGGTTTTTTGTCCTTAGTCTCCACAAAGAACTTAGCACAATCTTCTTTTGTTGCTATTTTCTGTGTTATTTCGTAGATGATATCTCGGGTGCTCTGATAGTGTTGGTCGTCTCCACTGTGAGCGTAATATTTCACACGCACGTCTGTATGTTTCCAAAGCTCCGTATTGGAAACGTTGCGAATTTTGTTCATGTCATATATTTCGATTTTCACAAGATGACTCGCATTTGAACCGTCATCGTCATTAGTTGATATGTAGCTTACACCACCCTCACTACAATGTCCGACGCACGATGATAACTTAGCACCCTTCTTCTTCCTTTTCGGTTTTTCAAAAAACTTTTCGATGTTGTTTGCCACTCTTTTGCAACCGACGTTTTGGGTATTTATCCTGAACGACGGTAGAGTGATTTCTTCGTCTTCGTCGGGAGTATCAGGAAAGTAGTAGTTTTTTAATGTAAAAGTATCTTGATTCTGAAACAAAAGTAAAGAACAAAATTAATAAGTTTGTTAAGTTACATTGAAATAAAACGGACATGTATCTCTATCAAAGAATTTAAATATTAAATGGTTCCATGAAAACATACAATGTTTGAAAAAACAAACTGCGAAATGAAGAAAGTAGTGAATCGAATAAAAAACCTCAGAAAAATAACTAAACTTTGTTAAAATCATAAGACAATATTACAAATCTAACGACCAAAGTATGAGTAGTAAAAACACATTTTGATTACACAAATAGAAAGAAATAAAAAAAATTAAAAGCAATACTCACAGACATTTTGTATAGCAGCGATGCAGGAACTTCTTACTGGGTAATAAGTTTCAAGTTTTCACTCGCACTGGTAGATTTGAAATGTACAGATGTATGAGCTCCCTTCGGTTTATATCCATCCAAAATAGATAAAAAAAAAGAAGGAGGTGGTTGGAGGCGTAAACAATTAACCGTCGTCGTCATGAGACTACAAACCGATAAAGGAACAATTGAAATAATTGAGGAAGCAGCAAATTCTCTCCCTTTATTGTTATCACAAGAATTTGGTTTTTGATAAAAAACTCATTTTAACTTTGTAATTTTCCAAGAAACACAAAAAGTAACCGTCGTCATGGGGCTACATTGTTATCACAAGAATTTGGTTAGTCATATGTAACAAGTAAAAACATGCTGCATAACGTTTAAATAATATGAACAATAAGACGCTACTGAACCACCCTTTCGTAACATATTTGCAATACCTGGCGGGTGAAATGATTATAATTCACAATAGGTATAGTAAGATAAATTATAATTGAAGAAAAGTAAATAGTCAATAACATTTGCGGTTTGATTCGACCCCCCCCCGCGGCCTTATTAAATAAATTCGCGTTTGATACCATGCCTAATAAGTGAGCGGGAACCCGCCAATCCCTACTACTACCTGAAACCAGGGCATTTTTGGTTTTTTGGGAAAGTTGGACTTCGCGTTCTACTAGGCGCGAATTAATTTGATACGCGGATTAATCAAAATAATATCGCGAATTACTTTGATCCGCGGTTTAATCAAAATAATATCGCGGATTCCTTTGATGAACGTTCGCTAACTTAGCGAGCATCGCGGTTTGATTCGACCCCCCCCCGCGGCCTTATTAAATAAATTCGCGTTTGATACCATACCTAATAAGTGAGCGGGAATCCGCCAATCCCTACTACTCACTTCTTTTTAATATTCTTAAAGTTCACAATTATTCAATAAATAAATTCGAATTTTTTAACTTATTATCTTTTTATCGACAAATTCAAAATTTAACTTAAAATAACAATTATAAAATAAAATAAAATTATGCTACAAATTAAAAACTAAATCTGAACTTGAATCCATTGAAGGCAACGTAGCCAAAACGCTGGCCGAATTACCACGCTCGGTAGCATCCTACACCAGCGGCCTACCCATCCTCCACGGGACCAGAGTCAGTAAATTATTTGAAATCTGCATAAGCCTCTAAATCTGCATGCCACTAAATATCTCCTCAAATACAAATGTGTCTCGAGTGTGATCTTACGTAAATTAGAGTTTGATTCAAACGTTAACAGCGTAGGTAAGTATTAGGTTCTTTTTCTCGTCATGCTTAATTGTTCGTTTTAATTGTCGTACGGTGGCACTCAGGGACGGTAAATGGTAACTAAGGACGTTCTTAACTATATACATATACACATATATATGTATAAATCAAAATCTATAACTTGGAGCGCCTTAGGTAACGTACCAAACGCGTCTGCCGTGATTTCGATTTTGCTGAAGTCGTCACTCTTGTAAATGTAAGTAAAAATTAAGCCTATAATATACATACTCCCTTTAGCAGCAGTAGAGATTCTTATGTTAACATCTCGTCTGGCCAGGTTACCAATAACCATAGGAAATATACCACTGGATAATAGGTTAAATATATATACTATAATATATATATATATATATATATATATATATATATATATATATATATATATATATATATATATATATATAGGTTTTCGTAATTGTGTTACGGCTAAAGGGAAGGAACATCCAGTTTGATTACGGGAACAAGGGCAAGGGCAATTCAATGATTCAACGTAAGCTTGCGGTTAATAATCAATTTATAACAATATACCATATACCGAGGAGCGTAGTGGTAAGTAGCCCTGCCTCATGCGCCGGAGGTCCCAGGTGCGAGTCCTGGCCGGGGCATTCGTTTGTGTGATAACACAGTTGTTTGATTTCAGGTCATGGTTGTTGATATTTATATATGCATGTTTATTCAGGGCTCCTCCCAGTTCGTTGTATGGTCATCCATAACACAAGCTCTGCTTACTTTGGGGCCGTACCATCGTACATTAATTAACCAATAACATGTACGATAAATTATGCACGGAATAAATAACTACTTCTAATAATTGTGTTCATGGGCGCGGATGGCACGTACCATCATGTGGACCACGCGCTTATTTGCTGGCTATGCCAAGGTTAAAATAAAACATAGTAAGTGAATGTAAAATAAGCTATCTAAGAGAATTTAAATCTTTGTTATATTGGCAGCCCCGTCGATTCCTCCAGCAGAGGAACCTGTCTAGTTTGAATATTGGCAAGACATTAATGGAAAAGACGACAAATTTTCTAAAAAAATATATATGTATACTTAAGTCGTTCCTCTGATTGCTGGCGTTCATGTGTCAATTTTGTTACAAAAATAATTTTATTTATATAAGTACGTATATTTTCAGCTATTAGTGAACAAATAACACCTCAGTTACGCGTATTGGAATTCTTGCCATGGTATTTGAGATTACACGTTTTCCAACTACTTTATCATCATGGAATCCAATAAAGCATTGAATCAAAATAATGAAGGAAATTCCAGATACCCGAACAATTTCAAATTAATCTAAATACCACGTTTTATACGAATTTGTGTATAAGTTGTAAGTTTTGAATAAGTGCAATAAATTAGTCATCGGTTGTGGTTTCGTTTACAACGATAACTAAATTAAATTAGCATGAATACAATATTTATGTGTTAAAATAACCCATGTTTTGTTTGAACTGACATAGTAACTGAGTGCGGGCATCAGCCAGTACATTTCTAAATGAAGCAAGTGAAGCTGAAAGACGGGAACGAGTTTTAATCAATATTACCCAACTACCTATGATTTGATCATTGATGCATCTGTAAACAGTGTCAGACTTGCCTCGGACTTACCTCAGCTAAACAATCAAACAAAAAGCGACTTTGTCTTGTAATTTATAGTGATGAAAATCACATTGGATAAACAGGATTGGTGTCACACCTTTTCAGAATATGTATTCAATATAGTATAAAACAAAGTAAATTTTCATTTGACCATTTAGCTGAGATAAGTCTTATTTAGCTTAATAAATTTCTGTCCGAGTAACAAGAGGATCGAACGCTCTAGTGACGGAAGCTAAAATTTTCTAGAAAATAGCATGTTGTTACATATTGTATGTTGTACGTGTGAAGGTGAGTATACAATTGATGATGAAATGAGAATCAAACTAGAATTTAAATGTCGGTCTTGTTTTATTTTTTTTTAAGTTCTTTGAAGTTATTTTGTTGGTATATCACCAGTTCTCTTAAATAATCCCACAGCAAAGCGTAAAACTGGTATCATCAACAAACAACACAAAAGATTTAAAACTTATCGATCGCCACTTTCACTTTCACTTTCGCCACGCCACTTTGTGACTACGAGCAACATGTGGGGTTCTATCGAAACAAAAGAAATATTATAAACCACAACTGCTGAACTTACTTACATGAACAAAAATAAGTCTAATCTACGGATAGAATATTTATTATTATTTTAGCTAAGCCTAGTCAATGCCTAGATATCTTTTATCAGTAGAGCAAAGAATAATTTTGACAGTTTGACATAATTTCTAAGGAAAGTATTATCAAGTGTCAAATTTATTCTCTAAATAAAAAATTCTAAAAGAGTATTGATTCTCGGTTAGTGTGATTTTTTAAGTTAATGTATTTAAGTACTAAGTTTCTCGTAGACACATCCACAAAATTATGTTACTCAGGTAAGTAAAAAAACAATTAAGGTTGAATGTAAACGCGAGAACATTATTCGAACGACAACAATTGATTAGTGGTAATAATAGATCTTCTACAAAAACTTTTTTTCAGCTTTCAATACCTAAATTCTTATCGTCACTACTATGATTTTCCAATCAAGTACTGTCCCGGAACTTGCAACACCCACTCTCGTCACTTCGTCACCTTCTCGTATAAACAGGGTTTAAAATTTTAAACTGCCCATTTAACGCTCTCGCCATTTTGAATAGAAATTAAACCTGAGACTGAACCTTTAGAGAGGCTAACTTTTCACACACGAAAACTTTAACATTTAAAGTTTAAAAAACAACATGAAATTTTATATTTAACTTTGCGCTTACGTGAAGCCTCAACATTGACAATTACTTGTTCTGACGTGAAATAAAACATGACTCTACCACTAGTTCAGAAAAACTTTCGTGAAGAAGAGCAAGAAACTTTACGGGTATATATTTTTTTTAATAAATTTGCAATTTCGCTTTATGTCTACACATAATTATACTCATCTGCATCTGTTAGCTTGTCAAGTCTCCCTCCCCCCAAGTATCCAAACGACGAACACCCTCAAGCGGCACCCGTTCACGAGTTAGCTCGGGAGACCATTATTAATACTTGGCCGTGGACAATCCTCGCTATAGGGCATTGTTGTGGCGTCATCTGGGGTCAGCCATTACGTAATTCGCTTAAAATTATCGTAAAAGTGAAATCGACAATTTCCCCAGACAAAATCCCCTCATTAAAATACCGGTTTAGCAAGGTAAGCTAGAAATTATCAAAAATCTAAAATTTGGTAAAATTCATTTAGAAATACCCTTTTTTGTGTTGTGTTTTAATTTAAAGGTCGGGTGCCTGACACGTGGTGGCTGGTTTTTTGTAAAAAATTCAACCTAGGACCTTCAGTGAATTAGGAAAGGTTGCGAGCATACAGAGGAAGGACTAATGAAAATGTTAGGCTACCAATGTAACATGGGCTACCAATGTAACATGGGCTACCAATGTAACATGGGCTACCAATGTAACATGGGCTACCAATGTAACATGGGCTACCAATGTAACATGGGCTACCAATGTAACATGGGCTACCAATGTAACATGGGCTACCAATGTAACATGGGCTACCAATGTAACATGGGCTACCAATGTAACATGGGCTACCAATGTAACATGGGCTACCAATGTAACATACGCAAGATAAAGAACTGAACTCCATTCACTTAGTTGTGTTTTCGTACTTCCCACACGCGGACGCGAACTAACCGCAGAGCCCCTTTGTCCTCAATGAAAAACCTCTAATTATTATTAACCACTGTACACCGTACGCCACAGAAATTTTAATTACTTCGACTTTATGTTAGTAACAATTTAGTGTCGCGATTCATTATTAGTCGACGTAAGAATCATAATTACTATTGATAAATAAAACGCCTACGATTAATAAAGTCCGTGGGCGCGGAAACCACTATAATATATCCGCGATAAGAAAACAGTGAATCATCGATGCAACTACAATACTAGCCAATGAGGACGCTGTATTAGTAAAAGTTTTCTAATTGTCGGTGATGCTATTGGCTAAAGCCTAATGCTGCGACGATACGTCACTGTATTCTTATACCATTTCGTTTGCCGGATATGGAATTAGTAAAAAAATAATAAAATGGAAACGAATAATGGCTACGCATCGTTTGTTATGTTTTACAAAGTAATTAGTACTAAAATCAAAATGTAACATTACTGTCCCCGTCATGAGTAAAAAAATTCAGATCGAGACTCAAGAGTTTAAACTAGCGAACACTTGTAATATTAATTTATTATTATTTTGTGTTTTATTGAAATCAGGTGTTATTACTACACAATTACTCTCTCTCTCTTTAAGTGCCTCTCCTTTATTGAAGGTTGGCAGTCAAGCTTGTGAACCTGTCTCTATCCCTGGCTAGTGCAAAAAGTTGTTCCACGGTTTTGATACCGGTCCGTTCTCTGAAATTACTATTGACTATTTCTATTTACAATTATTTTTTCTGCCAATTTCATTATCTTATTAGTTCGACAGATCCCATAGTCGTCAGCGTTCATTGAAAGTTTATTAAATCATTTCAGTACCAAAAATGAGCCAATTAACACCCCCTTTATTACACCATTGACCATCCAACAAAAAATAACTATTAACTTGGCTTCAATGCACTATTATCTTTGCCAAGCAACAATAGAGAATCGACGTCCAAACAAGGTCTCCAGACATCACTTCCTGTCCACTTACGAAGGTGCCTAAGTCCGAATTAGTCCACCGTTGGACGTTCAACATCTACTTGACACGATTATCTTTGAAGGACGTTTGCGTGATTTTTTAATAACAATGGAATACTTATTTTCGCGAATGGGCCCTTAGAACTGGCCACCCAGATCAAAATTTGCTATTGGCCATTATGAGTTTGAAATTGGTGACCCGATTGCTGAATTGTCGCGAAATTGACAACAGAGCAAACGAAAGCGTCACGGCACAAGTGCTCAGCTTTCAAATACTATTGTGGATTATTATCAAAATATGATTTAAAGGCTCAACAACAACGATATTATTAAATGAACATTTCATATTTAATAAAACATTAACATTTACTTTCAATTTCACAGCAAACAAAGCTATCTTAACCCATTTAGGAACTTTGGGGACTCATTTGATTGTCATCAAGTAAATAAACAAGCAATAACAGACGCTGAATAAATAGGCACTTTGATTATTTGGCATTTGACAGCTGTCACGTATTTTGTTTCGAAAATTAGGTACAAAGGTCTTTGTAAGTAATTTTGTTGGAAGATCTTGTTACGACCCCACTCAGAGAAAATGGTTACTTATGGCTCTCCTAAGAATAGGCGGTGCAGTGATTAAGGCTGGCTTCTCGGTCTTGAGGTCTCGGGTTCGATCCCCGTACCAACGAGTTTTTACAACTATAATACACAAACCTGATTGCTCTAACGGTGAAGGAAAACATCGCGAGGAAATCCACATACCTAAGAAATTATTTCGAAGGTATGTGTAGTAGTCTGCCAACCCTTAGTACGCAAGCGGGGTGGACTTATACATTGTCTAATACCACCCCTTAGTTGGACGAAGCTGACGTACTTGCAGTGGTATTGTGAAGGCAGTCGTGATTCCTTTTTTTTACTGCAGCTAAGTTCAGATTTGCTTAGCAAAATCTACAATTTACTTAAGTCCATTTGACGTGCGGCCTTTAGTTATTTCCCATCGGGTGAGTTGAGGTTTGTATAAAATAGATATCTAAGTCTCTAGCATTTTATAATACTCAATTTCCTACTGAGATTATTGAAACAGCCCAGTAATTATAATAAATAAATCCCCAGACAAACACACCAACTGTATGGCCCTAAAGTAAGCAGAGCTTGTGTTATGGATGACCATACAACGAACTGAGGGGGAACCCAGAATTAACATACATATATGAATATAAGACCAGAACTCGAACCTGGGACATTTGGCGTATGAGGCACTCAACCGCTAAATAAGTAACTGTACACTGAACGCATGATTTATTTTTTAATTTTTTTGTAGATGTTAAGGTGTTATGAGTTCTGTATTTGATTCCTTATATTTTATAAGTAACACGGAAAGAATGGAATGGCTAGTATCCAATAAAATACAACGATTACGTGCAAACAGAATGCGTTTTTCGGTTCATAAATATAAGACAGCTTCTTGTGGAAGCGATAACTTCCTAAATAGATAGTTTTTAAAACAACAGTTGTTCTAGATGATACTACATATTTATTGTTAGGGATGTAATATCTTAGCCTTATTTTATCCGCAATTTGTGGTTAGCGTATGTACTGGGGGCAAATATCTAAAGGCCTGAATATAACGAACTTGACTTACAAGGGAACATCACTTATCCCACAGGTATCTCTACTCTGAAGAATTAGCAAGAGCGGATTTACAGTAAACGGCATGCCTCACAGGAATCTTGTAGGTCCAACCACATTTTTAAACCTCCGTACAGCCCCAACAGCCTATTAATTCAATAGCAAATGCTGGAAATTAAGCATTTTTACTTGACTAAATGCCAAACTTTAATTATACCTAGAACGCAGCGCCACCCTTGTGTTATCACAAATGACAAGGTAACTAATGGCTGGTTTACACGCGTTAAGTGGTTAAGTTGGTAACTAAATTTTAAGTTAAAAGTTGCGTGTAAACATTCAATTAAGTGACAAGTGGTAACTTAAAATTTAGTACGCAAGTGATTAGGTAGATTAGGATTCGTTCTATTTTTCGCATAAGTAGGTGGGCGGGGCTTCTCACTTAACACATTTGGACGTGATTTTTTAGTTAAGTGACATAAGTTGACAAAGCGGGTGGCGGCAAGAGCTCGTATAATTATGTCGCATTTTCTCTTTTTTTTAAATGTCGGAGTGGAGTTTCAACTTTAAAATTTGTAGAAGAATATTTAAGGGTGTTACCACACGTCGATCAATGGCAGAATAGAACATTCGACGTCGCAGTAGGCGTAATGGCCTATAATTGTCTGACACCACCCCTGAGTTGGTAAGTCTGCTAGCCCGCAGTTGGCGTGATGGCCTACAATTGTCTGACACCACCCCTGAGTTGGTAAGTCAGCCAACCCACAGTTGGCGTGATGTCCTACAATTGTCTGAAACCACCCCTGAAATGGTAAGTTTGCCAACCCGCAGTAGGCGTGATGGCCTACAATTGTCTGACGCCACCCCTGAGTTGGTAAGTCTGCCAACCCGCAGTTGGCGTGATAGCCTACAATTATCTGACACCACCCCGGAGTTGGTAAGTCTGACAACCCGCAGTAGGCGTGATGGCCTACAATTGTCTGACGCCACCCCTGAGTTGGTAAGTCTGCCAACCCGCAGTAGGCGTGATGGCCTACAATTGTCTGACGCCACGCCTGAGTTGGGAGAGGCTGATATCCTTCCAGTGAATATTTAAGGGTACCCAATTAGTAAAGGTACCACACTCCGATCGACGTCGACCCGTCGACGTAAAAAACTTAGAAAAATACATTATCTTGCAAAGACTTTAATTTCCGAAACAAATTCTTCTCTGAATTTGTCCAAATCTCGTTTACCACATATCTTAGTACAGAATTGACGTATTCCTTGACACTCATCACTGCTCATCTTCATTGAACTTATGAACTTAACTACTTAATCCGTTTGGACACACAAGTGACATGTAGTAACTTACAATTTAGTTAAAATTTAGTTACCAACTTAATTACTTAATACATGTAAACCGCACATAGTGAGACGAGCTTGAGTTATGGCTATTTTAGCGATATGTCGTAGGGACCAAAAAAGACCGGCACCAAATAAAAATCTTGTCATAAAGCACTGTACTAAAACCCAGCAGTCAATTGTTTACAGTCCAAGCCCTTATTTTGAACAGTACACAAAAAAATGCACTTCTGGATACAATTACTGAATACTATACTAGCAGAAACAAAACAATTTAACCGCAAAGTTGTAACAATTAATAGCCACTTAACATCTAACATCCAAATACTCGAGTTTCTTTATTTATAGATAAGCAAAGCACAAAGCGCCGGACCTTATCACGTATTGATGGCATTGTTAATACAGCATACATAATAAATTATTAATATTGTTTAATAGTCTCTTCCAATACTCCCGATTATATTTCCCTATACTTTTAGGTTAGTTTTGTTGCCGCCAACTGGCAGTACGGACGCCTGCTAGGCAAAGGAATTCGCGATATACATACGTCGCGTAGCCTGGACCATAAATAAAAAAAAATTGTGTTTTCAAATAATTTGTGCCACCGCTATTTGAAATTGGAACAGTGACTGGCACAATAGAAAATTGTGATTAGAACATTTATTTTCAATATTCGATTCGTTTTTCGAAGTTTTGCGAAGTGCGCCAAATTTTTGAAATTTATTGGAACTATAATAGCAAAAATAATTGTTTTTCAAGATCAGGTTGTGGTTGAAGGATTTACTTAATATAATTGTAAGTATGTGAACATAAAGATTTTTTTACAATAAAAAAAAAAACAATTTGTTTAGGACCCAGCTTTAGTTTTTCAAAATTCAATAAAATAATTTTCAATGTTGACAATTTTGGACGTCAAACACCAGTTCGAAAAGACTTTCGTGAAGAAAAATTGCCAAGGAAATTACGAAACTCAATTTTTCAAAAACATAAATTCTGCAGTCAATACTTACTTGGTGGAAGGGGTAAACGTTAAACGGAAGCTTCGTATAAATCAGAAAGTAATCGAAATTCACATTTTATATCTTTTAAAATTGAATTACTATTTTACATACAAAAGCGTTCTATTTCAAATTTTTTTTAGGTAACTGCGAGTTTCTTGTGCTAAAAGGTGAAATATCAAAACAATACAGATAACATTGCGTGATACGCTATCATCTTTTTGTGTTAAAACATCGCATGTGAACTGTATGTGCTGTTTTTAATTGCATTACAACTGTCACGTGTGCACCTGTGTAAATACCAAATGATTTTAAGACATTACATATTAACTTATAATTGAAATCATATAAACGTATTTTCGCTTTAGCGGATCTTTCTCAGCTTTGAAGAAGTTCAGGGAATTAAACCAATGGGCTTATTACCTAACATGCGATAGCAAAATAGAAAGTTCGCGCGACATTCGCTGTTCAATCGCTAATTGTCAGAAAAAGCGTATTACGTACCAGCGAAGCAGCGCGATAGCAAACAAATTGTGCATATAAAGCAAATAATATAAGCAAATAATTCACAATAATATTCATTCCCAAGACAAACACACAAACTTTATGGCCGAAAGTAAGCAGAGCTCGTGTTATGGATGACCATACAGCGAACTGGGGGGGGGGGAACCCAGAATAACATAAACATATAACATAAAAATTGAATGAATGCCCCCCGGTCAGGGCTCGAACCTGGGCGCTCCGGCATATGAGGCAGGGCTACTGACCACTACGCTACTTGGCGGTCGTGAGATAAAGAGATTTTTGACGCTCATTTTAATCACTTTTGATCGCTTTTCTTACATTTAATAGTTAGTTTAGAGTCCTAGCAGGGGCAAACGTTCATGTATGTAAACGTTCATAATATGACAGATACTCAGGATTCATGGATTTTTTCAATTGTGTCAGGCCACTCGGAAAGTTTTGCGAAAAAAAGTTTTTATGTATGGAACGCTGGCCAGTTATAAATTATAATTTTTTGTTTTACTTTAACAGTTTTTGTACGCACATATGAAAACAATATAAAGTACCTTAAAGACTAAATATGTATAAAGGTACGGCTTATTTCTAAAAGAAATCTCTTCCAGCCGACCTGTGAGAGGAGAGATTAGTTTATAACAAGGTAGTGTGCACCTACTTTAAACACTTACAAATTATATACTTGACACCGTAAATAAACTTACATATATTTATATACATACATAAATAAAATATACAATAAATATATACAATCTGAAGTTGTTTAAAAGGAAAACTTATAAATGCCAAAACAATAAATAACCTACTTAGTAAGGGAAACTTAGTGGTCTTTAACTCTTTCTTTAAAGATAAGTAGTGTTTCTGACTCGCGGATATTATAAGGGAGTGAATTCCACAATCTGACGGTAAATGAATAGGAGAAAAAGTCTGTTTTATGTGGATGTATGTGAAGGAGGTACGAAGGCGTACGCTTATGTGCTCTGCATGGCGCCTCTTTCGAATGGGTAAAAGAAAATCGTTCGCGAAGACATTGCGGGGAGTTAGGATTATAGAGAACATTAAAAAGGAGACAGAGGATTCGCATGTTTCTACGAAGTCGGATAGGAAGCCATACAAGTTGGTTACGGAACTCCGATACATGACATGCTTTTTTAGACCGAATATAAAACATATGGAGAGATTTTGTAAACGTTCAAGCTTATTTAGAAGCTCCTCAGACACATCTAAGTAGCAGACGTCGGTGGACAATTTACTTTGAAAATTAGTTCAGACGCATGAAACTGTATATAGACGCTGGTGGAGAATTCTTTGAAAAGATGTAATAAACAAATATAGCCTATAGAACATTTTAATTTTTTTTCTCAAAACTTTTCGAGTGTAATTAAGCTAACTAGATGACTGTATTAAATTTGAGGACAGTAGTTTTGGATGTGGAGAAAACAAAACTATTTATTTCGGTATTTATTATTTACCTTAGTAAAGTACCAAAGTATTGAATGGCAGTTTCTCCACAGAGCTTGTTTTGTATATTAGGTGTAAAGAATTGAAAACAAGGCCGCGTTCAGCCCGTGTGTCGGAATCATTTGCCCGTTTACGAGTAGTAGTGCGGTGTAGAGGCAGGCTACCTACCGCTGCCGGGTGCTGGGTCGTCGGCGCGGCGCCCCCTAGCAGAGCAGATGGCCGTATCGCGTTTGCGTTAAAGTTCATTTTTGCATGCAGTCTTTAGCGCGCGGAGAGAGTAGGTTTATTAACTAGCTACAGACATTTGTGATATTAATAATTCTTACGTTTTTATAATCTCCTTGCTGCTTTATTGCTTTAGGCTAATTTATGAATGCCCCCGGTCAGGGCTCGAACCTGGGCCCTCTGGCATATGAGGCAGGGCTACTGACCACTACGCTACTCGACCGTCGTGAGATATACAGATTTTTGACACTCATTTTAATGATTGCTGATCCTACAAGCGCCTGAGCGCCTTCACCGTGGAAGCCTTCGCGGCGACCCCTCCGACTAATTCATGACGGTGACATTTTTTTTGGAATAAAAACTTTTTTTACGTGACACATTGACAAATTAAAGTCAACTACTAAAGCGTTTTTCCTGTTTAATTTTTCATCCCGGGATACCATATACTCTTGGTCACTCTCACAATTGAAACAAATCCGATGACACCTCATCATGTTGAAATCCGTCAAACGGTTTAGGCTATACAGCGTAACAACTAAATGTACATACACTCGAAACACCTTTTAACAGTCGGATAAAAAAGGTGGGATCGTTCATTTCATCTGTTACGAAGCAACTTTATGCTGAGTTCCGTTTGCCGATTACTTTTTTTTTTTTTTTTTTTTTTGCTGCCGAAGCACCCTCACGGGAGGGAGGTGGAAGATGCGTCATGCATACCCGCCCGCAGGTAAATTCCTCTGCAGGGGGGTTATGTGGGACTCACCAGAATGGCACCTACCCACTAAAAACCACCTGTTGGCTGTAGTAAGCGTATACCTTTAGCCTTCATCGGAAGCGACCACCCGTCGGGAAGTTGGGGGCGCTGGCGGAGACCCGCTAGCGGGTCTTCCGCCTGTAGTGAAAGTTGCACTGAAGGTGCTCAAAGGGACGTGAGTTGGTGGCCGTTCGGGGCAGCCTCCGGTGAAGCCGGGGCTGCGCGGAGGTCGGCCGAAGCATGATTTAGGGATCAATTCATTTAAATGAACCTATAATGAATTGAGAAGGGAACTATGTTCCGCCAGAGCTAGCAAACGCTCTGTCGGAGTACGTGAAGCCCTAAGTTTACGGGCTAAGACTGCAATCTCCCTAACATCGACACTTTTGATAGCGTCGCAGACGATACGCATATCGTCTGCTACGGAGGGTATAGGAGTGATATTGGATGGGCGAGGAGCCAGGATGGGATTCGCTAGTGCAGCGGGGCGGTGCCTCCAGTTCTCTGGAGCAGACTTGGGCTGGGTAGGCTTTGCAGCCGGAGGAACCCGGCTACGCAGCGGCGGAAAGTTTTCCTGAGAAAGGGGCGGGGCCTGTTTGGGTGCCGCCCTCTTAGAATTAGTACGCATACAACGGGGTGCACGGGGGCAGCCCCTGTAGTTTGCGGTGTGGCCGGACTGGCCACAAAGCACGCAATCGGGAGGAGAGGGAGTTTCAGGAGTGCGATTGCACTCTTTAGTGTAATGAGGGACCAGGCACTTGACGCACCTGGGCGGGGCGGCGCAGTTGGCCGCCGCGTGCCCGTACAGCTGGCACCGGTGGCACTGGCCGGGGTGACCGCGTCTATGAGGCATCTCAACTTTAATGCCAGAGAGGCCGCATATGATGCTGACCTCTTTGAAGATCGTCCTGGATTTGGGGACGTTGGCGAGAACCGCCAGAGCGAGAGGGTGTTGCCTCCCGTACTTGCTGTGCATTTTATGCACCGCGAGTGCCGGGAAGCCTTGGGATTGCAGGTCCACCAGGATAGCCTCGTTCGATAATTCAAACGGGACTCCCCTGAGTACCGCTCTGATCTTACGCTCTTCTGACAGAGCGTAAGTGTGATAAGCATATTGCTTATCGGTGAGTAGCTTAGTCAAAGCTCGGAAATCGTCTATCGACGAGACAGTGATTTTAATAGATTCACCCGAGTTAGTCGCTCGGGTGTAGAGGATCTTGTGCTCTTTGCACAAAGTCGAGACCTCGGACCATTTACCCTTTTCCCGAAGGAACACAGGTGGTGGGACCTTGGCCTTGACTGAAACGGCGGTAGGGGGTGGGGTCACAGTGTGTGACATCAATGGGGCCGGTGTTGTAGGCACCGGGGTAGCTGGCGTTGAAGACGCCGCGGTAGGTGTTGAAGACACCGGGACGGGCGTTGAGGACGCCGGGGCTTGTTTTGAGCGCTTCTTAGAGCGCTTCTTAACGAGGGTGAAAGAGGGAGGCTCAGGGCCAGTTGGGGTGGCGTCCGAGGATGACTCGGTCGCGGGTGCGCGCTTGCGGCGCGGAGGGGCGTCCGTTTCACACTCCATGTCACTGGAGGTGGGGGACGCGGGAGGACCTAGGACCAGAGGGGTCTGGGGAACTGGGATGGCCTGAAGGGCCATTTTGGACGATATTTCGACAATGTTTTGGGGGATCTGAATCCCTTGTGAAGCAAGAGACACCAAGAATGCCTGAAGGGCTTCTACAAAGGTTGTGGCCATAGCGGCGGGTTGGGGAGGGACAACAATATATAAATATATATACTATGAACCTAACAACGACGACTAACTTCCTAAAACCACCCTACACGCAGTAGGGTGGTTAGAAACGACGCGGATAACTTACTCGAACACGAAGACTCGAAGTTCTGGAACGCAGATCTTGCCGGAGCGGCGGCGGCGACGCAGACGGCGACGTCGGGCAGCAGGCAGAACGAAGATTAGTCGTGAAAACGACTTTTCTATGAAATTTAGGAAATACGGTACGAAGCCTGGGTCGTGAAAACGACCCCTGAAATTTGGGGTGCTCAACTAGTGCGGGGACTAGAGAGCGGAAAAAGCGTCTGCGATCCACGTGCGAACGAATCCGCACGCAAACCGAGACTCTCTGCCGATTACAGCGCTTACAGCGCTCATATACCCGTTCCGATTGCCCGTGAGCGACATAAACGCCGCCATCTCCCCGCTCACAGTGCCCAAGCTACGCAGCATGGTTGCTGTGAGCGGCCTGTCAATACTGACACATGACGTTACTTTGTTGATGTTTTTATTAGTCGATTAAAGATTTTAAAAGCTTGCTTATTAATTTTCGTGAATATTTATTTATTATAAAAAGTACAACCACATCACATATATCACATACATTCACGAGAAACTTCTTATACTAACGTAATGTTCTAATATACATGACAATTACGGCGTACATAACAATTATTAAAAAGTGGCTCTAAGTGTAATAACAATAGTTTTTTAACAAGGTTGTATTTAAACAATAAAAAAAAGAAAATTTCAATAACAGACTTTGCAAATTTCAAAAATTTTCAAACACAAAGTTTTGTTTACAAAACGAAAGTAATTAATAATTCTAAGTTAAAATTTCTAAGTTTAGAGTGAGTTATTTTGATTTTTATTCAAATCCTGTAATCTACGTTTGAAGCAGCTGAACGAGTCATGGAAGATGTCAATATCCGGATCACGTGTTTGTATTTTATTATATGCGTTAAGAATTCTACACAGGGGGGATTGGAGACCTAAATTAGTCCGGGAGAATGGAGTTTGGAATATTTTTTTTATTTTATGCCTGGGATAGGAGTAAGGGACTGCAATAGCTATTTTGTCTAGAAGTGAGCTACATGTAACATTACTATTGACTAATTTAAATAGGAAACATAGGTCTAAATTCATTCTTCGATCACGTAAACTATTCATTTTGAACTTTGCTAACCGTTGGTCATAGGTGTTTCTGTGGGAAAAGCATCTGCTGGAGAAAGCTAAGTGTCTGGTGAAGGCTCGTTGTATGCTCTCAATCCGTTGTGAATTGACAGCATAGAAAGGAGTCCATGCAACACTCGCGTATTCAAGATTGCTGCGTACAAGAGCATTATATAGGAGTATCTTTGTTTGAGGATATTTAAAACCAGTGGTGTTTCGTTTTAGGAAACCAAGCATTTTGGCAGCTTTTGTAACAGTTTTAACAATATGAGTAATGAAATTTAAGTTGCTGTCGATGATAACTCCCAAATCGCGGATTTCCTTGACTTCTGACAGTGAGACGCTGTTAATCTTGTATTCCGTTACAAGCGGTTTCTTTTTCTTGGTAAATTTGATATGGAAACATTTACTTACATTAAGACTCATGTTGTTTACTGAATTTCTTTGGAATCACTATTGGTTTTTAAAGGTCTATAAATTTTCAAATCATCGGCAAACAGAGATATTTTGCAGTGTTTAATGGAATAAACTATATCATTGATAAAAATTAAAAATAGTATAGGCAAAAGAAAATTAATTTTCTTTTGTAATAATATAAAAAATGGCTCCTGCTTCATTCAGGGTCAAAGATCTTAATGAAATTGTAACTTTAGAGTTAATCGATGAACAATCACAATGTTAGCGCGCTATTTACCGTTCCGATTGCAATAGCACTAATATCACGTTAATGCGAGAATAGCTTGCGCGTTGTTCGGTCTTTTGTAGGCGCTCCGCATACTAAGGATCGACAATACTGTAGGGGATTCGCATGTGAACCTGAGCCTGCACCAAGATCCTCGACTGTACAGGCAGTTGTATGAGCAGCAGTCAATAATAGTGCCTAAAATAAAATTTTTCACGAAACAATTTAGCGCAATATGTTAAAATTAGCACCACAATTTTATTTCGCCCTGCCTGTTTATTTCACGCCTTCGAATCCCAAACCAAAAAGGATATTTCAACTCGCTTTCTACTATTTTTTTTTGTCACTGTGGTACAATCAAAGGTTAAATTGATTGACCAAGACAGTTTGTGCCTATTAAACATATTTTAAATGAAAATGTGAATAATAATAATATAATAATAAATCTATCAAACTAGGCAGAGCTCGTGTATCGATGAATATACAGCATCAACGTACAGCATATGTATGGTTCACATACATATATAGATATCATGAATGAATTCAAAAATAAACATTATTGCCAAACCAAATTAAAATATCTTACGCAACCTGTACTACCTACTCCATTTATTTATCATTCATTTAGATCGTGTAGAAAAGTTTAGAATTTCAAATGGGGTCTGTCGACACGCTTCAGTTCTATAGAATGCTTAAACAGGCGTTTTGGATCAGGATCAGCTTTGACCTTTACAAGCTTTTAAATCTAAGGGAAACACCTCCTGCTTATCAATCAATCCGAAATTTAAAAAGATGTTTTGTGATTTTGTCGTACATTTTGGATTTGCGCGGGGTAACCGGTATGGTGCAAGTATCAATAAGGAGCATGTACAGTCAACAGCACGAATATCAATTTGACACTTTGTGGTAGGTTGAGTGTTGTTTGTTGTACATTAAAAATTATTCATAGATATTATATCCTACACCTTATATTACAGTCTTTGGAGGCAGTCGAGTTTCTTGTGATAAGAATACTAGAATAATATAAGTGCTGATACTAATAAAAACAAGAGGAATATGTATACTTATACAGTGCAACCTCGATATAACAAATCGGAAGGGAGCAAGTAAATATTCGTTATATCAAGTAATTCGTGGAACTGAGGTTTGTTATGTTGAGGTTAGGTTGGTTTAAAATTTGTTATAAAGAGGTAAACCATCAAACGACAAGGATTGTTGTACGAACAAAAGCGTGTCGAAACCTGTCGCGACATGCATCACATACTATAAGATTAAGAGTCATACATTGGTGGAAACTTTATATAAAGGTTTTGGGTTGACAAAATTCGTCAATTAGAGGTATTTATACTTTTTCTTGATAGTCGAAAAGTCGTTATAAAGAGTGTGTTCGCAAAAAATTTTTGCAATGTAATGGTATATTTTACATTGACCCTTATGGACAATTCAAGGGGATTACGAAGAAATGGTTAAATCGAGAAAGTCGTAATATAAGGTTGAGCTGTACTACTATTAAACTATTTTCATAGTCGGCAAACGAGCGAGCAACCCAACTGATCGTAGTGGCATCCGCAACTAGCGTTGCCAGGCGTCCGGATAATGCCGGACATAGGTAGGCTTTTTGATAGTGTGTCCGGCCATAATAAACAGTGTCCGGCTTGTCAGGCTTCTTTTAGGCTTTTTACATTTCGCAAACGAGCGAGCGCCGAGCGTGGCCGAGCACACCCCCTGCGCTCTGTGAAAAAGCTTGATTTTACATTCAAATTTTTTGTCGTACCTGTCGTAACTGAGATAAAATCCTCAATACATAGGGCGTCCCGCCTTTCTACCCAAATGTTCGGCCAAACTGGCTGGTCTGTCCGGCTATTAGGTTTGGCGACCTGGCAACCCTATCCGCGTCCATGGACATCGTTAGTCGTGGGTGTTTCATTTATTTATAGCGGCTGTGAGTTCGATCGACTAGTGATGCGTTGCCGACCGGCTTCAGATGAATTTGCTTTTGTTCCAGTAATGGAACTGGCCGTTCCGTCCCTTTCCGGAACACACGAAGTGAAGTTGATTTTTACGACGGTCAAAGCAGGAATTACTGTGGTGGCGCCTCACACGAGGTCTCAACAAAGAAACTCTACCACCTCAACTGAAATTATAATTCACAATTGCTATAACTTGAATAAATAATTATTTTAACCATTCACCGCAATAATCTAGCTCAAATTGAGTTCCATTGAGAACTGTCTGAAAGAAATACTTATCTGTTAAATTATAAACCTCAGGTAAAGTTTTGTCAAAAATATTTCCGAGATCAATATTTTAAACTTACAATCTTTTGAAATATGTTTCTGCGCTTTGTTTCTTTAAGAGTAAATTTTTAACAGAATTTATTTTAGTTGTGGGTAGTTTTCCATTTTAATTATTATTTAAGTAAATTTACTGAACAAACAATGTTGTTCAACAGGATCAGCTCGGATCAGTTTTTGGGATCAAAGGGGTTAAATTTAATGGAGGGATAAAGACAAACGATTATTAAATTAATCGAGGTTGTCCACCCGTAACGTGGCCAACTTTAGGCTGCCTATCGAAATCTGTGCGAGACACGAGCAAATGTCTAGTAATGGGATCAATTTCCATATTGAAGCAATGCCCCCGGTGGAACATGTACAAATCATCTCCGAGTTTCCTGGGACTGCTTTGGTGGACGCAAAACCTTCAGTATCTAAAAGAATCTGATAAATTCAATTTGTCATTTTAAAACATCCCCTAAAGTTTAAAATTTACCCGAGAAAGTCAGAATTCAGAATTTGTCCTTAAACATGAAACGTCAAACATAAAAACGACTTACATCCAAGCTTCGGCTTGTGAAAGAAAACGAAAAGTAAGAGAAAATAAAAAATGTTTTAAAAACATTAAGAAAAATGAAGTCCTTTCTTGTTTCAGATTACCGCGGTTATTTAAACTATTGTTTAATAATTAACGGGATTCTTACCACGATATTGATTTTTATTATCGATCTTATGATCGTAATTACGGAGACTGGTGTATGTAAGTAGTTGGCTATGACAGTTAGAGACAGACAGATAGCTCTATCCTTCTTTATTATGCTGCTTTCTTTATTAATTGAAAAATATAGTGTCTAGTATGATCACCTTATAGTTTATCCGCGTTAAGAAAACAGTGAATCATTAATGCAACTATAGATACTAGCCAATGAGATTACCGCATTAGAAAAAGTTTTCTTTTTGCGGTGATGCTATTGGCTATAACATAATACTGAGACGATACGTCACTGCATTCTTAACGCGAACGAAAATTCATGGCGGTATTGCGTGCAAAGCTTTTGGCTAAGTACCTATGTTTAGGTAAAACTAATGATGGAACTCCAACAACATAATTTAGTTATCTTTGGGCCTTTTCCTTAGTAAAATATAATTAAGATGTAGTATTTTATATATTGTACGTTTTCTATACTTATGTTTCGTTATTTTTGTGAATAAATGAATGATTTAAATTAGCAGATAAAATTTTCGGAGAGTGAAAATAACCAAACCTCACAGTGCTAGTGACAAAGGTCATGCATACTGGTTGTCTCCCGCAGCTTCGCCTGTCTATGTGTCTTCGAGAACAGTACTAAACTACTACCAAGTATTAAAAATACTAAATTTTGTTTGAATGTTGTACTAAAACTAAATTTGTTTTAAGTCTTTCTTAGCTATTTGACTATTCAAAAACGTTTTCTAAACAACGTGCGTATTAATGAAGTGTCACAGGAATAGGTACCTTATTTAGTTTAGGCTATAATGTATTTTTAATTGAAGAATATGATAAAATTCGAAAAAATTCTAAATCGTAAATGTTTTTTTCCATCAAATGTAAAAATTGTACACTTGTTGCAAGGCTTCTTGTGCTCCATCTTCATTAAGATTGCCAAAATTCCACTTAACTTAAATATTGTATCATTCTATTCTTAAGTACGCCCGAGTGGTGTAGTGGGTTGTAGCCTGTCTCATACGCCGGAAGTCCCAGGTTCGAGACTTGGTCAGGGCATTAATTTGTGTGATGAATACAAATATTTACTCTGGGGTCATGGTTGTAGTATTCTTATATGTATGTTTATTCTGGATTCCCATCTAGTTCGCTGTGCGGTCATCCATAACCTAAGTGTTAATTACTTTGGGGCCATACAATTGGTGTGTTTGTCTCGGGATTTATTTATTATTATATTTATACCTTATCCAGCGAAAGCCGAATCAAAGTGAATAGAGAGACAAATAATTTCGTTTTTGTCCGAGTACTGTTACCATAAACGCATAAAAAAGATGTTTTATTAGTGTAAAAAATAAAGGTAACTTTTTTTTTTTTTTTTTTAATCTTTATTTATTTAGGGACTTTTATTACAATATAATATGTTAGTCCCATTGTACCTTATTCTAACTTATAAACTATTAAAGCAATTATACATCGAACGAAACTATTTAATAAGCATTTTATATACATCAAATGCGGCTTTTGAAGGTAACTTCCCACACTGAACTTACATTCAGTGCAGTAAAAACATAGCTTTGAAAAGCTCGTGAGATGTAAATTATATACTTAAATTGCCTTCAATAAAATTAGTTCGTGAAGCTATTATTTAATCTTACTTTATAACTTCGCAAGTGTTGTAATTTATTTGCATTTAAGACTATCTTTTCAAGATGTCGGACGTTCCATTGTTCTTGATTGTTATGTTGCCGGATAAGTCTGGTTTCCCTTATATGACAAATGACGGTAAAGGCCAAATCTGTGCTATTTTTGGAATAAACTGTAGTAAGTTGCATAATATTTATTTAAATGAAACTTACTCATATTTAGTGCAGATAAGAAGTAAATGTCGAGCAAATTGCGCCTTTTTTATTAACGGTTACGATAAAGGGTAATAAGCCGAAAATTAATTTTAAAGAAATTGGAAAACGGTGCTTCGACAACGAATCCGTTAATCGAGCAACACTGCTTGCGTAAGTGGTATGTACAAAGTTGTGAAATGAAATGAAAATGAAGTTTATTATCTCAAAAATAGTAACGCAAAAAAGCCACACAGAGAGAAGATACAAAATTCCATTTTGCGATAATAGGCCATGCCTCAGCGTAATGCTGCTGGAATCAATAAGTTCCAACCGCGCTGGTTGTCAGGCATAGCCCTGGGTATGTCTTTTACCTTTTACATTGTGACACATGGGGCAGTCTCTATTTGACAACATGTATGATCCAAAAAAATATGAAGAGGTTAATAAAATAAGCCATATACTTATCTCACAACATTCTACCACATTCTTATTAGTAATTCATACAGAAATACATTTTTAAATTTAAGTATATAAAAAAATATATGTATTTACTTTATTTCATACATTGCAAACTTTCATCCAAATTCAAAAACATTCCAAATAAAATTAAAATTTAAGCTATACATAAAAGTAAAATAATTATCCTCATTAGATTATAATAAATTACTAAATAAATTAAAAGCACAAAATAAATTTAATTCCGAATTCATTTTTAGATACGAAGTCAAATATTATAAAATAATTTCGACGGCCTGTTTGGTGTGGAGGTAAGTACCCTTGCCTTCCATGCCAGAGGTCCCGGGTTCGAATCCTGGTAGAGGCAGATATTTTATTATATTTGCTTTCTAGTCATGGATGTGTATGTATGTTTATTTAAGTTTATTTCTAATATTTATACATGAAAAAAAAATCTATGTGTGCTTATATATTTCTTAAGTTTATTTATCCGTTATCTAGTATCCATAACACAAGTTCTCAATGATACTTAATTTGGGCTAGATAATGTGGTGTGATTGTTAGAAACATTATTTATTTATTATATGTATTATTATTAACTTCACTAAAACTTAAAAATTAAAATATTATGCGTTATTAAAAATTTCAGTACAATTTAAATATATTTCTCAGTAAAGTTAAAATAAATAAATTGCAAAATAAACTATATGACATTAAAAATGAACGCGTTATGCTCTTTTTCTTTACGCAAGAGTAATGATCGATACTTCATTTTAAATGTATTACTTCCGCTTATTTGTCGTAAGGGAGGTGGCAAGTCGTTCCAGATCTTTGAAGCTGCATGTTTAAAGGAACCTTTAAAATTACTCGTGCGGTGTTCTGGTACGCTTAGTTTGTTTTGCAGTTTGGATCGAGTATTAGTAGTGTGCACGTCTCTTTTCCATTCCAGTTTACAAAATAGGTATGTCTTGCTTGTTTTTATTATTTTGAAAACCGAGGTTCCTAAATTAAGTTTTCTTCGGTTTTCATGTTTAAGATATTTTTATTTATTAAATATGGTGTTATATGCTCACGCCTGAGTATTTCATAGCAAAAACGCATGCAAGCGTTCTGTATGCGTTGGATGGCTTTCGCGGTTTTATCAAAAATCCTAGGTCCATAAACGGTGTCGCAGTATGTGAAATTGGACAGAAATAAGGTTTCCGTAAGCAATAATCTATCATTAATGGAGAGATGTCTTCGAAATTCATATAACATCTTGAGCCTAAACAATGAATTTTTAATTTTCGCATTGACGTGTTGTTCAAATCGTAATTGATCGTCAAATAAAATATTGGTTATTCGTTTTTCAAATATTTATTTCGATGATGAAATATTTTAAGGTTTATTAATTTCACCCAGTGTCACAATTGGTAATCTATGGTTCTGGGCACAATCGTGATTCGCACCTAAATAATAGGTCTTTACCTATGAAACTGCCGTTTTGCCGTACTGGCCATTTCAAATGAAAATATTATTTTTTAACTGATAATTCTAATTTCAAATTAATTTTATTTGACAAACATGGAATTCTTTTTCTAAAATCGTCATTTGTTTAATAGTTAGTGTTTTGTTTTCAACGCATTCGAACATTTTTCGTCATCATGGATAAGTTAAAAATTCGAGTAATTATGGAGTATGAGTACCGTCGTGGCAGCAAAGCGGCACAAGCGGCACGCAACATCAACGACGTTTATGGAGCGAACACTACAAACGAACGCACCACCCGTTATTGGTTTACCCGCTTCCGTTCTGGAAATTTTGACCTGAAAAATGAACCCCGTGGTCGTCCGAAAACTTTGGTCGACAATGACGAATTAAAGGCAATTGTGGAAGCTGATGAAACTCAATCCACGGCTGAATTAGCAGCAGCTTTCGACGTTAGCATCAAAACAATATTGGTCCATTTGCGTCAAATTGGCAAGGTAAAAAAGCTTGACAAACGGGTACCCCACGAACTCAATGACCGCCAGCGCGAAGTACGCGTGGAGACGTGCCTTGCACTGCTCAGCAGGCATAGAAATGAAGGAATTCTGAACCGCATTGTTACTTGTGACGAGAAATGGATCCTGTTTGACAATCGTAAGTGCTCAGCAAGTTGGTTGGACCCTGGTTCAGCACCCAAACAATGCCCTAAACGAAAACTTACCCCTAGAAAAGTGATGGTCACTGTTTGGTGGTCTAACGCGGGTGTAATTCATCACAGCTTCTTGCCAAACGGGACAAGCATTACTGCAGATGTGTACTGTGAAGAACTGAACACAATGATGGAGAAGCTCGCACGTCTCCAACCAGCTTTGGTCAATCGTTCGGCTCCACTGCTCCTGCACGACACCGCGCGACCTCATACTGCACAGCAGACGGTCTCCAAGCTACAAGAGTTGGGGTTGGAAGTTCTCCGTCATCCACCGTACTCACCAGACCTTGCGCCTCTAGACTTCTACTTTTTCCAGAATTTGGATAACTTCTTGGCGGGAAAAAAATTCAATACCCGAGAGGCAGTACAAAATGCCTTTGAAGAATTTGTTACCTCCCGTCCAGCTGATTTCTTCAAGAATGGCATCAATAAGCTACCAATGCGTTGGCAAAGATGCATTGATTGCATGGGTGATTATTTTGATTAATAGAAATAAAAAATATATAAAAAAATTACGCTTCATTTATTTCGTGAAAAACGGCAATTTCATAGGTAAAGACCTAATATAAGACGTACTAAAATAAATCTTAATTTTATGATGATATTAAATTAATGATGACATTATTTCGCCAACTGTACAGATACGTTAACAATAATCCCTCTTGTTTACAGATCACAATTCGACAATGCGACCAACCACACGCACTAATCATCAAACCAGCCATTAAAAACCAACCGAGAACACGACTAAATCAAAATGGAGTTAAACCTATCAACCATTATCCCATACGTGAACTTTTCAATCGAGTCGTATAATACGTCAGAAACGTCACCTGTGAACACTTCTCTCGAAGTGACTTCGACGACCATTCCTGGCCGAGCACCGAGGAACCATGTATTTCTCTGTGTTGTGAAGTTAGTGTATGTTATTGGGATAATCGGCAACGCTGTGGCGATTGTGTGCTTGAGGCGTGGTGAGAGGAGAGTGAGGAATAGAAGGCATTTGCTTTTGTTGACATCCCTGGCTGCTAACGATTTGGTTGCTCTGGTAAGTTGAAATTTGACTTTTTTTATTAGATGAGGGTATTTATTAAGTAGATTTTTGGTGACGTTTAAAATATGGCGGCATTTCATAGGTAATTAGGTCTCCATTTATTGACTTAATAACATTGTTTCAGAAACTATGCAGGTGAAACTGCGTGAAACTCTCAGTTCATATTAACATAGTTTTACAAAGAGTAAATATTGAAATAAGTATAGAGTTCTGTTCTTCGTCCATTGACAGTTGACGTCAACAGTCAGGTGCACCTTTACCTGACCACACCATTACAAAAGCAGAAACTCTTGAAAATAAGTTGATCATAGATAGTAATTAGAACGTTGTAATAGGTAGGTACTTGTTATCGATTACAAGTTACAGCAATTACAACAAAGGCATTTGTGTGATGAACGCTTTTTGTCCCGTGGTGAAGGATACGGTTCCTTTTCCCTTTCTGTAGTCTGGACGGGGTGCGTATACACTTAAATTGTATATAATTTACATGATGATCAGTTGCGTAATTAAAGCGGGAAAACATTTTAAACAAACAATTTGACAACCTTTTTAAATTGATGAAATGCTTAATACATATCAGGTTTTATCCGGGACATTGGTCGCCTATCCCTCGGCAACAGTACTTTTTTCTGGATACAATGTACCCATTTTTGTAGCCTTGCTCCTGAATGGACAATGTGCGCCTATGCTAGATGTCATGGTCATAATATGTTAAGTAGAAATAGCCGAAAAGTAACCTATTAGGAGCAGTTTACAATATAACTACTGAATTTGGTTACTTATTATTGAAAAACTACTTCAGCAATTATTGAAATTCCCGTATAAGATCCTTGAGTATTTCCGACGATAATACAAATCTTATATGCAATCTATCAATGCCTACTCAATATGAGCATCTAATAATCAAATAATTCTTTGTGTATCTCGTCTCTTGCTTGCCACACTTACGATCTTCATTGATTGATCGCCAATTTTCATTATATGTTTATTGATCAATATAATCAATCAATTTGCTCTAGATTTGATCAAAGGTTTGTTGTTTTCTGTATTTATTATGTATATTCCGATAATATACAGGATAGGTAAAAAGAACAGATCATTTGATTATTATTTTACGAACTCTTATTTTTATTGTACGTTTGTACGTATGTATATAGTATATCTATTAATAGAATCAGACAATAACATAAACAAACGACATATATATCCCCTGTGTATTTATTTTATTTTATTCGCATCCCATTAAATTTGTTATATACTTCACTATTATTTTGTACAGCGAACTGGGGGAGGGGGCGGAACCCAGACTAATCATAAATAAATAAATATCAACAATGATGACCCAAGAATGCCTTGACCAGGACTCGAACTTGGCGTACGAGGCAGCGCTACTACCCCTACATAGTATAATATCTTACAATAAAAAAATTTTAATACATGGTATAGAAGGTGTAAGCAATACACATTATGAATTTAATTCTATTTTTAGTACAGGAAAATAAATCAGTTTCTATTTAAAAACTAAAAAACAAGTGAAAGTCGTCTTTGCCAACTAGTCCCATGAAGTAATGAAAATCCGATATTAACATTATATGAACCGTTTGTTTTGGCAATCCGCGGACCATTTTGATATAGAAAAAAACCCACTGTACACTAAAATAAGATCTTCATACCCAATCCATCATTTCTGTGCAATAATATCTCATGACATACGATTTATTTAAGCTTTTCAACACTTGGTAGAAAAGCTCGTTATTTTGCGCGAATAGCCTAGATAAACATGCATTTTCCTTGTTTTTTCCTTAAACCTAAAATAAAATCAGCTCACTACCAACTAGATACCTTCATGTTTGATTTGACAACCGCGGTCAAAACGTGTTTCATTGAAACAGGGTGAAATTTTGTTCGCTTGCATAATTTGGTATTCCTATATTCTGATTCAGGAATAAACCCTCTAAAGCGAATTATAAAAAAAGATGTAAACACCATGTTTTTCCGACTTTTATCGAGGCATACATGCTGTTAAAATAAATATTCTTTTATTCAAGATTATTGAAAAGGGAAACGTAAAAATGCCCTTAAACGTATTTTCCCGTTAATAACTAATTCAAAAGAAGTTAATAACAAATAAGTAAAAGTAATGTTGCATATGTGCAGCATTACTGCAAACATTAACAAACTTCTGAATTTCACAAAATACAAAACTTGACGGCTAAAGTTATTTTCCCTTGTAATTCCTGTTTCCATGGCAACTGCGGGAAAAATATGTCGAAATCACTCTCACAAGTGAGAGAATCTAATGCCACCTCATACGTTGGAATCCGTTTAACGGTTTAGACTGTAGAGCGGGGCCCGCTCTTGCAATCTCTTGCAATGCAATCCCGACTCGAGATTGCAGATCCCGCGTGATTAGAAATATCAATCCCGTGACATCCAGGAATTTTCGGTATCTCGTCTAGTATAAAAAAAATTTAAAATTTGGATGATTGAAAACGATGAAAACTGCTTTTTTTGTGATAGTGAACTAAATTAATATATTATTTGAAAGAAAACAAAAACTTTTATTCATTAATATTACTAACTAAATAATTAACAGTTTTTTTTGTGGAAATTAACATAATCAAAATAAAAAGTATACTCAAAGAGATTAGAAAGTGGTTACGGGTGATTTTGAAAGTAACTTCTTAAAAAACAAAGTTTATATAGACACTTATGTCTAAGTTAATTAATGGCCGTTGCAATGTACCTAGCTGCTGAGAAGGCCTTCTCCGACTCAACATTGGTTGGCAACAGCGTGACTAAGCAATTATATGCAAATTGCATAAATTTACTTCTTGTTCTTCCATACTCAAATAAATCCAAGCCAGTGTGTAGCATTGCTGACCACTGCCGCCCAATCCCTTCGATCGCGAACGTGATCTCGTCATATTATGCTTTGGGATTGATCCTGAAAAATTCGGGATTGCATTCCTTAGAGTGTCCATGAAATATACCTTCATTCATACATTTTTCAAACATAACGACATTCTGACAGTCAAGAACGAAGACCATTTTTCTATCTAAGATCTGTTTTCGGGGTATGTGACACCCTTGGTTCAGTCTGGAAACTTGGCGGAGGTTAGATTCGCACCCGAATCCCGTGTCGTCGCTCTTTACTATGCAGTGCGCCTACAAAAGACTAAACAACGCAATTCTCGCCTGTGCGTGGTTTACAGGTATTAAATAGTTCAGTTGGTTACTAAATTTAAACAAAAAGAAATGTCACAACCTGGGCTAGGTCTTTGTACACCATCTAAAAAAATAGACAAATTAATGGTAATTATAGGAATAATACAAATAATTTGATTTAATCAGTAGTTAGATGGTAAGAAAATAAGAAAGTCAACATTATTTGTATTCGTTTTAGCGGGCAACATTGACAATGAGTTTTTTTTATGGCAGAAGTTGTCAAGTGAAGTTAGTTCACTTAGCAGAGGGTACAGCCACCTCACTCACGGCACACTTCACTCACATCACATTGATAGTTATCTGTCTGTGTGTTTGATTGTACGTTGCGCTTGAGTACTTTCTTTCGGTTTCTTTTTAACTTTACAACTGTTAAATAAGCTAAAAATACACAAAACAATTCAATTCAATTCTGTGGACGTAATGGCAACCAGCCATCGATACTGTCAAAATGACATTTTTTTCCGCCATGATGTTTTTTGTTTGTGTTGCACACTAATAATGCACAATTTCATTTCCTACCAATAAATAAAGTATTTTAATAAAAATTTAACAATCGAAAAGTGTTTTAAGCATCTTAAACTATTTTTTGATAAAGTGTACAAAGACCTGGCCCAGACTCTTTGCATTTTGGGACATTTCTTTTAGGTTATTACTTGTCACTTGTGTGTCCAAACGGATTAAGTAGTTAAGCTCATAAGTTCAATGAAGATGAATGTGAAGGAATTTGTTAATTCTGAACTTAGATATGTGGTAAACGAGATTTTGGACAAATTCAAAGAAGAATTTGTTTCGGAAATTAAAATCTCTATAGGAATATGCTTTTTTTTGCAATTTTTTTAATTCGTTTATTCCACTAGCATTCTTATTTTAAATATTCTTCAACAAATTTTTAGTAGAAATTAAACCCCACTCCAACATTTTGAAATATATATGAAAAATATATGAGTTCTTGACGCCTTTTTTTTTTTTTTTTGTTCCCCTCCGCGGGAAGGGCAGGAGGATAAAAATGCTCTGACGCATACTCTGGCGCGATTCCAAAGTTATGTGGGACTCGTCCCGACGCCTACCAGAACCATACCCACTAAAAACCCCCTGTCGGCTCGTGCATTTTTGCCACTCAGCCTTCATCTGAGCGACGGCCAATTGGAGAAAGAGGCCGCGCTAGCGGGGCCCTTAAGAGGTCACCCGCTGGGATTTACATAGCACTGAAGGTGCTCAAAAATGAAAAGTAAATAATAAAAACATTAAGAATTGAAAATTAAAATTACATTTATTCAGATTTACGTTAGAATTAGAATTTACGTTAGAATTAGAATTTGCGGCCTGAAGGGCCTCGAGATCTAAAGTTAATTGCGTACGTTCGCTTGTGTGCGCATTTCTCGGTCTAGCGACTTTGTATACCGAATCTAAGACAGGAGCAGTATATGAGACTGAATTTCGAACTAGTGGATTGGGATGGGATTCGGCGCGTTTGAAGAACGATTCTGAGAGTGTTTTTAGATACTTTTGTACTGTAGGCAGTTCAAGATCTCTGTGCAGGTCCGCGTTGCGCACGTACCAAGGTGCGTTTGTGGCCCTGCGGCAGAAGAGGTTTTGATTTACCTGCAGTTTGTGCAGGACGGAGGGTTTGGCGTGGGCAAAGACTGGCGAGGCATATGACATGACTGGTCTAACGCAGACCTTATAAAGCGTACGTTTGTTTCTGAAGGACATTTTACTTTTTCTACCTAACATACTGTAAAGCCAGCCTAGGTAAAAACGTGCGAGTTTCGTTACTCTATCGACGTGAGGATTGAAAGAAAGCGTCTGGTCTAAGATGACGCCTAAATATTTGGTACTGCGCTTCCAGGGGATGGGAGTGCCTTGCATTCTCACTTGGAGATTGTCGGGATACGACTGCGTCTGTAGTCGAAGTAAACCGCAGAGCTCATCTCTGGGTTCACATCGATACGCCATTTTTTAAACCAAGCACCGAGGGCGTTTACAGCCTTTTGGAGTCTAGTGACGAGACCCGGGGCTCTGCGGCCTTTGGTGTAAAGGGCAGTGTCGTCGGCAAAGAGAGCGAGTTCGACGGCTTTCGGCGGAATGGGAATGTCGTTAGTGTACACGGTATACAAAAGAGGGGCGAGGACTGAGCCTTGAGGGACTCCAGCCTTTATGGGACGAGGCGCGGAGAGCGTGCCTTCATGTTTGAAACGAAACGTGCGGTCTTTGAGAAACGACGCGATTATCCTAACTAGGCGAGCCGGTAAGCCTATTTTGTAGAGTTTATAAACGAGACCGCTGTGCCAGACTTTGCCGAAAGCCTTGGCTACGTCAAAGAAAACTGCGATCGTTTTCTTTCGTTTCGGATAGAAGCCGTCGAGTATGTACTCGACGATTCGATGGACTTGCTGAGGGCGGGAGTGCTTAGCGCGAAAGCCGAACTGGTGGGGAATTATGAGAGGATCGCCATCCGTTGGAAACAGATGGTTCCGCATTCGAGAGAGTATGACTCTCTCGAGAAGTTTAGACATTGCCTTGAAGAGGCTGATGGGTCTGTGATTAGCCGGGATATTAAGAGGTTTACCTGGCTTGGGATTGCCTATGACTGTCGCTTCTTTCCAAGCTTTTGGAAAGTAGCTAAGGTCGAAGCAGGCATTGAAAATGATAGCTAACAAGGTAAGCACCTGTTGAGGCAGGTGCTTAAGTGCGTGGTTGGAAATACCATCCGCACCCGGAGCCTTTCTGGACTTTTGACTTTTGATAAGAAGCGAGATTTCATCATTAGAGACTGTGACGGGGTCGGCGGTGATGGGGAGAGAGTCTTTACGGAGTACTTCGTCCTCCACCGCTTTGATGTGAGTGGGATTCGCGGGTTGCGTGCTGGGCGAGCATTGGGACGCAACGCTGTCAGCGAAGCATTCGGCTTTCTCTTCGTCTTGAAGGCGATAGAGCCATCGGGACGAGTGAGAGGAGGGACGTGAGAGGCGGCGTCTACGCGTAAGGCTCGGGCCATACTATAATACGCTTGGTGGGACGGGGAGATATTCGCCATGAGATCGTTCATCTGGGCGTCTCGGAGTTCCGCGAGGCGAGATCTAACTTTGCGTTGTAGCTGATTCGCAGCTGTTCTATAGGCGGGCGTGGGATATTTCTTGGCTGTCCGGAGAGCCGCGTTCTTAGCTTTAATAAGATTGCTAATGGCTAAAGGAAGCGTGGGTTTGCCTTTCTTAGCAACCTTTTCGTTTACACTGATGGCTGAGTTGATAGCATCAGTGAGAGAATTTACTAACGAATCTATTTTATCCGGGCTATCTAATTGATCGGGCGAGATCGCGAGCGGAGAGTTTGGGGCCTCTAAGGCAGAAACTATCGTATTTTTAAAACCTTTCCAGTTGGTAAAGGTCTTAGGAGAAGTGACGTTAACGTTAGGCGGTCCTAGCACGAGGGAAACGGGGCGGTGGTCAGAACCTAGGTCATCGAGCGGTTCGATAGACCTGAGGTCGAGGTTGATATGCTTGACGATTGCAAAGTCGAGGATGTCAGGAGAGTGGTTCGGGTTGTCGGGATAGTGAGTGGGAGTGATGGGGGAGACGACGTCTAAGTCGAGTAAGTTGGTGATGTCGAGGAGAGCTAAACCGCTTTGGTTGGTTGATAGGCACGTCCAGTCAGTATGTTTGGAGTTAAAGTCTCCGAACATAATGACTGAACGGCCGAGGGCGAGAATGGTCTCAAAGTCGCTGCGGATAGGTTTGGTGCCAAAAGGTATGTAGACTGAAGCTATGGTGATGGTCGGATGACCAGTCATAGCCAATCTACATACGGTGGCTTCCATGTTGAGGAGAGGAGGGCAATGGGTAGGGAGAGGACAGCAATGGAATCCTCTTTTGTAGTAGATAGCAGTGCCGCCGAAACCGTCGCAGTTAGGCCTATCGTTACGTGTAAACGCGTACTTAGGAATAACGAATCCCCTGGAGCGATTAGGAGTGAGCCATGTCTCCTGGAGAAGTAAAAGATCTGGGTCGTTGTTCTGAAGGAACAGTTTGAGCTCGGGAAGGTTGTTGCTAAGGCTACGAACGTTAAAAGATACTAGGGACTAGCCCTTGGGTTTGATACGACAGGACGCGGGATTCGCGGGTCTAGACATTAAAATTAATTTATTTACGAATTTATACAAAAATAAAAGAATTTACAACGAACTTAGGAGCGAGTGATGCTCGGCTAACGCGAATAAACGCTCTTGAGGAGAGCGGGCGGCTCGCAGTTTGCGTGCGAGTACGGAAATTTCGTTAATGTCGACGTTTTGGATGACATCGAACACGGTCTTCATGTCCTCAGCCAACGACGACTGAGGTGAAGATGACAACGCGGAACGCGGCCCTACGGAAGCTACGGGAGCTGGGATAGGTCGGGAAGGTGCAGGCGGGACGACCGGACGCTGCCTCCAAGACAGAACCGGAGTAGGCGTCGGCTGAACGGGCTTTGCTTCCGGGGGACCCCGGATGCGCAGCGGCGGGAAGTTAGCGGGAGTGAGCGGCGGCGCCGGTTTAGGCGCGACCCTCTTGACGGTGGAGCGCGGAGCGCGCGGGCAACCCCTGTAGTTTGCTGTGTGGCCGGACTGGCCGCACAGCACACAGGCAGGGGGGAAGTGGATTCGGGAGTGCGAGTGCACTCCTTAGTGATATGAGGATCCAGGCACTTAACGCACCTGGGGGGAGCTGAACAGTGAGCCGCTGCGTGGCCATATAGCTGGCAGCGGTGGCACTGCCCTGGGTGACCGCGGGGGTTGGGACGCTCAACGGAGATGTTCGAGAGTCCGCAAATTGTGCGAGCCTCTCTGAAAATCTCCTTCGAGTTGGGAGTGTTGATAAGGATTACTAGAGCTAAGGGAAAACGCCTACCGCGGTTGGAGTGCATCTTGTGCACTGCTACTGCCGGGAAACCCTGGGACTTAAGGTCCTCGAGAATGTCTTCGTTACTGAGTTCGAACGGGACGCCCCGTAGTACTGCGCGGATCTTACGCTCCTCCGGGAGGGCGTAGGTATGATAAGCGATTTGTTTAAGAGAAAGTAACCGAGTGAACGCGCGGAAGTCGTCGATGGTCGCGACCTGGATTTTAATTGTGTCGCCTGCATTGGTTGCTTTTAAGTAATTAATTTTGTGCTCTTTGCACAAGTTAGAAACCGCGGTCCAGCGCGCTTTTTCACGCAAGAAGACGGGCGGAGGGAGCTGAGGTTTCGGCGGGACGGGAGCGCAGCGCGTCGCTGGCTTCGATGGGACCGACGGAGGCGCGGTTACTTCGAGCGATTTTAACGGCGCGGGGGCTGGTGTTGAAGACGCCGGGGAGGGCTCGGGTATTGATGATACCGAAGCTTTCTTCGAGCGCTTCTTGGAGCGTTTGGCGACAAGTTGAAACGCGGGCTCAGGAGAGCCGGTTAAGGTGACGGCATCTGACGACGTATCAGACGCGGGTTCGGAGTCGCTCCCGGGAGCGGTACGCTTGCGACGCGACGCGTGAGAGGATGCGACCGATTCGCAGTCCATCTCGGACGAGGCGGGAGACGCGGGAGAGCTGTGGACCTGAGGGGTCTGAACGTTGGAGGCCTGAAGGGCCGGGGTTGTGGCTGAGGGGCCGGGGACGCGATAGTTGCCTGTAAGGCCTGCGTTAGTACGTCATCTGGGATGGGGATGCCGGAGGCAGCGAGTGCCTGGACGAGCGACCTAGCAAAGTTTACCAAGCTTTGCTGGTCCATTGGAGGGTTTGGTCCTACGATATATGATATATAAATAGATAAAAATGCCTAGGTTCCCTAGCAAACCTAGCACCTAAACCTCCCTACCCGCGGTAGGGTGGCTGGGGACGACGCGAAGTGGTGCCCCTAATTTGGACAGCACTGTACCGTCACCCTGGGAAAGGCCCAAGTGCAATGGGATCGGGTCAGCCGGTTTCTCCTTGGCCTGAAGGGCCTTGGAAGCGCACCGGGGCAACGCTATCAGGCTTAGTTGTCACCGTTAAGTATCCACCTGATCAAACGCGAGTCTACTACGGAGTGTGTCGTCAATAAATTGACAACAAAAACCGGCCGTAGACCTGACGAAGTTGGGTTGCACTAAAAGTGCGGGATTGACTGCGTTACGACCGGCCGGAGCCGGCCGCAGAGCGAGTCTCTGACTACGTACAGGCGCCAAGCGTCAAGTACGCAGCCAGAAAGACAGCCCGAGTCTTGCGAACTACTATCGAATTTAATCGACCGTGGTAAGCTCAACCCTGTTGTTGCTGCACTCACCGAGGTGAGGTTTTTAATGCGAGGGGTGCACAGAGTGCGGGATTGACTACGTTACGACCGGCCGGAGCCGGCCGCAGAGTGAGTCTCTGACTACGTACAGGCGCCAAGCGTCAAGTACGCAGCCAGAAAAACAGCCCGAGCTTCGAAAACCACTATCGAATTTAATCGACCGCGGTAAGCTCAGCTCTGTTGTTGCTGTGCAAGAGACCGACTTACTTGCAGCCGATCGAAACCGGCCGCAGCGTAAGCCCTAAAGAGGCTAACAGCGTATGAGTATTGCGAACGAGTTGTCGTCGTGAGACAACAATCGTGACTCAACTGCTGGAGCGACCGCGAACACGTCCGAGCGGGGCCGGACGCAGAACGGATCTGAGAGTGGCGTTTGAGTATTGATACGAGAGAAGTCGTGAGACAACAATCGTGACTCGGCAGCCGGGAGCGACCTTCAACACGTCCGAACGGGTCCGGACGCAGATCGGGTCTCGACCTCTTGCCGCCAACCGCTTTGTCAACTTATGCACTGAACTAAAATATCATGTGCATACGTGTTAAGTGAGAATCCCCGCCCACCTACTTATACGAAAAATAGAACGAATCCTAATCTACTTAATCACTTGCGTACTAAATTTTAAGTTACCACTTGTCACTGAACTGACTGTTAACACGTAATTTTTAACTTAAAATTTAGTTAAAATTTAGTTACCGACTAGTTAACTAGTTAACACGTGTTAACCAGCCATAAGTTGAAGTTGTCAAATAAGTGTGGTCAATTGTACAGCAGTCAGAATATTTAGACGACCAATGCCGCCAACATTGAATAGAAACATAAATGTATCTTGTCATTTATATGGGAAATCCACTTTATTGATTTTGAATTAAGTTCAAATTATGACGAAATCATTTTATCATATTCAATTGACTGACACGCGCACGTACCCATGCGTGAAGCAACGTCGAATATAATTTTCTTAAATAATATATTTAAAATAAAATGTAAGTATTACCGTGTATTAATGAATATTACAGAGGTAGGTACTAGTTATAAAGAAAATATAATGTATACCATACCATCTATATCAGGTATGTCTAACAAAAAATCTAATAATTGTATTCACTTCATTTTAAAAAGGTTACCCTATACCAATAGGGTTTATTGGCATAGGGTAATTCTTATACGCTTTTTTATTCTGGCTGTGCGTTTGTCTTCCTTCACAACTGATAACAAGTGTCAACGCTGTCGTTATGTTGGACGTTATGTTGAACGGATGTCAAACGTTAAAAGAAACGAATTAATTCCACTTATAAAAACTCTTTGGTTGTGTACAGTATACTTTCTTCTATACAGTACCTGAACCGAATTTTTAACAGCAACTCTTCCTTAAGACTCTTCAGTATGTAATCTAATTCTTACCCCTTTCAGGTAGGCATGCTTTGCGCTATGATAGTGTCAGAACAAATCCCCGAGGTGAAGAACACTCAGCTGCATTGCGCGGCTCGCGTGGTGCTGCGAGTCTTTGGGATCGGCAGCGTGTGTATCGCTGTCACTATGGCGTTGGAGAGGTACCTGGCGTTGACCAGGCCGTTTTTTTATCAGAAGGTAAGTTTAAACTAAATCCTTAGCCTTTTATTTTCTTATATTCCCATAACTGGCATCGAGCACGCGATGCAAAAGTAGCATCTGTAGTTCTAGCATGAGAATTTTTGGCGAGATGAACCTAGTATTTGACCAAGCAAACGAGACGAACGGGTGGAACGCCGTTTGGTAATTTAATCAGGTAAATAATTACTGCTATAAAATACAGAAATAAATAATGATGTCTGTATCTGAAAAACATGACGTTACGTTTGAAACTCGTCTAGTTGGCTTAATCAAAACATGATGTTAAGGCCCTAACTAGCAAACTTCTAAGTGTGTAGTTCAGTCATTTGCCAATAGATGGCGCATTGTGTATTTTAAATCGCGCAGCGAAGTTTTGTAATGTTTTACGTTCATATAAAATACAAGAAAACCATATACGCCTTGGAACACGGAGATTCGTGTCCGTGACTTGAACACTTACCGACTTGAACACGTCACAAGTGGACATGTGATTGTGAAAAATGATAGATCCGCTGGGCGCATGAATATCGTATTGACGACATCGTAGGGACAACAATCGTAGGTAAATGAGTGCATTGTGAATTTCGGGATAAAGATTAGCTTAGGTATTTTAATCTTATTCTTTCTAACTCTTTTGAATAATTTTTTTCAATAATGTCATTCATTTGCGTATTACATATGTTTTGGTAATATTTGGTATCTCTTATAATTTGATATAATTTCACGGCTTAGTAGCGTAGTGGTTAGTAGCCTGGTTCGAGTCCTGGCCAGGGCATGCAATTGATATTTTATATATTTATGTTTATTCTAGGTTCCCCCCAGTCCGCCGTGTGGTCATCCATAACACAAGCTCTGCTTGCTTTGGGGCCATACAGTTGGTGTGTTTGTCTGGGGATTTATTATTATTATTATTTATTAGGTAATATTTGCAAAGTGATAAACAGGGTTGACTAAGTCGTAACATACGTGTAGGTAATGTATGAAATGCAATAAGGAAATTTATTTTCACCCGTCTTTAAAAAATACAAGGTTGTACACTTCGAGACCATTAAACAGTGTGTACAAAATTTATTCTGGATACACATGTTCGTAACCAGTCCAAATGTTTATTTTGTAAATGTTGGTATAACCTATTAATGATTTTTATTGTAAACAATCTGAAGTTTTAGGCTACATGGATCCGGAATTTTTGTTTTAAAACAACTGATTTGATAAATGGTTATTGACTTGGTTGACGGCACTGCATTCCCATCCGATCTAATCCCTTTTAATAATAATTTTCTAATTACAATTTTCAGATTGCTATTTTATTCAATAAAGATTTATGCACAATATAATTGCATTGGGTCAACCTTTTTTCTATGTCTTATTTAGTTGTATTTTTCTTTTACTTTATACAGTAGTTTCACTATATAGATATGTTTACTTAAATTAAAACATATGACATATACAGAGTTTGTTTTTTATCAACAAATTTATAGAGCATGGTAAGCTTCTAAACTTTTTCAGTCTAATATCAATAATCAACAATTTGACTACTCGAACATTACTCACGTCCTTGTATAGAAGGCGTAAAATATACAGCAATAACTAATACCGTCATAACTTAACACGTAATATCAAGTTGTATTCTAATATTAATAGAGTTCAAGGTCTAATGAATGTATTATTTGTTTTGACGATCAGAGGAAATGTTCACATTTATAGCTTTTCCCGCGGCGATTCGTAAATTCGTAATACCGATTAATTTCTAACTATGGTTACAAAAAGAATAATATAATATTTTGAACAAAGCTTTTGAAATACTGTTTTCTGATCAGACTTAGTCATTTGTGAAATTTTGTCTTACGTTAATTTAATCCAATTTAATCCAAAGGCCCCAAGCCCACAATGTTTATTTACTATATAATATTTCTAATAACCTCATACTCTAATAATCTTTCCTTTCCTATTTTCCTTCAAGTATAAAAAATCTCTTATCATTCATGTACATAAAAAGTTAATGAATTGGGTATAAGTATGACTAATTTTTTTATTTATTACATTTTGAAATAGTTTCTCAACAGTAAACAAATATTGCAGAAGTAAGAGTATGTTTACAATCAATAGTTTTCTAGATAATGCGATGTGTTTGAGGAGCTGCTGCGAGTCGCCGAAACACGCCCCATACAAGACGGTACGAGTTGTGACATCACAACGCGTAAAGTGTAGGTACTAAAAATAGTATGGGCGTTGGATACAATATTATTATTGTACAGTAAGTTTACGGTCAATTACTTATAGTTTCTCAATAAATGATAAAAACTTACATTATCAAATGGTCTCAAATACGCAATTTCAAACCAAATCGTACACATGTTTACTAAATGAAAATATATGAGTTGTCCCAAAAACCGCACGTTGGTGTATTTATAACTGCCTAATTTTCATTTAATTCATTCAATTCTAACATCCATCTCTGCCGTTTAACTAGAGGGAGCTTCCGAATACAATGAATTCTAAATATGGCTTTATACATTTCCATACGTAAATCTCATGTAAAATTACTTCAGATCATATCTTCTATTTGATTATTTCTCTTTGTGCAAAGAAAGCTTTTTAAGCCCACTTATTTGGGCTGACATTAATCGGTATTGCCAGAAAACAGTTTAATACCAACATTTTATAATACCTTTTGCAATAATGTTTATGTATTTTACACATATACCTACATGAAATGGATATAACATTTACAGATTTTTTTTAATTCACAGGTAAGTGTGTACCTCAAGGGGAACCTTGTACCTACGACATATATTTTTTTTATTATAATTTCACATACTGTACGCAAACCGTGTTTGCATATTTTGGAATGTCAATTATTTATGTTTCCACCACCAAAATACCAGAAAGGTCTAATTCATACTAAAATGTTTTTAAGACGTTCAAAAAAATTGTAAACGAGGCCAAGGTACAAAACCCCGAATATACCTCGGCCAGTAAATAAACTTCTGAGTCCGACTTGCTTTTCTGAGAGTGAGCAATATGCAAGCAATTACCGTGTTAGAAAAACTAGGCTGTAATGTAAATGTGAAAAAACTGATATAAGATAAAGGAAAATGTGGTAAATGCTGACACCGTTTTTAATAGCAGGTGATTTCGGCGTCTGGCTTCAGGAATGCTACGTGCCTTCAACTCACTGACCGAGTTATGTTATGTTGTTGTTAGGTTATGCTCTTGAATGAATATGAGGTTATTGGTGGAAAATCGACCCTGTAGGAATGTTCTTAATTTTTCTGCTCTAGTTACTGTGGGCACTTGTGATTGGCGTGTAGCTAGGTCGTGTTGTACGAATCGATTTTGATGTCAGATGTGTGCTTGCAAAAGACCAAGTTGGTTTTAGAACGCCAAAAAACCTTTGAGTGTGTAGGCTTTTACGGATCTCAATTTTAGGACAGCCAGGTCTTAAGTTTATTTGATTGAGCATTGTTATTCCTAGAAAGACGTTCATTTTGTGGAATAGTTATTATTATTTTGTGTTTTATGGCAATCAGGTGTTGTTACCACACAATAATACAAACAGAAATAATAATAAATTAGTAAATTAGTGTTGCTCCCAGCAGCAAAAACTTCTAGCAATCATTTGGTCATTTACCACTCTGCATTGATGCTGCTACGGTTTCTTTAGGGAATTGATTCTAAATACCCCGTTAGAGTGAAAAGTCGTGATCAAAAATTTTCCCGCGCTTCTCTTGTCGATCTTTTAAATGTCGTAGGCGTTGGTTCGTTTTGAGACGCGGTTACTGGTGCTTTGTTTCTGTATCATATCGATAAATTCAAGATTCATCACCTGTTATGATATCGTAAGCTCGGCGGGAAGAACCTGCTCTGAATTTATCAATCATATCATGGCACCATTCCACGCGCGCCTGCTTCTGATCATCGGTGAGGCTGCGGGGACCCAGTGCGAAACAATCCTCTTTACGTGGTTGTGTAGAGTATCAGGAACACTTTCCGATACAATTTGCAGATTGTGCTGAATCTCCTCCTATGTGATTCGCCGGTTTTCTTGAATCATATTTTTCACTTGTAGCGCGTTTTCTTTTGTAACAGCAGTCAAAGCACCACTTCGTTCTTCAAATTCAAGCAACCGCACTTAAACTTGTTATACTTGCGCTACACAGTTGCTTTAGAAGGCGCCTTGTTCATAAAGGCTAATAAAAGATTCATCAAGTTTCAAATTGGACTTGAAGTTCCTGACGCAGATCCATTTTGTACGACGCAATAGTTTGCGTTTTCATAATGCTGGTAAAAAAATTTCGATGAAAATTTAAACTTGGAACAAAAATATTTTTACTTTTTAATAATCGAATTTTCATAATAAATTATAACTCGCCAGAGTTCCAT
The DNA here is from genome assembly GCA_923062675.1 of Marasmarcha lunaedactyla. Lineage (NCBI taxonomy): Eukaryota > Metazoa > Arthropoda > Insecta > Lepidoptera > Pterophoridae > Marasmarcha > Marasmarcha lunaedactyla. The sequence goes on along the minus strand of OV281360.1, from coordinate 20,304,669 downwards.
TCCTAAAAACATTTTTTGGCAAAACTTTCTTAGTGGCCTGGTACCTATTCACATAGTTCCGTCTATTTTCATATTAGGTTATAGATATTAGTGGCGGTTTCCTTTATTAATTAATATAAACTAGCTTCCATTTGGTTTGAAGTATCGTAGTTTTGTGCTATCTGTTTCGTCATCATATTATTGTAGAAATATTTTCTCGAATGTAATTCCGGTGGTATGTTGTTGTGGGCGTTTGTAAATATCGGACAATTACATCAGTATGTTAGTGTTGTGAAATTGAATTAGTTTGTAGAAGTAAGAAACTTTCCTTTCTATTTATTTATCTATGTAGTAAGACGTAGTAAGGTTTAAGCAGCTTTTGTAGCTTTAGCTTTAAAACAGCTAAATAAATTATTATATTAATATTAGATATTATATAACGCGGCTTACTCCCGGTACACGGTCGGATAGGTCCGACTAGTTTCGGACTCGTCTGGAGTCCATCATCCGGGGTGAGTGTAGTCGCGGCTACACGCCTCGCCTCGCAGTGAGTAAGCCGCGTTATTAAATATCTATAAAATGTCTCACGTAAGTTTTATGTAATTAACATATTAATATTAATGTTTTAGTTGATTTTAAGATTTATTTACAGTATTTGTGCCGAGGGAACAATAGAACAATAATAATTATTATTATTAATATCTTATTGAATATTCGATCTCCTTGAATGTCAATAAAAAAAAACTGGCATAATATTAAATTCTTTAATCAAATCTTCAGATTTGGAATACAGTTAATACGGTTTGACTTTACAGTAACAAAACGTTTTTAAAAATCCATACTGTTTCTAATAATACCAATTTTTTATGATCAAACAAATCCTATGATACTAATGTGTTTGACATGTCAACGAGAACAAGCAATTTTCAAAGTTAAGAAATAAATATTTAGATTTGAATTTAAATAACTAAAAATAAAAGAAAACAGACATAGAATCCGTTCCGCTCCATTCAACAATGTACATATTTTATATGTAGACCGGAAATATTCAAAGTTTATAAAGAAAACATCATTCTTACCCCATAAAGCGTGTTTGTACAGGCTCAAGGGTCCTTGGTCAAACAACTTTGTCCGGTGGCTCCCGAGGCAAGCAAACACAGGAAGATTAGTTGCAATCAGAAGTAATCCCTACGGAAAACGGGGAATGGTTTACTGGCGTAGTTTAAGAAGTCAGTAAAAATTATTTTGTTAAAATCCCGTCTGGGGTATTTCACTCCTTTACCGCCATATTAGCTAGGTCTTTTTACTATGAAGGGTAGGAACAGCTAGTGTAATTACTGGAAGAAAGCCAATTACAACTTAAGCCTATGATCGGTAACGCATAATTTATCGATGATCGATTAATGACAATAATAGTTAATCAATAGCTTCTACGATCGATGATGTCCATGGGCACGAATGCCAATTGCCATCAGGTGGTTTGCGTCCTAATAAAACAATTGTTGTTTCTGGAAATGATGCTAACCACTTACGGTGAAATATGCATGATTTTTTAAATCATTAAAAAAATCCCCAGACAAACATACCAACTTTATGGCCCCAAAGTAAGCAGAGCTTGTGTTATGGATGACCATACAGCGAACCTGGAATAAACATACATATATAAATATCAACAACCATGACCCGAGAACAAACATCTGTGTTCATCACACAAATGAAGGCCCCGGCCAAGACACGAACCTGGGACCTCCGGCGTAAGAGGCAAGGCTACTTAACACTACACCAATCGGTCACCATTTAATTAGTTTTAAATTTATTGATTGTTTGCAAATGAAATTCAGCGCAAAAAGTCTGGAATCAAAACAAGTATTTTTGTTGATAATAAATAATTCAATCGTCGAAACCCCTTTATTTTGTACATTGGCGCCAAGTATTTTTAGCTCCGTTGTATCGCAAAACGATTTGTAGCCTGCACAGGAGCGATGCGTAGTAAATGAAAAATTAATTTTCATTTCTTGCAAGCGGTTTTTGAACTAGACATTGGTTATTTTTAGAATTTATTACCGCGTAGTAAATAGTAGTAATAATTTGGATGTTTGTCAAAACAGTTAAATCTTGTTTGTCTTGGATAGAGAACTATTTATGTTGCGTGGAAAAATAAAAATGAGAGGATGTAACAAGCTATGAATTCTCGAAAAAGCGATTCTCTTAAGACAATTTGGGGCCAGTGGTTCAGGCGCTAGCTTCTTAAGGTCCAAGGTTTAATCCTGGTAACTGCCAAATGTAACAATGAGTTTTTAAATATAAGGACATTGAGTCGATTGCTCTAACGGAGGAGTAAACATAAGTAAGAAATTATTTCGAAGATAAGTGTCAGGTCCGCCGCCAGTAGAATCCGTCTGAATCCGTAGCTGGATGAGGCTGGGACCCTGGCAGTGGGATTATAAAAGCTGTCAATATAAATCATAAAATCCAAAAAGTTTTAGCGGTGACGCACTACGCAGCCGACCAATCACAACGCGTGATCTACATCGCAATATCAACATTACTTAAGCGATTAGAATATATACGACTTTCTGACAACGATCGATGAAGGCTGCTTAGCATTCCCATGCCACAGTCAGGTGGATGGCTAAAAGTTATTTTTTAGTGGGTAGGTGCCACTCTGGTGAGTCTCACATCACCCCGCAGAGGACGGTTGCCTGAGGGTGCTGCTTAGGCGGCTAAAAAAAAACTTTTGTTGGGCCGTGGGCCGCGGCCTGCTTACTCTTTTCCAACAGTGGGAACGTGTGGTTAAGTTCCCTAAAAAGTTATTACAAGATAATCGGATTACACCAATGAAAACATTATGAACTGACAGAAAAGAAAAAAAATAGGAAAACAGTGATCACAAAAATCAGAACTGTGCTTAAAATCATTGCATTTTTGGCAGTTAGGGAAATATTTTACGCTGGCGTGTAATCATGTGGGAAGGCGTTTGTCCTGCAGAGAACTCCGTTCCCCAAAAAGTAGTAGAAGAAGATAAACTATTCTTAACCTCAAAAATATTTTTACCAACAAAAAACGTATTATCGAAATTTAAACTGACCTTCACGTACAACAAAATATCGAGTCAACGACTGGCCACAGTTCAAGATCGATGTAACACGTACTAACTCGACAACAGTACAATTAGTAATCAGCTCGTGCGCCGATCGAAGCGCGGAAATGGAGCTAAATGCATCGCGGAAACACTCGCCGTGAGTTGCGCGCTAGTGCTCATGTACATGTTTTGTACGTATTAATGTGTGATGTTACTGACATTAGTTGTTTCAAGAATGCTCAATTCAGCTTATTTCGTGGGAAGGGAGATTTGCAGGTTTAACAGATGCAGATAAGAATTATTTTGTATAGACATAAAAGCCATTTGGACATTCATTTTGAAAAAATGTTATTTTGAAGTTTTCTTATCAGTTCTTCTTCACGAGGGTTTTCCGAACTGGTGGTAGAGTCTTGGTTTATGTAACGTCGACAAGAACAAGTAACAAATTGTCAAAGTAGAGATTTTTAATTTCTGCAGATAAGTCTGAAAATATTTTATAGTAAAATTTCAATTAATAAGTTCAGTTTAATCTTATAAAAAATTAGATATAATAATAAATGTTTATTTCTTCTACGTAGAATACTGTATATTGAATAGTCTTCTTGAAAACTCTGCAAAAATGATAGTCAGAAAACAAGGTGAAATAGAATTCTACTGGGGCTCAGGTGGAAAATTAGTATTTTCAGGAAAACATCAATTGTACCGTCTCGAACTTTACTCTCCGTCTCGAACTCTCTACTTTCCGTCTCGAACCAAGAGAAAAATTAGTAACTTGTAACTGTGAGTAGGTGTTTTAACTACGAAATGTAATAGTATTATCTACGGCGAACGGGTATGCCTAGAATATAATATATATTAACTAATGGTGTAAAATTTTACAAAACCAGTTTATCTATTTCAGATTATAAAGCATTCCACTCTGCATACAACAAATTATCCGACGAATTAATCTAAAACTGAAAAAACACATTGGAATTGGTAATACGGTCTGCTGGCTATCTGTCATGGATTCAGCATCAATTTCGAATAAAGGATAACAAGGCAGTAACCCTACATCTCCACGGATTGGTCTAGATCTGTCGCTGTCGTCCTAAATCGGTGAAAACTGACCAATTTTTGAAACTGGCATAAAAACAATAAATTTAACTTGTAAATGACAAGTTAGTATTACGTAGAAGTTGAATTGCGTCATTCTGACCTAGTGATTTTAGATTCTGTGCAAACATTGTGAAAAATGTATTCATTTTATTAGTATTTACAAAATTGTGATATAAATGTTGAAGGTCGAGTAGTGTAATGGTAAGTAGCCTTGCCTCATACACCGGAAGTCTAAGGTTCGAGTCCTGGTCGGGGGTTCACACTTATTTGAGTGACGAACACAAATGTTTGTTCTCGGGTCATGGTTGTTGATATTTATATATGTATGTTTATTCTGGGTTCCCCCAGTTCGCTGTATGGTCATCCATAACACAAGCTCTTTTTACTTTGTCAAAAATCTTGTTCTGATTTTACCTGTGAAATGGTTCAGTCACTGCACGAACCGAACACAAACGAACTTAATTGAAATACTTTGTCTCGCTCGCACGCCCAGTTTTGCATCATTATATCTCTATTATGTCGGAGAGCAACATAATTGAGTTTGGGTGAGAAAATGTATCTGTGCTAGTACAGAGACGTTTCTCACAGACTTTATGTAAGAACAAGATCTTCAGCTACTTTATTTTAATCAAAGGTTGACTGTCCAAAATTCGCTGAATATACTACAAGCTCCCAGCAACAAACTATTAACAAAACACTAACACCAAAACTCTCTCCGTTCAAGGACAAATGTAAGTAGTGAATTGCGAAAGAAATGCCACTGAATGGGGCATATAATTTAGGGTATTAGCAGAGTTAGTAGGATAGATAAGAATTGGGCGGGATAAGCTTCAGCCTTAACTTCTTTAATGAATATCGGTCCGAAGGATAAGGGCTATTTCAATTGTAACATCAAAATACTGTATAGTGATACAGGGTGGTATTTTGAGAAGGGTAGTGATGGCCAAGACCGAAACCACGAAAGTTAGGGAAAAGTCGTGAAAGGAGTCATGCCTTTGATTTATAAGAAAACAATGACCGCACATTAATTTTTTCAAAAATCTTTGGACGGAAATAGACCCGAACGGTTTAAAAAAATACATCCTGTACTACTGAACCAATGGATTCTGTTGCTGAAAAGGATCAATCTTTGCAAATAAACGTTTTACTAAAAATAAAAGGAAATAGCAAATTTTCACTATTTTATACTTTTACGCGGAAGAAAACTCACCTCCTATTCAAACTTTTTGGTCGTAATGTGTGAAACTCATTTGTCTTATTAGCGCGATACTGTGGTGATACTAAAAATTCAAAAAAAGAATTCCTACCATGTATTTTCGAATAAGTGTTTTGTTTCGAATTGAATTGTTTGTGTTGGTTTATGATAGTAAAAAGATCTTTATAAGAATGGATTTATCAAATAGTGAACGATTTGATTTGATGGAGGCCTATTTTTTAAATAGTAGAAGCATAGTTCGCGCACTTAGCTGGTATGAAAACAAATACCCACAGCGCTCATTACCCTCGGAAAAAGTACTTAGAACTATTGCGAGTTACTTAAAAGCGACTAGAAGTTACATAAAACCATTGACACGAAATCCACGAATCGTCAACGAAGATTTAGAACTGGCAATATTGACGTTATTCGAAGCATATCCGAGTGCTTCAACTCGTGAAGCAGAAACGAACCTTCAAGTTTCCCGGAGCACCATTTATGCAGTTCTTCAAAAACATAAATACAAGTTCTATCGTTATGGACGAGTTGTTCAAACCTTTCATCCAGGTGATAATGAAAGGCGCCTGGAGTTTTGCCACTGGCTTAGGGAAGAAATGGATAGGCGTCGAAATTTTTTGTTTTAACATCTTATTTTCTGACGAAACAAACTTCCCAAATAACGGAATGTACAATAGGAAAAATGAACATTACTGGTCGCAAGAGAATGCATTGCGAACACGTGAAGGATACCCCCAGATTAAATTTTCGTCAAACTGTTGGTGTGGAATCTTAGGAAGCAGGATGTTTTTAATAAAGATTTAAAACAGCACTTTACGAGCTACGATATATGTCGAAATTTCAAGCAACGTGTTTGAAGAAATGGAGAATTTGGCAATAACCAGGATACGGGATCTGTATTTCCAGCAAGATGGGGCCCCAGCTCATAACAGCTGGGCTCATAACAGCAACATTTTGGGGATAGATGGAATGGCACTCATGGTCCGGTGATATAGCTGGCAAGATCACCCGATCTTACACCACTTGATTATTTCCTATGGAATTACGTCAAGAACGAACTTTACAAAGCTCGTTACGAAACAGTTGAGAGCTTACAAAGCTCATTGCTTGATATTTTATCGAGGATAAATCCTGTCATGGTATCAAATGCAGTAAAGTCTCTAGAGAGACGTATAAACTTATGCATTTGAGTCAATGGAAACCATTTTGAGCAACTTATTAGTTTAGTTAGCTAAAATTGAGATACGAGTACTAAAAGTAAATCGTAAAAATTTGCTATTTCCTTTCATTTTTAGAAAATCGTTTATTTGCAAAATTGATTCTTATAAGTAAAAAAATCCATTGGTTCAATAATTCAGGATGTAATTTCTTTTTTTAAAATGATTCGGGTCCATTTCCGTCAAAAGTAAAACATTTTTGTAAAAAAAAATAATAAATATGCAGTTATTGTTTTCTTATAAATCTAAGGCATGACTCCTTTCACGACTTTTCCCTAACTCTCGTGGTTTCGGACTTGGTCATCACCGTCCTTCTCAAAAAACCACCCTGTATACACGTTTCTTGGCAAATAAATGATATCAGCTTACTTTATGTTCTTTTTTTCCTTTTTTCATAAGCGACAAAAGCGCACGCGCTCGCGCACGCCACTTACCTTATGGTTAGCAGCATTCACGCCCGTGGACATCGTTAAGCGTAGGTTTTTTATGTATTAATATTGCTTGTGCTTACTATCTCGACTAATGATGCGTCGCCGACCGTAGCCTTCACCGCTGAAGTCGAGATCTTAACAAATAACTCTACTGCCACAGCTTTAACAATAAAACTTTTTATTATGTTTTCTTTTGTTCAAAGCTAAACAATATTTATAACGATGTTTTATTCAAACTCTTGTCTTCTAACTGATTGAGCGCACTGATAAGCACCCCAATGGAACCATTTTACGAGGCAACGAAGATTTTTCCTCGGATTATTTTTGTATTTCACCTACTCATAAATTATCTTCACTTCACTTGATACCATTGTGATCCAGTGTTCACAACCTGAAGCCAGGCAGTTATCGTACCAGGGCCGTAAAATTATCGTATATAGATCAAAATTATAGTATCTATCAAGAAAATGGCTAAAATACTTTAAAAAATCATATGAAACGTGACAATAATACGTTGCAAATGATTTGCAGTTTAAATCTTGTAAACTTGTGTTGTTTAAATGGAAAAAAAATAATAATTCAAATTAAATGTTCAACGTATGGCACAGACCTGAGCTGGGCCCTCGTCCACTTCGAGTGTGATGAACGCGCCAACATTTCGAATTTATAAAGAAGAAAATAATGTTAAAAGATAGAGACACATGAAAACAAGCATATTTTTTAAAAGTTTAACTACATAGATTCTATATTTGCGATAACAGAATACACAAATATTAATGAAACTTAACATTTTATATACAAGTTTTAATCTTTACCGTCAAAGAGGAACAAAAATACGCTATATTTTCTCTTTGAACGATAAAATAGACTTGAAACTAGATGACGTCATAGGGCGCTTGACGCGACGGCAACCTGCCGCGAGCGCGGACAAATAGCGCGTCATTACAACTTGTACTTGGACGTTTCAGTCAATGGTTAATCATCAAATTTTTCATTAGAATGGAAATTATCGTACAATCTCCGTACGATAGTCGTGTACCATCGTACATCGTACGTAGTTATGAAATTATCGCACATGTACGATAATTATCGTACGGTTCCGAACGCTGTTGTGATCTATTTTTAAAAAATATGTTCGTTCATCAATCATGTCCTATTCAAGTTCAATCGTTGCCCTTGCTCTTTATTTATTCAATCGATTGAGAGACGTATTTGTTTTATGACGTACGTGTTGAAATTAAATTGAAGCGGACATTTTTAGTAAAATGTTAAATTTATCATAGAAATGTATTTATAGGAAGTAACTAATAAATTATATTTTACAATTCCATTAAATCCAAAGCGAAATGAAGGATTCAAGTGTTTATAAGGAAATTTAATACCATATAAACCTATTCAATATGTACCTAGGGTCTCTGAGGGTCTAAATTACATGCTTTAGACTGAGTTTGCATGACATGTAATGGTACACAATCGTGCAGGTGGTGTGAGTAACATTTTGGTTTTCGTTTTCATTTGTAGACCCTGTGTCTATAGGATTCCTCTTATTCATACTATATTCCAGGTATGAAGCATATGTCAGTTAAGTCCGGTGAAATTTAAAAGGCCATATAGCCCATGCACAAGGCCATGGCCCGATAGGGTCATAAATAAACAGTCCATATCGAAAAAAGCAGAAGTAAATATCAGTGCCACAATCTCCTCAGACTGGCTCAAAATTTGCATTGACAAAGAACTTTAGTATATTTATGATGTAAGGACTTATCACAGTGCATGTTCTGCAGACGGTCTGCGTAATTTTTTTAATAACGTTAATTAATTAGAAACACTTAACATTTATGTATATTATTGATATTATCTGACACAAAAATTTAAAATAAAGCTAAACTTTTCCTCCTAAACATAATGGCCCTACTGCAAACTATCCCAACAAAAGTACTTGGAGGAGACGCTAAGAGACGCTAAGAGACGCTACTTTCACGACTCCCTCGTCAACCAAGGCGCTGCAGAGGCATGGAAATTCTTGAGGTCTGTTGGTATTGGTAAATGTTCCACTAGTCATCATATCGAATTTGATTTGAATGCTTTAAACACCAAATTTGCTAAACCAGCCATTACTCTGGATCCGAGTGTCAAACTCAGCACTTTAAGTTCTTTGCCAAATGCTACAAATGCATTTCTGGCGTTATCTTTGAACCTGTGTCAGCAGTGGGAGATGACAAGTTATGCTCCAAAATGGTCACCTTGATTTTACCCGTCTTATTACTCGTGCTCACCCACATAATATATTAAATTATTCCATGTCAACCGGTACTTTTCCGAATTCCTGGAAACTCGCACATATAATCCCATTATCTAAAGTTACAAACCCTGCCTCTCTTTCTCATTTCCGACCAATATCTATCTGTTCTTTTTGTCTAAAGTTCTGGAGCACATGGTCCATGAACAATTACTAGAGTTTGTATCCAATAATAATCTTTTCAGCAAATACCAATCCGGTTTCCGGTCAGGACACAGCGCAGTATCTGCTCTTGCTAACGTGACTGACGATATACGTTGGGCCATGGAGGGTGGATCGCTTACATTGTTAGTTCTACTTGATTTCAGTAATGCTTTTAATTGTGTTGACTTAGATATTCTTCTTGGAGTGCTAGGATCTAAATTTCTCCCCCTCTGCCGTTGCTTGGTTTAATACTTACCTTCGAGGTCGGTCTCAGCGGGTCCGCTGCGAGGAGTCCTTCTCCCAGTGGTGTGATCTCGTTGCAGGTGTACCTCAGGGTGGCGTTTTCTCTCCGTTACTCTTCTCTTTGTTCATTAATTATATCACTAAAGTTAACTCAAGTAATTACCACCTCTATGCGGACGACTTGCAGATTTACCGCCATTTCACTGTTAGCGATGTTGGGTCTGCCATTAATAAAGATCTTGGCCAAATCAGTAAATGGGCTTCATCTTTTGGAATCCATGTAGATCCTAGCAAGTCGCAGGCAATAATTGTAGGCAGCCGATATATGAAGGGTTGCCTTGATATGGATGCTCTTCCAACTGTAGTACTAGATGGTACTTCGATTGCTTACACCGATACTGTAAAAAACTTAGGCGTGATAATCGACTCAAACCTCACGTGGCATGCTAATGTCGGTGAAATCATTCGTAAAGTCCATTATTTCTTTCATACTCTCTAGCGTCTCCCAAGTTTTTTGCCTTATCCTACCAAAATCACTCTCGCACAGGCGCTTAAATACAGCATATCATAGATTATGCAGATGTGTGTTACTTAGATGTTGCAGAAGAACTTTTAAATAAGCTGGAGCGTCTGCAGAACCTATGCATTCGGTTCGTGTTCGGTCTTCAAAAATATGATCACTTTTCAGAATATCGAAAGCAACTCTGATGGCTACCGATTCGGTTACGCAGGAACACTAGCATTCTCTATCTTTTATACAATGTCCTTTACAACCCATCCTCCCCGATATTTGGGAGCGTTTCTCTTTCATGGTTTCCCAAGATAAACTTTGCAGAACTCGCAAGCGCACTCTCCTCTACCTTAAACCTCATAAGACCGATTTTTGTTCCCACTCCTTTACTGTTCATGCGGTCAGACTATGGAACTCACTTGCTCATGAAATACGCGAAGCAAAATCGTTACCAATTTTAAAAAATAAAGTAAAACAACACTATCTTTCTCAATCATAAAATGTTGTGTTGATGTCCAAAATTTATGTATATTATGTAGTGTATTAATATATATGTATATCATTCGTTTATAAATGTATGCATCTATGTATATAAGTATTTGAATTTTATGTATGGGTTTAAGTTAATCTATATGTTTATTTTATGATTATTCATTGTTTTGTATATTATTTTGTATTATTTTAATATAGTTGTACACACTTAATTTGTTCTGTACTACTTTATCCAGTAATAGGTCTGCTGGTAGAAATTTCTATTAGAAATAAGCTGTACCTTTGTACTTTATTAGTTTATAAGTCATGTTTATTACTGTGATTTTCTGTGTGTACATAAATTATTAAAGAAATAAAATTAATACTTTTAAAATAAAATGTATAAGAATCGGTCCACCCGGAAGTTAGACGCCAAAGACTGGCTCACAGTAAAACTCCTTCCCTCTGTATCCGATAGTTTATACCCGAACGAAACCGCAGTAAAACAGACATGTACAGTCCACAGCATGTCAACCTACCACAAAATGTCGAATTTTCTCTTTCGATTTTGCACCTTTAGTTGTGTTCTGTACGTTGCAAATCAATTGAGAAATTTTGACGTGCTGTTGACTGTACATACAGTATGGAAGTTAAGTGTAATAGCCCGTTCACACATGGTCTCCGTTTTATCGGATACGTTTTTTTTCATTGATGGAGTATGGAGTTTTATGAGCGACTTCACATATGACACAGTATTCAGTATACAGTAAAAAATGTCTGTCCGTTAAATTATGAACTTCCGTTTTGTTATCGAATACTGGATGAACGGAATACGTATCCGTCATGTATCCGTTCAACTTTACTGAATATAAACTGTGTGTTGGGTGAAGGGGCGGGCGGGCGGTGCAGCTAGACAAACAAGTTTGTACACTGCGACCTTGCGTGTGAATATCGTATCCAGTAATGTCGGATACGTTGAACGTTATTCGGTGCCTATGTGTGAACAAAGCATAATTTTTTGTCATATACGTTAAAAGGGGTACCGTAAATACGGAGACTATGTGTGAACGGGCTGTAATAATGACCTGTTTATGACCTTGTACTAGTCTAGAAAGAGCATTTTGGGACATTTCTTGTTGATACAATGTCGAGGATAATTGTCAACACGTGTCGAGGGGTCAACTAAGTCCAAACAGATCCCATATGCTACTCGTGGGTCCGTGGAATGAATATAGATTTTTATGGGTCGTAAAAATGTTATTGGGCTTCTTTATTTGAGTATGCCTACTGCTTGGGTAGTACAAAATTATTAAAGAATAGTTTTCTGAAAATGTACATAGGTTTAATTCGCTTTTATGTCCCACGAGAACGGTAATTTTTTTCTACAATCTTAAGTACCTAATGTTCAGCACCCCTGAGGAACAAAGCATTAGAAACAAATATTTATCTCTTGGCTATTCTTGTTATTTCTAAAAACGTGACCCTGAAACACAACACAGAAATTCGTAATCAGAAAGAATTCATGTTATAGCAGGAAAAAATTTTACATCAACGAAACGCCAGGAAAAAGTTTTCTAATAAAATGGCGATGTAACTTTCCCTCGGAACTAACAAAGAAACACTTTCGGACAAAAGCACTAAAGTTGTTTATCTTGGAGACCACGCTGATTACATTTCTTAATGCTGTTTTACGTAGAACTACTGGTGTGAATATTGCTATCTACACTGCGGGGAAGTGGACTGTGTTTGAATAGGTGGCTGGTAACTGGAACATCTTAAATCATTCTTAAATTATACTATCGTAGGTTGTCCAATAGGCGGCGCTGATGCTCGTGACAGTGACATTGTCACAAGCGCGGTAAAGTTTATGCTGGTTTGTTGGTAGGATCCACCATCATTCAACCAGCAAGGAAACAAAATGGGGTTCAGCGTGCCCAGTAGCGCCATAAGAGTGTAATTAAACTATGAATTGAGAGTAATGCGAAATGTTAAAAAACGGCCAAACCTACCATGGGACATTCTGTTACGGAATCAGCCTAGTGCCACAACTAATAAAGTAAATGAGTACAAATAATAATTTGAATGAACTTCCAATAATATAATTTCGTTTTGATTTCGTGTCATGTCGCGCGTTGTTGATTCGGTTCACGTAGTGACTGAAACATTTCACAAGTAAAATCAGGAACAAGATTTTTGAGGTCCGCGCTGCAGAAGGTCGTTTATTGTAATGCTATTAGAGCTAAGATTTGTTTCTTTGTTTGATTATATTAGAAAGGTATTAGGAGCATCATTTTATCCCGAGATTCGCGCGGGATCTCTTTTGTTTCTCGGGCCAGACAAGCTATAAGACATGTTGATGAAAATAATATAAGAACAAAATATTATATACCGGGTGTACAATCCAAATGGGTCAGTAGGGAGAAGTCAGAAACTAACAGAGATAGCGAAATCTGTTCTTAGGAGCCATGGCGTCGATTTTAGATTTAATAATAATCACATTCAATCTTTTTTCTTAACTCTCATACATAACCGGGAATCGAACCTGGTCAATACTCTTGTAATCGCGTCAAGTATTGGTCTGTAAGTATAAGCACCAAATTTGGCTATGAAATCCGTGAAAATCCACCTGGTTTTTAGTGGGTAGGTACCACTCTGGTGAGTCCCACATCACCCTGCAGACCGGCTGCGGAGGTATGCATGACGCATTTACCACCTCCCTGCCGGCGGAGGGTGCTTGCTTAGGCGCAAAACAAAAAAAAACTGTGTAAAGCGATTTTGATGCGTGTCTGCTATTTGAAAGCTCAGCAAATAAATTAATGAAACATGATGAAAATTCAATGATTTGATTCCTCAATCAAATCACACACACGCCGTTCATTTGTTTCTTCACCAGCACCAGCCACACGACGTTAACCAATGTCTTCATTTCCAGCAAGTGACCTACTACGTGATCCGCACCACTCTCCTGGTGTCCTGGCTATGGGCGGCCGTGCTGACGTGCGCACCCGTCATGGGACTGGGCCTGTACTACGACGCGGAGCACCAAGTCTGCCTGCGGTACAGGAACGCGCAGACCACTACGCATATGGTGTATGCTGTGGTGTATGTCGCTTTTGGTGAGTCAATTAAAGATATAGAGATATAGCCTGAATAATATTGGAGAGAAGTCTATCATCAATGTTATAAAATTGACCGATTTCTCTAAACTTTGTCTTGGAAAAGGCTCAACGAAGTAATCAATGCAAGTTTTTCATACATGTAGGGAAACGTTTACTACAAGACATTAAAAGGATTCATTCGACGACCGAGTATAGTGGTTGGTAGCCCTGCTTCATACGCCAGAGGTTTCAAGTTCGAGTCCTGGTCGGGGCATACATTTCTCGGGTCATAGTTTTTCTTATATATGTATGTTTCTTCTGGGTCCCCCTCAGTTCGCTGTATGGTAAACCATAGTACAAGCTCTGATTACTTTGGGGCCATTCAGTTGGTGTTTGTTTGGGGTACAAAAAAAGGATGATTGTACTCGTATCTACTCTATCTATAAAGCCTTTTTAAACAAATAAATCTTTACATGACTTCTAAATGTACAGTGAACAGCACATTAGCTTAACGCAAAATGTCAAATTTCCTCAATTGTGTGTGGACTCTATGGTAGTGGACTGTAGGTTCACAATCAATTGCGAATATTTGATATTTTCAGGTAGGTTGATGTGCTGTTGACTGTACCGTGAGTAAAACATCAGCTTCTGTATAATGGCTTTTAATCACACTTTTCATTTACTTTTCGAAATATTCGTCTTTAACTGGAACACTAACGGCCGCCCTTACGAGACGTTAGATGGTTAATTAAGGCTAAGCAAATCTAGACTTCGATTATGTACAGATAAGAAATAGATTCGCTTAGCATAATCTACTTTAAGAAGCGCCTTAAGTAAGCATTGAGTTTGTGTATCAGTGCGGCCGTTAGACAAGTTTGTGAGGGTATTATTTATAATAGGAACAGGTAAAAAAATCAGGGTTAAAAATTCAGAGATTGCATCGATCTACATTCACTAATATACGTGACATTTAATAAAACAGTGACTCACCTAATATGAAAACATAACAAAGAAATATTTCATATGCATATAATATATATGCATATGACCCAAGATGCATTACCCAAATTACTGACATTGACACAAAGGTTGATTGATAAAGATTTGTCCCCGTTTATTAGACATCAATAATGGTAATGTAAGAATGTTTTTTGAGTGTGACTCTTAGGTATCGTCGAGGTATATGAAACAAATTAGATCTTTATGCTTAGGACAGTGACGGTCCGATTTATTTGTTCCATGGATTCCAAATTTCAAGACGTAAGTTTATCAAAAACGGTTCAGTCCTACTGCCATAAATATTTTTCATTATCTACGGTTTACTTTTGCCGTATGAAAGCACCCCTAAAAAACTTTTAATGGTTATTTTTTATTAACTTGATCAAATAAAAACTAACTTTAACAAACGCAAAAATATGGATTCGTGAACTCGTAATTGCCTGACTAAGTTCGAAACTAATTAAGTAAATAAAAGTTAGGAAATGTAAGTACGCATAAGGTAAAGTTATGCTTTTTTATTTATCGTAAAGTTTTTATTATGTTTGTAATATAACAAGCCTTGAATATATTATCCGAAATCAAGTGTGAAAAACGGTTCGAGGGAATTTATAAGTGCAATGATACGACAATACTTAACAAAAAAATTTTTATAGATTGATTGACGTTCACATTTTTGGAATGGAGTTTTGTTTTTATAACTGCTGGTAAGCAACTTCGTACTGGAATACGATGTTAGCAGACTATTATCCGTTTATAATTACTTTTAGCTAAAAGCACCTAAATAGTAAATTGAATTTAAAGATCTTGATGAAAGAACGTAATGAATGTATGGTGTACTTAAACCGTAAATAACGGTCTCTTGTTTTCAGTTTTCTTTATTGTATTCCTTATTATCAGTGTTTAATTAAAACTCTAAACTGCATTGTTGCCATAACAAATATTGAACTTAAGCCTTGTATCCAGTGAATAAATCTGTAAATAACCTGTGTTTTTTATACTTTAACACATCAACTTTGCATAAACGAACAAACTTTTATGTTTATGGGAAACCGATCGTAAATCTTTGATCGTGCTCCGTGGGACAGAGGGCTCTGAGATGCTCAGATTCAGTCGAAGGACCAAGGACACGGTCAAGGTCTCGGGTACCATAAAACTGCATTATCATCGGAGAATCTGAACTCTGCTAAATTGTTTGTTTACAAATTCTGTCAAAAAGAAACCAACTGAAATGAAATGAAATGAAATATTTATTTCTCAACATTGACAATTACTTGTTCTTATTGACGTCAAATAAAACATGATTCTACCACCAGTTCGAAAAAAAACCTTCGTGAAGAAGAACTGGCAAGAAACTTCACGGGTATATTTTTTTCATAATAAATTTACAGAGTCTCTTTATGTCTATACAAAATTATTCTTTTCTGCATCTGTTAGCTCGGCAAGTCTCCCTCCCCCCAAGTATCCAAACGACGAACACCCTCAAACGGCACCCGTTCACGAGTTAACGCGGGATCCAGCCATCGCCCTTCTCAGCCATATTAGAGGGAAGTGAGCGACCCGTCACCCGACGCTACCATAAGAAGACGTACTTTAGTGACAATGACGCTTTAGATATTCATCGGGACGAAGAACTCTTCGAACATACAGACACATTACACATGCTTTGTTACAAATACTAGTGCAATCCTGTTAACGAGGGGATTATACCCAAGGGCTTTTATCATCCAAATAATCGAATAGTTTATAATATGCTCTAGCACACAACTTCTCCTTTATAATTTCTTTGAATTTGTCAATAGGAAGACCTTGGATATCCTCAGGAACCTTATTATAAAAGCGTATACATTGACCCATGAATGAGTTAGTGACTTTATGAAGCCTACTATTATGAGCTGCCAGCATATTTCTTCCTCTTGTGTTAACATTGTGTAGATCTTTTTTTCTTTTGAACAAGGTTATGTTCTTTTTAACATACATTAAATTTTCTAAAATATATTGTGAATGGAAGGTAAGAATATTTATTTCCTTAAATTTACTTCTAAGTGACACCCTTGGACCGAGCTGATAGATTGCGCGAACAGCCCTTTTCTGCAGAATAAATATAGTATCGATGTCGGCAGCACTCCCCCACAACAGAATACCATATGTCATGAGGCTGTGGAAGTAACCAAAATAGACTAATCGAGCAGTTGTTTCATTTGAAATTTGTCTAATTTTTTTAACAGCGTATGCGGCAGAGCCAAGCCTTTTCGCTAAACCATCAACATGCGGTCCCCACTGGAGTTTGGCGTCTAAGGTTATGCCCAGAAATACAGTTGAGTTTACAGGAGTCAGTTCTTGGCTCTTAACTATAATGTTTGTGTTTACCTGTTTAACATTTGGCAATGTAAATTTAACACATTTCGTTTTTTTTTTCATTGAGGAGCAAATTATTAGCTGAGAACCACTGCTCTGTGTTGGAGATGCATTTGTTCACCGCTCGATGGTCAATTTCTTGTCTTTTGATTTTAAACAAGAAGGAAGTATCGTCAGCAAACAATATGTCCTCGCATTGATTCTTAACAACCGATGGCAGATCATTCATATAAACTAAAAATAGGAAAGGACCAAGAACTGAGCCCTGGGGCACACCCATTGTCACTGCCGATCCTGATGATTTTTCTCCATTTATTGCAACTTTCTGTTTTCTATTAGTTTTCCATTGTTACAAAGGCTTACAAAAACCTTGGGTTTATTTTACGTGTGACTAGGCCTTTCTCAGACTCTGATTGCATAAAATTGTTATACTATGCATATGTTCGGAGCTGATATGTTTGCTGTGTAATTTGGAACCCACAGTATGTATTATAGGTCCAAGAAATCGAAAAGATCCAATCCAAATTCCTCAAAATCTTAAACTATCGCACCCAGCTGAAAAAAGGGAATAACGATATATTGTGTCGCAATCACAAATAATTACCCCTAAAAGACAGACGAATATTGTTGCAAATGTTGTTCCTGCATGACATCTGCAGCAATCGCATTGATAGTCCCGAGTTAACCTCTCAGTCATGCAACTAAGAACACCAACTAGGCGTACGCGACACTGCTCTTTATTTGATGTTCCATTTAGTCACTGTAACTATGCTAAAAACTCTGTAATTTGTCGAATACTGTGTTGTTATAATAAACAATTTCAGTCTCTCGATTTGTTTCAATTATCAAAACAGTCATTAAAAAAGCAAATCACAATTACACTGTCACCTGATAACAAATAAATATGGTATGTTTGGGTTGGTATGCTTGCAATGTAAGATTTGCACCACACTTCTGATTTCTCTCACTCTCACACACACTCATACAAACTCACACATACACAAACACATGCACTTTATCCACACACTATATTGCGTACTATAGTTTCAATATATATAATATATAACTTCAAAACATTTTTCATTTCCTCATAAATACCGTTAATTTTATAAAACCTTTAATAATTTTGTATAATTATTTTACTTGTTACTGTTTAATTAAAAAATTGTGAACCTATTATTGGCAGTATGTATATTTAAATTTATTATCAGTGTAATATGTTTTAAGTGCTGTTGGTTCTGTAAAAAAAAAAAATTAGAAATATATGATTTAATCAAGGCAAGCGCTCGGTTTTTAATGCCGTAATGGTGCAGTTTCATGAGTAGAGTAGTATGATCCACACAGTCGAACGCCTTGGACAAGTCACAAAAGACACCAATAGCATCACACGACTCCTCCCAGGCGCTGAATACGTGTTTTATGAGCTCAACACCGGCATCGGTTGTTGAGAGACCCCGCGTGAAACCAAACTGCTTAAAATTCATTAAACTATTACCGTAAAAATGAGAAAGTAATTGATTTAAAATTAATTTTTCAAAAATCTTACTGAGCGTTGGTAGTATAGATATAGGTCTAAAATTATTAGGGTCAGACATACTACCTGCTTTGAATATTGGAATGACCTTACTCAATTTCATTAAATCAGGAAAAACACCATTATCAACACAGTCATTAAATATACTGGCTAAGTACGGGGCTATACCATCAATGACAGATTCAATAATTTTAACAGAAATCCCATCTAAATCGGCAGTATTTTTTACTTTAATGCTTTTAAATGCATTTAAAACTTGTGGAACAGTAACATGTTTAAAAATAAAATCAATATTGCATGAATTTACATTTTCCGTTAGCAGTGACTGTGCAAGAGTGGAACATGAATTAATACTCGAAGTAGTTGACACAGGGATGGCAGTAAAAAAATTTTCAAATGCTTCAGCAACTTCTTTGTCAGTTGACAACACTTTATCATTAATTTTTAAATTATATTTGGTGTGTGGTTCTTTTGCTTTCCCAGTTTCCTGATTAATAATATTCCATGCAGTTTTTGAAATGTTAGTACTACATTTAATTTTATTATTTATGTAATTAGATTTAGCTACACTGCAAACTCGTTTAAATAATTTTGAATACTTTTTAACATATTCATAAAATGTCTTATTATGATTATAAGTTCTTTCACTGTAAAATTCATATAATCTATTTCTACTTCTGCATATTCCCACAAAACTAACTAACTTTACCAAAACTAACTAAAACTAAAACTAACCAAAACTAACTTTACCGATTGAATAATGGCTTAAAATATCGCCAGTAACAAAAACTAAATCGAGATATTTGTATTTGTTTTGTTGTACTAATGACTATGCCAATAGACAGTTTTCAAATAGGTATTTATAGCGTTCTTTATACCTCGCTAGATGGCGCTTGCGTATGTATTAGAAAAATAAAACTTTTGCCAGACAGTTGTTTTATTTATTAAACTTTGGTTTTTTACTATTGTAATAAATTAAAACGAATATTGCTGCAAAAAATTAAAAAGTAAAATACATAGATCCCGTAGATTATAAAGATAAATATGGTACGAGGGTGGATTGAAAAGTTCACGGCCTAAATAAGAAAACACAGGAATAATGCAATATATATATTTATTTTTCTACATACTCTCCTCCTAGGTCACAGCACTTACTCCAGTGGTCCTCCAAAGCCTTGATCCCATTTAAATAGAAGGTCTCTTCAAGTTCCTCAAAAAGGGCATCTACGGCCACTTTGACCTCCTCATTGGTAGAAAATTTCATTCCACCTAAGTGTTTTTTTAGTTTTGGAAATATGCGGAAGTCAGAAGGTGCCAAGTCAGGTGAATAAGGGGATGAGGAGGCAATTCGAAACCACAATTCACTATTGGAGCCATCTGCAGATGTGTGAACACGAGCATTGTCCTGATGAAACAAAACTTTCTTGATCAATAATCCTGGTCTTTTAGACTTTATTTCTTCGCATAAACGACGTAATAGTGTGCAGTAGTATGCAGAATTTATAGTTTGACCTCTTTCTAAGTAATCAACCAAGGTAACACCCTTAGAATCCCAGAAAACCGATGCCATTACCTTGTTTACTGAAAAACACACCTTGGCTTTCTTGGGGGTCGGAGATCCGGGTCTCTTCCATTGTTTGGATTGTTGTTTCGATTCAGGATGGACTATACCGTGATGAACCCATGTTTCGTCCATAGTAACAAACCTTGCCAAAAATCTGTTTGGATCAGCTTGAAAAAGCTCTAAACAGTCTAGAAATCGTGAGCCGAGAACGAACCCATCTTGTGGAACCCTAATTCGTTAACGATCATGTTTTGTGTACGTTCATATGAAATCCTTAGAGCTTCAGCTGTCTCAGATACCTTTAATCTTCTGTCTCCCATGATGAGATCACATATTTTTTCGATGTTTTCCGAAGTCGTAGCTGTAGAAGGCCGTCCAGAGCGGGGGTCGTCTTTGATGCTCTCTCGTCCACGTTGAAATTTTCAGCTGTCCACTTTTTTATCATTGTATACGACGGAGCAAATGTTCCTAAAGTAGCCACCATATCTTTATGAGTTTGCTTTGGAGTTAAGTGTTTCTTGTGGAGGTATTTGATCACAGCACGGTGCTCTTAACTATCCATTTTCAAAATTAACGAAACTTACTCTCACTTAATGTTCAATAAAATAAATTATTACGCATGTATCTCAAAAGAAAAATTTCACATAGACTGACAGAGTCTAGGTTTCATATGAGGGTAGTTTTATAATAATATGACAACGCTATCTATGTTAGGCCGCGAACTTTTCAATCCACCCTCATATCTATGGTAAAATCTAAGTCATAAGCGAGCGCCATCTCTTTATTATGAAATAACTAAAATTACAATACCTACAGGAAAATTGCCTGTTACAAGATAAACTTGGCTGCTTGGCTGCTTTTGCTGCTTAATAAACAGATCAGATTATAAATCCTAGATCTAGTTTCAGGACTGAATCCAAGAATATTTTATTCTATTTTAACATTTAAACAAGAGCATTTTATTGGTGCTTAACATAATACTTACTCTTACAGGTTTCTTGGGTCTTATAGACATAACTGTGTAATAAAATTTTATATCACGAAACGCCAGGCCAAGTTAAATATCTAAACTATTTTGTAAAAAAAAAACGCAGGAGTGTGACATAGTGTGACAAGAGGCAGGGGG
Source organism: Marasmarcha lunaedactyla (assembly GCA_923062675.1). NCBI lineage: Eukaryota > Metazoa > Arthropoda > Insecta > Lepidoptera > Pterophoridae > Marasmarcha > Marasmarcha lunaedactyla. The sequence continues at coordinate 20,283,305 of OV281360.1, read as the reverse complement.
CGGTCAAAAACTTTGTGACATCACATGTTTTAACATCCAAAATCCGTAACGCAAAATTTATATTTGAATAAAAAACTATAAAAATTTACAAACTTGATCTATATTTATTAATAATTTAGCACTCTCGCTATGAGATATCTCTCAAGCAACAACAGTTTACATCTAGAGTGGCGTTGTAATGCAAGTGAGACTCTAATTCACGAGAGTACTGAATGTAAATTTGAAAAATTGTGACGTCACATCCGGGGGGAGGGGGTTCTGAAAATGTGACAACCTGTGACAAAGACGGTGGGAGGGGTTAAAAAGTCCTAAAAGTCGTGTGACGTAATTTATGGATAGCCCCTTACGTCCAAACTGCTGCCGGTAGTGCGGTGCGACATGTTCACGTCAATATGAATAGTATCTGATTCCAGGAACATTCCTGTGCCTGGTGCTGGTGTACTGCAACCTGGCGGTGATCCGCGCGCTGTACGCCGTGAGCGCGGGCGGCGGCCCGGTGCGCCGCTGCAGCCGCGCCTCACACCGGCGCCATGACTCCAGTGGTGAGCTACCCTCGACACGTGGACATTAATAATGCTTTGGACAGGGTTTACAAGTAAAAATGAACGACAATACGACATTTGGTTACCGATTATAAATGACTAAGGAAAATAAATTAAACGAAAGCGAACTGGTTTAGTTCCTAAAGCGTGCACATTAAAAGGCTGCTCACGAGGACATTTCTACAATTGGGTATTTGACAACATTTGAACATGCAAGTTTCTATATTTATTTAGAAAATATAACTTATTTTGACACAAGAAATGTTTTGAAAAATAAAGTTTTGAATTTAATTTCGAAATTATACAAATTAGAAAATTTTAAAAAGAAGCAAAAGACTTATTATAAAATATGTAAATTTTTTAAATATTTCATTAAATACACAAATTTTATTATACCAGTGTGCATATAAACGCATTATCTACTTAGCTATTATATATTTTATTCAAATTCCCAAACAATTTTTTGTATGATTTAATGCTTGTGACGTCACAACTCGGTATGGGTTTGTACGGAGCGTGTTTCGGCGACGCGCAGCAGCTCCTCAAACACATCGCTGCATCTACAAAACTATTGATTGTAAACATGCTGTTACTTTCGCAATTTTTTTTTACTGTTGAACAACTATTTAAATATGTAGTAAAAATGTTGTCAAATACCCAACTGGATAACTTGGAGTTGATTCTTAATGAAATACCTAAAGTCCAGTGAGAAACACGTGACCCATCCATAAAATTTTTATAATTCAAGTTTTCGGACACGCGGGATATACTACTAACGAACCATTGCAATTGAAAGCATAATACCATTACCGCTACTTTTTAGCGACCCTTATTTTTGCAGATATTTAATCTGTGGACGATTCTGATAAATCGTGGGTAGTACGCATTAGGGGTTTGACAAGCGTACATAAAGTGCACAATATATTGCCACCTACGCCGAATTTCTGTTCGAGGGCGCGGAGAAAATTTGGAGTGGAACATTCAAACGGCCTTAATTTAATGAGGCTAATAGTTTTAGACGAATTTTGTAATAATTAATAATTTGCGTAAAGTGAGCTTAATTATTATTAATGGGCCGAAGAGTCACATTGAAAAGGTTATATAAAAGACTTTTTTCTAACATTAACTGTACAATAATATCTATTTAATATAACTCTAAAGACACTTAAAATACTGAAATACAATTAACAAGGCCTGGACTAATAATGACTGCATAAAAAGTTATACAAAATCAACACTTGCAGAAGATTCTTGATTTTGACCACTATGCTAATAGATTTAAGTTACACATAAAGTATAAACAAGTCCGTTTGTGTTCTTAGAAGTAAAAATACAATTTAAACACAATGATTTGCATATCCGAAGGTTATTTCTTTCTTCGCAAATGCGTAGTTTCCACTTGAAATACTTTTGGTTTCACCTACCATATAAGTAGTAGCAAATTGTAACGTAATGTAAATCTATTTTGTAATTTGCTATTTTTTGTTAATTTATTTATTTTATTTATTTAACAATTTATATATACATCTAAGTATATATAAGTTTTTTTTGTGGTGTGTTAATGTCAATAAATTACTCATTCATTCATTCATTCATAATCTCCATGTCCGCATAGCGACCGGACACAACACAGCCACTGCCGAAGAGGTCGCATTCAGCCGGCTGATGGCCGGGCTCGCCCTGCTGTTCATGATGTGCTGGTTGCCGCAGATGGTGAGTCTATATTCTTAATTATTTGTTTTATTAATCTTCCCTCATATTTTCATGTAATGTAAATTTGCTAACACAACGTCAAGAATATTAAATTTATTTCAATAAGTTTTTACAGAAAAAGTGTTTATTACAAATAGACTATGTACAAAAATTTACATGGGTAATTTGACAAACGGAGAATAGTGAAACATAAAAAATCGGTAAATCGTAATCGGTGGTAATCGGTGTTTTAGTATTGGAGAAAACTAAGACCATCTAGGCTGGGGGTTAAGGCGGTTCGTTTTAAAATCAAGAAAGTGACTGTTTACACTCTTTAGATATTTTCTCTACCAGCCAACTTGGAACTAGTAGATGAAAAGGTACTTATAATAAAGATCTACAATATAAATACACGGCCGAGTAGCGTGCTGGTTAGTCCCAGGTTCGCGTCCCGGTCGGGACATTCACCTGTGCGATGAGCTCATGAGTTCTCGGGTCATGGTTGTTTATATTTAACACAAGCTCTGCTTACTTTGGAACCATACAGTTGGGGTGATTGTCTGGAGATTTATTCGTATTCATTATTCACAGAGTTAATCGTAGCAAAATGCTACGGGTTATCCGTAGCAAAGCGGCATGTACATGTAGCTTGTAGGGTACGCTCACACAGAAATTCCGTGTTTACAAGATTGAACGGATCCTAAGCTCCCTCGCTCATACAACCTCGCACCTATTTGTGATTTCATCGTGGAGAAATCGCATCAAAGCAACTCTTTACTAGAACAAAAGGTATCTTTTCTGGTTTAGCATGATACCTATCGAAGTCGTTTTCTTCTTCCAATCGTTTGACTGAGCTCACGCTGTAGATAAAGTAAGAATTTTGCATATACTTGGTGGAGCTGTGTGGGACACATTAACGTTGATGTCAACTAGGAATTCGAAAGTTAATAAATGATAAAAGCTGAGGCGGGTCAATTTTAGATTGAACTATTTAAAATATGAGGTCGCCTTTCCTTCAGAGGTTGCGTATTGTGTTTTTTGCTTTCTTTCTTCATAATTATTCTGGTAACTATTACATTTATATCGAAGAGTTCTCAGGAACTTATTTTGAATACCTTCGATTATTTGGACGTAAATATCGTATTGGGGATTCCAAATCTACGTACATAAGAACAATATAATATTTTCATAACTTTCACACCGAAAAATTCGGCTTCATTACAAACCAAACGAAGAAAGCAATCTCTCGTTGTTTCTGGCGACTTGATCACAGATTAAAATCTAAATGAACGGTTTAAAAAGTTGCCTACAGTTACTTAGTAGGGTGTCTTATGAAAGTATCGAGGAATATAACCTAGACTGCTTTTATACCAATATTCCAGAGGAAAAACGAAACATATTTATTCATTCTATGACAATAGAATTCCTATCATGCGTTGCTCGCTGCGCTGACGTAATAAAGTCAAAGTGACGACCGAGTGGTGTAGTGGTAAGTAGCTTTGCCGCATACGCCGAAGGTCCCCGATTCGAGTCCTGGCCGGGGCATTCATTTGTGTGATAAACACAGATGTTTGTTCTCGGGTCGTTGTTGATATTTATATATGTATGTTTATTCTGGCTTCCTCCCCAGATCGCTGCGTGGTCATCCATAACACAAGCTCTGCTTACTTTGGGGCCATTCAGTTGGTGTGTTCGTCTGGGGATTTATTATTATAATAATTATTACTGTTTTATTTATATTTTTATTATTATTAAATACACTATTCAAATTTAATAAATCTTTACAACTATTGTGATAAAAAAATAGCAAAAAAAGGAAATAGGTTCGTTGTGCACTTCGATCGCATATAAAAACTAAATACACTTCATGGTCAGGACAAGGTCATCAACGAAAGAGGCCAAACAGGCCAACTTGGGTGCTCTTGCAAGTTGTAGAATTCAGTCACTTCGACAGTTATCATGCCAAAAATTTCCCTCTCTAAAAATAATGAACTACTTATTATATTTTTGGGAAATATACTTGTGATTATTATCAATATATTAAAATTGGTCAAGAAATCAGTATTAAGTCCGGTTTATAAGTTAAATCCCAGCAAAAAATCAGAAGCCGAGTTTCTAAAATTTAAATTACACCTACGGCTGTATTTGCAATTTCATAGGTTGCTTGTACCAAGTATCATATTTTGACAAACTTCCAGACCATTGTGGACAGTTTCATATATCGAATATTTCCTATTCATATGCGGACAAAGGGCCTCCCCCCCCCCCGCTTTTGCATTTACTGGCACAAAGGCAACTCCAACTGAAACATCCGGTACAAACAACTATGCGTGATGATATCCATGAGTGCACGCTGTGACAAAGTTTACAAAAAATTGCAAAAGTCAAAAATTAATACTTTAATTACTTTCATAATAATCCTCATCAATAAATCATGTCTGCTACACCTGTAGTCTGTAGATAAATCTAGGGTTGTAACGGAGCTTCGCCTCCGCCTCCGTTACTGCGGAAGTTCCGCAAGAAATCGTACCTTCGCCTCCGCCTCCGCACAATTTTTGCGGAGTTGTAACGGAGGTTTATTTACGTAATCATAAAACAATAACGCGCAAGCAGCGACGCTCGATGACCGTCCAGCCGCGTGTTGCGCGCGAAATGGTCAAGAATCAACGAGTGCGAGGCGGGAACGCGGTTAAGTGGGGGTGGGCATATGTCATTTGTCAAATTAATGATACAAATTATTTAGTTCAGCTGGCTTAATTTATGAGCCCCTCAGAAATCGTCTTGAAGGTGACAAAGCAGCAAAACTATTGTTTGTCAAATACAATTTGCCTCTCCTTAATTTTAATTACTAGAAGGTAATGTTTTTTTATTAAGTGTACTACTATGAATGTACGTATTTAAAATAAAGATTTTGTTTTAATGAACCATAAATTTCAATTTTTTCTATATCTACTTTCACATCCGCCTCCGCCTCCGTTAACTTCCGCATCCGCGGAGGTAAAACTCGTCGCATCCGCATCCGCCTCCGCCTCCGCTAACAAGGCCTCCGTTACAACCCTAGATAAATCATACACGGAAGGCCGGTAATGCCCTGCGCGTCCAACACGACAACGCCTTCAGGTTGATGCTGGGGCTGCGATGGCGGTGCAGCGCCTCGGCGATGTCCGCGACTACTACGGCGTCATGCGTTGGCGAGCCGCGTCACTGCTGCACCGCGTTCGACCCTGTCTTAGCATCATCTTGAGCACGGCGGTGGACAGAGTTGACAACCTTTTCATAAAACACTGTGTAGGATTATCAATTCTGCCCGACCAAAGATAGCTAAAATGAAATGGTATTTGTCAATAGTCAAATAGTTATTAGTAAAATAGTTTTTTTTAAATCTATACTAACATAATTTTTTTTTCCGAAAATAAAGTAATGCCTTTTATAAAACAACTTTACCATACATACGTACATCCTATTGTCCCCAAAAACCTACCAAGGCCGTTGACACTGCAAATATTTATGAAACGGGAAGTCACAAATTTAAATTTAAATATTCACAGTAAACAATAACAATCAAAAGGCTAAACAAAACTTATAAGTACTGTGTAGTGTGCAAGGTGCAAATGTGACGAGTTCCTGTAATACAATCGACCTTGCCTCGTGGGTAGGCGAAGTCGACGAACTCAGCTTTGTTATAAATTCGGCTGTGGTGTCTGCAGTGATTTGTTTTACCGGCAAAGAGCATGCGATCCATTTTATGGTATGTAGCATCCGTTCCCATCATTCATTGTATATTTTATTGATTAAATATAATGTTCCTTATTGACTATCGACTTACGATGCGATGCCGACTGTAAACTTAGTTAGATCTGCTTTTGTTCCTTGCACTGGCTCATGGATGTCTCTTCTCTAGAACACAACTACGTAAACGTCAAAATAGGAAGAACTGCAGTAGTGGGGGAACCCAGTCTAGATCTGAACACAACCGAACCTCTCCTACCACTCATTTGATTTGGGACCTAATTTATTATACAAAGTTATGAAGTTCCACTAAAGCTATACCAGGTTATTTACACGGCATACCGTGCAACATTTTCCAAACAATTATCAACTTATGGCATTAACAATGTTTTTGTGAAACTGCCTGATGGCAAAAAGTTTGGATGCCTAAGAATCGTCGGCACCGATTTTCTTCAAACACGGATTAAACACTCCGTATTAACTCAGTTTTCAAACGAAATCTACATTGACTCAGAACTTTCGTCTGGGAGCTATGACGCTGCAGACAAACACAGCTATCACATTCACAGGTCAACTTTATAATACCCCTTCTTTTTGTCGGGAATCCAAAACAACTGCCCTTACTTCAAGCTACGTGCGTTACATTAAAATAGGTAAAATGTAAATTATTTAAGACGCCTGGCAAGTTAAGTGTCATCATGGCAATGGAAAATTTAATTTTCACACTTCATCAATACCTGAGCTTTGCTTATCCGATTATAATTAAAAAAAACTTAAGAATATTACTTTAAATTCATCATATGCATAAATCAGGCATAGTAATCGCCGAAGCTATTTATAATGTTGATACAATAGTTAATTTATATTCACCGCTGCATGCGATGGCTGTTCAAATATTTCATTGTGTCACAAAAGGTATGCACACACAAATAAAGCGGTCGCTGAATTATGTTACTGTGGCAAATTTGGAACCTAATTTGGGCAAAGAATTTGGTCATACGTCCAATGCAAACACTTGAAACAGTCAGTGGTAAGTACATACCAGACATGGAAAGAGATAATGGCATTCAATAATATAGTAATAAATCCCCTGACAAACACCCCAACTCTCGTGTGGATGACCATGGAGCGAATGGGGGGGGGGGACCCAGATAAAACATACATCTGCCGGTACATAAATATAAATACAAACATAATAATTATTAATTTAATACACTTATATGTACATTCTAGAATTGGGTAGATGACACCATTTAAAAATGCAAGTTTTTATAATTTATTTATAAAATATTAGTTATTTTGACAGGTACAATGTTTTGAGAAATATAGTTTTGAATTTAATATCGAAATTATACAGATTTGAAAACTTAAAAAAAGAAGCAAAAACGTAATAAAGAAGCAAAAACTTATTTTAAATTTTTTAATATTGAACCTATATTTTATTTTAAATATAAACCTTACTGACATTAAATATAACAATTTTTACTATGACAGTATGCATGTAAACGCATTATCTACGTAGCTATTATATATTTTATCCAAACGCCCATACAATTTTAGTATGATTCACAAGTGGTGACGTCACAGCTCAGTACCGTTTTGTATGGAGCGTTTTTCGGCGACTCGCAGCAGCTCCTCGAACACATCGCTGTATCTAGAAAACTATTGATTGTAAACATACTGTTACTTTTGCAATATTTATTTACTGTTGATAAACTAAATTTGTCATATACCCAATTGTAAATATTTTTAATATAAATAAAACACTTTTTACCGGATATTATCGCGTATATTTTAGTTAATTTTAAAATTATTTCGACGTTTCGGCATCTTTGCAGTTGCCGTGGTCACGATAGACTACAACTGCAAAGATGCCGAAACGTCGAAATAATTTTAAAATTAACTAAAATATACGCGATAATATCCGGTAAAAAGTGTTTTATTTAAAGTATGTATCGTGAAAACTTAAGAATAGATTTAATATTTTTAATAGTTTGTAAATGAAAACAACCATGACCCGAAAACTTGGAACCTTTTATAAACTTTGACATACAAAATCAAATAGTGAATTAAGTGTAATTATAATTTTCTTTCTTTCGACTTATTTAGGCATCGACTACACTTAGTTTTCTCAGAACCAAGGTGGCCAGCAATAAACTCTTTTCTATATTTATCAATTTTCAAAGTCCGAATACTTACAAAACTTTTGAGTGTCTGCAAATTCAGTTTAATATATACGTCTCCGAATTATTGATTTTTATTTTTATTTATATTCTTATCACGATTGTCGAATCGTCAACAAGATTTAAATTCACTTATTGAACCGTCAAGGTCGAGAATTACCAAAACGAATTTTCTCGATTTCCGCGGCGTGCAGTGGTCGTAGGAGACAACGGCACCATTCAATATTCTACAGAAATGTTTTTCTACGGATTTAAGTAAATTACCTATGCTATAGGTCCTATATCCTGGTGATAGAGATAAAGATTTTTCCAAACTGATGGTAGAGTCATGCTTTAGGTTATTATTATTGAATTATATAGTATTATTGAGTTTTAGTTTAGCCTATAGATCCTATAGGCTGTTGATCACTATATTTTATAACTCTGGTTTTCCTTACATTCGGACAATTCGGTAGTGAGGAGACAAAAAATTCGCAATCAATATATGTAATTTTTAAATAGAAGACGTATGAACTAAGGGGGTGCTGCAAGACATTGCATTAATACATTATGCTCGTACGTTGTAGACATTTCTGTTGTTGTTAGTAATAATTCTATTAACAGGAAAAAAAATATATAAATTTATTAACAGGAATATATTAATAGGAATATAACAGGAATATTAATAGGAAATTAATAGGAATATAACGGGTTAATAAATATATAAATTTATTAACAGGAAGCCGGTATAATTTAGAGAAGTGGTTGAATTCAGGTTTATTGCAAAAAAATATATTTTTGATGGGAAATTATAAGTCACGCCACAGATTTCTTTATTGGCAACGTGATCAAACTTCTCATTTTATAACTTAGCCACGGGAAATTAATTCTACTTTTTTGCAATACCTACTAAATATTCTATAGAAAGCCTTGTAGTAAAATTTGGGTTAGGTTAATATTAGGCTGTATTAATCGCACGCCAGAGCCGAGCGAGCGAAGCGATCGAGGTGCGGCAGCACCCGGCGAAGTTTCATAATTTTGCAAAATTTTGTAGCAAAAACATCATGTAAATATTTTTTGTGGCTAAGATAGTATCGTTCAGACGCTCGTAAATTTTGGCTAACTTGTAATTTAGAAGGCAATGTAGATTTTTTGAAGCGTATAATGCTAATTCAAATAAGTCTGTTTAATTAGCACCCACTTTTAATCCCAAGTTCAGAATCGGCGGAGTAACCCTTAAATAACCCTCCTACCTACGCAAGCTCGCAATATTTTCTTGACCTTAATTAATACCAGCAACAGGGTGTTATAACAATATTTTCCAATTATGACAAGTGGCCCACACGGTATCATGCAGCTACATCTAGTAACAATCCTTAGTTGGACAACTGGACGTGTCTTAGAAATTGATTCAAATTTGATCTATTTTAGATAAGTTGGGTTAAACTTGAAAAGTTTGTAAAACTTTCTACAGCAAGTTTGCGTTGAAGATATTTGAATCCAAATGATTTTTCTTAAAGTTTGAACTGTTGGTCTATATGGCGCATGGGTTAAACAAGATGCTATCGTATTTCGTATTCAAACAAGAGAAAAATCTTGGTAGTGTAGTGTGTAATATCATAATTGCAAGTTTGTATGTTCGGATTTTTGTTCCTTGTTCAGAAGTTTGTCAGAAGCGGTTGAACGGATTCCAAATTCAATTCAAATATATTTTATTTCGTCATAGGCAAAAAATATTTACATCTTTTGGTTCATCTTCATCGAGATTGGATAAAAACAACTTTACTTCGGCTTTTAGAAAGTGTTACGGGAAGAATACCTTGAATGCAATTCTGGATAGACTTACAATGCGACTGGGACACATAGGTCCCCTCTCATCCCAACGGGAATGGGAATTTACGCAAATGAAGTCTACTTAAGAGATTAGTATTAATACATAGATTGCATCGATAACGCAATTTTTATATAAAAGTGGTATTTTTAGTTGGAAATTAAATTAAAGTTATAATTTTTTATATTTTTTCGAAAGATAAAAGTAAATTTAATTTAAATTAAAGTTATTAACGATCAACGAGCTCCTCCATCCTATTAAAAACTCAGAACTAATTAACAAATTTATTCATCCTCGTTAATCAAGAGAAAGTAAAAAGAAATAAAAATAAAGCCTTACAGGTGGGTAGGTATCGCCATATAGGTGTCACGGATCTGGTGTCGTCTTCCAGATCAACTTGTTATACCTGTCATATTTGTAACTTAAACAACACACTTAAGTCGAACCTCTTCTGCAGGTTAGTTCTTTTTCGAGTGGTTTTTTCAAAATTAAAAAAATTCAAAACCATTAATTCGTGACAATTGAGAATATATAAAAAGGGAAAGTTCTTACAATAAATATAAGGAATAACATTTTTTTTAATAAAATTGTATCGAACGGTCCCAATTCAGCATAATGCTAGTCGTTTGACCAGCGCTGATCTTCCATTGGGGCCGCTTTGTGTAGATGTGCCCTCAACCTCTACACCGTGAAATAAACAAGTATAGTAACAACAAATTATAACAATAATAATAATAAAAATATAAAAATAAACAATAATATCAGTCTTTGATCCTAAGTAGTATTATAAATGCACAAGTATTTTTTAGAACTTGTACGAGTGCATCCCTACACGTTGTTGTTCTGCAGAAAATAACATATCATTTATTTATTTATTTAATGAGTTTTAAGGAAATTTACAGCTAGGTACATTTTTTTATATTCTTTCATAACAACATAATAATTACTACGTGTACCGTTGAGTCTTTTAATTTATACCGTACGATTAATTAGAGATATATTTATTTAACAATTTATGTACACACTAAAGCATAAGGGTCGCTCACTTCCCTCTAATATGGTTGAGGAGGGCGATGGCTGGATCCCGCGTTAACTCGTGAACGGGTGCCGTTTGAGGGTGTTCGTCGTTTGGATACTTGGGGGGAGGGAGGACTTGCCGAGCTAACAGATGCAGAAAAGAATAATTTTGTATAGACATAAAGAGACTCTGTAAATTTATTTTGAAAAAAAATATACCCGTGAAGTTTCTTGCCAGTTCTTCTTCACGAAGGTTTTTTTCGAACTGGTGGTAGAATCATGTTTTATTTGACGTCAATAAGAACCAGTAATTGTCAATGTTGAGAAGTAAATATTTGAATTTGAATTTGAACCTCAAAAAAAAAACAAAAAAAGTAATGTACAAAGGTACTGCTTATCTCTAAAAGAAATTTCTTCCAGCAGACCTGTGACTGGAAACCTTAATTAGAGAAATGCAACTAAGTGTGTAATGAAAATATATATTTACATACACTAAATACATATAATATACCGATATAAATATTAATATAATAAAATAATACATATCTTATAATCTAATGGAACCGCACATATACTAAGTAACATGACGACTGCGATTGTATTAAGGACAGGTGCTCTCTATCTTTCTTCTTAAAGAGAGGCAATCTTTTTATCTCCCTGATAAAGTGTTGCAGTGAGTTCCATAGTCTAACCTCTAGAGAGGTATATATCAGTTCTGTACATAGATAGGTCGCGTAGTTTTTTTAAAAGATATGTTTACAAGAGAGAATGGCTCTTGTGAACTTGCATATAATCGACGTAGAAAAGGTCAATGAACTATCTATCTACTAACTATCTATCTTGCGGTACGGGACCCTAGATGGACCTAATCTAACCTAGGGAGGTCTTCCTAATCAACAAAGGAAAAACACTTATAACTTTAAATTACTTTTATTTATGATGAATCTATTTTATAATACAATACAAGAATAATTCTTAGACTATTTTGGGGACGAAGCCTGCAATAGAATTCCGTAAAGGAATTCCCTAAAGGAATCCCATCAAGGGATGCCCTGGAACAATCCTCCATATTCTATATATTTTACATTTCACAAATAAAATAAAATAATGACAGACTTATAAGTTGCCAGTCATAAATGTCGGCAAGTTTGTTTGTGCAATAACCTCTTTTATTAAATACGGCACAAGCAAACGTTGCAATCGCCACTCTTGTTTAATTTATTTAATCAGTGAAGCTGATTAAAAAAATTCCTATATATATTTCATTCTTAAATAACGAACCTACTTAAATCAGGACCATATACATTAATCGGGATTACTCTCAGATGAGCCTCTACCGATAGGAATATATATACTTGATCATGTTTAAATTACAACATCTTATTACACCAAAAATGATCTTATAGTATTTATTCTCCATCAATAGAGCCTTAGCCACAAAACCTGATGAAAATCAGCCAAGATCCCGGCTGGTTAATTTATATCTAAATAAAACAGTGTAAGTTATTATAATTTCTCATACACTTCATGAATAATTAACAACCCCATATTAATCATTTACGTTACACAATTATACGCAAATTCAAATAACCAATATTTATTATTAAATTAATCAACAATTGTTAAAATAACCCATTGAATACAATTAAATTATAATTATAATTAACTGATAAGTAATAAATACATTAATATCCCAATAAAAGTAAATTTAGTTAATCCTACTTATATTAAAATTAATACTAAATTAATCAAGTTATATTATCATACATTATCATTTAGTTGGCAAAACAAACACGTTTGACATGAACTGTCATATTAACTTTAAACTTTTCTGAATGATTAAAAGTTTATTTGAAAGTTTGTAACTTTCGAAAGTTTAAACATTACCTACCTACATTTTAAGATTTTACCTGCCTATCTATTACCGGACAAACCTTCCTATGAATAGATCATAAAATTGGATCCAAAGTATTTTACTTAACCCAGAATGATACCTATAAATTAACGAATTTATATTTCATAACGCAATGCAGAGAACTTTTTCAAAGTGCACCGAAATACACCTGACAAAATTCTATACCAATAACGTTTAAAATACATTACCTATTCCATCACAACCCTTTTACTATTTAACCCCACTGAGGATCCTATTCTACATCCGCGTGTTGACCCACAGACAGCAATATCACAATATTATATATACTCGTAAACTTTGGCCTCATAGCTAAATCGGCTATCACCTTCTCTCTTATGGAGATTATTAGGCGTGGCTCAAATTAAACGTGCACATTATCAATAGTGTTATTTTAGTCTTTGAAAATTGACTTCTTTAGAGCATTGGCACCACACGTATATCTATGATTCGTAAATAAAATGTAACGCGGTAAATACGTGCCGCGTGTACCTGCCGCCCCTTAGAGGTTTCTCTTCGGGTATCTAAAATTAATTTATTAAATCATTAGATAAAAAAAAATAAAAAAGAAAATAAATATATATATATATAGTCCCTCTTATCTCAATATATAAAAACCTTTTCCTTATTGATTTTCTTTTATCTGCATCGTCCATCCATTGCATCTACTTTTTGGTGATGCTGTTTGGATCGGCTTTGCAGGATATATCATCTCGGAACATTGCGTTGTGAAGTGTACATAGAATTTGAAAAAAAAAATATATTAGTTTCTTATATTATTCTAAAACCCCAACGAAATTCTTACCGTTGCATATCTACAAATGAACGATATACATATTTGTACACTTAAATGTGTACTTTTACTCTATTAACTCTAAAAATAAAGAAATTATAATAATATTATAATATTTCAAGAAATAAATGTATTTACAAAAACTTTATTTTATATATATAAATATAGACATAATTTTATCATTAGTTTTATTTTATCGAATATTATATAGTTTTAATCTATTCACATGTACAATTAATTCTTGGTTATTTTGTATTTTTTTTACAAGATAATTGTCACATCCTATATATCGTAATGCTCGAAATAAACCTTTATATGGTCGACTAAGTTTTCGAGTTCCACCTGATATTCCCCTTGGACAATGTGACAAAGCCAATTGTCCTACACGATTTAAATCCAAATGGTAATACGTTAAACTCGTATAATCCAGACGGTGTGATGAATGCTGTTTTGTGTTTATCTTACTCCGCTATCGATAATTGCCAATAGGCAGAGTGTAAATCTAAATCAGCGTAGAATTTCGCCCCATTCAGCTGTGTTATCATATCTTCGATGATAGGTAAAGGATACGAATCTGTAATTACCTTCTTATTAAGCTTTATATAATATTGTCTTGATTAATCGGCATCAATAATGTCCCAAGCTGTCTTACTGACGCCGGTTGAAGTTTGGGAAATTCCTTCCTCGCCCGTTGGATGAATCACCTTCTAGAGTCTTTCCTTTACTCTTGGTATTTAGATGGCTCTTGACTTCTTAAATTTTCTTTCCGCCATACTCAGTGGCGAAATAATATAGCTGAAATAATCTGAAAAATAGTAAAATACTACAACATTACGCGGCGCCTCCACCATCTAGCGGTACGGGACCCTAGATGGACCTAATCTAACCTAGGGAGGTCTTCCTAATCAACAAAGGAAAAACACTTATAACTTTAAATTACTTTTATTTATGATGAATCTATTTTATAATACAATACAAGAATAATTCTTAGACTATTTTGGGGACGAAGCCCGCAATAGAATTCCGTAAAGGAATCCCATCAAGGGATGCCCTGGAACAATCCTCCATTTTCTATATATTTTACATTTCACAAATAAAATCAAATAATGACAGACTTATAAGTTGCCAGTCATAAATGTCGGCAAGTTTGTTTGTGCAATAACCTCTTTTATTAAATACGGCACAAGCAAACGTTGCAGTACTTACCCTTCGCGAAGCAGGTATTCGCCGTAAATAAAAGAATATCCGCTAGAATATACACGATAAAGTTACAGTTAGAACCTTTTTTCAGAATTTGTGTTGACTGAATACATTGCTTGCTCTCATTATATTTTACGAAGATAGGCAACCATTTTGCGCGTTTTTAACTCGTTATGTAACCGTAACGAAGTAAGGTTATTTACGCGTGTGCTTAAACTTTATTTCTCTTTAAAAGGTTAAAAATATTTTAATAGAAACGTCGCGTCATTCGATTTGGTCCTGAGGCTCAACCATCGCGGTACCTTTATAAATTATGCATATAATTATTTTTAACTCTTCACACAACTCATAAAGCCGTCAATATAGGCGTACTTATAAAAATGAGCTTTGTCTTTCAGATAACTTCCACCCTATACCTCTCGCTGGGCCCTCCCTCCTGGCAGCGTCTCGAGCCTCTCGCCAACATCTCCGACGTGCTGATGTTACTCAACTACGTGTTAGATCCCGTGCTGTACGTCCATTTGAGGAAGGGAAGAACTTTGTGTCAAGCCATCGTGCACTGCTTTAAGAGGGTAAGGGAATGCATAACTCATATTATAGTTAGTGATACCCACAAAGACTCGCGCCACTCTTAATCACTTCCAGTGCAATAGTATAGTAGTGGGTGGCCTCTATCAAAAAGTAAATGGACAAAGTTTAAAGTGACACCTGTGAAGTTTGTTGCCAGTTCTACTTCGCGAAGGTCTTTCCGAACTGGTGGTATAGTCATGATTTTCAAAAGGTCAACTAGACCAAGTGATTGTCAATGTGGTGGAATAAATATTTGAATTTGGGCGTGTCTTCGTGATAGCACTAACCACATATACTCAGGTACGTTCTGGAAGGCGTGCTGTAAGAGGTAACAGCTATTTTTGTATGTCTAAAATAAACAATTTCTACATGATAAGTGAAATAGTTGAATTGTCACACACCAGCATTTTACGAGGTGCTTTCAAAAGTATTTCTTATGTGTGAACTCTTAAGTTTCTCTTATGCGCAACATTTAAATTCTACCATTATCTTCTTTTAATTTTTCTTTGAGCCATATATTATTTTAATATGTTAAATTGATAAATACTGCTTAATTAAATAACCATCGTTATTATTTGCTTATCATTACATTTTATTTTAATTAGTTGAAGGTGAGACAAATGAAGAATTTCATGAAGGGCGTATTTGTTTCATAGCCTCTATAAAACTATTAAAAAGTCAATAGCTTTGCTGGTCATATGTATTAAAATGCATTGTCCTAGAACTAGCGTTGCTAGTAAAAGTTGTAAAAAGCCGTCCAAAACATAGACTATTTACATAAAATGAAATAAGACCAAAAATCTAACACTTGTATACATATTGTGTGCATTTGCTGGTCTGCTGGAATATACCGTCTGCTGGATTATACCTATTTTGAAAGAGATCCTTATTAACAAAAATTCCCATTATTTCCCGCAGAACCACAAAACCTCGACAGAATCGATGAAAACCTCCTGCTGCGCGGAGACCGTCCTCGTGAGCGACAGCTCTGGCGCCGAGCTGCGGCCGCTGCGCCAGGTGCCCACTGTCACGCATATTAGGATACAGTGATTTATCAGTCGCAATAGCAGTTGTAGCAGTAGAGTTGTAGCAGATGGAGTTGAGAGAAGAAAGAAAACGATGGAGACGAGTTTGATTTCTATTGAAGTCGTTAAGGCCCACGTAGGTTATTAGTTATTTTGATCAGAGTTCGCCTGACTTGATGTGCCTTCATCACCTGCCCCAGGAAATAATTATCATTCCGGGTTTATGTTGTAATTCAGATTCAGGTACATAAGTGGGAACTAGTAGTAGCTAATTATATTAACAATAAATAGAATAATTTTCAGTACAGTACATTACAGTACAGTACAGTACAGTACAACAGTACAGTACAGTACAGTACAGAACAGTACAGTACAGTACAGTACAGTACAGTACAGTACAGTACAGTACAGTACAGTACAGTACAGTACAGTACAGTACAGTACAGTACAGTACAGAACAGTGCAGTACAGTACATTACAGTACAGTACAGTACGACAAGCTAAGTAATTCTTCTTTTAAACTATTTGAATTTGTTTCTTGTTGAATTTGTTGTATTGAATTAGTTTGTGTCACAAAATATTGTGACTTTAGAGGGCTTTTTAATTCCTCTGGGTAAGCACAATACAGTATTGCAGTTACCAGAATTCACAGAGCTTTAACGATAGATAAGTTATAAGTATTTTAAGATGTACATAAGTTTATACTCATATAGAGGTTAGTTTAAAGTTACCTAAGTGAAATTATGAACAAAGAGTACATTGCTAGTTTGTATAATTTGTAATTTAAATAATATTTTGTAATTAGTATAATAATAAACTAATTATTATACTGAACGTAGCATCAACCTACGTAATGAGGTTTGCTTGTTAGGATTTCTAATATTAAATCCTAAAGAAGAAAGATTTCTTATATTTGTGAGTTTAAGACTACACCCGCACCGTAACTCTCAACATATCAATGTAAATGTTACAATAGAAGTTAGTTAATTAATTAAACTCGTGTAATTCAATTAGAAATATTTATTATGAAGAACCATACTCTATTAATAGGTATTTGATTATGTATGAAATCATATATAACTATTTATTGTTTCACAGAGCCAACAGCAAAAAGTATGAAAGTGTATGTTTATTATTCAATTATAATTCAATAATCCTCAATGATTAACCAAATAAATCGGTTGTATACGCGTTTCTGCATACTCCTCAATATTTTCTATTCATTACGGGCCTTAAAGATTATGTCCTTTAGGTCAATGTGTAAATATTAAAAGCTTCAAAAAATCCACAACCTATTTATTAGATAGCTAGATTTATTGAAACAGGAATCTCAGCTGTGACATAAAAAAACATGTACTAAACATGTGTTTAATAAGCTTATGACAATTTGTAAGTATATTTTTCTAGTCTGCATATACCACAGAATAATAAACTATTTTACTAAAAACAAAGTCATGTCTTTATTTCATCCGTCCTGCATCCGTCCTGCCGACAGATCTCACCACGATGAAGTCGGTTCTATACTCAGCTGAAAGATACGCTGTCATATATTCCAAACTTGACTAATCTGTCACAGGCGTTCAATTAAACTTTATTCAATAGATTTGTTTAGCTAAACGGCTAGCCGTTACATGAAATAGTTATAAAGCAAGGAAATGCGATTTGTTAATTACTTATTTACAAACTTGTTGCTTTTCTGCGATTTGCTCGAGCCGAGCGAACGTAATGAGCGTGGCGCGCCAGCACCCGGCGAGCGGTCATTATGAAAAAAGCTTACAACGTTCAACAAATGGCTAGCTGTTTAGTTGAATGTCTAGTTAAACCACCTGCGACAGATCTAACGCAGCGCAAGGCATTGCTCACTAACTTAAGAATCATCGTCGTTTAACGAAACCTATAGGTACCTAAATATTCTCTCAAATGACTCAAATATCAAAGTAGAAAAATATAGTACCCCGGAATTGTATAGTGGATGGGTATCTCTTGGAGCAGCGGGTTACATCCACGGGTTCCTCTTCACTTTCCATTAAAGATGGAGAAAAAAATCATCATAGGTAAAATAATTCAACACAACTTGGAAATTTTTTTAAATCAATAAAATATAAAAAAAATCTTTTATAATCTTGGGGTATACAATTTGACGACATGATGACAGAAACACACGCATGACAGCTAATGGTGCGTGCTAATGAAATGCCTCAGCCAAGCTGTTTATATAGTACCTATGGACCTATATACATTTTCACAAATAGAAACAGAAATAGCTTGAGGGAAGACAAACATCAACAGATTGTATAGAAAAAGAACTTATTTTTTAACCGTCGCAGATAAAACTCATTACACATCTTGGCAATGAGACCTAAAAGATTCGTTGCAATGTAAGGTTCATCGTACGTCGGAATTTTTTTGTTCGCCTATTTGCCAGGAAAGGTAAGGGTTCAATTTGTTTGCCAAAAACTTTGCAGTACTGTGGCGTTCGGCCTCTTTATGTCGCCGCCGCCTTAGTAAGATTCGAATTTGAATAAAATAAATACCACATTCCCTGCCCTAAAAAGAAAACAATGTCAGTCGTTTTACGGACCGCTCCGGTGCCCGGTCGATGCGTATAAATAAGTTATAAAATGAATTAATAAATATCAAGTATATAACTAATAAGAAACCTTTTTATTATTACAGCTAGTTCCGCTACGCCCCTTCACCCCTCACATGGTGGAGACGTCTAATTCCCGAAGAAAATAAATATTTTCATATTCAAAAGGAGCTTTAAAGGAGCTGTGAAAATAACAATCTACGATCAAGAGGAAACGATACCCTGACGAGCTGAAAAAATGGAAAACATTACGTGATGTTAACGATGTTATAAATATTTACGAAATAAAATCCAGTATGCAAAACTGGGATGATATAGCAAAAAAAGTAAACGTAAAACGACTGACATTGTTTTCTTTTTAGGTCAGGGAATGTGGTATTTATTTTATTCAAATTCGAATCTTACTGAGGCGGCGGCGACATAAAGAGGCCGAACGCCACATTGTGGCTTTGCCAGTGTGCCCGGGGAATGTGGAAGATTGGAAGCTGATCTACGGTTCATCATCAGAGTCGTTTAGTGCAACAAAATAAGAAACATGAGACTGTCGGCAATCCACTCAATTAGCGTTAACCGCAAAAACGGGAGCATCCTTTGAATGCTTCTCAAATCTATCGACTTTCCATTACATTTGAAAAGAAGTCTTTTACATTTTTGGCCTTCATTAAGTATGATGATTAGCAGCCATCTAGTACGATATTAACTTCTCGTTAGATTCATTTAAACAGCCATTCGCTGAGACCTGGTTTCCACTGCGTATTCCTATTTCTTTAAGCAATCTATGTGCGCAGGCACATTGCTGAATTAGATATTTTTCAACTTTAGTCAAAGTTAATCATAAAACATTATTCACAGAAAAAACTAAAAGTAAACCCAAACTTTTTAGACCTACATTAAATCTATTTTCAAAAGTAATGGTATTCCTGATGCTACACATTATAAAGTTTTATTAGAGATGTTGGGCAGTTTAACGCACATTTTAAATTGGGTGTTAGAAAACTATAATTCTGCTAATCACGAAAACCTTATTTGTGCAGAGCCATCTCGCTACAATAGATATTTCTCAACTTGGAGTATTTAAACTTTAAAAAAGTCAATGTCAATGAGGGCCATTTCGCCAGAAGTCCATTGAAATGTTACATCAAATTTACATTTCTTTGAGGACGCACTTTTATTTTTGGGACATATAGGGGGGGGTCAGTAGAAGCGTAACCCCAAGTTTGTGGGGTTGCCACCCTTGTTCCGCGGCCGCCATCTTAGAAAAAGGGGTGAGAACGCTTTTTTCGCTATGCCTGCTAAAGTATTAATCGAACAAAAATTTGTAAAAAACATAATTTGTAGCAAATCGTTTTGTCTACAATTTTCATCGTAAAAAAAAAAGAAGTTATAAGTTTTTGATGCTTATAATGTTTTTGCTTACTTGCATGAAAATAGCGAAGAGTGCCAATTTCTAATAACGGATTTAATGAAATCCCTAAAAGGAGATTACATGCCTGAGAAGGGTACGGTCATAGAACGATTGAAGGCGAAGTATAAGAATGACATTGTAATCTTTAATGAAAATAAAAAAGACAGCACTGTCTGCTTTAAAGGTTTTGTATATAAAATAAGGGTGCTAGTTAAACAGACTTCTTTCTAATAGCATTATTCGCCTCTTAAAATCTACATTGCCTTCTAAATTATTAAGTCAGCAACAATTTACAAGCGGCTGAACGACACTATATTAGCCACTAAAAATATGTTGTTACATGATGTTTTTGATATAAAATTTTGAATTATCATCCAATTTCGATGCAGCCTAACATTAACCTGACCCAAATTTAACTACTACGCTTTATATAGAATATTTAGTAGGCGTCGCAAAAAATTGTTGGAAATAGTGTACTAGAGGCTAAAATTAGAATTTTGATCACGTGGCCAAAAAAAATTGTGGCTTGACTTATAATTTCCCATAAAATAATATCGAAAAAATCATCTCATTAAAAAAATGATCATCATGAGGAGAGATTGCAAAAAGTCAGAGATACAGCTGCAATTATTTTGGAAGACATCCGTTCACAGTGCTACGAAACGAATCAGTATCCACCTTCAGATAATTTCTTAAAAGAAGTTCTTTATCAGTTTTACTTTCTGGAATTATCTGCCAACGCTTAACATTCTCGAAAATGTACACTCCACTTAGAAATTATTGTAAGAAACAATAATTTTTTTAGGTTTTATAAGAAAACGGTCAATAATGAATAAGTATTATTATTATTATATATTATATTATTATTATTAATGATTTTGAATGATTAATGAATATTATTAATGAATAAGTAAATTTAGTAGAATAAGTAGGTGTACAAAAAAATAACATAAAATGAAGGTAAATATTTCGTTTTGCCCGGATTCTCTTAAGTGTTGACGAACTCGGTCAACGGTCAACGGAACTCGGTAAAAAGCGTTATAAATGAATAAAATTAAAAAATATATATATAAAATATTCCTCAAAAGACCATCTACAAGATTTGTCTGAAGTATTTTTTTGTAAAATGTAAAAAAAAGTTATAAAGCAAAAAAGAAAATTTTTGCACTTTTTTGCTTATAACTTCTTTGTTTTTGATTTTACGATAGAAAATTATATAAACAAAATTGTAGATAAAGCGATTTGCTACAAATTATGATTTGATATTTTTTATACAATTAATACTTTAGCAGATATAGCAAAATAAGCGTTCTCACCCCTTTTTCCAAGATGGCTGCTGCGGGACAAGGGTGGCAACCTCACAAACTTGGGGTTAAGCTTCTACTGACCCCCCCTACATGTCCCAAATATAAAATTGCTTCCTCAAAAAAATGTAGGCCTATAAATTGTAACATTTAAATGGACTACAATTCATACATTATTTACAAAATCTGATGTGTTCCCAAATGGGAACAAGCATAAACCACCCAAATTCCAAAGGGATCAACTATTCAAGTTATTCAAATTTATCGATATATTTCTACATTATGTAAATTTAGAACATGGCTTCAAAAATTTTCACTGATCAAATATTTGGTCAAACTCTTCGTTGCACTATTGTCCCCAACAAACACGATTTCTTGAGAGGACGTAGTGCAGACAGCAACATACTTTTCTTCGTTGATTTTATCAACAATGCCATGATTTTGCTAAGGCTTTTGATATAGTGTGTCAAACTACGCTCTTGCCAAACCTCTGGCAACTACGTATACGCGGCGATCTTTTCCAATGGGTCAAACGTCAAAATAACAGAGGTAAAGCAAAAAAGTCAAAAGAGATTGTCAAAAGGCACAGCCAGTTGACAATCTCAGGGTCATTGCGACGCACGTTGTTTGTTTTGTGAGTTTGCAAGTTGAAATATTTTAGAATAGGCTGCGGTTTTAATGACAAAACTGTTTTAATCCACTTGCAGCAAATTGGTGGGAACCTCATGAATTGAGTGCAGCAAACCGACAAACGCGCGTCGACTGCTGCGTTACATTACTCAACCGGCACAATAATGAAAAGATTTTGAATAATTACCTGTGATGAAAAGTGTATCCTGTACGACAATCGGAAACCCAATGGTTGAACCATTGCGATGAGGTTTTCCGAGGATTTCCTAGCGAACTAGCCAAATCCTGCCCCAAGCGAAAATTGACTCAAAAAAAGTTATTTGTGAGCGTTTGGTGGACTAGTGCCGGTGTCGTTCACTACAGCTTTCTTAAATCTGGCCAGACGATTACGGCAGATGTCTATTGTCAGCAACTGCAAACCATGATGGAAAAGCTAGCTGCTAAGCACCCGAGTCTGGTCAATCACTCTAGGCCACTGCTGCTTCAGGACAACGCTAGACCACACACTGCATAACAGACGGCTACCAAATTAGAGGAGCTTCAATCGGAATGGAAAACATAGATAGCAATGGTACATACTTTGAAAAATAAATATACTTACTACATTTTTTTTAATTGACTTTATGTTCATCCCTTACAAAACGCCAATTTCATATGAAATGACCTTATATTTATTTCTCAACATTGACAATTACTTGTTCTCATTGACGTTACATAAAGAATAACTCTACCACCAGTTTGGGAAAACCTTTGTGAAATATTCTCACGGGACTAATTTTTTCAAAATAAATTCTTATCTGCTAACCTCCCTCCTCTTAACTATCCAAACAAAGAACAGCCCCAAACGACACCCGTTCACGAGATTAACGCGGGATCCAGCCATCGCCCTCCTCAACCATACATATAAGAAGGAAGTGAGCGACCCGTCACCCGACGGTACCGTTAGAAATCATACTTTAGTGACAATGACATTTTAGACATTAACCTTATTTTATCATTAATTTTATTACAAATACTAGTAAAATGCTGTAAATAAGGGTATAATACCCAAGGGCTTTTATCGTCCTAATAATCGGATAGTTTATAATAAGCTTAAGCACACAATTTTTGCTTTATAATTTCTTTGAATTATTCAGTTAATGAATAAGTCAAGGAAGATTGGATATTCTCAAGAACCTAATTTTAAAAGCATTGACCCCTGAATGAGTTAGTGACTTTATGAAGCATACTATTATGAGCTGCCAGCTTGTTTCTTCCTCTTATGTTAACATTGTGCAGATTTCTTTGTCTTTTGATCGAACGGCCCTTTTCTAGAGAATAAATAAGTATAGTATCGATAATCTGCTGGACTCGAGGCAATAAACATTTGCTTCTTTTTGTTATGAATAAGATGCATCAGGTTCTCTTCATTTATATCCGAAAAAATCTTAGTACCTTAATAAATATTTTAAAAGCCTTCATAAAGCGCCGGCCCAACCCAGAATTTTAATTTTTGATTCACCAACAAAATATATGACGGGTAAATAAGTGACGGGTCGCTCACTTCCCTCTCATATGGTTGAGGAGGGCGATGGCTGGATCCCGCGTTAACTCGTGAAAGGGTGCCGTTTGAGGGTGTTCGTCGTTTGGATACTTGGGGGGAGGGAGACTTGCCGAGCTAACAGATGCAGAAAAGAATAATTTTGTATAGACATAAAGAGACTCTATAAATTTATTTTGAAAAAAATATACCCGTGAAGTTTCTTGCCAGTTCTTCTTCACCAAGGTTTTTTCGAACTGGTGGTAGAATCATGTTTTATTTGACGTCAATAAGAACAAGTAATTGTCAATGTTGAGAAAAAATAAATATTTCATTTCATTTCAATATCGAGCAGCGTGCTAAAGATTCTCGCCCTTAGCCTAGTTAGGCCAATCTCTACCGAACGCGCCGAGTGTAGGTAGGTACTTGAAAAAAAGAAATAAAAATGTTTATTTGATACCATACAGAATTTAACCTTAAAACTAAAATAGTTTCTAAGTTTAACAATTATAATCTGTGAACTTGTTTTGTAACATACATATAAGCCAAATCTGTAATCATAAGGTCTCCGCTCGGCTTTATGTCGCGGGAGCCCACTCGGTCTGCTGGTCCGCATAAATATCCGAGCACAGTGGATCTTTTCATCTCTCTGTTTCATATCTCTCTATCCTGGGCGCCCTCCTATCCTGGAACAGGTTCAACTCACACAATTGGAGTGCTCACTTCCCGGTTGTAATTTCCTTACCTCCGTCTACTGTTGTTTCTCCCTAACTCCCGCTCCCGCTCCCCCCTCTTCTAAAATATAACATATCCAAGGCCTAAGTACGCGGTGGCGACCAACATATTATTGTGTTCGTCCATACCTTCTGCTAATCAACGGCTGATTGCCATTTTTCATGAAGAGTTATAACAACCTTATATCTCCGATCTATCAGAGCGTCCCGTCCTTGCTGGGATTCTGAATGTTCTTATATGATCCAAGTAACGCTGAAAAATCCTTCATCGCGAGCATGTCCCCCTTACAACAATTACCTACAACTTTCTAGAAAATAAGAGGTCAGCACAAGACACAGAAAGTTATTAAAAAAAAGAAGGTAGCCTGCCGTAGTTTTCGTGAGAGTTTATCTCCTCGCACACCTTCGTCCAAGGTTTGCTATCTCTTGAATTTGCTGTCTCTTTGGGCAGCTTTTGCCAAAATTGCGCCCCCCCCAGTTTATGCCTTACTCTGATCTTTTTCCTGTCCCTTTTTCATCGTTAGCGCCTTCAAACTGCCCTTTTCTTCCTTTTCAATGTAAGAATTTTGTCCTGAGCAGTCTGCATGATTCGTCCCGCGACCTGGATGGTATCCCTTACTCCATTATAGCTTGTTGAGTTGAAGCAGTCTTTAAAGAGTCGGTCCATAGTGCTATTTTTCTTACCGATTAGATCACAGATCTTTGGAAAGTATATAAAGCTTTCCCGTTACAAAATGCGGTAAAGACCCTTTAGACGCAGACTCGTGCCGACCCGTTGCGCGTTGCCTTATACACTTGTCTTTGAAAATTACAGAACGCCTTGTTAAAAATAGGCTGGAATGGTACGTGGAATACCATAATATCCTTAGCAGCACGCAATTCGGCTTTCCAAAGTGTTTAAACAACTAGGGTAAAAATGGACAGCTTGAGCATTTTCACGACCGATTTAAGGTTAGCCCTCGGCCGTGGGTGTGTTATTGGATGTTTCATCTGCTTACGTCCATCTCCAGCTTCTATTGCTTAGGCTTAAGATGCTATCTTTAAGTATCCCTACAAGGCTTACAACTTTTATTTTCAATTTCTTAGTAGATCGCTCTGTTCAAATCAGAAATGGAAGGAATGGGAGGAATGGATTTGGATGGAATCTTTGCGAAGGATTCCATCCAAACCATTACGAACACACCAACGGGCCTTGTGTAGTTCTGAACGGAAGGCGTCGCGGAAAGTAAAAGGTAAGCACTACGGTGACATACAGCCTTTTTTTCCCGATAGACCTTGGTTTTTTTTAATTTAGAAAGGCATACAAAGGACAACTTCAGTGATCTGTAGACTTTGCTTGGGTCATTGTTGGTCACTCTTCCCCGTTCAGAGACTGTGGTCAGGATGTAGGAACAGTTACCATATATTTTTAAGATGCCCACTCGTTCCGTTATCTCTGTTTAATTTTCTTCCTCCTTAGATACAGCTTCCAACAAATATCAAGATTCTCCTCTATCTGCTTACAGCCCGAAGATTTTATATATAAGAATATTGTGTAAATTCATTCATCAATTAAATATTAGCATATGGTTGTATTCTGGTAGTCTTTCATTCTAAGTTTAGTATAGTGTTTTCTTTTAGTTTTTTTGATTTATTCAGAGCGTGTCATCTACCACTTAGATAACTAGTCATTGTTATTAGATTAGCGTGTTATAATTTGTTTTAGCGTATATATCTCAGTGCCCAGCGAAATGAATTTTTTGGCAACTTTTTTTGTTGTTTTTGTACTGTGTTCCACCAATACGCTAAAAACACTGGCAGAAACAGTCTGCCGCACCATTCGACGGCTGATTGCCATTTTTCAATGAACTAACTGTTATTGAGCTAACCGGTGGATGATGTTCAACCTGGCACGACGCGATATTCTGTAATCTTAACGAGAGTACAACAGTCCACAACGTCTAACCGTCCAACAAATGTTCCATATAAGTGAAATGACTTTTATCAAACTAAGTTAAACCAGATTTCGGAAATGAGTGGCCGACTGACCCGACTGGTTCGAGTCCTGGTCGCGTCATGCATTTGTGTGATATGATGTGCGGCCGTGGTTGTCTATATGTCCCCAGGTTCACTGCATGACACAAGCTCTGCTTGCTTTGGGCCATACAGTTTGTGTGTTTCTCTGAGAATTTATTATATGATTTTTTGCTTATTTTCATAATTTTTGTTTTGTCAGTGCTTATTATAGAGGCATTTTAATTTAATTTTCTAAATGTTTCTATTTAAGTATTTTTGTATTGTCACTCTCTAATTTTAAATATTAAGATAGTTATAGTTATAATAGTTAAAATATTTATGTACCTATTTTATTTATTACCTATTTTTTAATTTGATTATACGGTAAATATATAAAAACACCCTAAACATTTTTGTCGACACCAACAAACCCATGTACACTAAAAGTTTATCTGAGAAGCCCTGGCACTGTTTTGGCATGGTTATCAGCAGTATCAGTTTGCTAAAGGGTTGAGTTCAAAATGTTCGTGTCGTCGGCCACTTATGTTTCAGTAAAATATATAGTTATAATTATTTTTATTATAATAATCAATAAGGTTAATACCATATTTTATAATCACTTGAGCTAAATACTAATTAGTTATTTTATTTTTTAGTGTTAAAATAGCCACCATTAGAATAAACTTATAATAACTATACTGTATTGCACCACAAATTCTTTAATCTAAAAATATTTGTTACTTCATTTAATAGGGAAAAATAGGAAAAATGAACAATTAACTACTAATTTATTATTGATTGTGTTAGTTTGCTATCTCATTAGTAAGCAGGCTGCATTCCCTTGTTGCACAAAAACAGAGCAAATGTTTATTTTAATGAGGGTTGCCGATCAAAGAAAATAATTTCGCACATAAACCCAAGCAAATAAAAGGCACAAAAATAAAATAGTTGACTATAAAGCTGACATAAATATATTTTTAGTGATATTATTTAATATGTTATAATTGCGACATTTTTAAAAGTAATTTATTCAACTGAATATCTTTGTCATCTATTTTAAATCATAAAGATTACCTCAAGTATTTCTTTTTGCATAATGATTAACCTATGGTTCGAGAACGTTGTCTGTGTCGGTTTTCGTTAGGGAGAGCACAGTTTTCTGAACATAAAAATCTGAATAGAAGCCGGAACTACTGCCGTCTTCTATCACTGTCAATCGTTCAGCCAATTCATTTAATGATTGATTTGTCAGAGGGCAATTTGTGCATGTGAAACTTAGTGCGCGTAATAATAATTGTGAGTAAAATATTTAAAATGACAATATTCCACGACGAGATCGAAATAGAAGATTTCGAATATGATGAAGATGAGGAAATGTATTATTATCCTTGTCCTTGCGGAGACAGATTCCAAATCAGTAAGGTGAGAGGTTAGGTCACCAAGAGTTAAATTTTCCAATACTATTTTAATTTAAGTATCACATTTATCATGGAGTTCTTGGTTTTAGGAAGAACTTATTTCAGGCGAAGAAGTAGCTACTTGTCCAAGTTGCTCACTTGTGGTGAAAGTTATTTACGACTTGGTAAGTTTACAATTAAATCAAGTTTCTTTTTTAATTGATTGGAAACTAAAGTTTTGCTATTACTATTTGTAAATCGTATGTAAGTTTTATTAATCTTAATTTATGTTTCAATTACAGGAAAAGTTTATAGCTGAGACAGAAGAAATTACCAAAGATGATGGTGAAAAAGAAGCTGTGAAGGCGTAAGTTTTTGATTAACCTGGATTGAGGTTATGATGACAACAGTGGCTCAAAACAAACTACATCCAAGATGTAGGGAGATTCTTGTGAGGAAGTAAAATATCATAATATGAGCAACAGTGTTGAAATTCTGTGATTCTATGTGATATAATAAAGATATTTTCATATAAGACATTTCTCTAGTTTTATTCACTACATTGGTTTGCTCTTGAACATGTTGAGCCTAACAGGCTACTTAAGTAGTAGAGTTTCTTTGTTTAGACGTTGTGTGGGGTGGTAGACATAGATATAGGGTACATAAGTTCCACAGTCCTTCTTATTTTGACTGCCGAATAACTATGTTTGTGTTGTGCATCTAGATCAAAGGGACAGAACAGCCAGGGCCATTAACAAGTAATTGTCAATATCTATACATCTATACACATATAAATAAAATTGGAGTATCTGTTTGTAATATTGAAATAACCATTTTTTACTACATGCACATGAATATATATATACGGTAACTACACTAAAATAACAGTTTTTACAATTTTTGTCTGTCTGTCTGTTTTTTCTGGATAATCTCTAAAATGGCTGGACCAATTTTGATGGGACCTTAATTGGCAGGTAGCTGATGTAATAAGGAGTAACTTAGGCTACTTTTATTTTAGAAAAATAAAGTAATGTTGCAATGTCCAAGTACTGTCCAGAACCGCGCACAGCTCACGTGCATGCCACCACTGGGCCGTCACATAGGGCACCTTCCACCACTTCTCCCACCAACGAATCAATATCACAAAGGCTGCCTGTGGCACGAGCGGGCTATAGCTGATGGATGTGTCTCAACAACTTCATTTACAAAAAATTTATTTCCAGTGCTTATATTAATTATACTTTTGATTGATAGTTTGATTTGATTGATAGGTATCTTTTATAATTCCATCGATCCATTCTTCTTATCTTATCTTAATTCAAAATATTTTGTTACATTTTTACTGTTTTCCTTTTTTACCTTTAAGTAATAATAATTATAAATTAAGTACATTTGTGTTCAATATTCAGATTTACATTGAAATTGATAAATAATTTATAGGTTTATTTTATTTAGTTAGTAAAGTAGATAGTTGTTTTTTTGTAAAATAAATATGTAAAGAAAACACTACAGTTTTCTTTAGTTTTTAATTCTCAGCGTCATCGTCGGTAGGTGACACGTTTGGCAGTCATGTCAGGATTACAAATTATTTAAGACGAAGGTAATTGATTTCTATTTATATTTTATTAAAACGAGACTAGAAATAACGGCTTTGAATGTAGTTTCTTTTGTTATTACAGGTATGTTCATACTGAGGATAATAGAGATTGTTTTATTGATTTAATTTTTGAAATTATGATATACTAAATAAAAACTTTCGTTATTACCAGAGACTAGTAAATAACTATAGACTAGCCATGTCTAACAAAATTTTGTGACTTGAAAAATAGTTGTTTTTAAGATAGAGAGATGGCGTTAGTTGTATTACATTTACAAGTTATTTAAATTTAGTCAAAATAATGCGTAAAAAAACTTAAGATGGAGCTGTTTACAAAATCATTTGATATTTCATTGCAAGTACTATCCGTGTAGGTATCAGGCGACAACAGACGTTGCCAGCTAGTGCATTATATTATTTGATGCTATGTTGCCGCTCTTATAATTCAGTAACAGAAAACTTTACACCACCTTGGATATTATTTGTAGTGTTACTGGGTTACTGTATTGCCAGTATATAATTTTTCCCACAAAATATAGCATTCATCTCCACAGTTTGTTCTTATCTGCCTTAACATAATAAAACGAATTTCAGTGCATTTAATTAATAGGTATATAATAGTTTACTTTATTTCTTGATATCGATAAAAATTATGTCTTAATAAGTGCATGATTTTTATTTATAATGCATATAACTCATAACTATTTTGCAGTAGTTAAAAAAATATTTTCTTGCTGGATTATTATTTAAAAAAATGTTCTTTATCCATCAACTTTTTTGTTCTTTTTATGACAACATTTTATTTATTTGACAATTTGAATTCTTTGTCGTTTGTTGTTGTTGCTATGGGTGTGTGTTTGTTTTGGAACTTTTCCCTGCATTTCTTTGAATTCACAATATTTCAGCTCGCCTACTGTGACTCGTGCAAAAATTTATAGACCTTGATTAAGTTTACGTTTTGGCTGCTACATATATCGCATAACATGTGCGTTTATCACAACTGTGATAATAAAAGCTTTTAAAAATAGGTTTTTATGGCAATTAAAATAAGGAGGATGGTAGTGCCCAGGCGTCTCTGAACAAAATAAACTTATACCAGTATGTTTATGGTCTTTTGTAGTTTTTATTTTATCATCTACTTATAAAGTAAGAATAAATTACTATCTACCTATTATTATTGAGTAAAATTTTCAAAATCAATGATATAAAATGATGACATTTTCCAATTTCAGGAAAGGAATAAATCCTACTTGCTAAGGTTTCAGGTTATTTCACAACGCCATCTAGTAATAATTCATATAAAAATTAAAAACGACAAGGTTGGTCCAAGCTATTTGAGAGCGACATCTAGTAATAGCTTGGATTTTGAGCTTTTTCGGAGTCACGAATTTTTGTATGGAGATGGTCAGTCTATAGTTATTTACTAGTCTCTGGTTATTACAGAGAAACGCAAATAAGCTTTTAGTTCTAAGCTAAGAAGAATCCCAATATATTGAGATTATTATAAATATTTTAAAGTTGGAGTTTTCGTTTTTTAAATGTACACCTATTAGTTATGCCTCAAAGAACGTCAAATCTCTCTAAAAACACGAGAAAAGCCAAAAGCCAAAGATTGCGACGTGAAAATGAATCTGAACGAGATAGGGAAAGTCTTCTTACAAATTGTAGATTACAGATGTCCATGTCTAGGTCGAATGAGAGTAGTTCTGAGAGGAATGAACGATTACAGTTAGATAGAACGCGTCATTCATTGTTAAGGGCTCAAGAATCTTTAGAATCTCGAGATCACCGTCTAGAAAACGATCGTATTCAACACGCTATCTCACGAAGCCTAGAATCATCTCATTGTAGAGAGCAAAGATTAGAGAATGATCGTATTCGACATCCTGTCTCTCGAAGTCTAGAATCATCTGATTCTACAGAGCAAAGATAAGAGAAAGATCGTCGTCATCACCAAAATCAGCGTGAATTGGAAAGTCAAGAACAGCATGACATCCGCGTTTCAGAACAATGCGATCGATATCAAGAGTCACAAAGACAAAGAATCGAGCGCTTATCTCAGCTACCTACGTGAAAGTGTGAGTATCATTCGTCAATCAGAAATGAATTTTGATCGAGAAAGGCGTATGTATAGTGCTAGACAAACGACACGTGCTCTGCGGGATATTGAAACTGAAGCAAACCGACGACAACGACTAAACAAAGAAGAACTAATAGACGTCATATTGCATGGCGGGAAAAGCATAACAATGGGTTCAATTATGATGCCCAAATAAATTATTCTGCTGTGTCTGAGATAGGCCCTATGAATGTATATTGCAACTACTGTAAAGCATTAAGGTGGAAAGATGAGTCTAAAGGCATTTGTTGTTCATCTGGAAAAGAACGCTTGAACTCTATTCAACTGCCACCTGAGCCGCTTAAGTCTTTGTTATGTGGCGAACATGATCAATCTCAACATTTCCTAAATAATATTAGACATTATAACTCGGCTTTTCAAATGACTTCTTTTGGGGCAAAGGAAATACACGAAGGGAATTATATGCCCACATTTGAAATACAGGGACAGGTATACCATTTGATTGGTTCCCTTCTACCAGTAGATAATGCAAGAGAATCATTTTTACAAATATATTTCATTAGCGATTATGTACGACAAAGGGACGCAAGGTTACAATGTTTTCCAAATCTAAATCCTATGCTAGTTGAAAGCTTGCAAAGTATGCTTATTGAAAATAACAATTACATTCATGATTTCAAAACTGTTTTTTAATTTTTCCCACCAAATTCAAACGAAAATGACTATAAAATAGTTATAAATGCTGATCGACGATCTTCAGCAGAGCATCCAGGTTGCCATAATGAACCGACAACAAACGAAGTATCTGCGCTACTGGCAAATCAAGATTGTGATAAACGAGATATAATACTTCGCAGACATGATAATCAATTGCAGAGAATCTCAGAAACTCATAGATCGTATTATGCTTTGCAGTATCCTCTAATGTTTGTTTATGGGGAAGATGGATATAATTTCGCGGTCTATCAAATAGAACCCAACACAGGCCAAGCAAATTTCCAAAAAAAGGTATCTGCTCTACAATATTATTGTTACTGATTAATGATAAGAGAAAATGAGTACAATCGTCTGCATAATTACAAACAATTTAATCAATACTTAGTTGACGTATATGCTAAAATCGAAATAGAACGGCTTATTTTTATACGAACTAATCAAAAGAAGCTTCGAGTTGAAAATTATATTCACCTTCAACACGCAATTCATCAGAATGAGAATGTAGAGGACTTGGGCCAGTTAGTTATTCTACCTTCATCGTTTACGGGAGGACCTACATATATGCACCAACGCACACAGGATGTTTTTTTTATGTCAGGAAATATGGGCTTCCAGACCTTTTTATAACGTTCACGACCAACCGTAAATGGGATGAAATGAACTTTTTACGGGGCAGTTGGCTGCTGATCGGCATGATGTCGTAGCAAGAATTTTAAACAAAAATTAAAAAAGCTGATGGATCTCCTGGTGAAAGGAAAACTTTTCGGTTGCGTTCGCTGTTTTATGTACAGTGTAGAGTGGCAAAAGTGTGGTTTGCCCCATGCCCACATTTTGATATGGTTAGAAACGAAAATAAGAGCTGGGCAAATCGATGATGTAATTCGAGCAGAATTGCCAGATCAAGAAGTTGATCCAGAGCTATTTGATGTTGTGAAAAGCCACATGGTGCACGGTCCATGTGGCTCTTACAATCCTCGATCTCCGTGTATGAAGAACGGTGTCTGTAACAAAAGATTCCCTGAATCTTTTGCCACAGATACTATTACAGGTGAGGATGGGTAATCATTTTACAGACGTCGTTCACCTGAAAATGGTGGTATAAGAACGACAATCCAATCACGAACTAACTCTTTCGATGTCGACAATCGCTGGATTGTTCCATTTTCACCGGTTCTATAGCGCACCTTTAAAGCACATATCAACGTTGAACTCTGTAGCAGTATTAAGTCCATAAAGTACATTTGTAAATATGTCAATAATGGTTCAGACTTGGCGGTATTTGGTATACAAAATGCTAACGATGAAGTGACGTCATATCAAAATGGAAGATATATTAGTACTTCCGAGGCAGTCTGGCGCATGTTATCATTTTCAATTCACGAACGTTTTCCCGCAGTAATACATCTGGATATCCACTTAGAAAATGGTCAGAGAATTTATTTTGATTCAAACAATGCCCGTAGTGTGGTAGAAAATCCGAGAAACACGACATTGATGGCATTTTTCGATCTATGTAATAACGACGAATTCGCGGCTTCTTTATTGTACGAAGAAATTCCAGGTTAAAAACACATTTAAAAAACAAAATGGAACATTCCAACGGCGACGTCGAGGTACCTACTCCTGTGGAAGGTCATCCCGGCTTATTTTATGAACAAACACTTGGGAGAATCTATACAATTCACCCCAATAATCGGGAATGTTATTATCTGAGGTTGTTATTAACATTTGTCAAGGGACCAACTTCTTTCGAAAGCCTCAAAAGGGTGAATGGTATTTTACATCCTACATATCAAGCGGCATGCCTTGCTCTTGGCTTACTAGAAGGCGATAATCCCTGGCGCATCTAAATTACGAGAACTATTACACAGAGTTATGGGACAAGTTCAAGGATAATTTTACGGATGATTATGTAAGAGACTTCCAATGGCATTACCCGGATGCAGCGATAAATACTCATTTGGACATATTTACAAATAGAGCTTTGTTTGCATTACAAGACGTTCTTCTTTCGATAGGCGGCAATTCTCTCCATCATTATGGTTTACTATCTCCACAAGCGCCTGATGAAATTGATGAAAATTTAAACAGAGAATATATTAAACATACAAATTTTGGCGCCGTTGAACTTCAAAATACTATAAATCATAATAAACCACGACTAAACGATGAACAAAATCAAATTTACCGACTCCTCATTGATAAAATAAATGCAAACGCTGGTGGAGTGTATTTTTTAGACGCTCCAGGTGGTACGGGCAAAACATTTTTGATTAATCTTTTGCTGGCCAAAATACGTGCAGAAAAGAAGATTGCCATAGCAGTCGCATCGTCCGGCATAGCGGCAACGTAAAAACCGCACACTCTATGTTAAAAAATTCCACTAGATTTAGACCGTACGGTAGTGTAAAAATAGTCTCAAAGCCAAAGTACTACAAGATCGCGTATGTGTAGTATGGGACGAATGCATTATAGCAAACAAAATTTCTATAGAAGCCGTGAATAGGACGATGCAGGATATAAGAAGTAATAATCTATTATTTGGAGGAGTCGTATTCTTATTCGCTGGAGATTGTAGACAAATATTACCGGTTGTAACTAAGGGTACGCGAGCCGATGAAATTAACGCCTGTTTAAAACGTTCAGTACTTTGGAGACAAATTGTAAAAAACTTAATTTAAAACAAAACATGAGAGCACATTCAGCTGATTCAGAATTTAGTAAAATTCTTCTTGGAGAAGGAAAGTGTCCAGAAATGTAATTGAAATGAACAGATTACAATACAGAAGTGGTTAAATACCCAACAGAATTTTTAAACAGTATATTTGTGCCTGGTCTACGACCCCCCCCGCACAAACTAGAACTTAAGGTTGGCGTGCGCATCATGCTATTGCGTAATTTAAACCCGCCAAAACTTTGCAGTGGTACCAGGTTGCGAGTAGTGTCGTTGCAAAGAAACGCTATAGAAGGTCGTATAATATCCGAATGCGGAAAGGGTGAAATAGTTTTTACCACGGATTCCTATAATACCATCAAATTTTCCATTTGAATTCGAAAGATTGCAATTCCCGATCAATATCAGTTTTGCTATGACAATCAACAAGTCTCAAGGACAAACGTTAAGCAAAGCTGGTATAGATTTAACTAAAGGTTGCTTTACCCATGGGCAACTATACGTGGCATGTTCACGTGCGAGGAATGCCAGCAGTGTTGTTGTTTTAGCCCACGAAAATCGTACACCAAATATTGTATATAAAGAAATTTTTCAATAAAGCTTATACAAAAAACTGAAAACAAATGATATAGTGAAAATAAAAATGCAAAACCCAAAAAAAACTATTTTTTTATTTATTAGACATATTAACTAATTAAATAAACTGGAATTTAACTTTTTGGTTAAATTCCACGCGGATGAAGTCGCGGGTACAGCTAGTTGAGAAATACATATTCGAATTTGAAGAGCAATTACCAGAACAAAGGCAACTCCAACGGATCGCTGTGCGCGCCGACGCCACTTACTGTCGGGAGGGTGGTGCGTTACCGGCTATGAATATAGTAAACGAAAAAATTGCTATGATGGGATGTTTTTTTCTATTGTCTTAACATGAGACCATTAATAGTATGACATACAGTTTCATGAAACTGCAGGTTTCTGTTATTTTGATAGAAATTCAATGTTTATGAGTGAGAGCAATAGTAGAATATATTACATCAGGGTTGCACGGCAAAGTTTAGCAGCAATTACCTTAAAACTAAATATATTGTAATAAATTGCAGTTGCATCTTTTTTGAATCAAACATCATTTGAAGGAGAGTGATGTAGGGAATACAAAAAAAAATTGAATTGTCAACAATCTTATCAAATTCTTATGAATTGCCAGGTTTACACAGGTTTCTTATTGTCAACTATTTGTACTCACATGTTTTTAAATAAATTACAGTTAATTTTCTTGTATTGACTTGTCCGTGAACTAAGTACCACAAGTAGAGGCTCCATCATTTAAATGGTTAGGTTTCATACTGAACGAAAAGCCATCTACTTAAAATAAATGGTTTTAGAAACACCAAAGCAGCTTTCATGCCCCAGAGAAAACCAAATATTGTTTAATATGAGTATCAATAAACCAGGAACCTAGATAAAAAATTGTTTAATTTCAATCCCCACTGGGATTTGAAATTAGGACTTAGAGGGAAAAAGATGCAGGTTTACCATTTCTTCAACAGAAGGCTGCCCAAGGAAAGTTTTAAAACTATAAGTTAAAAAATATAAACTTATAATAAAATTATAAGTTAATATAAACAGATTATTAATTAAATAAAACATACAAGGTAAGTGATATTAAACTATATTTCACGCATTTATTAACTGTTTAAGTACACTTATCTAATACATACTGTGGCTTCCATAGCGTAGGACTGTGATAAATAAATGATATCAACTAAGATTGACTAGCTCCGACAGATCTACCTTGTTGACACAGTTGTTGCAGTCCGTACCAACTAAATAGTAAATAATCATTATTCCTTTTTATCTTGATTCAAGTTGCAAAACTTAATGCTACAATGCACATGCCCATTGTTAAAGAAATTTTTCATTGATTTGAAAAAACAATAACACATTTGTACTATAAATAAATCAGACAATCACACCAACTGTATAGCCCCAAATAGCAGAGCTTGTGTTATGGATGATCATACAGAAAACCCAGAATAAACATACATATATAAATTATCACACAAATGAATGCCCCGGCCAGGACTCGAACCTGGGAGCTCCGGCGTATGAGACAGGGCTACTGACCACTACGCTTCTTGGCCCTCAAATGTTATAAACGGAACATTCAAATTTTATTAGGAAGTTTAGAAGAAAAGCCTTTTGTGTTCATCAATCTTATAACTAAACCAAAGAAATAATTGATTTTGTTTGTACCAACTACACCAGGCTCATTCTATGACACACCGGCAAACAAGTACCAGTATTACTCAAATTTCATTTTATATTGCATTACAACTTGTACAAACAAAACATATTTTTAGTACAAATTCCAAAATGGAAGGATTAGTTTTGAGCCTAAAAGTACTTTTTTTTTTACAAAAATATGTCAATGATAATCTATTCAAAAATACTGGAATGGACATAAAACTAAATATAATTTAAAGCCAACAGAATATTTAGACTAATAAGTTAAGAAATAATTAAATAAAAATGTCACTTAAAACTACAATTAGAAATATATTTTTGGAGTTTCATTGCTATCACACAATTAAATATTGTCAAACAAATCACAATAAGCAACTTTAAAGTTATATAAATAATATATAGAAAATAAATACTTTTTTAGGTACATGATTATTGGGAAGTCTATAAGGACACTGCACTAAGCAAGACAAAACTAAGAATTTTGAATTTATCAATCACAATTACATTAAAAAAATGTTAACAGTGAATCTATAATTAATAATTTATTATTATTTTATTACAAAGCTTTTATTAATTTATAATATACTACACTTCCGAGGTGTAAAAGACTTCAAATCACATAGAAAATGGTTCAGAATTTCAGATTTAATTTAAGGTATGTGAACATTGTAAATAATCTAGGATTTACTTTCTGTTGTCAGGCGCTGGGAAACCAGCAAACTTCAACAAGACCAGCCTCAGTGATTCCTTTTTTTAAATAATTTTCTTTAAGATTTAGAGTGAATGATATCCATGAAGGATATCTTAATGATATCCTTTTTTGGTCTGATCGACCGAGTGTGTGAGCGTATACGGACATCGTAGTTGGCACATCTCCGTGGATGGCATTCACTAAACACACAGTTGCATTAGATAAAAATAACCATATTAAGTTTGCATTACATACGTAAAAAACCAAAACTAAGTGATTCAAAATATTTTACACCTTCCAGAAAACTCGATTACACCTCTATACCGATACAAAACTCCTGATCTACTATACAAAACTTGTCAATCACTTCAACAGCTAGTCGGTCGCCTTCGGGATCGGCACGGGAATGTCATTGGTTGTCACGTTGACGTTGACAGGCGGTTTGACACTGAACTGCTTGACAGTAGCCTCTAGAGCGGCGTTGTTACCGCTGAAGAATGCCGCAAAAGCGTTGTGGAATAGAACTAGCTGCTTGTTCATCACCTTTATCTGAAAGAGAGAACATCGTGTTCATTCAGATTCATTGTAATAAGCATTACAAAAAATTATTACCCATTGGGCAACTTCACTTTGTTCACAACCACGGGGCTGTATCATATGAAACAGAGCAAGTCATTAACTTCCTAGTTACACAACAATAAATTAAACATATTTTTTAAATCCCCAACAATGTACTTTTTTCATTCGATAAATTCGCATATTCATTCAATATCAGCGTCAGGCCGGCCCTAGACCTACAATAACTTTGCACGCAATAAACCTGGGCAAGGTCCCTCTAATATGGTTGAGGAGGGCGATGGCTGGATCCCGCGTTAACTCGTGAACGGGTGCCGTTTGAGGGTGTTCGTCGTTTGGATACTTGGGGGAGGGAGACTTGCCGCGCTAACAGATGCAGATAAGAATAATTTTGTGTAGACATAAAGAGACTCTGTAAAGAATATTGGCAAAAGAATATCACATACATTGTCAGTACCGCTTTTATTTTCGTAGAGCAGTGGTTCTCAAACTTTTTAAATGACGGAACCCTTTTGGGAAGCAAAATACTTGATGGAACCCTACAATAAAGCAATTGTTTTTATAAGTGTATTTTTTATTAATCAGCATAATAAAAGTACAATGTAACAGTTACTAATTATTATTTACTTCACCACTTGGCTAGGACAATAATAGAAAACATTAAAAAAGAAAAATTCTAACTAGTGGGAGGTATGAAACTGTTTTTTATTTTTCATCAATTGGTTGATATCAGGTTTGATGGAAGAAAGTTGGAGTCTCATATCAGCTTCGGCGTCCAGTCTATTGCGATATTTTGTTTTCGTGGCTGCGTAGGTAGAGAATCCTGTTTCGCACAAATATGTAGTTGGGAACGGGAGAAGAATATCCAGAGCTATTTGGCCAAGCATTGCATATTCATCTTGGATTCTGCACCAAAAATCATTGAGAGGCGTCGTTTTGAACAGTGACTCCATACTTGTGTCTGATGACATTTCTAAAAGAGATTCATATATCTCGTTGTTTTCAGGCTTTTCCAAGTTGGGTAAAAAAGGATTATGAATCCATGAATTCACTTTAATTTTTGTATTGTGTTCTTCAGGAAAATACTTTTCAAAAGATGCGCGCATCGAACTGAGATATTGGACCAATTTTTCAAACACATCATCTTCAAACATTTCTGAGTCGTTTTCGCTAACAAACTCACTGAGTAACGTAAAGCTTTCTATTTCTTTCTTATCAATGCAAATGATCCAAAAATCTAATTTTCTTTTAAAAGCAGTTATTTTATTATAGGCCTGAAACACTGTTGTCTGTTTACCTTGCAACGATAAATTCAATTCGTTAAGTTTTTGAAAGATATCCGCAAAAGACAATCGGAACAACCAAGTTTTATCATACAAACGGAACTTCAAATTAAAAGAAGTATCTGCTGAAAGAAACATTTGTAACTCGGCTCTAAGTTCAAATAGCCTTGTTAAAGTTTTACCCCGAGACAGCCATCGCACTTCTGTATGGAGCAGCAGTGTTTTATGTTTGCTGCCATAATCTTCACACAATAATGAGAACAATCGGGATTGTAGTGGTCGTTATTTGATAAAATTAATTATTTTTACCGCTTCATCCATAACTAATTTTAGATTTGCCGGCATTTGCTTCATCGCAAGTGCTTGTCTATGCAGAACACAATGACTGGAACTACAATTAGGCGCTTTATTTTTCATTCGTGACACTGCTCCTGCTTTTTTACCTGTCATCGCCTTGGCCCCATCTGTACAAATGTCAATGCAATTGTTCCAACTGAGATTATTTTCTTCAAAAAATATATTTATTTTATTAAAAATTTCTTCCCCGGTAGTGTTTGTAAGCAGCGATGAACACATAAGCATGTCTTCTTCAAAAGAACTTTTATATGGATATCTCACAATAACCAGCAGGATAGCCAAACCAGCGACATCAGTCGACTCGTCCATTTGCAAGGCGAATCGTGTATTTTGTAGACGTGTAACTAGTTCTTGTTTGACGTAGCTTGCCAGATCATGGATTCGTCGTGAAACAGTATCGTTTGATAGCGGAATAGTAGAAAGATGCTTTGCAGATTTTTCATCGAGCATACATTTTGTTATGTCTAATACACATGGTTTTATTAATTTCCCGATAGTATGCGCTTCACCTGCTTGTGCAATGCGATAGCTAACTAAATATGATGCCTCCGTGGCCTTTTCGTTGATAGTTTGTGTTGCATGCATCATATTTTTTTGACTTTCTAATAACTGATCTTTTTTGCGAACAAAAAATTCTTTATTCTTGTCTTTAGACTCGGGGTGTACAGTTTCTAAATGTCGGCGCAATTTGGCAGGTGCCATGGAACTATTAGGAAGCAGTTTACTACAGAGCATGCAGAGAGGTGAGCCGTTAGAATCAACAAATCCGAAACTGATATAAGATTCATCATACTTCCTTCTTTTCGTCTTTGAAACCGTCGAGCTTGACGTCGTGGCATCATCTTCTGGATCGGTGATTGCTATATTCTCCGCGCGCACTGCTTTTGAACATTCAGCGTCATTAGAAGATGTTGTTGCAACACGTTTAACACCTTTAAGCCAACGTTCCATTCTTTTTTATTTATAATGTTACACGTCAGGATAGTGGGGTTTAAATAATGCACAATCGTTACTGCGTATAAGAGACTATATTTAGTACCTACAGT
Source organism: Marasmarcha lunaedactyla (assembly GCA_923062675.1). Classification (NCBI taxonomy): domain Eukaryota; kingdom Metazoa; phylum Arthropoda; class Insecta; order Lepidoptera; family Pterophoridae; genus Marasmarcha; species Marasmarcha lunaedactyla. The sequence goes on along the minus strand of OV281360.1, from coordinate 20,241,990 downwards.
GAAGAAATGTATAAAACTGAGACAACAGACTACAGCAGGCAGTACAACAATGAACACTAGTTTCTAGCTAGCGAGATTGTAAGTAGGTAGTAACTTATCGCTCCGAACGCTGACGTCAACTGACGACGGGCGACGCGCGATCGCCGCTTTTTTACTTATTCCTAGACTCGATCTCAAATATTCTCGAAAGTACTCGAGTCGGCACCTTTGATAAACAAAAAGCAAAAATAAAAACAGAAATTTAAAAATTGCGTTGTAAACAATATCAACTTTATCCTTTGAAGTTAGAGTCGAAAGTCGCTTGTTGACAACTATAGCGTCTAATTCAGAGGCGGCTTTTATCAAAGAGACTGCGCGCTCACAAGTAAAGTACCCGCTCCTTTTAAGTTTGCCGCTGGCGATAGGTATGACGTTCGAAAAGTAGCGTCAGCAAAACATAATATAAAAATATTTTTTATTTAATTGTAACAATAAAAATTGTGTACGTACATATTTGGGTAAAATTATGACACATTATAAGCTTTGTTGTCACATGGGGAGGGTACGCGCAATCCACAGACGGGCAAACTTAGAGCGAACGGGTTGTACAAGTATAAATTGTTGATACCAAACTTATAAGATATTGTACCAGCTATTGTAACACATGTTTCTACAAATACAAATAAATAAATAACGTTCATAGCGTTTCTCCGTCTCCGTCTCCGCGCGGCCGCCGAGTCCGCGCAGCCGCGGAGCGACCAGAGAGAGGTGTTTTGATTTTTTTTTCTAAATTCTTGCGGAACCCCGACAGAGGTATCACGGAACCCTAGGGTTCCGCGGAACACACTTAGAGTATAGCTGTCGTAGAGCATTCACGTATCTCAAATTGAATATGTGGGTTTGACTGTTTGAATGATGGATAATCGAAATGCAATCATAAGATTTATATAGAAGTTGGGAATAAAAAGTCGAAATTATAATCTAACCGCAAAAAACACGTGAAAACGTTGTTTACACTATAGGACGAATACGGTTAGAAGATTAAAACGTTCATAGCATGATCAGATAAAGCTATTGAAATTAAAAAGCACCCTAATTTCAATTATTGTACATACAACAGCGAATCGTGACAAGACAATTGACATAAGGGCTCATTGAAATGGCGGCTCAATGTCTTTGAAGTTTGACAGATTGACAGTATATAATTTTTCTAGATATCGATGAAAAAATAAATGGCGTTGTTATGGGAAATCATTGGATTTTATTATATTTCTAAGTATCCCCAACAACTATCTCAATATTTGAGCTTGGTATATACGCGTCTAATATTTACCTATAAACTAAATATAGCCCGGTATTGATATGATTACAATTTATAAATATTACAGGGTACCCAGTATGCCATTCTCTTTTATTTTGAAAAAAATATACCCGTGAAGTTTCTTGCCAGTTCTTCTTCACGAAGGTTTTTTTGAACTGGTGGTAGAGTCATGTTTTATTTGACATCAATAAGGACAAGTAATTGTCAATGTTAAGAAATAAATATTTCATTTCATTTCAAGGCAAAAATCAATGACATATTACATATAGACAGGTTATCCGCTCTCAAAAATGACAACGCAAATGCAAGGCAGTTGCCGGCTATTTGACTCGGTCTTGTGCAACCCAGTGTCACGGCTAAACGTCAAACAAAACATTCCCTATTCTGTGTTTTTAACACCGCACAATGCCTTCTTGTGTGTTTATACAGTGTACTAATTACACTGTTACTGTTAAAGATAGAATAAACGTTTCTTTTCATGCGTAAGTACTATTTTTTATAACTATCTTATTTATTATCTTATTTTGCTATTTAAAATGACGTTTTAAAATTGACATGGCTATTCGTTTCAACAAACTCGAAGAGCGAGATGTAATATGATTTTGTATGTTCCCAACAACGCTATAGAGTTTCGACAATTTACGTACTACGTCACGCACGCTCGCGACCAATTTGTCAAGCAACGTCACGAAGTACATAGGTATCTCATTCTTAAAACAAGTGAACCGTATTACTCTTTCCTTCTCCCACAAATTATATTACTCTATATATCGTTGACGCCGTTTTTTTGTGCGGTAATGTTTGGGTATGATTTGTCTATATGTAACATGTCATTGGCAAAAATATACACACATATAAAAATATAAAATAAAATGGTGCAATAAAAATTAAACTTGCCCAAACTTTTGTTCAATCATTGCGCAATCTTCAATTCTAACCTTAAACGTTTAAAAACATTGCACAATTCGTAATTTTGTGCAATTTAATTGAACGTTAAGGGGCGGCCTTACACATAAACAGTTTGGCATAACACAAACTCAGCCTAGTTCGAGAAAATATAGTTGGGGTATTTCTTTTTCTTTTCTTTTAATGTTTTCAACACCCAACGCAAAAAGAGGGGTGTATAAGTTCAACCCGTGCGTCTCTCTGGGGCGTCGTAGCAAACGATGACGGATCTCCGTTCAGAACTTAGGCGAGCTTTTTGCTGTCAGTAGGAGGTTTTTAATTTGTGTTTGGAAATACCTTTCTATCGTTTATTATTTTACTGTATGGCCGCTCCCATAGCACGCAGCAGTATCAAATTAAATAGCGATGAAGATCATCAAAAGTATTCTTCGAGAAATGAGTGGGAGATTATATATATACATTTCAAATATGTTATATTTAGTTTGGGGTTCGATTTATCCTAATCGCCTATTACTAGATACGATTCTCCACGATTGTAACTGAAGGCAACAGGTGCCTCAGAACATTCATTTTCGACTGCTGCGTTTGTAAATGAACAGCAGCATTAAGGGACAAAGTATCTGTCGTGTTGATGAGTCAAAAAATCTAGGAGTTCTTTTCGATAATCAGTTGCGCTTCGAAAATCACGTCGAAGGCCTGGTGAGGTCTTGCTTTTATAGATTAAAAGTGTTATATAAAATAAGACATTTATTATCCGAAAGGTCTAGAATTTTGGTTTGTGAATCGCTCGTACTGTCTCGGCTTAATTATGCGGACCTTGTTTATGGCCCTAGACTTTTATATAAAACTACTCGTCTAATTCAACGTGTACAGAACGCCTGTTGTAGGTTCTGTTTTAATGTACCTCCAAGGAGTCATATAACTCCATTTTTAAACAATGTGGCAATTTTGAATATGGCGTATCGCAGGAAGTTGCACCTTGCTTCTTTATTAATCGACATAGTCAATTTTAAAAGCCCAGAATACTTATTTTCCAAATTAAAATTTTCTACTTGCAAATATAATAATAATCTCAGATCACAACGTCCCCCACTAAGTACACAGCAACACCGTACCGCGGCTTTCACAGGCAGTTTTCGTTACCATGCTACAAAATGTTGGAACGATATACCACCACCAATAAGGAATCTGAAATCTAAAGCAACATTTAAATTAAAAACAAAAAAACTTTACTTAGAACAACAGATGCTTTTGATTTTCAAAAAATTGATTGGTATCGAAAACTGAAAACTAATTCACTTCTTATCTATGTAACTACTATCATATTTAGATTAACATGTCATGTTATTATTTTTGAATATGTAAAGTTATGAATTAGATATATTTGAACCTAAACTAACCACATAAGTTTATTATTGATATTATTTTATATTAACTCTATTACTTTTAATTATATGTATAAGTACCTATACTATAATCATCGTTATCTTATTTACTGCACTTACTTATATTGCGTTTCATTGAGGTTTTTGTTTATTTAGAATTTATTGTATTTATTGTATTCCTTTATACCTCTCCTATTTAGTAATTATTTGGCAGTAGCTGAAAATCAGCGTTTCGCTACAAGCGGCTTAGAGCTGAGCTATAGCCTTTTTGCCTTTTGGTAGCATAGCATTTCCGAATTTCACTGTAATTTGAATTGTAGGATTTCGGTTCTTTTAATGTAAACCATTCTATTGTCTCATTTTTACCATTAATTCTATTTTTGTTTTAATGTGTTAAAATGTTTATATTATGAAATGTATATATATATTTTTAATGTGTCACTTTTGACTATATACAACATTTAAATTGTGTCGTTAGTCCATATATTTTCTGTAAAAGTGAATTGAAAAAAATAATGTGTTACCATTTTTGGCAAATAAAGTTTTTATCTATCTATCTATCAATAATCGGTGCTTCCTAATCGTAAAACCCTTGCAAAAATTAAAATTATTATTATATATATTATGTTAAAACAAAATTAATAAACAAATCCCCAAACAAATACACCAGCTGTATGGCCCCAAGGTAAGCAGAGCTTGTGTTATGAATGGCCACTGGGGGGGAACCCGGAATAAACAAACATATATAAATATCAACAACCATGACCCGAGAACAAATATTTATGTTCATGACACAAATGAATGCCCCAGCCAGGGCTCGAACCCGGGACCTCCGGCGTATGAGGCAGGGCTACTGACCACTACGCTACTCGGTCGTCAACATTTTTTATTTCTCTATAATTTTAAAAGATTACAATAATCGCCGGAAATTACATTTGGTAACTCCTAAATTATAATAAAAAATACCAAACTTTCTGCATAAAATCTAAAAATATACTCAAAGCCAAACAAGAAGCTCACCCTATTGTCATGCAGCAAGGTAAGCTTGCTGGCGGCGTCGTCTCGCAGCCTCGTGTAGATGCTCCTCTTGGCGGCCACCTGCTCCAGCAGCGCCGCGGGGGCTCCGTTGGCGTGCGACTCTGCCTCCGTGCGGTAGGCGTCGTATTCCACTCTGGAAGATAGAGGGAAAAATTGTATGAATCAAATGAAACATAGAAAAAGATTTTAACGAGTAAACATAAAATTACGTTAGAAAATGGTACGACTGTTATTTAGGTTTGTTTTTTATATTTTTTAAATATTAAAAGCGTAACATGGGTATTCTCATTGTAGGTGAATAGTTTAATTCCCCGTAATGCCCCGTTCTACGCGAGAGATGCGTTCCAGAGAAAATCACGTAAAGTGAATTTCGGGTATAACGGGGTCTGTTTGAATAAAATATCAAGTTCAGAACCAAACCATTTTTATTAGAAAATTATGAATATTTTACTCAGGAAAGTACATCCAAATTAATACAGTAATACCCCGGTATTACTGTATTAATTTCCTTAAAAACTGTTGATATCTTGCCGTTTATCATAAGCGAATATACATGTAAACGGACTATTTATTAGCAAAACTGCTAAGTAACTGGAATGTAAAACGGTGAATTATTCAATCCAACTGCGTATCTTGCAAAATGCGTATAATGTTCACAAACAGATTTTACTTGTGTTCATATTCAAATGGCATGTACATTGAATAATTTGAATCTCACTGTCGCTAACGTTCATACCACGTTGAAAACACCGATTCTCGTCCGATCATTGAAGTTAAGCAGCGTCGGGCGCGGTCAGTACTTGGATGGGTGACCGCCTGGGAACGCCGCCTAATGACGCCATCATTTTTGCCACTTTTTACAAAATTAATACGTAAAATAAATAGCTGGAGATAGATAGTGACGTTCTTGAATTACGAACTTGAAAAATAGCTCAGGTGCTACTGCACAGAAAGTTACTAACACAATTGACAACTTTAAAAAAAAATGCGTATGTATTTTATTTGAGTTGCGAAGAGATCTCACAAACTTATGGGACCCGTATATTTTTATTTTGTTAAATAAGTACGTTTTCATATAGCGATGAAAGAAACTTAAGCTTTTAAGGCCAATTAAAAAGACTAGCCTCTATCTAAAAGGCCTCGACTCTCGACTCGCGATAAGGCGCTTTGATTCCTTTTAGTCTTTTAAGCTTTTTAGATAGATAAAACATTTATTACACTTTAAACACACACAAAAATACAAAAAGAAAGAATAACACAGACCAGTTACACGGTTATGAGTTGTTTGGGTCACATTTTTCTTTTTCTTTAAGGTAATTACAAAATTACAATTACAAAATAAAAATTACATTGTACACACAACACTTTTTCAATGTCTAATAAACAATTTTTGAAAGTTGGTCTCTATAATCCTGTATCTCTTGGAACAAACTCCATAAACAGTTTTGGCCATTATGATAATCTTGTAGTACTTGGGGATTTCAATATCAATATGTTAGAATCTAATAATGGGAATGTTCTAAAGGTTTTAAATTTCACCCAAATTTTTCAAATTTAACAAATAGTTACCACCCCAACACATTTGACGGACAATAGTCATTCACTTATTGATATCGTATGTACCGATGCTCACGTCAGGAGTGTTTGAACTGATGTCATACGAAGTAAGCTACCTAACCATGCCTTAGTGATAAGTGAATTTAGCATTAAAAAACTAAAGATTCCTGCTGAAACCAAGACCATTGAAGTCTATTGATATGAAAAGTTTTAGATCTGATCCTCATTCGATTCCTTGGACTCAAGTTTCAGAAATATCTGATGTAAATAGTATGGTTGGGTTTTTTTAGTTCTCTCCTGCTGAAGTTATTTAACTCACATGCACCTCGTAGATCAGTTAAAATAAAAAGCAATTCTTATCCTTGGATTACTGAAAATATCAAACTAATGATGAGACTAAGAAATGCAGCTCATAAAAGGTTTCTTGAAACAAGAACTGACGCATTATAAACTTATTATAAACAATTAAAAAAACTAGTGAATTCAGCTATGTTTCACGAAAAACGAGCTTATTTTAGTTTTAATATCAATAGAAATGTAAAAGACCATAAAAATCTTTAGAAAAATATCCAACAAAACGTTCTACCGCCCAGATGTGTTAAAGATATCCCTGATCATCTTTGTTTTGCTGAGCATATGAACAAGAGCTTCCTTACTTTACCAGTTTCCAATTCTTCTCTGAGCCAGTCCAGAAAATTATATTTTGAATCGAATAAGTTCGGATCGTCCGTTTTCAAACTTAAATGCGTTGACGAAGGAACTATTTCGAAGGTTATAAATTCACTTAAATCAAATGCATCAGGTAATGATTCGATCTTTCTGAACATGCTTCTTATGACCTTGCCTGATACTTTTAACGTAATAATATCCATTGTGAATTTATCAATATTGACGAGCACATTTCCAGATTCATGGAAAACCGCAGTTATACACCCCCTTCCTAAAATAAACAATCCTTTGACCTATACAGATCTCCGACCTATTAGTCATTTGTCTTGCCTATCTAAGGTAATGGAAAAAGTAGTTTACTTGCAGCTTATTGAGTATTTGGAAAATAACAACATAGTTCCTGAAATCCAATCTGGATTTCGTAAAAATAGAAGTACATCGACTGCTCTAATGGATGTTACTAGCTACATTCTAGAGGCTCAAAATACAGGCTCAGGCACTATTTTGGTGTTGCTAGATTTTTCCCCCGCTTTCGATACTATTAATATTTCCCTCCTTATTGCTAAGTTGAAATACTATGGTTTTGATGAGCGTACTGTCCAATGGTTTCAAAGCTATCTTAGTAATAGCCACCACTATGTCGAGCTGAGACACAGCGATGGCTCAACATCTTCCTCCTCTATCTCTTCCGTTGCAGACGGTGTACCTCAAGGGTATATCCTCGGCCCATTACTTTTTATTATTTTCAGTGCCGACATTATAACATGTGTAAGAAACTGTAAGTGCCATCTTTATGCAGATGACCTAAAGCTTTTTATATCCTGCCACCCCAACGAAGTACATGCAACTGTGCAAAAAAATTATGAAGATTTAGATCGAATTTCGATATGGTCTAGCAAAAATTGTCTTGTGCTAAATCCGAATAAATCTAGATTTATGATATTGAGATCAAAGAAGCAAGTTTATAAAATTTCGGAGCAATGCCTACAGATCAGTGGTGAGTCAGTGCGTCGCACTGATTTTGCACGAAATTTGGGCGTAATATTTGACTCTGAAATGAGATTTGAGAAGCATGTTCAAGAGATGGTCCGTAATTGTTTCAATCGTTTAAAGATCCTGTACAAGATGCGAGATTTTATTTCGATTCCCATACGCACAACTTTAGTTGAATCACTCGTGCTCTGTAAGCTTCACTACGCTGATACTTTATATGGACCAAGGCTTTTAGAAAGAACAAAAAAAACTAATACAGCGCGTTCAAAACGCTTGTGTGAGATATTGTTATAAATTCCATCTAGAAGTCACGTTTCTCCTTATATCAACCAGACAAAAACACTTAACATGAACTCTAGAAGAAAGTTACACTTTGCAACGCTACTCTTTAGTATAGTCAAAAAGTCAAAAACCATCTTATCGCTATGATAAGACTTTCATGGTCTTCTAGGAGTAGACTAGCACGGCTAAACGTTCCACCTGATAACACAACTTCATACAAGGTATGCTTTGAATATACCGCTGCCAAAATATGGAACAACATCCCTCCACCCTTTAAGAAAAATTTCTTTCTTCTCTGTTTCCACATTTAAACTAAAAATGAAAAATTCTGTATTAAATCACCAACTGAGCGGTACAACAATTCTGTGAATGGTCTTATATTGTGCATACAAATTATTTATTGTAATGTAATATTATGAAGGGAGTTCTAATTTCTAATTTCTAATTTGTCATTTGTCATCATTGAGTAGAAATATATAACCGTGCAACTAGATTTTATGTAACATCTTCACCATGGCAACAGCTGAAAACCAGCGCCACAGTCTACACTGCTGGCATAGTGCTGAGCTGTAGCCATTTCAGCACTGTTAATTGTATATTTAGTAAGTTTACAGTTCTATTTTATTATTTTTTGTGTTCTGTTTGTATTTTTCTGTTTATGCTGAATAAACATTTTTCATTTCATTTATCGTGTGTGTTACGTCAGTGCAATGGGTCACAGCTCAGCATCATTATTTGATTTACAAGCAAACTGCTGATTTTCAGCTGTAACCTAAGGTAGTACGCGAGCACGTCAAAGTTTATACATTGATAGTGTTTTCATTAATTCGAAGAGACTTAAAATTTTTTGAAAATATATATAGTAATATAAGTTAAAATTAAATTAGGTTTATAGATAGGTATCATTGCATTGTAAGTAGTAATTGTATTGTTTATATATATTGAATGAATTAAGAATAAAAGAAAGAATAACATTATTTATAATCAATCATTGCAAATCTTACCATATATGTGTTATGTGTAGACTAAATACTATATAAATATATTAGTCACCTCGGCAAAGTGTTGGAAACTCCAAGTTTTTGAATTTCTAGTTATTGCGTCTTAAGTTTTAATTTAAAAGAATATTTACTTTGTAAAATTCTTGCAAGTGGTGGAATGTTATTCCAACACTTTGTTGCACTGTAGCGAAAACTACCAGTAAACGCCACAGAGCGATGAGGTGGCACACTCAGCGGTGGACGTGAGGACCTGGGTATGTTGTCACGCAATGTGTTTTAAATTTAAAAATGTCGAATATAATTAGAACCATCTTGCTTTCTACGCTTCACCGACTGCTGACGATCACTAACATAACTTTTGAACCACTGTATTGAATGAGAATCAAGTCCTTAGTAAGTTAACTCAGGGTGTTACCACACCAATCGATCGTCCGTCCATCAACGTCGACCCGTCGACGTCAACCTATGGCAGAATAGACCAGTCGATTAGAGAGCAAGAGAGAATTATCAAGGCTATCAAAAGCGCGGGAAAAGTCCAATAGTGCAAGAATGGTTCCGCGGCCAACATCTTGCTCTGTCAGAATTGCATCTACATCTAAAAGTGCGGTGACTGTACCACGTCCCTTTCTGAAGCCCGATTGCTGAGAATGCAAAATATTGTTTTTTTCCACATGTCTCAAAATTTTTATTTATACGACTTTTTCTAATATTTTTGAGAGGAATGTTAATATACTGATCTGCCGTACGACATTAGGTTTAACGTTAAAAGGTTAAAGACTATGACTGAAATTAGTCATCAGTTTGTAGTCTTATAAATTTAATAAATCCCAAGACAAACACACCCACTGTATGGCCCCAAAGTAAGCAAGGCTTGTGTTATGGATGACCATACATATATAAATACAAACAACCATGACCTAAGAACAAACATCTGTATTCTCTTTAGTCCCTTTAGTCTTATGACTAAAGACTAGAGGGTTACAAGACTAATTTAGTCGTAGGGCTTTAAAATTTTTGTCTTTTTAATAGGCCTTAAAGTCAGTAACATGCCTATCATAAAGAAAAACTTTTTGACAGTCATTAGGTATAGTGGCATAATCAGTATTAAAATCAGGTTTCGAAATATGTTCAATTGAATATTTCGTAAATATTTTTGTATATAGTTCATAATAATTTTCGGTTCAGTTTGAGTTTTTTCATTTATTATAATAAATGCCTAAATGGATTTTTTTGCGACTAATTTGGCAAAGTGACATGATATTGTTTTATTCAAGGCAAGAAGCAATAGCAACAACAGGTATAGAAATTGTCGACGAGGTTCAGCAACAGAATCCGAAAAGCATATTTAATCCCGAAATATGTTAATTTTCGTGTTTAGCAATGATAAATCTGGAATTGGTTTTTTAATTTCAACTGCAAAAATTTGTGAAATGACGCCACGTTTGCGAGTAGGTCACGCCGTCAGAATTCCGGAATTAAAAATCAGAGTTTGGAAAAGCTTTAAGGATTCGAAAATTTAAATACCTACAAATAAACTATATGAAGTAGGACTATTTCCTCGATTCCTTCTTCCCACATTTTACTTTATGAAATGTTTGTTATCTAAACCTATTCACCTAAAGTGCATCATTGCTTATTAGTATAAATCACCCAAGCACGCGAATTCCGCGGGCATCTCACCGCCACGCAACCGAAGCCCTATCTACTTACAAGCCTAAGAAAATCTAATGAATCTCTTCAAGCCAACGGTGACCTTTTTACTACAGCTTCTACAAATAACAGCAGTGTACGAGGTGGCCCCAACTTCTACATTTGTAAGATTTTGGAACTCCACTGTTTGCCAGTAAGAAATTTAAACAAAAAAGTAAAAAATTGGATTGTGTGCAAACACGCAGCCCATTTGTTTGTAATAATGTGGCCAGCACGCAGCTGTAGCGACTGGCTCGTTACCTTCAATTTAGGAGCAGTAAAACGAAATGACCTCAAAGTAGCAAAAATACAAGCTCACATAAAATAAACGGTTCAATTGACAAAAACCAAGTAAACAAATCTTCATTTGCAAAACAACGTTTAACAAAATTATACTTGATACATTTATCATTATACAAACTATTGTTTATCAAACTACTCATTGGACAAAATATTTACTAGAAAAAATTTCATTATGCCAAAACATCATTTCACAAATTGATTATTTTTTTAAACTACATGCATGCATTTGACAGTACAGGTTAAATGTGTGACGGTTGTCTATTTCGACCTCTTTTTGTTAGTAAATTTTATTTTTTTGTCGTTCCCGACGTATTTTTAAACTACGAATTACGTAGTGTCGGAGAACGGCAATGTTTTGATTTGACAAGCCAGTCACGAAAAATTATCCATCATAACAACTAGAATCTATTTATTTATTATTGTTTCCGAGTTTATTATTCAAAATTACATGTTTATCAATTTTTTATTATCTACAATCAAAGTTTTCATGAAATCAATAATTTATTTTTACGTACACGAGTGTGCGTAGCCAAAATTTTTGGTAAGGATTCTCATTCATTAAAATTTTATTTTGTTGTTACTTTTTCTTTTCAGATCAAATTTAATTGTATTAATGTTTCTGTTTTATTTTGTGTGACTATTTTTTATTTCAATTTTGTTTATATTTTTTGTTTGTATTTACAGGCATTTTTGTATATTTTTAATTTTACTGCAAAATAAACATAGAAGAGAGCTTTGGTATTTCCTTTCTGGACCCTCAATTACCACTCCGCAAACAACGCGTCACATACTGGCGCCGACCATTCAAACGCAGTTTATGGAGAAGAGAGGAGGAACAATATCAACAGAGGAATAGCAACATTAAAAATAATTTTTTTATAATTATTATTGAGGTCAGGCATAAAACTTTATTTGTTACCATTTTCAACCATTAACATTCACTAGTTAGGTTATATATCTACTATAATATATCAAATTACTGCTAAATTATTCAGACATTTAAGTTTCTTTAGTTTCTTTCGTTATAATATCTTTGAAGAAATTTTCTGAAGGCACAACATTTATTCTATAACCCAGTAATTTCACTATTTAAATAACATTTTCTATTCATTTTCATCATTTGAAAATACGTATATTTTTAAGGCTCTTTTCTGCACAACGACTATTAACAAATTTATTTCACTTTAACATTTTTTTTTGGATTTTGCAATGAATTTTTCACAACTAAATAAACCTGAAATAATTTATGAATTAAAAATCAGAAATATAAATTTTTCTTCGACGCAATCTGTAGACGAACTACGATCATTATTATTAAATATTAATGTAGATTCTGAAACAGAAATTTTACAAAATAGCCCTGAAGAATTTTCAGAGGATATTAATACCATTAAAAAAAATTTAAAACTTGTTGAAGCTTGTATAAACTCTTATCCTATTAGGAAACAAAAAATTTCACCTTATTTAACTCATATAAGAACAAGATTAGGCCTCATTGACATTACATCAGATTTATCTTCAGAACAGTTAGATTTAATAAATTCATGTTGGAAAGATTTAACTCAATTAGACTCACGTTTTAAAAATTTGGAAAAATCACCAACACATTCCACATATCATTCCGCAGAATCCACACAAAATATTAATTTACAACCCCTTTCTTTTTTCGAAGCATTAACTGATAAAGTCAGTAAAATTACAGAAAATCGAACTAACAATGATTTAAAAAGATTTATTTATAAAGGTGAAGGTTGTCCAAAGGATTTTATTCAAAAACTTGAAGAATTTTCACAAATAAAAAATATTTCTGAAAAATCTTTATTCTCACATATTTATGATATTTTATCTGGATCTGCTCTTGATTGGTTTAGAGCTAGAAAGTCGACTATTAATGACTGGTCATCTTTCCGATCGGCATTGTTGAATGATTTTGCAATTACCGATTACGATTATAAACTAAAAAAAGTAATCGATGCTCGTAAACAAAAACATAATGAGAGAATTATCATTTACTTTGCTACAATGGAATCTCTTTTTTCAAAACTCTTGGAACCAATGTCCGAAAAAGAAAAAATTAATACTCTTGTTAGAAATCTTAAACCTGAATTCACATTACGTCTTTCACCTACTGATTTACATACTGTAAATTCCCTCTTGGAATCATGCAAATTTACAGAAAGCATTCTCCAAGTTTCTAATAATACATCTTACTACTCTTCATCATCACCACCAGATCATTATCATTCTTTTCCTATTCCTTCTACATCGAATTCTAATAACAAATCGTATAATAATACTCTATTTTCACATAATCAACCATATATTCCTGAATTTCCTTTTAAAGCTTGTACATATAATTCCATAGCAGCTGTAGCTAATCCATTGCCTAATACTGTAGCTGCAATTAATAAAAATCAGAATTTTTATAAATTCACTTGCCCACGTTGTAGATCTAATACACATCTATTAAAAGACTGTACTAACACTAATATAGTGTGTTTTCGTTGTGGAAAAAAAGACTTTATTACTAGTAAATGTCCTAATTGTAATAAGTCGATTCCAAAAAACTAAATTACGAGGAGTGCATAAACAAAAATAATAGTGTTAAATCATCAAATTTTGACAAAAAAGATTGGGATACATGGTTAAAAACTTTAACAATTTTTTTTAAATCTTATAACACTTGTGCTCTCCTCTTTAATAAAACATCAGATTTTGAACGTCCTTATTTACATATAAAAGTAAACGATTTAACTTTAAATGGTCTTTTAGATAGTGGTAGTGCTATCACTATATTGGGTAATAATTCTCATAAAATTTTATCACAACATGGTCTTTTTATGCAAAAAAGCTGTTTAATAAAAGGTAATGTTGCAAACGGACAAACTATTTCTTCTATCGGCATTATTACTCTTCCTACTTTTTATAACAATAAATTTGCGTTAATTACAGCTCATGTGATCCCAGAAATCACTGAATCACTTATAGTAACCAGTATGTAACGCGTTGTTTGCGGAGTGGTAATTGAGGGTCCAGAAAGGAAATACCAAAGCTCTCTTCTATGTTTATTTTGCAGTAAAATTAAAAATATACAAAAATGCCTGTAAATACAAACAAAAAATATAAACAAAATTGAAATAAAAAATAGTCACACAAAATAAAACAGAAACATTAATACAATTAAATTTGATCTGAAAAGAAAAAGTAACAACAAAATAAAATTTTAATGAATGAGAATCCTTACCAAAAATTTTGGCTACGCACACTCGTGTACGTAAAAATAAATTATTGATTTCATGAAAACTTTGATTGTAGATAATAAAAAATTGATAAACATGTAATTTTGAATAATAAACTCGGAAACAATAATAAATAAATAGATTCTAGTTGTTATGATGGATAATTTTTCGTGACTGGCTTGTCAAATCAAAACATTGCCGTTCTCCGACACTACGTAATTCGTAGTTTAAAATTACGTCGGGAACGACAAAAAAATAAAATTTACTGACAAAAAGAGGTCGAAATAGACAACCGTCACAAATGTTTAAATGCATGCATGTAGTTTAAGGTTGACTCCCTGGTCACAAATACAGGTTCAGTTGGGTTATGTTAGGTTTGTATGTAGTTATACACGCGCGAGCCGAGCGAGCGAGCGAAGCAGGACCAAATTAAGTATGACTTCCAGCTTTTCACGCAAAGCGACTTTCAAACAAACATCACGACACGAGGTGTTTTATAGTTAATATTTTAACAATTGAAATGTTTCCTAAGTAAAACATTTGCGAAACCTGCATTATGTCTAATGATTCTTTTTAAAGTTTGCGAAATGAAAGTTTGTCAAATGATTAGTTTTTCAAACGTTGTTTGTACAATGAAATGTCATACGTTTTTGTCAAACCATAGGATACCAAATAAACATTAAAGTAAGTTCGTACCTAGCAGCTTCGTACTGTCGGATGGTGATCAGGGTGTCCTCCATGGTGCGGTGTGTGAGCGTGTCCAGGGCGTTGTTGAAGAACTGCAGCGCTGACAGCAGGCTGTCGTAGTTGCGCGTGATCGTGCGCTGGGTGTCCGCGTTGTACAGGAATCTGGCCAATTCAGTGCATCATTTAGTAAAACTAGTTCCTTTTTCATGAACTCTTCGGACGGCGTCTCTACAGTCCTTAAAATGTATCATGATGAGAATGACAGCTGTCAAAGTGTCGTGGCTAGTGCGGGGGAAAGTATTCGCCAGGTAATGTTCGTCGATATCGATAAATTATATTAAAATATTGGATTGGTATATGAATATGGATATAGAATGTGCCTTTTAAAGTTACTTTGTAGAAGAGGACATTTTATAAGTAGAAGGGTTAATAAAATTAAACACATGTAATAAATAATACACATTTATTGACGTAATGGTGTACATCCCAAATCTATTTCATCAGAATTTGCTTCGCTAGAAAACTCTAGAAGGTTTATTATTAATTCATGGTCACATATGGAATCGAATCGGAGATCGCGTTCCCAATCATCCGCAATTATCTTTCTTGTTTTGTTAATAGCTTTCTTCCAATCGTCCGGCGTAACATTCCGTGATTAATAATTGTAACATTTTATTTGCTGTGAAGGGCGGGGGTGGTATGTCTTGCTGAGTAACCTGAAATAAAATAGTAGTTTAAAAACAAGTTATTTTGATAGTCAAACATTTAGTTCATTATTTTATATTGAAACGCATTGCGTCATTATATAAATGCAAATACATCCTAATCAGTAATGAAATTTTTCATATAAGTAAAGTAGACATTATGACAAAGTATATTTTAAAGATTTAGAGCAAAACATGTCCATTTTCGTTAATAGATATAATCATCACTGGTTTAGCGTAACTTATGATTATGTAAGCTTAACAGATTTTTGTGATTGGAGCCAAGGATACATAATTCGTGTTTAAGTAGGTAAATGATTTGACGAATCAATTTTAAGATGCAATTGAAGATAAAGATGTTAACTTGAAACACTGTTGAATTTGTTTAGTAGATATTTATTTCTGGGACTAATTTCATAATAAATTACAAAAAATCAAACTGTCTCAAGTATCGAGGTACTTAATGAAACTGAGTGAAACATTAAAAAGTACTGCTTTCGAGACATTGGCACGTCCAATCCCTTGTTCTCAATTTTCACAAGAAAAATATTTATAGATCAATTGCAGGAGAAAATATTAATTACATTATCTTAAATTTTGAAGATTTATTTAAATTATGTATCAATAATAAAAAAAATAAAAAAATTTGTATTGTTACACCTACCAAAATTCCTCACCTGCCAAAGAAACTACCAAAGAACAAGATGCCAAAACGTTTTTTAAGGATAAGTAAAATCAGCTTTTTGGTCTTCAAATTTTGGTTCGTGAAGTGTCTTTTTTAACGAAAAGAAAAAAAACCTTTATTTCAAAACAATAAAATAGTTTTATTTATAGATTCAAGTCAAATAAATATTCATTATAATAAGTGCACAGTTTTCATTTACTATAATTGATAAATAACTTAAATTATCCACTTTAAATTTGCACACAATGCTGACACTGATTTCATCTTAATTATTTAGAAAAAAGAAATTTCAATATCTTTATTAATATTTTCTGATTGTATTTAATATACACTGATTATAAGATAGGTACGTTACGTAACGTAAATATACTTGCCTTCAACTTGAGTCCATATCAATTCTAACGCATTATACTGGGAGTGATATGGCGGCAATCGGATAACTGTGTGTCCCCTTTCTCTAGCCATCCCATCAAGGACGTAAACAGGTGTTCGTGATTTATGTACTCCCACCAAATACAAAACCTCCCGCCTTAACATTGAGTCATCGGGTGGCACTCCAATAGCTTGAAGCCATGATATTATTTCATTTTTTTTTGTTACTCGTTGTGAATGCTTTATTTTTTTTCACAGAGTGATAGGGCGCATAATCCATCAATATTATATGTGGTTCGTTTAGGTAATTCAACATACTGACAAACCGTTCTTGAAATTTTTCGAAATTCATTTCTTCGTGGTTTTCACAGATTTAAATGCCAACAAACAATTGGGCACAGAACCGTGTGCAGTGCCAGCGTGACAAATTGTTAAACGCTGACACTTTCCTTCGGCTACTTTTATTGTCGATTCTTTTTTATCGTCTGTCCAAGTTTTACTTACAGTGTGATCGGCATTTAGCCAGGTTTCATCCAGAAACACCACTTTGTCCCAATCAGCTTTATCTTTCAATTACTTTTCGCAAAAAATCGATGCGCGCTGCTGCGATGTCACTGCGTTCCATAATAATTTGCTTCTTGTTGCATTTTTTATAAGCGAACCCAATTTTTTCATCAGACAGCGAGGGCAGGCTGCCACTAAACAAATTAGATCCCTTTAGCGATGCTCTTAATTTCGACAAAGTCGGCACTCACCACGTGTGTAATACGCGTACACGTGGTTGCGAATAGCTGCGGCGTCAAATCGTCTATTTTCGCAACTGGCCATTTTTTCTTCCTTTTCTTACTTGGACTGTCACAGTGTTACAGAGCTGTCATTCTAATCATGTTACGTTTTAAAGACTATAATACAAAAATTTTATTATATGGTTCAGATTTGCTTTGCTAAAATAAGGGCTTTTTTTCTATGCTCAGATAAATTTCATCAGTAGAATCATTTTGACATTTCGCAAGACTTTCCATAGAAATTATGTCAAAATTAGAAAATGGCCCTTACAAATTTAAATTTAAAATGTTTGTCGTATTTTTGCTTAGGACAATTTCTTAATGTATACAAAGTCGACAACAGCACAAAAAATTTGTTAATATGTCAATGTACCTATACGTATAAATAATAATCTATACCTATACGAATAAAAAATAATCTATCTTATAGAAAACAGTCTAAACTCACTGCGGCCGCGTACTGGGGTCTCTATGCGCAAGCTCAGCGAAGGCGTCGGCCAAGGCGCGCTGCGTGCCGTGCGCCGCCGCCAGCTGCGCCGCCAGGGCGCGCGACACTCGCAGCACGGACGCGTAGCGCCGCTGCGTCTCGCGCAGGTTTTCTATTTGCGCTTCTAGCTCTGTTGGTTGATGAGGAAGAGGGTTAAGCGTCGACGGTTTATTTAAAAATAAGTTAGTGCGTGTTTCTGTGTGTATGTGTGTGGCTGCTCTCACACGAACAGACTGTTTCTTATGAGCTTTCTTTTGTGTTAAAGCTGAACGGCTCGTGGTCGGAGCCACGTTTGATAGAACTTTTAAAACTTTGGCTTGGTGCTTAAGGGACTTTTCCTAAACTTTGCTTGATCAAGCAGATACACTCGGCGTCAAAAATATCGCCAGGCCAAAGTGTGCCAAAAAAATGTGTCAAAAAACTCGCTAGGGTCGCGAGTTCTGTCTGTTCCTTTGGATATAAAAGGTCCGGATAAGGCCAAATGTCAACGGCTCGTTATCCAGAGGTCGAAGAGAACACATCTAAGGAGCTCCAGTGAGAAATCAACCTTCAAAGCATACAATTAAACTTTGGCTAAAGGACCTAAAATATGAAGATACAGAAAACCTGTTGCTAATTCTGAAATGAAAACATCCAGCATCCAATGTTTTTAAAATAACAACATAAGGAACATACACACATACATACATACTATACATACGCTACATATACCCTTTTAATATTCTTTTTACACGCGCATTCTTACACACAAGTGAGCATATTGTTGAATCATATTTAATTGTAAAATAATAATTGATTGAAGTGATAAGTTAATAAGTTTCTCTTGCTTTGTGAAGTAACTGACTGCCGACAAACAGCTTACGCTAGTTCAGCAGTCAGGGCTTGTACTCCATTGTATTTTTTTTTTGTTACGATAAATAAATAAATATAAATAAAAGATGGAAACCACCGCCGCTTAATCTGCTCAAGTCGTCGCAATACTGCAAGCAGGAGTTCGTCGGTGTGATGTCGCTCGGCAACTGAATTTAAGCCGTTATGCAGTCCGCCGCGTATTTCATCGGTTCCAGGAGACTGGGGGCTACATCAGGAGATGTGGAGCTGGTCGGCGACGCTGAACATCCGAAAGAGATGATCACTTCATTGTGACGTCTTCTCTACGCAATAGTTTCTCCAATGCTGTTCAGGTACAACAACGCTGAGGGGTATAAGAACGCTCGGACCACAGCAGTTAGCGTCTCTACGATTATAAGAAGACTACGGGAGAAGAATATCGTGGCTCGTAGGCCTGCTGCTGGCCCCATGTTGACCGCACATCATCGCAGAGATCGCTTGCAATTTGCCCGTGATCACGTCGGTTGGACGTTTGTATGAAGGGACCTTTAGAGGCTGTATTACATTATATAATATAAATGCTAGAGGGGGTAACACTAGGTTTTAAGTTAATTTTAAGCACTTTTTGTAAATTTTTATTCTATTTCATAGTCTATTTTTTTTTGTTTTTTTCTAAAAAATATACTTTATTACCTTTCAATTGATACCTCTCTTATACCCTTGCCTTTGGTCAAATAGCATTTAAAGTAGCTTGAAACTATTTTTCGTGAAGAGGCGATATTTTTGACGCCGAGTGTATATTTAAGAACTCTGATCAACTTGATTTTAAAGTACATAAACACTTTTTAACCGGATCTTATTGCGTTCGATTATATTATTACTTGTTATAAACTATCGTAGTTATTTTCAATATAATTTAATGAATTTACGGGATTATTACCAAGATTTTGATTTTTATTTCGCGCGTCCGTCCGAGTACGCGATCATGGTGCTTGCAACAGCATCCTCCAGCATCCATCCAGTAATCCCGTAAGTTCATTAAATTATATTTTTACTTTTTATGGTACCTTTGTTTCATTTAATATCCTGAAAACTTTAGGAAATATTTAGATTTTATAGATTTATCAATTGTATATCTCAATACTTCATTGCTGAGCATTGAGTATTGATCACCTTTGTTTCCACCAATACACTACCGACACACTCTATGCCCTCATATTACAAACAAGTGTTCCGTTGAATAGAAGAAATAAAATAAAACCACTGACCAGTATCCACAGTGCGACTAGTCTTGCCCAACTTCTCGTACAGGATCTGTCGCGTGCATTTGTAAGTCGCGAGCGACCACGTCCGCAACGCGTCGAGGCGCGAGTTGCCGCGCACCACGCCGTTCGTGGACTCGGGGGGCACTGGAATTTAAAAATTAGGGATAAAATGAGGTATTCGTTGATTAAAGAGAATACAAACTCCTTACCAACGTGGCAACTGTAAGGACTAAAAGTAAGAAGTTTTTGAATTAGATCTGAAGTAGGAACAAATGTATGTTTATAATATATACACAATATAAACACATCTATGTTGTGACAAAGATATCTATAGCGCTTAATGTATATTACTGGAAATTATAATAACACTTCAAGACTGTTAATCGTTGAGTCATTATGAAATTTAGTTGCATCATAAATGCATTACCACATATGATAAAGATTACATAAAAGTAACATACCTACATAATAATAGTAAGTGTGATAAACTTAAATTCTAAATATTAACAAAAATTGTTAAATGAATTTACGGGGTTCTCACCACGATGTTCGATTATAATTTCACGCGTCCGCGGACAGTCCGCGATCATCGAAATATCGGGGCGTGAAATAAAATGGAAAACCGTGGCAAGAATCCCGTACATTAGTTTAATTATAGTGAAAATAACCACGATTTTAATACAGTTACTATGACCAAAAATGTAATACTCCTTGCTATTCATTCCGAACTATTCATACATTGAAAGTTTCGGACCTTTTTGCTGTGAGTTCTAGATAGCATAAGATTGTATAAATGTTGATCAGAAATCTAACTAACATACCTAGGACTCAGAACCTCTGGCAGTTTTCTTACACGAAAGTCAGTCTGTCCGATTTGAAACCATTCCATGGTTTCCTGTTATATAAAATACAGGATAACTCCAGCTTTTTTAACAATAATTTACTACATCAAAACAGAAATCAGCTTAATTAGAGGGCAATTCAATATCATTAAGAAATTAGTCAAAACTGTTTCTGTACCTACAAAAACTATATAGTCGACTATATAGAAATAAAAATAATATAATTTTTTAAAAGATCAATTATTACCATTGGTAATCTTCTGGCTTACAAACCAAGTTACTAAAGGTTTCGATTTTTATATGATAAAGCTATGCTATGCTCATCTCATTAGATAACAAAAATGTGTAACAGTGTCACCAATAAAATTGAAAATAAAATTATCTATTTATTTTTTTACAAACGAACGAAAAGTCTTAGATAACTTATTAATGGTAATGCTGAATGTATCAGGAACTATTTGATGTGAAAAATACTATAATAACTGGCTCTTGTCCACAAATCTTGCTTGCTTTTTAAAAATGAAAACCAGTGTAGCAGTACAGATGGAATTGTATTAATTTGTATAGATGTATACATTATACAATAATTATGATTGTTAAAAGATTTGAATACACTATCTCTAGAATTATAACTTAGAATTTGAAGCTATGAAATGTCTACTGATTTGAAAGAAATTTAAAACATGCAGGCAGATAGAAACTGCTATAATAAACTCGTTCCAGTATAACATACCAAAGTTACCATACCAGTTTTTAATATTTTAAGACTTACCATAAGAAGGTGGGAATGTCATAGATCGTGATGTTGAGAATTTAGGCTCTGTGCCTGTCGTGATGGAGTCACTGCATTCTCTTATTGGAGGCGTGTCTTTTAGCATCTCATGAATACTGCGCTCTGATTGCCTGGAAAGCATACAGAAACGATATTGACTCCACACACATTGACCGATTGATAGTAATTTTGGACCCATGACATTATACTTTTTACTACACTGACTTCTGGCAGGTACAGAACCAAAGAAAGGAAACGATTAATTTTCGTTTAGTGTGATGTACATCAGTTTGAAATATATGAAAAAATGTGGTTAACACACTCAAAATATATAAAAAAATTACATTCTGCATTATGTTCTACTTTGCAACAAAAAATAAAATGTGGCCACACCAAGGTGACATTTCCAACGAAAATATGAAACACTATGCTTGTACCACTGAGTCTGTGGCAACTTGTTGTGTCTAGTCTTTTTCGAACTTGAGCTGACTGTAGGGTTTTAGTCATTGATATGTGATATGATGTAGTAAGTTTACAGTAACAACTTAAAAATGATGGTGTATTAAACATTTAAATTAATTTTGAGGTGTTAAATGATTGATTACAAAGATAATAATCGTTTTGGCGACCTACGCTAGTCAAAATATCCTTTTACACATCAATTACTCGATTATAAATTAAGATTTTTGCACTTGTTGAATAAGAATGTTAAATAATTAAATCAAAAGAAAAATAAAAACTTGAAATAAAAATAAAACAATAACTGACAGATAATACTATGTTATCATTATGCAGGGTAGCTGTTTTACAGATTTGAAAGAAATTATGAAGTAATGGCATTAAATACTTGTCATATTTATTTTCTAGAATCCTGGTAACGCCCATGCAAAAGCTAGTAATAATCCTGGTAACACCCCTTAAATATTGAAATGTCTCCTTTGAACGAATATATATAAGCCTTAATTAAATGAGAAAGTCATTAGAAAAGAGTTCTCACAATTAATTGCTTTTAATTTACTATTTTTATAACCGACAAACAAAGTTTAGACCTACCTGATAGTAACTGGCATCTGCACCAAATGATATGTGTGTTTGGCTTGAAATTTTTTTTTCTGATTTCAACTTCAACTTTTGTGATACAAAGAGCTTTTATTTCAAAACAATTATTACGGGTTTTATTCTTAGTGCTCTTAACCACCACTATATTAAATTTAATACCTTATTTAAAAAAAATTATGATTGACTGATAAAATTTTTTGTGGAATCTTGGTAAACCCTAAGAGAACAAACCCTAAGCGTAAAACAAAAGATTTTATTAATTAGATTTCTAGATATTTATAACTTTAATACTGCTCGTAGAAAGTTTCTTGTGCTTTAAAGAATATTGTATATTGTACATTTATTTTGTACTCAGCTATGTCACTCTTTGAGTTACAAAGAGTACCTAGTTTAAAAGCAGAACCAAAGATGTTGATAGTCTAGCTTGTACAATCAGAAGAAAAAGAGGTTAAACAATGTGTGATAACTAATCAGAAATGTTTTTTTTTGTCAACCACATTATGACCCACTAACTGATAAAGGGATGATAATTATACTTTTAGTAAAAGCCTTAATTTATTCTTATGTGGGAAACATATTACCTATTATCCTTAATTTCACAATGTTCTAATTGTCAGACATTATAATTGAGATAAAAGCCCCCCCAATTCACTGTTTCATAACACAAGCTCTGCTTACTTTGGAGCCTTACATGGTGTGTTTGTCTCGGGATTTATTATTATTATTATTATAAAATATATAAGAATATATCAATACAAACACACAACTTAGCACTCAAATAAACATAATGAATATTCAATACATATTCAAAAGTGCAGTTGATTTCTATGAGAAGTACCAGTACTAACAATAAAAAGGATGGGTTATATACTTAATTGTTTTGTGATTTGCTTATAAGTATGCTCACCCTAAAGATTATTGGTGACATACTATTGCTACTTATTTTAATAGGAATATTCCTTTGTTTCAACAAACAAAAGACAAACAGAGTGATAAGCACTAAAAAGAACAATCCATATTTGTGATGAGGGCTACTAATGAAGTTAAAGAAAACAACCAGAATGGACACTGGCAGTAGATGTGTTACTAGTTTTAGTTTAAAAAACTATGTTCAATTAAACCCAATACAGACCCTACTAGAAAACTACCGACAGGAGCGAACAGATATCCTTTTTACTTCCAACACAATGATTCATTTTATTGATTTAATTGAGTACCTAATGAATAATTGTGCTCATTAATTGTCATACCGTCGAGCATTTTACTTATTAAAATACTAAACTGTTTACTTAATGCTGATCAAAAAGCAAGAAAATCAATGAATATAAAAGGAATTATAATAAAAATTACGCACCACTTCGACATGTTGAATATCTATGTATTCCAAAGCGTTCTTTTTAAACCTTTTTAAAGCTAAACAACTAGTCTCACTACTTCGTAACCATTTCTTTTTTAAACTTTATTCGTTCATTTATGGATAAGAGAAAAAGCACAAAACAGAGTTGTGAAAAAGAAGCTTTTTGTTCACATCAATCATTTCAATCAATGAACTTTTGACGTCTGACAATTTACATTTTGACAATCGTTTGTATTCAGATTGATTGAGAGCCCTAAAAGTGGTTAAAAAACACTGACCTCTATATATTATATTCCAATCTATGAATACTGAACAGGCTCTATCGTACACATGACAGCCTTTTTGTTCCAATTTGAAGTGCCTCTAGCGATGACTCGCAGGTAGTTCTTGGCGTAAACTGAAATATCACTTGTCATGTTTTGAAGGACAAACCCAGTTTTGGGCTTGGCAGACTCTTATGAAATATGAACGAAAAATCTGTATTTTAGTTGGTTAATCCCTTTTAAGAATCACTTAAATGGCCAATTACTTAGAGGTTAGTGTTTTTGTAAACTGCTTATTATTATATAAAATACCATCAAAGCGAACAATAGCTTTGTTTTTGAGTATTTTATCAAAATTAAATTATGATTCAAAGAAATTCATAAACCGACATCATCTAGCTTGGTAGATGCTAAAAGAATTAGACAATAAATTACAAACGAATTTAGTTTACAATAATATTTTCAGTCCGGAGGTAAATACTACAATTTAAAAAAGTTATAATTCGGCCATTCCTTTTTTATGTGCTTCAATAGATTGCCTTATTGATCTCGCTATGCCAGGCCCAAATTTGTATGAAGGCTGGGTAAGTTCCTTTGAGTATTTTAATTTGTTGATATTAGTACGAGAGAATTTCTTCAGAGCCAAAATGGCGAAAATCTAACAACTGGCACAAAAATCATTTGACAATAGCCAGTCTAGTGTTATTAATATATGTCAGTGTTAAAATATGGCTCATATATGTTTTGTACTGTGTATACTTAAATACACCTGTAAGTATACCTATATGTACTAAACAACATTCTGATTTGATCCTTATGATTGACTCTTGATTGATGCTAAAATACAGGGTGTTAATTTTTTGGACTTTAGCTAGTTACCAATTACAGACCCATATCTATACTCTGCACATTGTCGAAAGTCTTGGAAAGACTTGTACATGAAGCGATTTATCCTATTTTACATAATATAATCCTGCCAGAACAGCACGGTTTTGTAAATAAGCGCTCACAAATATCGAATCTTTTAATTTTTACACATTTTATTTTTCAAAACATGGACAGTAGATCACAAACGGATGCTGTTTATACAGATTTCTGCAAGGCTTTCGACAAGTGGATCATGAAATCCTGCTACGTAAGATAGCCTTCAACGGAATCCATGGTAACTTGTTGCGGTGGCTAGCTTCTTATATTTCCAACAGAAGTCAAAAAGTAGTCATAAACGGTTATGCATCTGAAGCTATAAATGTCACTTCTGGAGTCCCCCAGGGGTCTATTCTGGGACCTCTGCTTTTTACATTATACATAAACGATATTAATAAATGTTTCCATAATAGTAAATTTCTTCTTTATGCTTACGATCTTAAAATTTATAAATCAATTAGTACTATAGATGATTGTATAAATTTGCAGCAAGACCTTGATCGCCTTTTTAGTTACTGTATAACTAACAAGCTGCAATTAAGTTTGCCCAAATGTAAATCAATAACATTTACAAAAAAACATAATATAATTGATTACTCGTACTCTCTCAATAATTATCAGCTCGAAAAGGTACCCATGATTAAAGACCTCGGAATATTTATGGACTCAAAATCACACTTTGATAGTCATGTAGATTTTATACAGGGTAAAGCATTTCAAATTTATGGGTTCGTCATGAGAATGGGAAATCAATTTAAGCGATCTGAGACCCTTATTTATCTATTTAAGACTTTAATAAGAAGTCAACTAGAATATGGTTCAGTTATATGGAATCCGTTTTACGCCAAATACATTGACAGTCTTGAATCTGTGCAAAGAAAATTCCTACGTACTGTTTGTTATAGATACTTTCGCACTAAATTATCCTATGAACTAGCATTAAAAAAGTTTTGACTAATTTCCTTAAAGCATAGGAGAACGATACAAGATCAACTTAATTTGTACAATATATGCCATAATCAATTTGACTGTACTTCTTTAACAAACAATGTATGCTACAGAATACCTAGTAAATCACAACGCATTCGGTACACCTACCAGCACCCAATATTTATGCCAAAGTTTTGCCGTACCAACGCGGGGGAACGCGACCCCCTTAACAGAATAATGAAAAATCACAACGAAATGTTTTGTAAAATTGATATGCTTCATCTCAAAAAACTACAATATAAGAAATGTATAACAACTATTTTGTCAACAATAAGTAACCCAGATGTTATAGGATGAACTGCATTATTTATTTTGTTTTGTCAACTATGTAACGATCATCTCTGTAATTACCTTTTGTTAATGTTTTTTTTTTTGCCACTCACTTATTTGAGTTAACTTAACTTATATGTGGATAATGGTGCTGGTTACATGGTTAATTCTTATTTAATGTTTCATATGTATAAGCTAATCTGTTACTGTGTAACTGTTTTTTATCCCAAATAAAATAAAATAAAATAAAATAAAAATAGTTCGATTCCTGGGTGTGGCAAGCTATTTCGAAGAGGGTAACTTGCTCTCCGGTATTTGGATAAATTTTCCTCCAAGCGGCACCTCAAAATTCCACCTTTTTTTAAATCTTGGAAACGAGCACTAGACCTTCACTTAACCAGTACAGATAGCATGCTCGTAAAGCAAGCCTCTTGGAGGAGTATTTTTAGATGAAAGCTGAATATTTGTACCTACATACTCATAATTATATGAATCTGGGTTCAATACAGAAGGTGTGACCACCATGGTATTTCATTTTGAACATCAGACGCACAAAAACAAGGTTATAAGGTAAATGTGTGTTTCTGTCTGTGACGTCTGCCGTCACATCCCTTGTTGAATGAGCAAACTTTTTTCAGTCAGTCGGCAGTATTTATTTGTGTTAACTGTTATAATTACAGTGTTGAAACTGTCTGGTTTTCAATGCAGAAGTAGATGTTGAAGCTGATGAGGGTTCAGAGACACTGATATTTTATAATTTTAAGGTACGAAATTTTCTATACCTAGAAGACTTTCCAGATCTGATTGTGATAAAGACGGAAATACTTCGATTCCAGCAAGGGCGATTAAGTCTTTTGTTCGTGACTGGTTCTTGAAACAGGCAGCCACTAATTTTCCCCTCTATTGAAGAAATTGCCCTCTATTGAAAGTGTAGAATATCATTAACACTTACCGTATTGTGCAACATTGTGCTAAATCACCTCGTATGTGATTCGCCGGTATTGTTGAATCAGATTTTTCACTCACAAAGGACGAACATTTCTTCCTTCATCCTTTAAATTTAAGCAACCGCACGTAATCTCGTTATACCGGTACATAGTTGCTTTTGGCGCAAAGGCACCTTGTTCATAACAGCTAATTGAAGTCGATAAAACGATTCATCATGTTTAAAGTTGGACTAGTTGTAGAAATTCATTGCACGAAATGTAGGTATATCCGACGCAGGGCCATTTTTCTATATGACAAAATAGTTTAATATTGCTGGTAAACAAAATTAGACCAAAATTTTAATTTGAAACAAATGTATTTTTACTTATAAATAATCGAATTATCAAAATAAATTATAACTCGCTAGTGTTCCATACATCAAAAACTTTTTTCGCTAAACTTACTGAGAAAGATGAATTTGTCGCATTCAAACACAAATATTTAAATAAATAAATATTTCTGACAACCACACTACTACTAGCCCAATATTTGTAATGTCTAAAGAAATAGTAATGTAGTTTGTTTACCTACCTGTTAATGACTTGCAATGATTGAATGGAGACAGGTTGCTATTAATCATGACGTGAACACCTTCAAGGAAATTATATAGGTACTTTTAATTCCATGAAAACCTCATTTGTTGACTGAGCTGTACGTTTTCTCGTTGTGAATTTCAACTTACCTACCTATTGCTGTCAATGTTACCTACTATAAAATAATACTATATTTTCATTATATTTTCACTATTGGCAGTTACTTAGCCGATTGAAATCGTTGATATCTTATAAGAAAATTTGTGATCAAACGAACTTCCCCGATGTGAAGTTCGATCATAATTCTGCCCTTCTTATTGCAAACGCAGTACTTGCAAAATGGCGGTTTCGAGATAAACGCGGTAAACATATTTTTTGATATCTAAGCAGGAAGTCGTTGTTATATAACTTTTGAAATATGCCTCAAAATTAAAAAATAAAATTGGCTTTCCATTACAATATTTTTTTAGGTCTATTCAACTGTCTCATTTCGATAAAATGCGCAGTACTGCATTTTCATTTACCATCTGGATTCAGTATCACTAATGGGCATAATGCAGTATTTGGGTTTATTACTGCAAAATTGGCTAGCACGTGTTCAATACTGCATTCGTAGTTAGCAATTATGTCCTATTTTTAGGCCTGCTACCTAGTTAAATGTTTGTAAGTTTAACTTTACAAAATAAAACACTAAAGTACTTAAAAAAGTTATTTTATATTTCTTTAATTATCACAATTAATATGGCATTATTATAATCAATCAGTCTTCATAAATCTCCTTCAGGAACATTGTTTAGAACATTAATCTAAATACTTTGATTAATCACTTTTTTCAATTGTAAAAACATAAAAAAATATAGACGGAATACATCGTCAAAATTTAACAATATGTTCCAAAATATTAAATGAAAAATGCGAAGAAAAGCTTACAGTCTTATTGCAAATGTATGTATTGTAAAGAAGATGGTGAGCAGAGGTGTTGTTTTTTAAAATTTTTAATTTATGACAAATAGATGTAATAAAAATAATAATAAACCTCAAACCAGGGTCATACTTTTATAATTCTTCATTTATCTTTCTTCTTTTTTTTTATAAAGCTTCAAAAAGCTTTAAAACTAAAAAGCACTCAAAATATTCTCATCCAAAATAGCTTCACTCAAATGTAGCGAACTCCAAAACACGGTCAGTCCATAATAACTCTTAATTAATAACATTGACACAAAAACTAATAGTCCTCTTCAAACCAAATAAAATTGTCTAAAACAAAATAACAATTCCTCTTAAGCAAAAAAAATCTTCAAAAATAAAATAAACATTCATCTTAAACAAAATAAAAATCCTACGAAAACAAAATAAAAATTCTTCCAACAAATAAAATAAAATAACACTAATATATTCTTCAATATAACTATGCTCTACAAGATCCACCGACTCTTCATTTACGGGAACATTTTCCGAAAATAGCGGCCTCAACAGGCGCTTACCTTGTTAGCTATCATTTTCAATGCCTGCTTCGACCTTAGCTACTTTCAAAAACCTTGGAAAGAAGCGACAGTCGTAGGCATTACCAAGCCGGGTAAACCTCTGAATATCCCGGCTAAACACAGCCCCATCAACCTCCTCTCGAATGTGGAACCATCTGTCTCCAACGGATGGTGATCCCCTCATCATTCCCATCAGTCCGGCTTTCGCGCTAAGCACTCTTGCCCTCAGCAAGTACATCGTATCCGCGGCTTCTATCCGCGGCGTAATAAAACGGTTGCGGTTTTCTTTGACGTAGCCAAGGCTTTCGATAAAGTCTGGCACAGCGACCTCGTTTATAAACTCTATAAGATAGGCTTACCGGATCGCCTAGTCAGGATAATGGCGTCGTTTCTCAAAGATCGTACGTTTAGTTTTAGACATGAAGGCACGCTTTTCGCGCCTCCACCCATAAAAACTGGAGTCCCTGAGGGCTCAGTCCTCGCCCCTTTGTTGTACACCGTGTACACAAACGACATTCCCACCCCGCCGAAAGGCGTGGAACTCGCCCTCTTTGCCGACGACACCGCCCTTTACACCAAAGGCAAATGTGTCCCGCACCTCATCACAAGACTCCAAAAGGCCGTTAACGCCCTCGATGTATGGTTTCAAAAACGGCGTATCGATGTGAACCCAGACAAGAGTTCTGCGGTTTACTTCGGCTTCAAACACCGTCGCATTGCCGACAATCTCCACGTTCGAATGTTAGGTAACAACTTAGGCGTCGCCCTAGACCAGACGCTTTCTTTCAAGCCACACGTCGATAGAGTAATGAAACTCGCCCGTCTTTACTTAGACCGCCTATATAGTATGTTTGGTAGACAAAGTAAAATGTCATTTAGAAATAAACGTACGCTTAATACGACCTGCGTTAGACCCGTCATGACTTATGCGTCGCCAATCTTTGCCCACGCCCAACCCTTCCTCCTGCACAAACTGCAGGTGGTCCAAAATCTCTTCTGCCGCAGGGCCACAAACGCACCTTGGTACGTGCGTAACGTGGACCTGCACAGAGATCTTGAACTACCTAAAGTGCAACAGCACCTCAAAACACTCTCGGAAGCGTTCTTCAAACGCTCCGAATCCCACCCTAATCCTTTAGTTCGAGAGGCCGTCTCGTATACTACCCCTGTCATAGATACGAAGTTCAAAGTCGCTAGACTGAAAAACGCGTACAAGAACGTAGCCACGCAACTGTCACTAGATCTCGAAGCTCTTCACCGCAAATTCTAATTCTAATTTTTATTCGAATTTATTAAATTTTTCTTTGCAATTTTGAGCACCTTCAGTGCTATGAATTCACCTTCACAAAAAAAAAACACGCAGCACTGAGGTATACTGCGTTTGGCTTTAGTTAGTATTCGTAAATAAAAGAATATGCTAGATGAAGTTGCAGTAATCGTATCAAGTACTGCACAATCTTTTAGCATGTGCTAAATACTGCAGATCCTACTAGTAAAAGTAATATTTTTGTGCAAGTGCTGTGTATTTCGTTAAATGAAAAACATGCTTATAGTAAAAAAAACAATCGAAATAATTTTTATATGTATATATTGGAACCTTGAGATATCATTTTTGTAAAAAAGTGAAAATCGCAAAATTTTCGATTACTGCAAGTACTATTAGCAGGGCAGAATTATATGAGTCGCTTCATATGAACATATGATATTTACCAGGTAGCCCTCCATTTGCTAGGTAGCTGCGCACATTTTTAAAAGACTTGAAACGATTTTTAAAAACTAAACCATTTCCTCCCTACCTCTCACCCAGGTAGGTAGTACAAATACAAATAGGTAGCCTATTTGTACTCTCATTCTTTTAGAGAAGCAAACATTTTTTAAATAAAACTTTCTAACAGGGAGCTAGGGTGGGTGGGTGATCATATCTTCATATGAAGCGACTCATATAATTATGATCGAACTTCACATCGGGGAAGTTTGTTTGATCATTAATTATATTTCGTCGCTTCATTATTCGATATGATATTTACCAGGTAGATGTTAAGAGAAGAAAGTTTTGTTTAATAATGTTTGTTTATGTATCATATAACATACAGTTATTAATGATTAAATTAAATACATCAAGTAAGGATTGATTAGTTGAACAAAAAATATTATTTTATTTTACTATTATTATTATTTTTTTATATTTAAGAATAACACGTGTGAACGTTAATTAATACCTATTTTTTAGGCAAACAACACAACGGGTGAAATCACCCTCGTTAACAATAGTTCTGTTATAGAAACGGGCGAAAGTATTAGAAGTATCGGTCCAGCCCGCAGTTTTTCGAATAGTTTCGATACTAACTCCTGTGGAGCTTGCGGAAGAAGTGCTAGCATGTCTTGTACTGTGTGCCTCAAACACGGTTAGGTCGATACTGTTTTATGACAGCACTTGTTTAATCCAACGACTGATAGATTGAGTTGTGGCGGCTCTGTATGGCTTTTTGTACGGCAACAAAAGATTTATAGATCTATAAGATATCTTGCGTTTTAAATAATAGGTCTTTACCTATGAAACTGCCGTTTTGCCGTACTGGCCATTTCAAATGAAAATATTTTTTTTTTGACTGATAATTCTAATTTCAAATTAATTTTATTTGACAAACATGGAATTCTTTTTCTAAAATCGTCATTTGTTTAATAGTTAGTGTTTTGTTTTCAACGCATTCGAACATTTTTCGTCATCATGGATAAGTTAAAAATTCGAGTAATTATGGAGTATGAGTACCGTCGTGGCAGCAAAGCGGCACAAGCGGCACGCAACATCAACGACGTTTACGGAGCGAACACTACAAACGAACGCACCACCCGTTATTGGTTTACCCGCTTCCGTTCTGGAAGTTTTGACCTGAAAAATGAACCCCGTGGTCGTCCGAAAACTTTGGTCGACAATGACGAATTAAAGGCAATTGTGGAAGCTGATGAAACTCAATCCACGGCTGAATTAGCAGCAGCTTTCGACGTTAGCATCAAAACAATATTGGTCCATTTGCGTCAAATTGGCAAGGTAAAAAAGCTTGACAAATGGGTACCCCACGAACTCAATGACCGCCAGCGCGAAGTACGCGTGGAGACGTGCCTTGCACTGCTCAGCAGGCATACAAATGAAGGAATTCTGAACCGCATTGTTACTTGTGACGAGAAATGGATCCTGTTTGACAATCGTAAGCGCTCAGCAAGTTGGTTGGACCCTGGTTCAGCAGCCAAACAATGCCCTAAACGAAAACTTACCCCTAGAAAAGTAATGGTCACTGTTTGGTGGTCTAACGCGGGTGTAATTCATCACAGTTTCTTGCCAAACGGGACAAGCATTACTGCAGATGTGTACTGTGAAGAACTGAACACAATGATGGAGAAGCTCGCACGTCTCCAACCAGCTTATGTTAATCGTTCGGCTCCACTGCTCCTGCACGACAACGCGCGACCTCATACTGCACAGCAGACGGTCTCCAAGCTACAAGAGTTGGGGTTGGAAGTTCTCCGTCATCCACCTTACTCACCTACAGACCTTGCGCCTACAGACTTCTACTTTTTCCAGAATTTGGATAACTTCTTGGCGGGAAAAAAATTCAATACCCGAGAGGCAGTACAAAATGCCTTTGAAGAATTTGTTGCCTCCCGTCCAGCTGATTTCTTCAAGAAAGGCATCAATAAGCTACCAATGCGTTGGCAAAGATGCATTGATTGCATGGGTGATTATTTTGATTAATAGAAATAAAAAATATATAAAAAAATTACGCTTCATTTATTTCGTGAAAAACGGCAATTTCATAGGTAAAGACCTAATAGATACTCCGATAACCCTGTGGCTGGGCATGTTTGTTCGTGATCCCTCAAGTAGGGCAGAAACAAAACAGGCTGATCCCTACTGAGGATTTAATGATGTCAGTAATGTTTAATCATATGTGATTTTAATAAGGGAGAAAGTTTGAACTCGATGAGCGGTACATAATGCTAGTAAAATGATCAGCTTCTTTGTTATTTTGTCTAACGTTAAATCATTATGAAGAAACCAACTAAAAATATGATTTAGTACTATCTGTGGTCCCCAAATATTTATGTATTTGGGTCGACAGGCTCTTTTATTTGAACGCGCCCTTAAGCAAGCGTTTGACGGAGTTTTGGAATCTTATGTTTCCAGTGATAGCTGACAATGCAGAACGATGGGAATTTAAGGTACCAGTCCGTCTTTATCTCCAGGCTATGACAAAATTGCCCATAATGCTATTATTTCTAATCCTCCATCTTCTAAATCGGGTAACGCCTTCCTCCCTACCTCTTCCTGCTCCCCTAATGACAATTTTTTAGAACTTCTGATTTCCCTAGTTTTGAACATTCTTTCAAAATTTGAAGACATCCCACTACCGTCCTCCGTTGCTAAAAAGTTATCCCCTATTGCTAATCTTCTTCTTAATAATGGCCAGACTCCTGCAATGGAATAGTAGAAGCATCCGAAATAAACAGCATGAAATTTCTCATTTGGCTCATCAGCATGACCCTTTGGCTATTGCTGTCTCTGAGACTTGGCTATCCCCAGGCAGTCGATTCAAATTGCCTGGGTTTGTCTGTCTTAGAGATGACAGAGCAGATGGGCATGGTGGTGCAGCTCTCTTCGTGAAGGTTTCTCTTCCATACACAACTATCCAAATTCCCCCCCACTCATTTGAAATTAGTATACTTGCTGTCAAAATTCTTCAATTTGTTCTTGTTTCAGTCTACATATCTGACCCCACTATTTCACTTATAGATGAATTTCATTCACTCATTTCCCGTTTGCCGAGTAACCCTATTATTCTAGGTGACTTCAACTGTCACCATGTCCTATGGGGTAGCCAATGTTCACAGGCTTGTGACGGTCCTGGTCAGCGTTTAGCAGACATAATTGATGAGCAAAATTTATATGTCCTGAATGATGGTTGTCCTACTCGTTTTTCTGGCCCTCATCAGAACCCTAGTGCTGTAGACATTTCCATGTGCTCTGCTGCGGCTGGTGCGTCGATTAGTTGGAGAAGGCTTAATTCCCTATATGGCAGTGACCACTACCCTATAATTATAACCATACCTTCTTCTTGTCATATTCCTCCTAAGTTACCACCCCTTCTGCAGCATAAAATTGATAAGGCCGACTGGTACAACTACACTAAAGCTACTAATGACTTGTCCTCCCACATTCTCTCCCCGTCCTTGTATAATATCCAAGAGTGCTATGAGAGCCTAATCTCTTGCATTCAATCTGCGGCAGACTTACATATTCCAAAGAAGAACCCAGATAAAAGACTTCGATCATCTCCCCCATGGTGGGACTCAGACTGCTCTGACATGATCAGAATGCGTAGGTCTGCTATCCGCAAATATGCGGCCAATATGTCAATGTTTAATTACATTCAAGTTAAAAAAGTATCAGCCCAGTCCAGGAGACTATTTAAAAAAAAGAAGAAAGAGGCGTGGCGTAAGTTCTGCGAGAATTTGGCTCCTCGTTCCCCCTCTTCCCATGTCTGGAGCGCTATTCGACGCTTCCGCGGCTCCATGTCATACACTCCACCGGGGCTCTCTTACAACCCATCCCTTTGGCTTGATAAATTTCTGGATAAAATTGCTCCCCCTTATGTCCCGATTTCTGTTTTACAACCTTGCAATTATTCTACTCTCACCTCATCTAGTCCCCTCGATGCTCCCTTCACCATGGACGAATTAAATCTTGTCCTCAATAACCTTCATGACTCAACCCCGGGTCATGATAGTATTCCTTATTCTTTCTTATCCAGGGCTGGTATCCTCCTTAAGGAATCCTTACTTAAAATTATTAACATCATTTTCATATCTGGTGAGATACCAGCTCCCTGGAAACTCTATTTAGTAATTCCCATCCTAAAACTAGGCAAAGACCCAGATGTTCATAATTCCTATCGGCCAGTTGCGCTAGCTCCAACTCCATTAAAAGTCACTGAACACCTTATTAAGAATCGCCTTGAATGGTATGTTGAGACTCATAATCTGCTAAGTTCAACAAAATTTGGTTTTCGGAAAGGCATGAGCACCATGGACAGCCTGAGCATCTTCACCACTGATTTAAGGTTAGCTTTGTCTAATAAAGAATCAGTGATGGCGGTGTTCTTGGATGTCTGTTCTGCTTATGACAACGTTCAACTTCCCATACTTAAACAGAAAATGCTGCGATTAGGTTTACCGATGAGGTTGACCTACTTCATCTACAATCTTCTTGTGTCTAGATCTGTCCAAATCAGACATCAGCACTCTAATCTATCTCCTCGTTTAGTTTGGCAGGGTCTTCCTCAAGGTTCTGTCTTAAGCCCACTGCTATATAACATCTATACTTCTGATTTGGACACATCTGTGTCTTCCTTTTGTAATATCCTGCAATATGCAGATGATATCACTCTCTACTCGAAGGTAGCCACAGCAGAGATTACTTCAGGTCGCCTCAACACTGCTCTTTGCTACCTAGGCAACTGGCTGGAATACCATGGCCTCTCTCTCTCTCCCTCTAAGAGTAAGGCTCTTATCTTTACGAGGAAGAGACAATTTCCCCCAATAGCTATCTCTTTTCAAGGTGTTCCCATTCCAATGTACAATGAGGTGAAATTTTTAGGTATTATACTAAATTCTAGTCTGTCTTTCTCATCCCACATAAATTATATAGTTCAAAAGTGTGAAAAAAATATCAATTTGTTGCGCTCACTCTCTGGGGTTTGGTGGGGATCTCACCCTTACACTCAGAGACTATTATATAATGCATTAATCAGGAGCATTATGGATTATGGCTCTTTTTGCCTTATCCCATGTAACAAATCGGTGTTACATTTACTGGATAAGATACAAAGTAAGGCCCTTCGGATCATCCTAGGTGCCATGAAATCATCGCCCATTAATGCTATGCAGGTGGAATGTGCAGAACCCCCTTTACATCTTCGAAGACAATTTCTGGCAGATAGATTCCTTGCCAACATCCAACAGGTTCATTCTCATCCTCTTCACACTAAACTTAACTATCTAAAATTTTTAACTTCTTCCTCTACATTCTGGTCCAATAAGGATATTCCTTGTTTGGTTAACAGTCTCTCTAATTTAGACTCTTCCCCTATTCCTACGTTCAGGATGGATCGTCAAATTCTCTATACCATTCCTTATGAAGCCCTTGTATATTCCCCCAATATTATATCGAGTTTAGGTTTAGCTAAAAACATGCCAAATGCTAATACTGAATTTCTAAGGATTGTCAATGAAAAATGGAGGGATTGGACCTTAATCTTCACTGATGCCTCAAAAATTTCTCCCTCAGGGTGTGTCGGGGTGGCAGTATGGATCCCTAAGTACTCCATCTTGCTATCCTACAAATGTCCACCGCAAACAACTGTATTTACTGGTGAAGCCATAGCCATCCTTGAGGCCATAAAATACGTTTCGGATAATAATTTGTCTAACTCCCTTATTTTGACAGATTGCCTTAGCTCCTTACAGGCCTTAAAGGGTAACCCTTTCAAATTAGGCTCTAAATTCCCAGTTATCTTACAAATTAGAAATATTCTGTTCTCTTGCTATCTTAAATCCCTAAACATTACACTAGCTTGGATACCGGGGCACTCTGGTATTGCAGATAATTGTACAGTGGATAGTTTTGCTAAAGCATCTATCAATATGGGTACGCTAGAAAACTTTATGTGTTTTGGCCAAGATTTGAAGCTTCTGGCGCAGACACGCCTAAGTATGGCATGGGCCTCTATATGGTGTAATTCAAGGCTAACAACAGGAAAGTACTATGGAGACATCCAACCATCCATCCCAACTAAACCTTGGTTCTGTAAATTTAAATATATGGATAAGAAAACAACATCTGTCATCTGCAGGCTGAGATTGGGTCATTGTTGTACTCCAGTATTTCTTCATAAACTTGGCATAAGAAGGACTTCAGTCTGTGATTGTGGTTTGGGGGATGGAACCACTGACCATCTCCTCTTTAATTGCCCTCTCTCACCAGCTTCCTTATATGACCATCTCCCACTCCAGTTCCCTAAACCTACAAGTATCAAAACTCTGCTCTCCTCTCAAAATCCTCTTATCTTTAAGGTTCTTGGAAGATTTATCCATTTGTTTAATATCAAATTATAAATATGTAATTATACTCTTCTAAAGATCTGTAAAAACTTATATCATTCCCCTGTTTTTGTATTGTTCAAGGTAACTCAATGCTCGAGATACTGCAAGTTCTACTCAATTGATCGCTACAAAATTATTAACCACGTGTAGTACGTGTGTATACTAATACTTGAAATTGGCAGAAATAGTTATTGTGTAGTAACAACAGCTGATTGCCATTATACACAAAATAATAATAATAATAATAATAAGGTACCATAAGAGCAACCATCATTGAATTGATTTGTAAGAAATGAACGGACAGAATTAACCGAGGGTTCGAAAATATTAACTTCGTGGACTATACAAAATTGCCACCATAATCGTAAAGAAGAATTATACTGCTTTATAGTGCTGTCGGAAAACGATGCTAACATTAGCTTCGTAGAGTTTGTACAGAAACCCCTTCTGGTGAAAGACTGCCACAGAGCCTCGCGACACCCAGGGTAAGGTTCTTGTGTAGGGGATGGTGGTCCCTAAAATGAGATTGAGTAGGTATTTATGAGGATTTAAAAAAAATTTATGTTGGAAGCATAATTTTTTTCCCGGTTGCTTGATTTTTATCTCTATGATTTTTCGCAGGCATTTTAGAACCAAAGAAAAATGGGGGAGGGCGTAGAAATAATAATTTTTCCAATTTTATGTAAACACGTCGATAGAAAATGCGTCAGGGTCTTGTTTCCAAGATACATATTTCTCACATTTTGCGTTATCGCGTGAAGCAAATAAGTCAACTTCGAAATTTTACAAGAATAGAATGAAAAGCCAGATTGGAAATTGTCCATTCTGTATCTGTATTCACGATTCGTGATGCGGCGTCGGCGTGATTATCTCTTGTATTTACATAAGATGCAAATATAAAAACACCGCGTTGCTCGCACCACTGCCATATTTTCAAATCGTTTAGATGGGGATGTTGTATACCTACCTCCCATCCGATTGACGTAACTTATAGCTGTCGTGTTGTCGAAGCGAAGCAATATTGTTTGCGGAGTTTGTTATGTCGTTAACGAATGACTTCAAACCCAGAAAAACTGCCATTCGTTCTAAAAAATAATGTGATTAAGTTTTTCTGCGTCCTTCCAACGTCCGTTTATTTTGTAAGAATTGCAAACTGCTCCCCAGCCGGTCCTAGATGCGTCTGTATAAATTTCTAATACAAAGTTAGGGAGTCTCATAAAATTCGATGTGGTTTCAATATTTGACGACCACCAAGACAAGTGTTGTAGTAATATCTTTGGTAAATTAATAATAGTTTCATAATTAACGTGAGCTCTGAGTAAAGAGAGAAATTTATGACGCCCCAAGATCTTGGTCTTGTAACCAACCATATTTTACTGCAGGACAGGCTGCAACTAGAACGCCAACTAAGTGAGCAAACTCGCAAATGCTACATGTGGGTAATTTTGAAAATTTTGTTACCAACTCGGCTATCTTGCTACGCTTATCAGCAGGAAGGCATGGGCTTTGATTTCTTGTATCATAGTTAAATCCTAAAAAATTACATAATTGTTGTAGATTCAAATTGCATATCTCATAATTAATGATAAATCCGAGACAGCTAAGTAACCGTGACGTTTCGTTGACGTTAGCAACGCGCTCATAAAATATCGATGCATAAAATATCGTCTAAATTATAGACTGATATATAGCCTTTATTTCTTAGAAAAGCTAGGACTTCCCCCATAATTGTAGTAAACACGTGTGGAGCGATTGATAATGCGAACGGCATTCCGTTGAATTGATAAATAACCTTTTTTCTAGAACCGTAAGGTTCAAATTCGAATCTTAGATATTTACGGTTAGCATTTCTTATAGGTACTAAAAAACGCGTCCTCGTTGCTAAGAATCCATTACATGGTATTAAATTGCAGGCCGTTCGATAATCCTCCATTTTGAACTGGTCAGTCTGTATAAATTTATTTAACTGTTTTATTTAACATTACATTTATGTGTGAGAAAAATTCTAGAAACAAATTGGATTTTTTGGGTTTGACACTCTGATAAGGCCCCGAGATTAATTAATTTTTGGACAGCAATTACTATTGTATTGTTTTCTACGGGTGAAAAATATTGGTTGGTATATTAGTTTGGGTAACTGACATTTTAAAGCCGTTCTTAATCCAATCTAACACTACCTCGTTTTTAGTTATTTTTAAACAACAGTTATTAAAATAAGTAAGGCTACCCGCGTGAAGGCGTACCTTAGCTAGTGATGGGACGCTGGTGCTTGGGTACGAGCCTTGTCCGTCGTCCTTTGAGGTTTAAAGGGCTTCTTTATTTGAAGCCCCTGTTTGTCGATGGCTTTGGCAGTTTTGATTTCTTCTGACAGCATCGATCCAAATAAGGTTTCATCACATTCACCGTCAGTGATCATGTGTAGTAAGGATTTATCTAGACTCGGTACAACAAGTTTAACGCGATTCTGTGTAGACGCGTAGTGCGAATCACAGAGTAGTCGACATCCGTTGCTTAGGGTGTTTTATAGCGCCGGTCTTATCGTCGCTTTTAAGAAGCATATCAATGCCTCTATTTATGGCTCTGATGCCGCAACCAAGCTGCCTCTGATAAGCCGTGAGCATCTTGTCTCGGTTTCGGACAATATCTGGGACAGCGGCAGAAATTTCTGTGTTCAGTTGTCAAATAATCTTTCGACAGTTTATCTCTGTGTTTTTTGGGCATTCCCTTTTTCAATAAGGGAAACCATAACTTCGATAAAGTTTTTTGGGACCATAGCCGGGCGTTTCCGATATGAATTCCCCCAAAGCAATTAGTAGGTCCGGGTCTAAAACGGGATCAGTCGACACCGGTTCTTCTGAACCAGCAACTGGTTCAGATCCCCTTTCAGAAATGACGTCGGAAACACCAGCTTTCTCTTCCAGGAGCTGAACCTCTGGAGCGGCAACTCTTTCGCTTGCCACGCCCCCGGTATGACTTTCGCTACCTAAAGTAACGTTTTAGGTTAGCGAGGGTAGATGAAAAATATTTTTTATTGAAAACTCACTCGAGTGTTTCAATTTTAGGATGTAAATTAACGTTAATCTTATTAGAATGAACGTTTTTATTGCTTAAATCATCGTTGAAGACTCGCAGTCAACCCCGATGCTTCTTTTTGGCCAAATATAAATAAAATTATTTCTGAAAACGTCAAAGTTCTTGACTTTTGTTGCTTAAGTCATCGTTGAAGACTCGCAGTCAACCCCGATGCTTTTTTGACAATTAGTTCTGAAAACGTCAGAGTTATTGACTCGCAGTCAATCCCAAAGCGTATCAAAACTACAACAACTAATGTATATACGTACATTAAATGAAACATTCAATGGCCAAATGGTGCATTTAAATCCGAACCTTCTTCTTCTGATAACGATTCGAGCAGGGTTGCCCGGCGTCTTTCTTTATCGTCGAGCTTTTTTTATTTTCTTCGCATAGTGCTCGATTCTAGCTTGAGCACTTCTTTTCGGCTTTACGTAACGATATTTTAAGTATACTTAAACAATTGAACAACAGGTGCAATAGCTACCGCGCACAAAGAAGGAATGAGAGTACGAATAGGCTACAGCCTGTGTAATAGGTAGGGAATCGTTTAAAGTCTTTTAAAAATGCGCGCAGCTACCTAGCAAATGGAGGGACTACCTGGTAAATATCATATCGAATAATGAAGCGACGAAATATAATCACTAGTTTGTTAGCTTTAACAGGTTTTCCATGCGCCAAAAAATCAAACGCATATTGTCTTACTAAACAACAACTCCCTGATTTAAAAAAAAACGAAAGTGTTAATAATAAATAGGAATAGTAGAAATAAACTTACTACACATCGATTGATCCTCAATTTTTCACGACATCGTCGGAAAAGTAATGAATAAGTCTAAATTTGACTCCACATTTGGGGCCAGTAGTCATTTTATTGGGTTTAGGTTGTGAGATTAATTGAAATGAAAAAAATTTATTGGATTTCTGTTAAAAAAAATTGACTAAAAAGAATTACCACTGTTTTTAGTGTCTTCCTCAAACTGACATCGCCTACTACCTTCATACACCAGCGTCGTTAGGAGTAATATTATTGTAAGCCGGTGTCCGCCATCATGGCGGCAACGGTGCCGAAACATCGGAAACTCGATAATAAAAGTCGGAACCGTGGTAAGAATATCGTAAATTCCTTAAATAAAAGTTTTAATAACGGCGATAATCTACAATTACGGTAAATAGCTAGTAGGTATAATTTACTGGTATTGTATATGACTCGCTTCAGTTGAAATACCAAAAGGTGGATGACGCGTTCATTTACCAACAAAGGCTGGCAAATGAAAGGTGAAAAAAAAATCTAGCGTGATTCATTCAATTTGATCTTACCATTTGAATAGTTCTCATCAGAATGAAGAATAAAATAAACAATTTTTCATCGTTTATTTACCCAAGCAATATAAGTTTTCTCACTTTGTAGAATTTAAAAGTATAATTTTAATAAATTCCATGTGGCGTGCAACATAGGGCAAGCAATTTCTCAAAGTCTGAATACAATATTTCCACGTCAACGCTTAAACCCGAGTTTAAATGAAAACTAATTTCAATATTAATGCGGTTTCTACTTTATACATAAAAGGTTGGTTCTAGGAAAATAAGAATTTGAGAAACTTTCGGTGTTTGTTTTTCGGTGTGATAACACCTATAAGAAGGCCATATACTTCGTTGATGCGTCCCACCCATGAGATTTGTGAATCATGTAGTCCACTTCCGGTTATATTGCGTTATTACACGATTTTTGATCTAATAAATAAGAAAAAGTAAATATTATAAAGTCACACTCCTATCAGTAGATCTCCGAGTGTTGCACAGCAAAGTTGGTCCAAATAGAGATTTATCTATCTAACAGGAAATATTATATTTACAAATGTTAATGACATATTCCACAAAGTAACTGGTGGAGAGTGATAGTTGATATATCGTTTATTTAATTTATTAAGTTTTAATTACTGGTTGTAGAGTTTCTTATGTCAAGATCTCGCCCGGGGTTGTGTTACAGTTATCCCCATTTTTACCGCCGTAATGACCAAGTTTTGCGTGGTTGTGCTCTAGATAAAGGGAAGGATTAGCTAGTCTAATTACTGGAAGAAAGACTGCCGAGTGCCGTAGCGGGTACTAGCAGGGGTTACGCATTTGCGTGATGAACACAGGATATTTGTTCTCGGGTTATAGTTGTTTATCTTGTGTATAAGTTAATTCGATGTTTCCAGTTTGCTGTATGGTTATCCATAACACAAGCTCTGCCTGCTTGCCTGCTATACAGTCGGTTGGCATTGCCAGGGGATTTATTGTTATTTATTAAAGGATATTACAACTGAAGCCTACTACGGTTGGCAACACATTATTATACATGATACACGGTACAGATACAGAGATACGGATACACGGTATAATAATCGTACCCAACATTGATAACACGTCTTCGGCTAATCATGTCCATTGGTTGCGGATCCCACTTACTATCAGGTCGTCTGGTCGTCTGTGACTTTGAAAATAGCAAAAAAAAGGTTCTGGTCTCATTCTTAAGTTGTCACTTTTGTTTTCGATAAACTATAGTTCGTTAGAGTTAAGAATGCAGTGACGTATCCTCTCAGCATTAGGTTATAGCCAATTGCATCACCGACAGTAAGAAAACTTTTTCTAATACGGTAATCTCATTGGGTAGTTGCATCGATGACCCACTGAATTCTTAACGCGAACGAACTATAATTGTAAATGTTTGTTGTGTATGTAGTGAAATGTTTATTAGTAAATGTATTTTCTGCCTTTGTTCCGTCTTCATTCAATTTGACACGCTCTTTATACATAAACAGGTGTAAGTGGATAATTAGAATTCATTCAAAATAAAGCTCCATTAGTATCCCAAATCTATTAATTGTCGACTACTATAAATAATTAAATACAATAGTATAAGATGTAAAGCTATTGACGGCTTCTCCCGCGGCGCCGCGTCGCTGTGAGCCAGCATGACCGGAACTATTGACGTCGGGTTGTCAGTTTTCGCAAGCACTAAACTGCTCATCGCAGCTAATGATTCTTTTGCAATACGCTGAAAAGAAAAAAAAAGTGATTTTATACCCATCAAATCTACCGCTAATATATATTTTTGTGTATTTTATAAAAGAAATTTTAAATTACAAAATAGAAAAAATATGGCATAATATACGATCCTATCCCTGATCCTACATAGACGACCTCTAGAGTCATATCTGGGTATCATATCATAATTTAAACGGTCGGGTTCGGGTATAATTTAAACGGTCACCAAAAATATTTTTAAGCCACTAAGCCTAAGTACCAAATAAAAAAAATAACTCAAAAAAAAATAATAAAAGGACTGTATAAAAAGGGTCCTAAAGTATATAATATTATGGTCCAAAAGAAATAAACACACAACTAAATGTTCACCAAATGTTAGGTTACACTCAGCTACTGAACTTCGAATTACGAAATCGCGATGTATGTAAGTTAAAAAGTA
The DNA here is from genome assembly GCA_923062675.1 of Marasmarcha lunaedactyla. Lineage (NCBI taxonomy): Eukaryota > Metazoa > Arthropoda > Insecta > Lepidoptera > Pterophoridae > Marasmarcha > Marasmarcha lunaedactyla. The sequence continues at coordinate 20,197,633 of OV281360.1, read as the reverse complement.
TAGAAGTAGGTACGATGTACATTTGTCACGAAAAGCGACTTTGGTTCAAAATAAAAAAATAAAGACACGATCATCACCGTTCATCTTTTTAGCTCAGAAGAAATTACGAAATTAAAACTAGTGACACGAAATATTGGTAACATCTATTTAGTGACAATGTTTAATTTTTGGCCATTAATTTTAAAGGCGTTCAAATATTTTTATGATATTTAATTCAGGAAACACAATTTGGTGGCCATTTATCCGTTTTTTTAAGCGTTTTGAATTTTATTGATATTTTACCACTGAGCATATTGTGAACTTACGCCAAAATATACTTATGCTTACATTTTATCCATCAATAAAACGGATACAACTATTAACTGCCTTACAATTTAGAATATGAATGGTTTTTTTATCAGATAATAATGAAAATAACCTGTTTCTACGATCCTATCTAACAGCAAAACTCAAAAGTCTTTGATAAAGATGACTCTTATGTGTATATTACATTATCATATAAATATGCCTCATAGATCTATGATCCTAGATATAAGATAGTGACCCTCTTTATAGCTAAGTATGTGCACAATGGTAAAAAAGATACTGTTTCTTCGCACGTATCTGGCTCACACAATTCCATGGCTCAGCCACGCTATGGTTTACACGCCCGCCTTATGGTTGGGTGTGAAAGCAGCTTAGTAACGTAGGTAATAAAGTTTAATCAAACGGGAAGTACTGTCAAAAGTCTTACATCCACAGTTAATTTCGAGTTGGTGTTGTCAGTGGGTCGGAACATGACAACTGTGTAGACATTTTCGATTCCAAGATGGCCGTCTACCCAGTCTTCTATTCCGCCGGCATATAAAGCTAAAAAGATAATTCAATATAAGACGATGAGCTCCTTGTGAACATATTAATCAGAACATAAAGTCTATTATAATATTAAAGTGACGAATATTATTGCCGTTTTTTATATGTTTAGTAGAATTAATAATGGTTCAAAACTTACGTAAGAACTCTGAGGTCTGACCAGCGACGTAGGGCCTGCCGTTGACGTTATACGCTGCAGTGGCAGACCGCGCCGACCGGTCTCTCTGGAGAATAGGGAGAAATTATTCAGGTGGTTTCAGGAAAAGCTCAAAGAGTTTTATCAAACGTCATTTAGCAATGATATTTTTGTCTTTGATTTGTAGGTTTCGAGGCTATCGAGGACCTGCAGTCCCAAGGCTTTCCGGCACTCGCGGTGCATAAAATGCACAACAAGTACGGAAGGCGTCACCCTCTCGCATTGTTGGTTCTCGCCAACGTCCCCAAGTCCAGGACAATCTTCAAAGAGGTCAGCACCATATGCGGCCTCTCTGGCATCTCAATCGAGATGCCTCATCGCCTTACAGGGCAGCCCCATTACAGGGGCTGCCCTCGTGCACCCCGTTGTATGCGTTCCAATTCTAAGAGGGCGGCACCCAAACAGGCCCCGCCCCTTTCTCAGGAAAACTTTCCGCCGCTGCGTAGCCGGGTTCCTCCGGCTGCAAAGCCTACTCCAGAGAACTGGAGGCAGCGCCCCGCTGCACACCCGAATCCCATCCCGCCTCCTCAACCCTCCGTAGCAGACGATATGCGTATCGTATCGTATATACCACTTCCCAACGGGTGTCGCTTCCGATGAAGACTAACGGTAAAATTTTGCCACAGCCAAAGCGGTGGTTTTTAGTGGGTAGGTGCCATTCTGGTGAGTACCACATAACCCCGCAGACGGCTGTGGCGGTATGCATGACGCATCTTCCACCTCCCTCCCGTGAGGGTGTTGCTTCGGCAGCAAAAAAAAAAAAACGATTGTCGGGCCGTGGGCCCCACAATTACATCTTTGGGAACGTGTGGTTAAGTTCCCTAAAGTTTGTTTGTTCCGCTTTAACACCTTAACTACTCAACCGATAATAATGAAACTTTGTATACCTACACTTCTTAGAGGTACACAAAAGGACATGCACCCGAGGGTTACGAAGCCGCGGGTGAAATCTAGCTTTAATAAAAATAAAAAGGTACTTACGTAAAGTTGATCAAAACTTCTTTTGTTTTTCGTGTGAGAGTACGGATACATGACGCCCTGAAAATAAATTAAAAGATAACACAAAAGAAAACGAGTAATGGTCAAATATAAATAATTATATAAATATACCTGAACAGATTTGTAAATTCTATAGCTGACACGTTTTAATTTAGCAAGTATTTTTTTATTGTGTCAGGGGAAGTGTGACATTTATAGAGGTATCTACGATTTATGATGTAAAGTCTTTCTCCCGAATCAGAGTTCAACAAAAGTATGGTTGCTATTTAATTAGTCTCAAACTATTATGTGAATCGTTCGAAATTATCTATAAGTACAAAATATACCTATTTAATTATTCTATTATGTACACAATACTCAGTAAAAATGATAGTTTTATAGACAGAGAAAAAGAGCGTGAAAATGTTTCTATCTTACAGACCTGTTCAATGATATAACACACAAATAAGCATCTTGAATAATGTAGATAAGAAATGAATAAAAGAACACTTAATTTAAATTCGATTTTTAAAATTTAAGCGACTCCACATACCAACACTTCGCCTTCCTTAAACGTAATGAAGGTGTTCAAACGCGAACCCTGGCTTTGGAGGAACAGAGCGAGAGCCTTACTCTCCATCTCACTCAGTTGTCTCTCTCCGGCGTAGAGTGTCCCGCATGGTTGTTCTGCTTCTAGTTCTTCAGCTATTAAGGACTCAATTCATTAATTGATAACGAAATCGATTGGCTATAGACTTTATTCCTTAAAGTACAAGGCACAAAATACTTGTCATTATTGATATGATTATATTCACAACATAAACTTTTGATACAGAAATTGTTGAAAAGTGGTAATGAGAAACAGAAAGGAGTGAGTAAACTTGTAAAAGGAATTTGAAAGTACAGATTCGGAATTTATTAGCTTGAAAGTTTCATAAATAAATGTTATGGGGTTGTGGTACACATTTTAATGAGCAAAATTTATAGGTACTTAGTTTTCAATATCATTTTGTCCCCATAAAGGTACTGACTGCTCTATACTTATACCCAAATCATCTTAGCTTATACTGATAAAGCTCATAATCATATTACTGAATTTACAACATTATTAGTACCCCCAAAGCTTCGTAAATTTTTTTATCGTTGTGTCACTCACTAACAAAAAACAAAACAAAATATTACCCATAATATAATAAGTGCAACAAACAGCATAACTTCATATAAAGTATTTTTCGGCTCTCGTTCCCTTTTTATTATAAAATACTTTTAGTAAAAATTTTTTTTCACTGTACGACTGTTTGATGTCATAATAAATAAATAAAATGATCATAAAAACTGTTACCCACCAGGTATCCACTGGTATTCAAAGTTGCGGTCCAAGTTGACCCCATAGCACGGCTTCAGCGTGCACCGGATGCCCTTGGCCTGGCATGAGCACGGCCTCGACTTCTTGCAGTCACTCCAAAACTGTTTCAGATTCTTTGTCCATTGTCGATGCTGTGAAACAAATTGGCAATTTATTTTGTTTCGTGTTACATTCAGACCTTTTATTGTTATCTTTATTCTAGTTGTCTCGTATCGCTGCTTTTGATGTGTGATGAGTTAGGGTTATACGGTATATAATTTACAAAATGTTGAATTTTAATTGAGAATAAAAAATAGGTCTCTAACACGACCGGCAGATTAGTGTTTTCGAGTATGTTCGATTTTGAACTTTACACTTAATGCATATTTATTTATTTAAAGTCACACCAACAACATACATATTAAAATAATCATAATTAATTACAATTTCAAGTCAAAGTTCTGATACATATGTCACAATTAGGTATGATCAGCTTTTATAAAACAACTCTGTGTACACAAAATTACAAATAATCTCAAATAATGTCAAAAACGAAAATAAAAACACATTAATAAAACTTTAAGTTAATAAACGCTAGATGTCGAGTAAAATTTCTTTGCACTGCTTCTATTCGTTGTGACTGCGTGGTATAAAATGGTTTCCACAATGTTGAAGCGTACTCTAAGACTACGAACTAGTATATTGTAGAAGATACTAAGTTATAGTGCTCACGTTTTTGAAGCCGTTAGCATTCCGTTTTATAAATCCGACCATTTCTGATGCTTTGGTAATAATATCATCAATATGAGCTTTGAAACTGTCGATAGTGACGCCGAGATCTTTTATTTGTTTAACTTTGGATAAAGTTGCTGTATCTATCGAATACGAAGTGTCGAAGTATAGTTTCTTTTTAGTTAATTTTACGTGATAACATTTAGCTGTATTTAATTTCATACAATTTATAGAACACCACTCTGCGATTCTGTCAAGATCTTCCTTTTCTTTTTTTTTTAAACAATCACACAACATTATCTAGCCCAAATTAAGTATCATTAAAGAACTTGTGTTATGGATACTAGACAACGGATAAATAAACTTAAGAAATATATAAACACACATAGATATTTTTTAATACAGAAATATTACAAATAAACTTAAATAAACGTAAATACACATCCATGACTAGAAAGCAAACATAATAATATATCTGCTGCTACCAGGATTCGAACCCGGGACCTCTGGCATGGAAGGCACACCAAACAGCCGTTCAAAGAAGAAATAATCCGATATATCTTTAGGTCATCCGCGTAGAACAGATGACAATTTTTTTTCGCGGAGATTATAGGTAGTCCTTCGGTTCTATATTTTGTAATATTCTGCAGCCATATTACTAAACATTATGGGTACCAAAATTTGCGACCAAAGATTTATTATTATAATTAGTTTATTTGTTTGACAGCTTTGTAAGGAAATCGTATTTTATTTAAGTTAGAATAGTTTCTTGTAATTTTCTGTAACGAGCGTTAAGTTCAATAAATTTATTTACACACAGACAATAGCGACTTGCAACTGTCAAACATGACGCCATTTATTTCGGACACGGACAGCGGCTCTACTATCATTTATTTCATTGTTTTGAGTGAGTATTTAGTTATCCGAAGTATTTTAAGCGGCACTTCATTTGCAGCACTGGTTTTAATTTTTAGTAGTAAGGGATTGAAGGCCATAAGGAAGCCTCGGTTATTACCTAAAAATACTGAGGCAACCACAGCAGAAATTCCATAACGATGTTCCTATAAAAAGGCAATTAGAAAATGTTCAACTTACATTTGGAAAAGATACCGAATACTCATAACCGTCCGGGTTAAAAACTGGTATAATCCAGTATCTGTTTTTCTCTAGCAGAGGCTTGTTGTCATTGGGTTTCTCTATCAGCTGCTGCAACACAAACATCGCTGACGCTACTGCGTGGTGGTCTCTCCCGTGGATGCCTGAGGACCAAATTGCGAATACAGGAACTCGTTTTGAATAGAATGTTGTTATTGAATGGTGTTAGAGGAGACAGCTTAGTAACTTCATAGGGGCATACGCCATGAACTTTACATTCTTGAAAGTTCATTTTCTTGTTTCATAAGTTAAGATTCACATCCTTCTAACAACAAGAGGCATGGCTAGTGTTTTTACTAAAGTCACCATGGATATTATTAGTAGACAATGAGTTAGTTTACTTGGTTTACTCTATAAGAATATAAAAAAGCCGACATAGGCTGCAGTTGAAATTATCATTGTTCCTGTAATTTAATTGGCTGTTCCTTGGTTAATGTCAGAAAAATAGGAAGACCTGAAGTAATACTTAATAAAGAAAACTCTACAAACACAAAGGGTTTTCCAAATTTCCTTACCAGCAACAAGCATTACAACATTCTTGTCAGCTGCCAGCTGCCCAGTGCTTGGATCGTCTACTACCATCATGTATATTGGATTATCCATGATGGTGAGGTTCCCATAAGTTATATCCAGAATTTTTGCGATGTGGGTCTCATCCGCCCATGTATTCAGTTGGGTGTAGATCTGAACAGTAACAAAGTAAGATTTTATACTATGTGTTTGAAAGGCATTCTATTTCAATCGATGGGATTCCATTTCAAAAGGTATTGGTCGATTAAAAATATTGCGAGGATGATTGATTTCTCCAATAACTGTTAATGATTAAAATGTTTCAGAAATAGACTAAAACACTATTAGGTAGGTAAAGGTTCTTAGAATTAAATTCGTGATCAAGTATAATATATAGGTTTTTTTTAGTTAATATCTTCGATCACAAAATTCACAATCAGTGTCATACAAAACAACATCCTCAGCAAATAAGTGGCGACGTGGTATTTGGGATTGTTTCAAGTTTATTTTATAACATTCGGTCGCTTCAGCAGTAAATAAGTCACAAAATTGTAAAATCTATATTTAATTTTAAATTATGCAGATGGGGTTGGATTTATATTAATAAAGGTAATTCCAATTATAATAATTTAGTCTAACACCCGCATTCTTAGACGCTTACTTAAGATTTCCTTCACTCAACGTCAGCTCAGGAGATTTAAGGAATTTCCCAAAAGTCTCTCCAAATCGGTATTCTTAGTCGTTAATAGTAGTGTTATGAAGTGCAATAGTGACGTCATTGTTTTATCATAACGTTGGCTGCACATTATGTTATGTTGGGTATGTCCGTCTAAGATCAGGTATATATGTCAAATGATTGGTCAGCTTGGCTGAAATTAAAACTATCACAATATAATAACATCAAAATGTTTACATTTAAAAAAGGTCTGCAAACAAACTTTGACAAGTATTTAACAAGCATCGAGCGAACTTTTATGTTCGTCGAGAGCCACCTCATTTTGACGTTTGGTTCCTTATCTCCAATGATAAAAAGTTCTCGATTGGAGAAAATTTCAACTACAAATACCAAACATCCTCAACTGAGGTGGAGTCGAGTGAAGGAAATGTCGAGTAAAGGAAATGTCGAGTTAATTTCAGTACATGTGTTAGTCTGAAGCTTATGAGTCTAAACCATCTTGGGCAGTCTGATCTGAGACAGAAGTCTCATTATTGCATGATATTGTGTTTTTAAATCTTGTTTTCAAAGGTGGCTAAGCCTAAAAATAACTTAATTTTTGTTTAAAATTGCTGGCTGATTATGATAATTACAATCATAAATATCTTTCACAAAAAATGAAGAGACTGAAAAACAGTTACTTACCTCATCAAGAGTTGGAATAATTTCGATGTTTAGTGTCCTTATCCTGAATAAAGTACAATCGGCTAGTTTCAGCGGCACATTTCCCGACTTTGTAGGATAAACGGTGTGTTTCTCTTCCGTAGCTGTCGGGTTTGGTTTCACAGGTTGCAACACATCATCAAAATCAACCTCGTCTTTATTTTTTAACGCCGATATAGCATTCTCTTTGATTTTTTCAGAAACTTCTGGTGGTATCAACTCTTTTAAATCCTTCATAGCAATCATAGCTTCATCTTTTGAATTACTATCTTCATTTTCATCTGGATATGAAATATTTCTATACACGTCATCCTCGTCAATAACTATATTATCGGATGAGTCATCAATATTATTATTAATATCGTTGTTTGTACGTTCTTCTGTGTGCATTTGTAATGGAGTTTCGTTTCTTAGTTTGTTTTCTTCAAGTGCTGCATCTGTGTCTTCAATACGTCTCTGAATAGGGTAACTTTTTACATGGTGTTTAGTAGGTCCCATGTAGTATTCGAACCGTGATGAAGTTTTGGAGAGAGTTGGACGAGTACCAGCGTGTTCTGCCTCAGAGATATCTATCCCCTCACTTGGCGTGTTACGGCCATTATTTATTAGCAATACATTTGACGACGTGCGAGTCGGTTTTCTACTGACTTTATTTTCACTTAGATCTTCATCGTAAATGAGATTAGGTAGTTTTTCTGGAAGCGTTGTTCTGGATGGGGTAAGGTAAGCAGTTTTTGTTGGATATTCAAGCTGATTCACCTGTAATCAAATAAAAAAATGAAGAATTTTCCATATAAATAGGTTTACATAACACCACAGCCTTAGCTATGCCACTGCAGTGACATCAGCTCTCACTTGACCATGAAGGTGGTTTCAGACAACTTATAGTCCACCAGACTTACCTTTTGCGAGCTGGCAGACTTACAACTACGTTGGAAATAATTTCTTAGGTATACGGGTTTCCACACGATGTTTTCCTGCACCGTCAGAGGAGTTGGATTTATGTATGGTTGAGGAGGGCGATGGCTGGATCCCGCGTTCACTCGTGAACGGCTGTCGTTTAAGGGTGTTCGTCGTTTGGATACTTGGGGGGAGGGAGACTTGCCGAGCTAACGGATGCAGATAAGAATAATTTTGTATAGACATAAAGAGACTTTGTAAATTTATTTTGAAAAAGAATTACCCTTGAAGTTTCTTGCCAGTTCTTCTTCACGAAGGTTTTTCCGATCTGGTGGTAGATTCATGCTTTATTTGACGTCAATAAGGACAAGAAATTGTCAATGTTGAGAAAAAAAATGAACTTATGTTGTAAAGTGTACCTACTTATTGCTAGATTTTTGGAATCGCAGGGAATCTGGCGCAGGACTTCAGAATCCAGTGCCTAAACTAGCTTTAAAACGTTATATCTATCTATGTATCTTAACTTCACCGATGTGTATAACACACATATCTGCCACATTAACATGAACCTACAAAGTAAAAGCAGGTTCAGGCCTACTTGCACAGACCTGGATTAGCTAGCACTTGACTAACACCCAGTTTCTGAAAGGCCAATCAAATCAATAATCAACTAGCGTGCCTGTTTCGATATCAGTGATCATATTGATTGACAGAGGAATTCTTAGACACATCGGTTGTATTGTTCACAGTTTATTCTCAACAGTTCATTCTCAGCTGTCAAAAGATATTCCCGCGAAAGAATCAAATTGAACATTTCTTTATTATTATCGAGTTGTACACATTTTGGAACTTCTTTTTATTTTCTTAATAATTATATCTAGAGATTCATTTTCCTTTAAGAAATACGCTGGCGTTGCGATTGTTCATCATTATCACTGCTAGAATCACTCAAGCTGACGCTGATATCGGAAAGATACATGTTAATACCTAAAAAACAAACAATTTAGCAGTAAATAAATGTATAAGTAGAATCTGATAAATCGAGTTGAACTTATTACAAACATTCAATGAAATCTGTCAGCGTGATTCACAAACCCAAAATTAATTAAAGAGTAAAATTGTGTTATCAAACAATATCCAACAGTTAACTTGCGAACAATCAGGAATTAGTTGACACGGGTTTTAACCGTAGTTTAATCAACGATTAGGCGTTTACTTGCGTTCCAGAAACCCGAAATGGTGATTGAAATGAAATATTTATTTCTCAACATTGACAATTACTTGTTCTTATTGATGTCAAATAAAATTCTTATCTGCATCCATTATTTTGACATAGATTGACATTGATATTTGTACTGATATTTAATAGCTCTGTCAAATAACAAAGATGATCAAAATAAAGGAGTTGACCGGGCTTTCAGCAACCCTATTGACAGTTGAGAAGAGATTTGACAGCTTTTTATTTAATTTTTTCATCGATTGGCGTTTCAGAAACCGGGCGTAAATATTTTTATATGTCCGTATCAGTTCCATGTAAATGTAAAGAGACGGAAGGACATTTCATCTAACTAAACTGGCTAACTCAAATCTGCGTAACTGTGGTTTAGACCTTAATAAAGATAATTGATTTATTTTAATATTAGATAGTAAATAGAAATTACGTAAGAATATTGGTCGGGGTCTGCTTTTTCATCGTATCTTTTGTTAAACGAAACGGGAATCACGAGACGCTCCTTCACAGATGGGTACTGGTTGGGAAGGAATTCGGGACCCTTTGGGCCAGTTTCATATGGTTGATAATTAACTGTAAAAGAAGATTAAAATGGTATATTCAGTGCTGTTTTACATTTATGTTAAAAACTATAAACTTCTTTGGAGCTAGCTTCAAAAATACTTGTCAATGTCAAAATAATAAGCACACTTAATCCTCAATGACACTTCTACCATAATATTTACAAAATGCTACAAGGACAGAGTATAGATAGCAACACACATTGCCAAAGCAAAGACAACCATAATAACTATCGCTGAGGATTCATTTTATTTTGTTTTACTTTGATCTAAAACACAAAAAAAATAAGAAAAGAATATAATTTTTTGCTTCATCCTCTGATACTAAAGTCAGACACCAAAAAACATGCTTTCTCCTTGACTGGAACTCTAGATAAACGCTTCAACAGTATTACCTGGCGACGGCTTTACTTCTTTAGATTCACTGGAATCCAAATCAGCATTTTGATATTTGGGGGTAAACGCATCATTATCTAAAACCTTGACTAAAAAGTCCAACGACGTCACTGGGCTCACTCGCCATCTTGTGTACTCTTTAGGTCTTTTTACTACATTTGCTGAAATCGATTAAGAGAAAAATATTGCAATATTTATCATACTAATCTAAAATTCTGTAATTTTTTGGATAGTACTGTTATATCACGAAGCTACGTTGTACATGACGTACCACGGTATACATATATATATATATATATATATATATATATATATATACATATATATATATATATATTATATATATATATATTTATATGTGTGCGTCAGTGAAGTATTTGCGCCGCTTCATCACATTTGTAGCGCGTGATAGTGTAGTGTTGATAGATCATGTAAATCGTCAAAAAATGAGTTTTCTGCATAATTGAACAGAAATGTATAAGTACATATTGTTTGTATGTTTTTCATTATTTGCGCCTTTGTCTAAAAAGATAAACTAAAAAGGTAATTAAAACGTTTTCCTCATTTTAAAGAAGGGTGTAAGAACATTACCTTTCCCGACTCTATTGCATTCTTGTTTTCGTAACCCCGTAGTATTGTTATAATATTGCATTTAATAAATAAATAAGTTGGAAACGGCCAAGACAACAAACTACAGCCCACGAACATCAAATGACAGTAACTTTAAATGCATAAACCAAATTTTACACAGTTACTTACATTTCTTATGAACAGTACTAGATTCATAATTATATATATTATCATCTAAACAGATAACACTATTTAAAAAACTTAAAACAATTCCAATATAACCAACTTCCATGGTAGCAAAAATATACAACAAATTGGCAGCTTCAAAATTTCCTGACAGAATAATTTTTTAAATACGAAAGAACGAAGCACGGTCATAATGTTCGGCTTTTACGTTTAAAAATCTTCTGCTGTAGCAAAAGTAATGACCAACTTTATTATCATAAAGAGAGCAGTTCTTTGGATTTAGTGAATCAGGGACGAAGCCAGAGCCAGCTAACATAAACACAAACAAAAAACGCAAGACTTTCCTGAATTCATAGTAACAGTTCAATTTGGTATAAGAACCACGGTTCTGGAATCGATCCCATTGACTCCTTATTCAACCAATTAGTTTGAACGATTTTAGTACATTAAGCTGACTGCTCTAAATTTGAATGAAAAAAATGTGAGGCAATGCCTGAATCCCTAAGAAATTAATTTGGCGTAGGTTTACCTGCCCACAGTAGGCAAGTGAGGTGCAAAATACATTACTTGCAACTACCCCTCTTTGTAGCGTGAGTAAAACGTCCCTGCAGTGGAATAGTTAAAGCGTTTGGATGGTCTGTTTTTATAATATGGATTGTGAAATATGAAATAAATATGAAATACTTTTTATTTCTCAACAGTGACAATTACTTGCTCTTATTGACGTCAAATAAAACATCACTCTACCACCAGTTCGGAAAAACCTTCGTGAAACTTCACGGGTATATTTTTTCCAAAATAAATTTACAGAGTCTCTTTATGTCTATACAAAATTATTCTTATCTGCATCTGTTAGCTCGGCAAGTCTCCGTCCCCCCAAGTATCCAAATGACGAACACCCTCAAACGGCGCCTGTTCACAAGTTAACGCGGGATCCAGCCATCGCCCTCCTCACCCATATTAGAGGGAATTGAGCGACCCCTCACCCGACGCTACCATAAGAAGACGTCCTTTAGTGACTAATCTTGTCTAGGAGCATCACCTTTGACCAGGAATGTTTGGCTAATAGTAAAATACTTTACCTACGCGACGCTTGAAACGTTGGACTTTGATGACCGCAGAGCCCGTAGACTTATATAAACGACGAAAAACCAACATCTTAGAAGTTAAACAGGCTAGAACATCATCGCAAAGTCGCTAGTCTATTGAAAATTTATAGATCACACTTTAGAGAGCTCTTTTTGTGTTGCTCGAACCTTTCTCCACCGGACAAAGAGGCCCAGACAGAAGTTCCACCAGGTTATGGTAGATGTGTCGAGAAACCGAACAAAGGGTTGCGACAGCTCGTTTTTGTTTCGTGTCACCAAAGAGAGTAATGATCTGCCTGCGTCTGTTTTTCCATACAAATTCAATCCTGGATCTTTTCATGTATAGTGGTTGGAACCTTTTGGGCAGGCGTGAACCATCCTAGTCTTCATCATCACTTTCCACTAGGTGAGCTGGAAGACAAGCGCCTGCCAATCTAAATCGCCATATATTTTTACTTATTAAAAGTTGTGTTTCAGCACCACGTTTTATCAAAACTGAGCACTTGATTAAAAATCTGGTACTAGTGAGAAGGTGCTAGTTCCAGTGCAATGAAGAGGGAACTCAAAGTGTCATAGTATGTACAACCCCGTTGAAATCACGTCATGTGAAGATCAATTTTATCTCAAGATCCTGTCACCGTTGGTTGAAAATAAAGCATACAGCATACATCTTTTCATATTTCCTTCCAATCCCTTCTTAACGCAGACCGTAATAATATTGTCCACCAATGAATAGTAAACTAAATATGACGTGCTCTAGAGCTGAAATCCATGAAGCGAACTTATGTTTATTTTGGATTTATCCCAGCTGCATGGTGAATTAAAAACCGACTTTATTCTGTACTACGTAATGTACCTAATCTGAAAACACGTGACGCCCATTTTGTCAAAATCGCAACCACTGTTTTGACTGCATTTTTATCGCTGTATAGCATGATACAAAGTCGCTTTTCATTTGAACAATTAGCTAAGTAGTCTGAGATAAGTCTAAGCTAGGAGTCCGGATGTTCACTTGGTTATGCATATTTCTTTTACGTTTACTGAATATCGGATCCCAACCTGAAATAAACATTCCGTACAACTGTAGCATAGGTCTGATCACATGTGTCCATTTTCCGAACGGTAAAAAAGTCACCCTGTATATATAACTAATAATTACTTTCTGACTTTTACATAATTCTAATAGATGAGCGATAAATAAGCAGAAGAAGAAACGACAGCAACTAACATTTTCGACAATTCATCTTCTCTTACTCGTTTCTTTATTAAGGATATAGTTTTATTATTGAAATTTAATTTAATATAATGTTTCCAGGCATTCTACACACACAGGTATTAAACTTTTTCATCCGTTACATCGAGGCTACTTCACTTCTACACATGCAAGCCGATCCGCAATGGATGGTAGCCGTCGGTTGTTATATTGAATGTTTGAAACTTATATCATTGTTATTGCGCAGTTTACTAATTTATCTCAACCTTTGATATAGGCTTTTTAAAAAAATGGTTATTATGAGCAACAGTGATGAGATTTCTCTTTTGGTGATCAATGGGAGCTGACATCGCATATGGATCCAATCAAGTTTTAGCAAATGACACCCATCTATTACCAACCAAGCAGCCTTTTGCTCTATTAAATGTATTAATCTCAATATGTCTCGTCAGTAAAGTCATTAAAACAAACGACCAGTAATAGAGACACTTTTGAAAAAAGGCGAATTTTCTGGAGTTTTCCATAAATTTAAATTAAAAATCTAGGTTTTGCCTGCGAGTTTTTTCACTAACAAGTACTTTTTTTGGTGACCTTTTCTAGACCACGACAGAAGTTTCAGGGTACTTAGGTAAGGCGTGATAGCTTAAAAAAAACAAACACACAAACTCAGTTTCGCATTTATCATATCAGGAAAGATTTAACATTTAAAAACAAGAGAAAATTACACACGAGTTTAAAGAATTTTTTTTTTATTTATTACTTATACTTATGCTCGACAGGCTAACCACTAGTTGATAATTTTAATAAGTGGTCAGTCTGACGAACGATTTACATATTACTCACTGATGTCTCTAAAGTACAGTTATTACTTATAAAACAAATAAATAAACCAGCAATTTTAACACTAAACATTTCTGAAACTTTTCGTGTAATAATTTCGTTGACAAAAGCCTTTGTCACTGTAACTGAACATAATAAAAAAAAAGGTTTGTTACTTTTATAAACTACACATATCTTCATCGTTTATTATGTACAACATTGCTGAGAATATTTTCATAATTAATGGTGATTCAAATTCACTTTCACATTCATAATTACTTTCTTCGGTAACTTCAATAATTCATAAACTTAACTCTCACTGGCTTATAGACAAACTTCTTTTGCTTCTTCTGTGGCAGCGAATATTTGCCTTGTTCCTCCCAAGGAGTCTTTATATAAGTATGCTCAATACCATCCAGAAAAGTGACGATAAGCAGACATACCAATATAATCATTAACGCTATTATCATACGGTCTAAAATCTCTTGGTTTTTTTCAATAAACTTCGCAATCGAATACATCTTTTCCATGTTGTTCTCCTTAAAAATCGCTGTTGGGTCTTTTAAGGTGCCAAAAGGTATAGACAGGTTCAGAAGTGTGGATATCAAAGTGAGGACGACAGATATCGCTAAGTCGAATGCCTGGTTGACGTTCAACTGCATTTTGTAATCCCTTTTGACTTTTTTATGTAATAATACATAGCGCAAATCATTGCTGCTATCAAATAGGTGGTCGAGTTTTAGGAATTTTACTAACCTGTAAAAAGAAAAATGTTATTAAGTTATTTGGCCTTCATACCTAATAGCGTGCAGGTAGAAAAGTAGCAGAATCATATTTTCCTTGCCGTCCTTGTTACATTGTCGTTTTTATATAGTTTCGAATTGATAATAATAATGAGATATATAAGCGATTATGAGGTTTTACATAAAATAATATGATAATAACTCACCTCTGAGTTAGGCGATAAAACAACATGGCTCTTATTTAATGCACTTTATTTTTTAAATTGATTCCGAAAATAGTTCTGGTTGCGAATGTCCAATTTTGTCGACCTCTCGAATTAGAATAAGAAACCAAAACTTTTGTACAATAACTATGTATGCAGTTTATTAATTAATACATTGCTCAATAAAGCTAATAACTGCATTTAATTAAGATATTATTGTAAATCGTTAAGTAATGATTTTTGAGATTAATTTTAACTTAATGGCCAGTTAGTTGGATTTTACTTACCGCTATATCTATCAAAAATATTTCGGTTACCATCGCCATCGCTAAAATATAGCAGGCATATACACGAGGACATCTTACTATGGCTTCTTTCATGTTTTTCTTTTCGGATATAATTCACCCCCAACCCCCAAGTGGTGCTTTAAGCTTAACGCTTGTATTTGTGTGTCTAACAGATTTGATAATTTGAAACCGGGATGATTAACAAGGCTTTAGTCACGTTCCATGAAAATTAGTTTTGCGCTCAAATGATAATGTTCCGGATATTTATTATTTTATTTTATTGTACGAGATGAGCAACAGCCACAATAACACTAATATTTAAAAACTTATAGCATTTATTTATTTATTTCAACTTTATTGTACAAAAAAAGAAATGTACAAAGGGCGGACTACCTCACTCTACCAGTCAACCATCGATCAACTACATTAAACTTTAAATACAAGCAAATTCTATAATTCAAGCGATCTTAGTAACCGCTTGATGCCTCTAAATGCAGCTGCAAGTCGTATGTGTATTATTTTAAAATTGTGTCTGCTTGAAATGACCACCACTGTAGTTCGTTCGCGTTAAGAATGCAGTGACGTATCCTCTCAGCATTAGGTTATAGCCAATAGCATCACAGACCGTTAAGAAAACTTTTTGTAATACGGTAATTTCATTGGCTAGTATCTATAGTTGCATCGATGACTCACTGCATTGAGTCTCTCTGTCGATTGCGCGAACGAACTATAGTTAAATATAAGCGCTACTTAATACATTTTCTAGGATATTATAATAATAACAAATCCCTGGGCAATCACACAAACCATATGGCACCAAAGTAAGCAGAGCTTGTGTTATGCATGATCATACATCTAACTGGGGAGGAACCTAGAATAAACATACATATATAAATATCAACAACTATGACTCGAAAACAAACATCTGTGATCATCACACAAAGGAATGCCCGAACCTGGGACGTGGTACGAGGCAGAGCTCCTAAACCCTACACCACTCGGTCGTCAATGTTGACTAGATACTCAAACATACAAACATACTCACTCATTGTGTTTAATAGAATTGTCGCGATGATTATTAAACTTCAATAATTATGCTTATTGTGTTAAGTAAGTATTGTTTTAGCTCTACGATAGAAATTAAATGAATTAAGTAAATTGCCTAACCTAATCTAATAGTTAAATAGGGGTCATTACACTCTATAGTTCTAATGCGCCATTATTATTTCGAACTGCGGTTTGATCATTGTGCATAGCAAGTGGATTTAAATTGGAATGATGAGGTACTGGCTGTTGTCCTCGGCTTCGCTGGCGAGGTTCTCGGGAACATCATTTTTCCATAAAATGTAATCTTAGCAGTTTTAGCGTACAAGCGTAA
Source organism: Marasmarcha lunaedactyla (assembly GCA_923062675.1). Lineage (NCBI taxonomy): Eukaryota > Metazoa > Arthropoda > Insecta > Lepidoptera > Pterophoridae > Marasmarcha > Marasmarcha lunaedactyla. The sequence goes on along the minus strand of OV281360.1, from coordinate 20,180,913 downwards.
CATTTTTTTCGAAGTGTCCTGGTTATTTGGTGCCATCTTGTACTTTTAAATTTCCCCGGACTTAACGGAATTTACTGTTAGATTTAAAAGGTATTTAAATTTAACCATAATATTTAGCATTTAAAGGTACTATAGAGTACGGGGTGACAAATAGGAACAGCGAATCAACTCTGAAGAAAAGTATTTTGTTTATTTCAAAGATATAACATCGAAACAGGGCCACGCCTCAAAGGCGATAGATATATAGATAAGCAATCGGTTATCATCTACATTTTTAAATATAAAATATTCCAATTTGACAATATTGTTTTTAGTGCCGTTAAAGAGGTCGGACGCTACACCGTACAAGCGCATTCGATTGTGGCAGAAAGTTCTATTAAAAAGGTTTGCTAGGAATTAAAAGAAACGACGACAGTAATGTACTGAGGACCTTTAATAATAATAATAATTTATTTCAGACCATAAATCAATCAATATATTATTATAAATTCAAGACTTTATCGATTTTATTCCGTAAGTGACTCCACACTTCTAGATCTACACTCTTGCCGATTACGATGGGCATACTTTTCGCATACCTTCATTTATTTCCTTTCACCTAAAGGGCAGTCTACTGTAAGGTAGATCTTTAGGTCTATAAAACTCACTGGGCAGTCACCGGGTTCGAACCCCGTCAGATCGAAAAGCCAGTATATAACACACTACGTTACCGACGGACATAAAATTTTCAATGTTATACCATTAAAGGTTATTCTTTTATGTTCCGGTTCTATACATAATTTGCCTAAGAACTGTTTGACACAAAAGTTGCCTTAATGGCCTCTATAAATATGATTAAACTGTACAACATATGAGTAACGTAAACTAAATAAGATCAAGTGACGCAAAGGCAAAACAACGTCGCCAATCGCAATAACAAACCTACGTTGCCATATTCGTATGCTCCAATTATACTAAATCGAGTGTAGGTACGAGGGTGGATTGAAAAGTTCGCGGCCTAAATAAGAAAACACAGGAATAATGCAATTTTTTATGTTTATTTTTCTACATACTCTACTCTTTTTCTACATTTAAATAAAAGGTCTTGTCAAGGTCTTCAAAAAAGGCATCTACGGCCACTTTGACCTCCTCATTGGTAGAAAATTTCAATCCTCCTATGTGTTTTTTTAGTTTTGGAAATAGGTAGAAGTCAGAAGGTGCCAAGTCAGGTGAATAAGGGGGCTGAGGAAGCAATTCGAAACCACAATCCACTATTTGAACCATCGATTCTGCAGATGTTTCAACACGAGGATTGTCCTGATGAAACAAAACTTTCTTGGTCAACAATCCTGGTCTTTTAGACTTTATTTCTTCGCGTAAACGACGTAATAGTGTGCAGTAGTATACTGAATTTATAGTTTGACCTCTTTTTAAGTAATCACCCAAGATGACACCCATAGAATCCCAGAAAACCGATGCCATTACCTTGTTTACTGAAAAACACACCTTGGTTTTTTTGGGGGTTGGAGGTCCGGGTCTCTTCAATTGTTTGGATTGTTGTTTGGATTCAGGAGTATAGTGATGAACCCATGTTTTGTAGTAACAAACCGTGCCAAAAATTGAAAAAGCTCTAAACAGAGTCTAGAAATCGTGAGCCGAGTTCGTTTCTGTTCAACTGAAAGGAGCCGCGGAACCCATCTTGCAGACACCTTTTGGAATTTATCCCTATTTCGTTAACGATCATGTTTTGTGTACGTTGATATGAAATCCTTAGAGCTTCAGCTATTTCCGATACCTTCAATCTTCTGTCTCTCATGATGAGATCACATATTTTTTCGATGTTTTCCGAAGTCGTAGCTGTAGAAGGCCGTCCAGAGCGGGGGTCATCTTTGATGGTCTCTCGTCCACGTTTAAATTCAGCTGTCCACTTTTTTATCATTGTATACGACGGAGCAGATGTTCTTAAAGTAGCCACCATATCTTCATGAATCTGCTTTGGAGTAAAGTGTTTCTTTTGGAGGTATTTGATCACGGCACGGTACTCTAAACTATCCATTTTCAAAATTAATGAAACTTACTCTCACTTAATGTTCAATAAAATAAATAATTACGCATGTATCTCAGAGAAAAATTATACAGAGACTGTTAAAGAGTCTAGGTTTCATATGAGGGTAATTTTTTAATAATATGACAACGCTATCTATGTTAGGCCGCGAACTTTTCAATCCACCCTCGTACAATTATCGTCTTTTTACCGCATCTTCAATTTAGAACTTCATAATATGAAGTGTCTGCGGCATTTTAATTATTATTTGAATTACTATAAAATATAACAAAAGTTATTATATAATTTCCTTCCCTGACGAACCTTAGGCTAACCTTTACACGTTGACTTTTGTTGTTTCAATAATGGTACAATTTCACGCTAGCCCGAAGCTTCCGAAGAAGTGAAAGCTTATGACATGCATACGCATACAGTGAACCGGAGTAAACATTCTGCATTACTATATACGCAAACAGTAAACACACAAACCTTCAAAATATACATGTAGGTTTATTCCATAAATATATGATTCTATAAGTGTTCACTGCAGAACAACGGCTAAAATGAGGTCTTATTATATACTGGGTCTGGGTTTCCCCCCCAGTTCGCTGTATGGTCATCCACGACACAAGCTCTACTTACTCTGGGTCAATACAGTTGGTGTGTTTGTCTGGGGATTATTATTGTTAAGTACCATTACTAACCGAGAAAAACCAAGAAAGTTAGTTACACGGTTTCAATTTCTACATATTTGTAGTGGCTCAAATCACAAACTAAAGTTACTTATCCACAAATTATATCAATGGACAACTACTCATCTTCATACGAGTAGCGTGTATGGATAATTAGCCAGGTTTTCATTAATCTGAATTAATTACTGCGTTGTATGCACAGGACGCTCCTTATTAAGTCGTGGCCTAAAATTAGTTTACTTATTAATTTGTGGTCTAAGATATGAGTGTTAAGAGTACATAAGGTCGAATAGAATAAATGACATACTTAAGTAATAGGGTAGTAATAATAATCTTAACGCTCCTACCGCGACATAAATAATAAATAAATATTTCTAACAATCACACCACATTATCTAGCCCAAATTAAGTATCATTAAGAACTTGTGTTATGGATACTAGATAACGGATAAATAAACTTAAGAAATATATAAAAACACATAGATATTTTTTTAATATATAAATATAAGAAATAAACTTAAATAAACGTATATACACATCCATGACCAGAGAGCAAATATAATAAAATGCCTGCCCCTACCAGGATTCGAACCCGGGACCTCTGGCATGGAAGGCTAGGTTACTTACCTCCACACCAAACAGGCCGTCTGTTACATAAATTGAGAAATACGTCATACAAGTGCCAATACGCAATATAACGTAGGTTGTAAACAATAGCAGATACCATCTACGTATTTCTTGATGTTAGGTTCTTATACCAGCTGTACAATGGTTTGATAGATTGTCCCGAACTGGTAGCCCAAATTAATGTAAGTGCACCGTCTAGGTTGCCACGCAAAAGTGCTTACAAACTGTACAAAGTTCCTGGTAATAAAACTAACTTAGGCATGAATGCTCCTTTGAGTAGAATGGCAAAACTTTACAATTATATACCTGTAACCGCAAATATAGATATTTTTAATGATCATTTAATTAATTTCAAAAAGAAAATTACCAGTTACCTGAATGAGGAACATAGTCCATTATAATTAAATATGATTTAAATAAAATGTTACTTTAAGTTAATTTTTATCAATGTATTATTCCTTTTTTTTAAATTTAGTATTTAATTTAATTTTTGTAAAATTATAGATATAGCGTCTGTTTTTCAAATATGTAATTACGTTGCAATCAGTGGTAGCTGTGGTTGCCTATAAGTGGGTGAGCACAAACCTTGTTATTTGTGATTTAAATTGTATTTGTTTAGTGTGTTTTACCTGTTGGCGATCCTTTTAATAAATAAATAATTCAGCCTCTATACAAGTACCTCTATAAACGTAATTGTAAGTATTACTTCCATAGCATGTAAATTGTGATCTGCGTAATTAGGCACCCTGGGCTTAAATAAAATGTTACATACAATTTTTTTTACTTTATTTTGCTTAAATTTCTCAAATACAGTTAATGAGATTAGAAAGAAAACGTTAGTTCTCTAATGAGGTAAATTTACTGCTAACTAATTATTTCAAATAAGCCAATAGAAATTTCTTAAGAACTTTACACATAGGTAAACGCTGACAATAAAACTGGTTTCATTATAAAGTAAGTAGTATCACAAGTCCGTATAAAAATAAGACAAAAAAGCATCGATGTGGTAAATTCAAAAAGTTTGTTACGGAAAAGGCAGGCTTTCCAAAGCACGTAGACCAAAAAAAAAATGATACCTTTCGCTTTTAATTTTTAGTATAATATCGGCAAGGTTTAGCTAGAACAGCTTCTTTTGTAGCTTCTATGGTGCCGTTTTTATATAATGTAAGTTGTCCAAAAGGACCCGAGTATTTTTATAAGTTGATGAGCGACTCCCGACTATGGCTGGCGACGGAAGTGTCATAAAGCCCTTCTGACGATAGCGACAGCTGTCTGGTTTGGCTGGTCGAAGCACTACACGTGCTGGGTTCAATGCTTGGTGCAGGATGCGGCAGGATTCAAATTCATGCTTTTCAGATGTTTTTTTAAACCTTCACGTGGTGCTGGGCTGATCTACGCAACATATAATACATATACTCCGGCATTTTATAAAGATTTTTTTTTAAGGAGCGCCGAGAGCAAGTCGAAGTTGTGTTTACGCAATCTCGAGATGAAGAAGGAAAAGATTTTCACCAAATGTAAATTTTTTTTACCCACGATGAAATAAAATATTCCAGATATTTTCTGTTTTTTTTTCTCTTACATTCGGCACTTAATGTATAGATATTGTTCTATTGTCGTAACAAATTTTTACCTTCGGAATAACCGTTTTAGGACCGCCACCTAAAATACAAATGAAAATACTATTGCTATCAAAGCTTAGATTGAGTGAGAGAGAAAGAAACTGGTGCCAGCTGGTGTCTTTCTTTTTGTGTGATCTTAGCTTCTTTTGATACGTTATTTAGTGATGCTGGATGGCTGGATCCCGCGTTAACTCGTGAACGGGTGCCGTTTGAGGGTGTTCGTCGTTCGGATACTCGTGGGGAGGGAGACTTGCCGAGCTAACAGATGCAGAAAAGATCAATTTTGTATAGATATAAAGAGACTCTGTAAATTTATTTTGAAAGAAATATACCCGTGAAGTTTCTTGCCAGTTCTTCTTCACGAAGGTTTTTTCGAACTGGTGGTAGAATCATGTTTTATTGTTTTCATGAATAAATAATAATATTATTATTATTATATTATTATTTGACGTCAATAAGAACAAGTAATTGTCAATGTTGAGAAATAAATATTTCATTTCATTTCATTTCATGCTGCAATCTCCTCCGTAAGCAACGCCTTTGTACAGTAGCCAAAGAACAGAATTTTATTACACGAGAAAATCAACTATATAGTTTAAAGACATGAAAGTAAACTTCTCTCGACCACAAAAATGACCAATAAAACGCTTACCCTGATTAAATACAGACAACACTCAGCCTTAACCAGTGAACAGATTTGTCTATTGTGATTTTTTTTTGTTCCCCTCAACGGGAAGGGCAGGAGGATATAAAATGCACTGACGCATACAATGGCGCGCGCGATCCAGGTTATGTGGGGCTCGTTCCGACGCCTACCAAAACCACTACCCACTAAAAAACCCCCTGTCGGCTCGTGCAATTTTTTTCCACTCAGCCTTCATCTGAGCGACGGCCAACAGGAGAAAGAGGCCGCGCTAGCGGGGCCCAGAAGGGGTCACCCGCTGGGATTAACATAGCACTGAAGGTGCTCAAAGCACTCAAGGTGCTCAAAATGAAAAGTAAATAATAAAAAAATAAAAAATTGAAAAATAAAATTGAATTAATTCGGATTTACGTTAGAATTACAATTTGCGGCCAGAAGGGCTTCGAGATCGGCTGACAGTCTGGTGGATGAGTACGCTTGCGCATTCCTAGGCCTAGCGACTTTGAACTTCGAATCTAAGACAGGAGTAGTTTAAGAGACTGAATCACGAGAGGATTGGGATGGGTTTCGGAGCGTTTGAAGAGCGCTTCAGAGAGGGTTTTGAGGTGTTGTTGTACTGTGGGCAGTTCAAGATCTCTGTGCAAGTCCACGTTACGCACGTACCAAGGTGCGTTTGTGGCCCTGCGGCAAAAGAGGTTTAGAACTATCTCCAGTTTGTGCAGGAGGCAGGGTTTGGCGTGGGCAAAGATTGGCGTGGCATATCTCATGATGGGTCTAACGCAGACCTTGTAAAGTGTACGTTTGTTTCTGAAAGACATTTTACTTTTTCTACCTAACATACTATTTAGGCGGCCTAAGTAGTGACGGGCGAGTTTCGAAACTCTTTCGACGTGTGGCTTGAAAGAAAGCGTCGGATCTAACGTGACGCCTAAGTATTTAGTACTGCGCTTCCAGGGGATAGGAATGCCTAACATTCGAACGTGGGGATCGCCAGCGGGACGACGGCGTTTGTCGTCGAAGCGCATCGCAGTACTCTTTTCAGGGTTCAAATCGATGCGCCATTTTTGAAACCATACATCAAGGGCGTTTACGGCCTTTTGGAGTCTGGTTATACAGTGCGGAACACTGTAGCCTTTGGTATAGAGTGCGGTGTCGTCGGCAAAGAGGGCGAGTTCGGGATGGGAATGTCGTTGGTGTACACGGTGTACAACAGAGGGGCGAGGACTGAGCCTTGAGGGACTCCAGCCTTTATGGGACGAGGCGCGGAAAGCGTGCCTTCATGTTTAAATCGAAACGTACGGTCTTTGAGAAACGACGCGATTAACCTGACTAGGCGATCCGGTAAGCCTATTTTGTAGAGTTTATAAACGAGACCGCTGTGCCAGACTTTGTCGAAATCCTTGGCTACGTCAAAGAAAACTGCGATCGTTTTCTTACGTTTCGAATAGAAGCCGTCGAGTATGTACTCGACGATTCGATGGACTTGCTGAGGGTAGGAGTGCTTAGTGCAAAAGCCGAACTGATGGGGAATAATGAGGGGATCGCCATCCGTCGGAAACTGATGGTTCCGCATGCGAGCGAGTATGACTCTCTCGAGAAGTTTAGACATGGCCTTGAGGAGGCTGATGGGTCTGTGATTAGCCGGGATATTCAGAGGTTTACCCGGTTTGGGAATGCCTATGACTGTCGCTTCTTTCCAAGCTTTTGGAAAGTAGCTATGGTCGAAGCAGGCATTGAATATAACAGCTAACAAGGTAAGCACCTGTTGAGGCAGATGCTTAAGTGCGTGGTTGGAAATTCCATCCGCAACCGGAGCCTTTTTGGGCTTTTGATTTCTAATGAGAAGCGAGATTTCGTCATTAGAGACTATGACGGGGTCGGCGGTGATGGGGAGAGAGTCTCTGCGAAGGACTTCGTCCTCCACCGCCTGGATGTGTGAGGGATCAGCAGGTTGCGTGCTGGGCGAGCATTGTGCGGCAATGCTGTCAGCGAAGCATTCGGCTTTCTCTTCGACTTCGAAGGCTGTAATGTCATCGGGACGAGTGAGAGGAGGATCGTGAGAGGCGGTGTCTACGCGTAAGGCTTGGGCCATACTATAGTACGCTTGGTGGGATGGAGAGATATTCACCATGAGATCGTTCATCTGAGCGTCTCGGAGTTCTGCGAAGCAAGACCTTACTTTACGTTGTAGCTGATTCGCAGCTAATCTATAGGCGAGCTAATCTTGGCTCTACGGAGAGCCGCGTTCTTGGCTTTAATAAGATTGCTAACGGCTAAGGGAAGCGTGGGTTTGCCTTGCTTAGCAACCTTTTCGTTATCACTGATGGCCGAGTTGATAGCATCAGTGAGAGAATTGACTAATGAATCTATTTTATCCGGACTATCAATTTGATCGGGCGAGATTGCGAGCGGAGAGTTCGTGGCCTCGAAGGCTGAAACTAACGTATTTTTAAAGCCTTTCCAATTGGTAAAGGTCTTAGGAGAGGTGAAGTTATCGTTAGGCGGCCCTAGCACAAGGGAGACGGGGCGGTGGTCAGAGCCTAGGTTATTGAGCGGTTCGATAGACCTGAGGTCGAGGTTGATTCGCTTGACAATTGCAAAATCGAGGATTTCAGGAGAGTAGTTTGGGTTGTCGGGATAGCGAGTGGGAGTGATGGGAGAGATGACATCAAAGTCGCGTGAGTTGGTGATGTCGAGGAGAGCGATACCGCTGGTGTTGGTTGATAGGCACGTCCAGTCAGTATGTTTGGAGTTAAAGTCTCCGAACATAATGACTGAATGGCCGAGGGCGAGAATGCTCTCAAAGTCGCTGCGGATTGGTCTGGTGCCACTAGGTATGTAGATTGAAGCTATGATGATGGTCGGATGACCAGTCATAGCCAATCTACACACAGTGGCTTCCATGTTGAGGAGAGGAGGGGTAGGGAGAGGACCGCAATGGAATCCTCTTTTGTAATAAATGGCAGTGCCACCGAAACCGTCGGAGTTGGGCCTGTCGTTATGAATAAACGCGTACTTGGGAATAGCGAATCCACTGGAGCGGTTCGGAGTTAGCCACGTCTCTTGAAGAAGCAATAAGTCTGGCTCGTTGTTCTGAAGGAACAGTTTGAGCTCAGGAAGGTTAGTATTAAGGCTACGAACGTGAAAGGAAACTAGGGATAAGCTGTTGGGTTTGATACGACAGGACCCGGGATTTGCGGGTCTAGATATTCTATTTATTTATTTAGTTTATACGAAAAATGGGATTTATAAAGAGCTTAGTAGCGAGTGATGCTCGGCTAACACAAATAGACGCTCTTGAGGGGAGCGGGTGGCTCTAAGTTTGCGTGCGATTACGGAGATTTCCTTAATGTCGACGTTTTGAATGACGTCAAACACGGTCTTCATGTCCTCAGCCAACGACGACTGAGGTGGAGACGACGGAGTGGGACGCGGGCCTACGGGAGCTACGGGAGCTGGGATAGGACGGGAAGGTGCAGGTGGAGCGCCCGGAAGCTGTCTCCAGGACAGAGCCGGAGTAGGTGTCGGCTGCACGGGCTTTGCTTCCGGGGGACCCCAGTTGCGCAGCGGCGGGAAGTTGGCAGGAGTGAGCGGCGGCGCCGGTATAGGCGCGACCCTCTTTGAAGCGGAGCGTGGAGCGCGCGGACAAACCCTGTAGTTAGCTGTGTGGCCAGACTGGCGGCACAGCACTCATGCAGGGGGGGAAGTGGAGTCGGGAGTGCGAGTGCACTCCTTCGTAATATGGGGATCTAGGCACTTAACGCACCTGGGAGGAGCTGAGCAATTAGCCGCTGCGTGGCCATACAGCTGGCAGCGGTGGCATTGCCCGGCTCGACAGAGATATTCGAGAGTCCGCAGATTGTGCGAGCCTCTCTGAAGATCTCCCTCGAGTTCGGGAGTATTAGATAAAATAACTTATGCTAACGGAAAACGCCTACCGCGGTTGGAGTGCATCTTGTGCACTGCTTCAGCCGGGAAACCCTAGGACTTAAGCTCCTCGAGGATTTCATCGTTTTCGAGCTCAAACGGGACGCCCTGTAATACTGCGCGGATCTTACGCTCCTCCGGGAGGGCGTAAGTATGGTACGCGATATGTTTAAGCGAGTGAACGCGTTGTGTATCGAAGTTGTCGATAGTCGCGACTTGGATTTTAATAGGATCGCCTGCGTTATTCGCCTTGAGATAATTGATTTTGTGCTCTTTGCACAAGTTAGAGACTGCGGTCCAGCGCGCTTTTTCGCTGAGGAAGACGGACGGAGGGAGCTGAGGCTACGGTGGGACGGAAGCGCAGCGCGTCGCTGGCTTCGACGGGACCGACGGAGACGCGGTCACTTCGAGTGACATGAGCGGCGCGGGGGCGGATATAGAAGACACCGGGGTTGGCTCGGGTGTTGAAGACACCGCGGCTTTCTTCGAACGCTTTTTAGAGCGTTTGGCAACTAATTGAAAAGGAGGCTCAGGAGAGCCGGTTAAGGTGGGGGCGTCCGATGACGCATCAGACGCGGGTTCCGAGTCGCTCCCGGGAGCGGTACGCTTACGACGCGACGTTTGAGATGATGCGCAGTCCATATCGGATGGAACGGGAGACGCGGGAGAGCTATAGGACCGGAGGGGTCTGGACGTTGGAGGCCTGAGGGGCTGGGGTTGGGGCCTGAGGGGCCGGGGACGCGGTTGATGCCTGCAAGGCCTGCGTTAGGATGTCTTTCGGAATGGAGACGCCTGCCGCAGCAAGCGCCTGGGTGAACGCTTTCGCGAAGTAAATAACGCTTAGCGAATCCATTAGGGAGGGTTGGGACAATTATAAGTATAAATAATTATATAAAAAGATGCCTAGTTCCTAAAAACCTAGCGAACCCTAGCGGCTAACCTTCCTACCAGCGGTAGGGGGGCTGGGGAGAATAACTTAAAACTAACCGTGGTACGCCGTAGGCCGCTACTTAGAACCCTAAAAAAGGGTACGCAGGTAAAGAGTTGACCGCGTTAGGGTCAACCTTTACCGAGAAAAAAGAAAAATACACACAGATATGATAAAAATAACTATGAAAATAGGAGAAAAATAAATAAAATAGAGAAGGGAAATAAATTAAAAATAAAAGGACTGGTTTAGTACACATTCGTTGTCACCGTTAAGTATCCTTTGTACTGAAACCAGACTACTCACGCTGGGCACAACACAGCACTCAGCACAAGCACAACACAACTTAGCACAGCACTTAGAAGACTTAGAGGCTTAGTCGCAAAGAAAAATCACTACGATAGCGCTCAGAGGGAGTAAGAAAACCCAGAAAAACTGTATCACGGTACCAACACGCTATACTGTGACGCTATTCTGAGTTCCACGGAATATCAGGAAGGGACCGATCAATCGGAGTGGTCTTGGAACGTCCGTCCCGGGCGGCGATCGGAGCGAGAAATGTTCTATTGTGAATTTAAGTTCTTTTTTTGACCCACCACAGAAAATCCCCTCCTTCTTCATAATCACTTGCCACTACATGGAATAAAAGAAAAATGCAAATATTGCAATATTTTCAGTCACGAGAAGTCTGAGCCTCAATTCAAATTCAAATTTAAATATGTTTTTTTCAAAATTGACAATTACTCGTTCTTATTCAAGTCAAAAAAAGCATGACTTTACCACATAATGTAGGTGTATATTATTCGCTGCCACCCGCCAATTGCACCACACCAAAATGATGAACAAACAATATGGTAATCTGTTGACACCAGCTCGACTGCTGAGTCTGCCGACTTGATCTGCGACGCGCCAGCGCATCACTAATACGGTAATAACCTAAACTAGATGACAAACACGACCCTGAGACCGACCCGATTCGCAACCGATCCTTAGATAGATATATGCAGCTAGACTCAAATAGTATAGTACCTACAACATTATTTATTAGTCTTCATGATATTTTAGCTACATGATTAATATTATATTAGAAAATTTATTTTTACCTGTGATTCCTGTTCCCATGCTAAATTCCTGGAAATTTTATACCCTGTCACTCCTATAATTTTAGATTGTTAGTTTAGATTGTAGGGCGTGCCAAGAAAATATAAATACATCACTAAAAAAACTGCTAAGTGACAGCTGGTTAAGAAAATAAAAATGTTGTAGTAGTCTAGTATACTTATATACCAATAACTTCAAAATATGTACCTACATTCGTCAGTGTGAATAACGATGTAATGTTAAGAAAGTAAAACAAAGTTTGTGTAAAGTACAAATCAAAAAAATATATATATATATAATATATATAATGTAAAGCAAAAATCAAATATTGATTTCTCAACATTGACAATTACTTGTTCGTATTGACGTCAAATAAAACATGACTCTACCACCAGTTCGGAAAAACCTTCGTAAATAAGAACTGGCAAGAAACTTCACTGGTATATTTTTTTCAAAAAAAATTAACAGTCTACAGTTAACTTGGCAGACCCTACCCAACCGACGAACACCCTCAAACGGCAGCTGTACGATGGTTCATCCATATGAGTGCGTTAACATGTAGATCGACAGATTCAGTGAATAATATCAGTGCATGTACGCAGTGCAATATCGTAATTAATTGTTGTCAAAAACGGCCCATCGTAAACGAATTCGGGTATTACCAATTTATATGCAAACCTAACAAATAAACCAACTGTATGACATCAAAGTAAGCAGAGCTTGTGTTATGGATGACCATATAGCGAACTGGGGGGGAAACCAGAATAAACATACAAATATAAATAGAAACAATCATGACCCGAGAACAAACATCTGTGTTCATCACATAAATGAATGCCCTGCGAGGACTCGAACCTGGGACCTCCAGCGTATGAGGCAGGGCTACTGACCACTAGGCTACTCGGTCGTCGTATAAGTTATACAGTAACAGCCCGTTCACACATGGTCTCCGTTTTACTGTTCCGTTTTTTCATTGGTGGCGTATGGAGTTGTATGAGCGACTTCACATATGACACAGTAATCAGTATATAGTAAAAAAATTCGGTCCGTTAAATTATGAACTTCCGTTTTACGGAATACGTCTCCGTCATATATCCGTAGAACTTTACTGTTAACAAACTGTGTGTTGTGAAGGGGCGGGCGGGGTGCAGCTAGACAAACAAGTGATCTTGCGTGTGAACATCGTATCCAGTAATGACGGATTCGTTGAACGTTATACGGTGCCTATGTGTGAACATAGCATCAATTTTTGTCGTTTCCGTTAAAACGGGTACCGTAAATACGGAGACTGTGTGAACGGCCTGTAACTGTGTGTGTGGGTGACAAAAATGTAATCAGCTGTGCATTCATTCATAGAGCCGCACGCACAATTGACTTGAAATTACTTAAGCCATCTACTAAGCCATACCTACAGGAAAATTACTTTCTAGACGTTTTTGCACTTGTAGTTGTGTATGTTCAGCACATAAATAAATAAACCAATAATTTTTTATTTTTTACAATTTTTATAGCCAGGTACTTCATATGGAACTAATAATATTAAACGATATGAAAATAGTTTTAATTTTTCACTATCCCCCATATATTTTCAGTAGGATTAAACTGAGGGTGATATGGCGGTAAACGGAGCACAGTAGGATCGTCGTAATATTTCGTATATCTTATACTCTACTAATCTCGCTTTATATTTAAATTCAGCTCATATAACCGAGGCTTAAACATGTTCGATGAATGTTCAATATTTCTAAACGTCAGCCAATCAATAGTTTGATGTTTTTTAGAATAAGAATTCGGCGCATGATTTTGAATGGAACTATGATAGGTTGCTGTATCAACAACAACAACACTATTAGGTTTAAGATTGGGTATAAATTGCGTTTGGATCCACTTCGAATAATTATCATAATTCATATTATCACGGTTATCACCCACTTTTTTGGTTGATTTTAAACATGAGCATATACTTTAAGGATGTCGACGTCACCTGTAAATAGAGTGGCATTTAGAATGTAATTTTGTTTTATGTTATACTATGCTTATTTTGATGTACACTCTGTTGGTGACCTAATAAATAAATAAATAACTCCATTCATGGAGTTATTTATTTGCCGGCATGGACGATGATCAAGCGGTTGCCCTTTCATATATGTTGCTTTAAAACAGAAGTGCTTCCATCTGACCAAGTCTTTGAGAGGGTATGTGATTTATGTATACAGGGTGTAACATAAAGGAGGCATAATACTTGAGGGTCAGTAAATATACCATTGTTAGGATACACTGTAAAAGAATTGGAGTTATTGGGGCTGGTTAAGACTTTCACACATTTAAATATTTTTACTTCAACATCTTTGACAGCCCTAGGTGGTATTTACTGACCCTCAAGTATTATGCTTCCATTATTTAACACTCTGTATAAGTTTCGTCAATAAAAACAATAGGTCGATTTTGTTAACGACTTTCTCCAAGTTTTATGAGATAGTCAATTCGCAAGTAATGAATTTCGTGCTTTTCTATTTAAAACCTACGACCTTTATAATCTATTTCTTCCTTAAATTTGGGAGCAATTTCATCGACGAAATTTCTTTATTTGTAATGGGAAAGTTGTGAATCGTTGTTCTGATTACTTGTTGATCAAAATAAAATCATCAATTATATCGTAGACTTCCAATTTGGTTTCTGTTTAGGTGATTTAAAGGTTGGTCCCTGTTCTGAAGTTCTGAACATTTGCTTTCTGATAGGACCTTTCTGACGGAAGTCAATGATATTCCGGGTGATTGAGCGGGAGTCACAATACTGCTCGGATTGCTATTGCATTCATTTTAGAAGTATTTGTATAAATTATACAAAACGTCTTTCGTTGGGAATTCAAAGGCTTGCCTCAACGATATTTAAACATCGGAACCATTTTTATTTAACGTCTTTACAATAACGTCTAAACACTGAACAATAATAATTATAAACCATAAGAATAATAAAATCAATTCATTCATTTATTAACTAAAACCAAATAGTACACGACAATTAGCAATGTTTATAATTATTATTTCTAGTTAGGTATTACGAGTACACATAAGTACTAGCTACTTGTTAAATAATGGGCTGCGTTTCATACATTTCTCAAATTTATCATAATCATGCATAAAACCGAGGGTTCGGAGCAACTTTTACACTCAAAAAGGTTCTAAAAATGTTGGATAGAGGGCGTAGAATTAAATATATATTCCAAATGTATGAAGCAGTTTATATCGTATCTTTATTTTTTAATTTATATAATCAATGAGTAATATTATATAAAAGTAAGCTTATTTAAGGTTTTAGGTAAATGATAATATAATTCAACTTTAATTTATTTATGTTTGTATTATTGTAGATATTGGAATGTTATTTGATCGAAATATTTAAAGTTTGTTAGATGTTTACTACTTGGATCACTACAGAAAATAAACCTTTATTAAATACAGTCATGAAAAGTTACATGAAGAGTAATATTATAGCAAAAAGACATAGGTATCCGTGCACGTGGTACCTAGGTTTGAAAACTACTAACTGAGAGTACTAATGACTGGGGTACCTTTACATAACTCCCCCTCAAAGCATGGCGATGAATAATTGGCGCATAGCTACCCCGCAACCCCTATCGATATGCAGGGTGTTCGTTAAAATTACTTCTTTTATAATGTTAAGTTTGCTGCTTGTTGGTAATTTTATAAATAGATTAGATTTTTTTTAATCCTAGGTTTTTTGTTGAAAATTGATCTCAAATACCGATATGAGTTTTGTCGTGAATATAAGTGTTTTACATTCCGGTTTTTAAGGTTAAGTGTCGCGATTAAAGCTTCTTACACTGACTGCAGCTACGAGGCCTGCTTAATTAACTGATATAATGCTTAACAATAAAATATATAACTTACCAGAAATTCATTCTTTTTGGTTGGATGTGATTATACTAGTATATTTTTATATAGTACTGCTTTATCACGAACTGATGTTCGCTTTACTTTTGGTTGTTGCTGTCCAAACGCGCTAGAGAGAATGTTGTGTGACCTGGCAGATCGAACAATTCGGTATGTAAAGTAATTTTGTAATAAGTATCTTTTTAATTTTAGTATCTTTTTCCCCATTACAAATTATTCTTTACAAGTGCGAGTAATGTGTGTTAACGTGTAATATATTTACCTTTTTCCCGAGCAGTGAGAAAAGTCCTTATGACGTCATCGTTATCGTAGCCGTTGATGCTACTCCATGACGTCACAAGGAGGTCGAATAAGTCTTGTCAATTTAATTGGCGTATTATGGTTATAATAAGCGCAATCCCTTTAGACTGTGAGTTGTTTGTTACTGAGAAAATATATTAAACAAATGTGATATCTTCAAAACGCTTTCGAATAAGAATCTCAATATTTTTCTACCGAATTCTCGCGCTCACGCACACATACCAGCTTGTTTGTTTACGTAGTCATTTGTTAGAAGTACTATGCCACTTTATTCTAAGTTCTGCAACACTCTGTATACCTATTAATATCAAAGTACCTAGCTTTCTTTCCCTCGTTACAGACGCACAGTATGTTACTGTGTCAACGAAAGGTCTTTTATATTTGCACCGTGTGTCGCGGCCAGAGGGATTATAAAGCTTCAAGTTTATTTCCTGCCTTGTATAAAATAAAAAGTATATGCTTACGGAGGTAAGAACCCTTGCCTTCCATGCCAGAGGTCCCGGGTTCGAATCCTGGTAGAGGCAGATATTTTATTATATTTTCTTTCTAGTCATGGATGTGTATGTATGTTTATTTAAGGTATATTTCTAATATTTATATATGAAAAAAAATCTATGTGTGCTTATATTAAGTTTATTTATCCGTTATCTAGAATCCATAACACAAGTTCTTAATGATACTTATTTGGGCTAGATGATGTGGTATGATTGTTAGAAATATTTATTATTATTATTTATAATTAATCGTACATACAAGTATAAAGGCTCAATTCAGAAGATTAAACGTTCCGTTGGTTAAAATATTTGTAGGAGCGTACAAAAGTTTTATCCAGTTTTGTTTTGTCAAGGATTTTTGCTGTAAAAAGAAGGTTAATCTATGCAACACTGTGAGAACATTCATACAAATTTTTCTAAAACTTATCATAAGGGTGCGAGTTTTTTTGGAAATTATACCTGGTGATTAAAATAAATTTAATGGAGTGAAAAGCGCTATGTTTACCTAAAAGTGTGAGAGAGAAAAAAATATTTGTATCACCATTTTTTACCTAAACAAGAATCTGTGATTACACAAAATTATGTCATTCAGGCTAAATTATCAAGAAACTATATGTGGAAAACCAGAAATGTTTAATATTTACTTAACAGACTATTTAATGAATTATGACTCTGTTTTACATTTGTAGAGATTTAGTTAGTTTAGTTTTTATTTTCTTCAGGATTCTTTCACGCAGTCGCGTCACTGCTGTCGGTGCATTTTTGTAACCACAGCAATTTTAAGTATTATTCCAAAATACGAAACGAAAAACGAAAACAGCTTACCAAAAATATATTTAAATATTATTTTGCAACGTCTAAAAAGTCAAATTTCAACAACTATATAAAATAATTTCATGTACGTATCCTAACCTGAGTACGGCATTTAATAAAGCAATTTAAATAAATAATCCGTGGAGCTGCGCTGCAATGCTGCTGCTGGCTAATTATACTCTTAAGTTAGCGCTTGATCCCGCGTTTAATGCGATGTCCGTACACAGTTTAGGGTTCCCTACCGTTCTAAAAATTAAATCAATAGTCTTTAAAAACCACAGAATAGTTTCAATGGCACTCGGCATGACTAAATGAACTCGAAAAACCTTAAGAAAAGACAATTGATATAATCAACATAGAGCTACGTAGAAATATATATATATATAATATTTGTAGTGTACAACAGACATTTGAAAGAAGCGTATCAAAAAATGGGGTGTAGTTTTCAGCCACTCAATTATTCGATGGCCTTCATCTGCAACCTAGGGCGGTTTGAGTGAACCCCTTGAGCCCATACCAGCAAAGGAATATATACAGTTTTTGGGACACGAACTTCAATGCCTTCGGTAAATATTCATCACTATTGTATTTGATAATAATAATAAATCCCCAGACAAACTCATCAACTGTATAGCCCAAAAGTAAGCAGAGCTTGTGTTATGGATGACCATACAGCGAACTGCCCCCCAGTTCCCCAATAAAGACACACATATAAATACCAACAACCATGATCCGAGAACAAACATCTGTGTTCAACACACAAATAAATGCCCCAACCAAGACTCGAACCTGCGACCTCCGGCGTATGAGGGCTACTGATATCTAATATTCGGCCGTCATAGTTCAAAAATTTGATTATAGTTGAGATAAAAATGCACTTTTATTGCATACAAATGCACTGAACACTCAAACTTGTTTCCTCCTCAAACATAGCTTTTCAGTTTTTTCATATCCAGTTTCTCTTAGCCTGTTGTTTCGAGATAAATGCACGCTTTTATCCGAGAAGAATATCCGCTGCTTTCAGAATACAGCTCTTTAACAAAGTAATTATAATATGACTGTGAGTAACGATCTATTGTTGGTGTATTTTAGTAAAGTAGCAAATGAAGTTTTTGATTTGATGAAAATTTAATAGCTGTGTATATTTGATTTATCATGATTGTGCCGGAGTATTTTATTAAGAAATATTACCTTATAATAAACCTATTCTAAATTAGGAAGCAAAAGTTTAAAGTTCCTTGTCTTTGAATATTGTTTAAAAACAAATGTATTCCCTGAAGGTAAAAAAGAAGAGGAATTAGGTTCTTTCGCAGGGCATGTGGTGAGTTTAATTTAATCACGTTTATGTATTGCGAGGATGTGGGACTTTAATAACCAATAAAAATTAAATATAAGAAAAATACGTCACAATAAGCCTCTATTAATGGAATCTGTACCAGTTATCTGATAAAAATTACCTACTTTTGAGTACCTAAAAAAGTAGAAGACAGATGAATCATTTACAAGACTCCTCTTTTGCGGGAGGAGTTAAACAAATACAATTTCGTTATTCCCTCTATTGACTAACAGGTAGTATAAGTGAAACGATTGACAACATACAAGTACTCAACGAATTAACCACAATTGAAAGTATCAAAATGCATTAATACCAAAAACGACCATATTTATTCAAGGCTCGAAGCATACATTGCTTTTAACTGCCATACATCGACGCATAAAACCTACTTTTATTTGAATCGGCCATCAGCAATGTTGCAATGTATGTGGAAACAATGTTGCTTTTGAAGTCCATTAATGCATTGAAAGCCTGCGATGGAGGGTTACTTTTAGTTGGGCATGCGGGGTTTGCTTTGATACTATTTACCATAAATTTGCTATTAATTAAATATATTTATTTATTAACCCTTCATAAAAAGAAGCGATGTTATAGGCTTCACTTGTGTATCAGTTTATGCGTGTGTGAGTTTGTAGATACGATACTTCCCATACAATTGGACAGATTTTCATTTAAGCCGTGTTGGTAAAAAGTTTGCTTACTAGATGAAAAATATAGATTCGCCGAATTGTAACCTATGTATGTCTACATAAGATAAAGGATGTGCATCACTTGCTAATGGAATGTGTCCGATATGAATCTGAAAGGAACCATTTGTTCCACAACCTTAAAATTAGCAAAAGTGTAAATGTAGGTGCATTACAATGTATTTTGTCACAGCCTTTATCGCAGGAAGCTAAGATGGTTATAGATCTATGCTTTAAAGATTCAGTAATTTAAGTACTTACTTATAATATAGTCGAGTGTAATAGATTTAGGTTAAGTCTCACGGGGCTGGCATGTTTAACAAAAGTCCCTAAACAAATGTTGAATAAAAAAAGAAATTCGTTTTGGATTCGTTTTAACAATCAATATGCCTGTGTGTCTTTTCTTCTTCAACCAGATGGTGTAGGCTTATAAACCATGACATGCTGGGATAATACGGTAGCCTATCCGTCTTTTACAGAAAATATTTTTAAAAGTGAAATAGTTCTATTTTCGATCTCATTTTACTCAATTAGCTTGAGAAAGACGGGGGTTTATAGTCTTACTAAGTAGATTGGGTGTTTTTTGGTGTCCACAATTCGAAAGCCGAACCTGTTTCCATTTGCCGAACTAATAGTAGTCGGTAAAACGAATAATATCAATCAAATGAGATTGTAAAATTGTCGTCTTTATGATCACAGGAGAGATGGAAAAAACTGCCAACCCAATGTACGATAAAAAATATCTAGTTAATTGTGTTATGCTACATTTCAGGGTTATTTATTATTATTAAGTATACAAGCAAATCTTATACCTAAATAATTATTATTACCTATTGATTCAGTATACTAGGTTTCCTTTCCTTTATTCATGAATAGAAACAAAAATTTGATATCACGCACCGCGTTATAAAATATATATTCACAACCTCTCGTGAACAATAATTAAACAAAATACTTGGTTAACTGGTAACAACCTTTTCACATTCGATGGCTCAACAAATATGCAGGCTGAATGGTCATTTCACGCTTACACCGAATGTGCATAACACTGACCGTCAGCCTTTCAGATTTAAGAGTTTAGGCGGGAACTTTTCAAACAGTACAATAGCCTATATTGGATAGGTAACAATTGTTCTCTTTTTCTGTACACTTGGCAATTTCAGTGTGTGCAGTTCGAAAAACTTATGGAGCACTGGGTGATTGCGTTACTAGATAGTGATTTAGCTTCTAACAACAGTTCTGCAATGTCTAGCCTGGGACAACGCTTTGAAAATCGTAAAAATAAAAATAAATCCAGTGAAAACTGCACTCTTAAAGGAAAAGAGGAAAAGAAGGAATTATTGTAAATAGTTTCGGCAGGAGGACCATACAACGCGCTGGCTGTGAAACCAGGTTATAAAGAGACAACATTCATACTTCGAATCTTCCTTACTGTCAATCCCAAGACCTCCAATATATAGGGGAAAGCAACCGTGACATAGGTAAACTTTTTTTAAAACCCATTGAAAGCTATTTTGTTTTTCAACTCATCTGGTGGAGAGTGAGGATGATGTCATGGGTGAAATCGGTACTACCACCGATTCGATAGAGAAAGTAGCAAAGGTCATCTAGACCTTGGAAAACAATGGCGTGGGATTGAAAT
The DNA here is from genome assembly GCA_923062675.1 of Marasmarcha lunaedactyla. Classification (NCBI taxonomy): domain Eukaryota; kingdom Metazoa; phylum Arthropoda; class Insecta; order Lepidoptera; family Pterophoridae; genus Marasmarcha; species Marasmarcha lunaedactyla. Next base: position 20,160,165 of record OV281360.1, on the reverse strand, counting down.
CCCCACATGGTATTTTAGTCATGTATGTGTTTTTTAATTTCGTCGTAAAATTACTTTACTTAATACCAAATTTATTTAATACCAAAAGTATTTTATATAAGAGAATGCTGAGGGGTTTTTATGCGCTGGTATTTTTTCCTCTCAATATACATAATACCGTTTAAAAGCCGGAATGAAGTTGTATTATGGCAATCTCGATGATGATGATGAAAAAGAAGACTTTCACAAAGTGTATTTATTTATTTATTTACTTATTTTTTATTTATTATGTAAAATTAAAATTGAAATTAAAACAGTGTAAAATTATATTGAAAATATTTTTTTATTAATTTTTTAAAATATAATTTTTTTTTGAGATATACAAGTCCTGCGCCGGAAGGCGTGTACCCTGGTTACATCAACGTTATATGTAACAAGGGTACAACATCATAATCAAACTTTGAGCACCTCATATATTACCTCAATAATTGTAATTTTAATTGATAAAAATGAACCTCACTAACGTCGAACACATTCATATCTAGATTTGTCGGAATATAGACTTTATTATTTTAAATTAAATATAGTTATTAATTTTCAGCAGCGGTAGTAGCGTTCATATGTAACGGTGTCGTCTGGGGTGGTACTACAGTCCTTCCTATTTAAGCATCATAAAACCACGTTGTGTTCCGATTAAGGGGCTGGAGCAGCCAGTGCAATTACTGGAAAAAAGGCCATTTCAGCTGAACCCTACTGTCGACAACGCATCAGAATCAAAATAATAATCACAATTACTATTAAATAATAAAACTCTATGATTAATGATGTCCTTGGGCACGGGTGTCTCTTGCCACCAGTGGGTCGCTGGTCGTTTGTTACATGCGCTTGCACTTTTTTTATTGTTGCTTTTTTTATTATTTTTATTTTTTGAAAATCTCTTCTATCATGACACACAAAGTCTGCACGTCACACGCCACTTTATTTTCCACACAAGCTTTAAATATCTTCCAAGATTAAACCTATTTCTTATCCAAACAAAAATCTAAATTTCATAAAAGAAAACTGCTGACGCTTTAAACCAATATCAATACTCGTGGCAACCACACGAGATCCGAATCAACTCGCCCATCACAATTCTATGAATAACTGAATATGTCAAATGGTGAATACGACCTTATCTCATATCAGAACCCTTTGACAAGGCTGAAGGGCCCTTCAGAAAATAGTGCTGAATACCCATCATTCAAATATGATGATGAATATGACACGCCATTTTCAGTCTAATGGCCTTTGAAATAGGTTCTGTAAAAAGAAAGGTTGTTGAATGGGAACAAATATTGAATCTTCCATTCGTGTATCAGTGTAATATGGTAAATATATTTTTTTGAATGGTACAGTGCTGCCCTTTAGCAGGAGGGTATTAAATTTAAAATCGAATGGCAATAAGGTATTTGACTAGTTCCGAAAACCATCTTACATTGTTTCGTGGTGTATATGGACCCTAGAAATAAGATTGATTTTTATTAACTTCTAGTATTTCACTAAAATACACTCATTACAAAATATACCTACTGATTATTTAAGCTGTCAAAACGCTTGCTCCAGCAATATGGCGTCTAGGCTGGCCTGTGACGTCACGGTGGCGTCAAGACGCGGCATGCATTGATAGAAACAAGATTTTTACTTGCCCAGGTACATCATTCATAACCGTTTAATGTATTTTATTTTATCTTTCAAATGCCTATTATATAAACATACGTGTTGCCTCATCTTTTACTTTTTCTTATACGTTTATGCACCTTTTAAATTTCACCGGACTTTGTAGCTTAGCGCTGACGGCGCTTAGTCGGAACTTAAACTACTCCTACATACGATACGCCTAAGGGCACCCGAGAGGGCACGGACCTCGGCTTAGGATGTCGTATATTGAAACTACCACTGGTTCTGACTGGAAGGGCCATCTACTGCCAAAGAACCAGCAAGAAACTCAGTAGGAATGTTTTTTATACGTTATTACAATAAAACATAGCAAAATTCCGTTACGGCAAACTGCCTCTTGTCGTAAATCATATTAGTATATTTCTCCTAAATTGTCAACCTTACAAAGACAATAAATAAAATAATTATGTGAGTAGTAAAGGTATAATAGGAATAAGTACGACTTGTTAACTCAAAAGTTAAATACAATACCAAACCAAACAGCATATAAGATTTTTTGGATATTAATATCAAAAGCAGATTAGTATGTCGTTATTTACAAAGCAGAGCAATCCACAAATATTCACATAAAGGCTTAGTTAACATTGTTTATCCAGGTATAATGGTTTCGCACAAACCGATGGATATTACAATGTAAATCTGCACAGAGCTATTTATGGCAAGATCTTTCTGGAAAGGACCATTAATATATACTTTTTAAACATTACAATACAAGACAATAATTCTTTATTGCCATCATAACACAAATATATAAAAAAAAATAACACAAGCATGTGATAATTAGGCGGCAACATTTTGAACTTAATTTAGTTAAATAATAATAATAAATAGATAGAAAATAAATCCCTAGACAACGCACCCCCAAAGTAAGCAGCGCAGCTTTAGTTTTTTTTTTATTGAAAAAGGATTAGACGTTTGTCTTCTATCTCACCTGATGGTAAGTGACGATGAAGACGAAGGTGTAACACGTCTATCCACAAGATACCTATTCACTCGACGCTTGAAAGAACTAGGACTATAGTTTTCTGGAAAAACAGACGCAGGCAGTTCATTCCACACCTTGGCGACCCGCACCAAAAAGGAACTATCGAAGCGTTTCGTTCGACTTCTTGGGATATCTATCATGAAGGGATGGAAGGTCTGTCTGCGTCTAGTAGTCCGATGCAAAAAGGGTGTGGGTTCAACCTGATCAAAAAGAGCATTCGCTAACTCTCCAAAATGTAATCTGTAGAAGACTGCTAAACTGGCAACTTTCCGACGATGGTCGAGGCTTTGCAGTTTTTTGGTGGTGAGGTCAAAGTTGTTAATAATTTTTCGGGCTCTTCGGTCAACTGCGTTCATCGCTTCTAGTTGGTACTTTGCAGAACCATCCCAAAGGTGGCTACAGTACTCCATACAAGATCGAACTTGAGCTGTATACAAATTAAGTAGCTGTTCAGGGCTGAAGTACCGTCGGACCTTCGAGATGATTCTCAACTTCTTTGAAGCAGTTTGAGCCATGGACACAATTTGTTGCCCAAAGTTTAGTTGGGACGATATAGTTACGCCCAGAAGCCCTAGGTGGTCGGTTAAGGGTACAGAAACATTTTGGAAAGTGGGCATTAGGTCGAAACTGCTCTTTTTCGAGGAGAATAAACACGCCTGTGTTTTCGACGGGTTAAATTTGACTAAGTTGGACTCGCCCCAAATGGACACTTTCTTTAAGGCCAAGTCCACCCGCTCAATCATGGACTCTCCCAAAGGCCGAATTTCTTGAGGACTCGCTCGCGTATTGGACATGTATCTCTCTACAACGGTGCTGTCATCAGCGTAACCAATAATGCCTGGGGTCAGCAGGTCATTAATGTGCAGCAAGAATAAGGTTGCAGAGAGAACAGATCCCTGAGGTACCCCGGCATTTATTGCCATTAGGTCAGAAGAGCAGCCATCTAAGACTACTCGAATTGACCGTTTCCTCAGAAAATCAGATATCCAGTCGCAGAGCCCTTTAGGTATTCCGTATGCTGGAAGCTTACTCAAGAGACCATCATGCCAGACCCTATCAAAAGCCCTGGAAATGTCTAAGGATACAGCTATAACTTCACCGTGACCTTCCAAGGCTTCGCTCCATAAGTGAGTGGCATACACAAGAGTTCAATACACGCTCCATAACTTTGCAAAGTATGGAGGTGATTGCAATAGGTCGATAGTTGATTAGATCTGCACGGCTTCCCTTCTTTGGTACTGGTTGCACGTTATCCAGCTTCCAGGATTTAGGGACCTTTCCAGATTCCAAAGAGAGTCGATACAGGCGCGTTAGTATGGGAGACAACTCGGCTGCGCAGTGTTTTAACACAACTGCAGGTATGCCATCGGGGGCCGCTGGCCTTGTTCACGTCTAAATTCTGCAAGAATTAAAGAACCTCCTTTTGGAGAATATGAACGGTACCCATTTTGGATTTAGACATGAATAGTCTGCAAAAAGATTAGCAAAGAGGTCTGCTTTCTTTTTTGCGGTGTGGGCCAGTGAACCGTCAGGCTTCCTCAGAGGTGGCAGCGATGGGCGACAGAAGTTCGATGACCATACAGCGAACTGGGGTAGAACCCAGATTAAACATACATATATATAAATATCAACAACCATGACCCACGACTGAACATTTATGTTCATCACACAAATGAATGCCCCAGCCAGGACTCGAACCTGGGACCTCCGGCGTATGAGGCAGGGATACTAAACACTACGCCGCTCGGTCGTCATATATAATTTAATATAATAGTAATTTAATAGTGCGATGTGCCTGCGTCTGTTTTTCCAAACAAATTTAACCCTTGAGCTTTCAAGTGTAAATCGAATAGGTATCTCTCGGAGAGGTGTGTGTCCTCGTCTCCATCGTTCATGTCCACCTAGTGAGATGGAAGACAAATGCCTGCCAATTCATATTATAATAATACAAAATAGCTTCGTATAGTCTGAATCACCTACATTAAGGACTGTTTTACTGAGTAGCTATCTTAAATATTATAAAATGATCGGATCCAATGTCGGACTCCTTGAAATGGAAATTACGTAAAAAAATGTCTTGTGTATATTAGATAAAACTCGTTTTTGATAATAGTCGTTTTGTTTTGTATGATTCTCTTAAAACGTATAATGAACGAGTGAACCTCCAAAAGTGCTAAAGGCGTTTTTGTATATGAATAAATTTTTATTTTTCGATGTTATATTTTGAATTCAATATTATTATCGATCGACTTTACAATCCTATTTTCATGAACATTCCCCCGTAACAAAATTACTCACTTGTCTTGTTGTTATTCCTAGCTCTGCCATCGCAACCCTGGCATCAATCAGGCAGTATATTGCACCGCGTATCACACCGTGACAGTTTAAACGCAATCTGAATTAAGCCCTGTCCGTGCGTGGTCACTGCATTGAGTCATTGCTCATTAGTGGTGGACTGTAGATTTGAAATGTTTGGGCGTAGCTTAAGTTGATGTCTTATAAAAGATATTTTTTCCTAGGGATCCATCTATCATGTCTAATTAGAATGGCCCTATATCTATTTTAGCTTTTCAAGGGCTATTTTTGGAATAAGATTTTAACTTAAAACGTCAAAGAAATGTACATTGCTTTTTTAATTAAAAGGCCCTAAGTTTTCCCGCTTACTATTTAGATTTGCAATAAAAGCTTTGTGACATACGACAATGCACGAAAATTTCCCTTAATTATGAATCCCTATTGTCAAGAAATAAATCTGCAGCAAGAAATATGTCAAACAATCTAGTTCAAACCCTTTGCCCGACGAGAAGCTCTGAAGAACTCTTATGTACACTTTGTATTGCGTATCTTTCAAATGTGGTATACTTACGTTTCATCGTGGCGCTAAAGTCTAAACTTAAATCAGCATTTACTTCCCATCAATACTTACATATTCATCTTACAAGCCCATCAATCTTAAATACAATGTAGTGGAACAAGCAATTGACATATATCACAGAGTATGCAATAAATCAACGTAATAGCAGAGAATGGGTCTCCACATCACTCCCATGTGGCTAGGATTCAATGTACACTCCCCGAAATTAACTCTGTGTTGTATGTATTATTGAAAGATAGTTATTTAGTGGAAATTTTTTAAATAATAATTAAGTTTCTTTAGACTTGTGATTCGTCTTCATGTTATATTCGCCAGTTTGCTCTCACTATTACCTGTTTCGACCTTTTTTTCAACCCAACTATGAGACTTGTCGAAGCTATTTTGGGAATAAATTGTTCAATTCGCAATTGATTTTAAAATTATACATCATTTTGAATGGCATAAAATTCTTAATAATTGATTAACATATTTGAAAAAAAGTCACTTTTTAAATGTCTATTTACAACGATAATCTAACGATTTGGCTCATGAGACAGATATTCGCTTTTACACTTTTAATTTAATAATACGCGAAAAAAAGTAAATATGATGGTTTTTGTAACACCAGAAAAAGTTGCTTTACGTTATAAAAAATTACTTACTTCTCTTACTATCCTGTTATATTGGGGATATGATACATGATAACCCTGGAGCTTTCAAGTGTAGAGTGAATAGGTACCTCTTAGACAGGCGTGTACGATCCTCGTCTTCATCGTCACTTTCCATCAGGTGAGATGGAAGACAAACGCCTGCTAATTATTAATAAAAAAAAATGATAATTAATAACCATAGTGACATCAAAAAAATATTTTTCGATACCAAAGTTAACCATACTCATAACATAAAATGCTGTGTAATCAGATTTATTTATAATGGTTACGATTACGCTTTGATTTTTGAGTAAAAAGCTCATGCGTCATGATAACCGTTTTAACCAAAAAATCACTTATCAATTTCGACCCGCAACCACTCCAGGTTGACCCTCCACCGAGTAATTAAGTAAGCTTCACAAAGGCTACAATGTAACAGATTGATATCAATTAAAAAAGAACTAGCCCGGACAAAGCGGCCTGATTGGATCCGGTGTAACGATGGATGGATCGGCTCCACGATGAGAAGTGATAAAAAAAATTGAAATTCAATTGGAACACAAAGTGATGAAAGATTGGACGGGATTTTCTGCGGATTGGACGCTTGGACGTGTTAAAGATAGGTTTTAGCGTTTATCATGTTACAGATTGGTTGTTAACTAGTGTTCTATGCAGATAAATATAATATATCTTTGAAAAACTGCTTTCACTAACTGTATGGTGCCAAAGTAAGCAGAGCTTGTGTGATAAATGACCATACAGCGGACTAGAGAGGAACCCAGAATAAACACATGTATATTAATAACCATGACCCCAGAATAAATATCTATTTTCATCACACCAATGATATAACCTAAGGCATACTAGGCTACTCTAAAGACAAAATAAAAAAAATTGAGTAAAGGTACACTATACATCGTAATTGACTCCAAGGAGCATTAAAATACGCGTCCATTAATAATGTTAAAAAACGGTGCGGAAAAAACAGTGTTATATTCCTAAACTTAAGGTAACAACTTAATGCAATTTAGCAATTCAGAAAAAAAGTTACATTAAAAACTATATTTCGAGGTTATATGTCAAATTAAATCAATTTTCATAGACCATCTTGGCAATTTTTAACTTGGAAAAACGAAAGTGCAGCTCATTTCAGGATTTTGGCTTCAGATTCTCACGGATATGTTATTTTTTTCAAGCAAAAAGTAAAAAGCCTTTCAAAACCTCAAATTACTAAGTATTCTCAATAATTATGTTGGAATTCATGTATGAAAACTCATATTTGGTTAAAATGTAGACATACCTTCTATCGCTGTAATGAAATGACATGAAAGACGTCGATTTCAAATGAGTTCATTGATGTTTAGTAAGCCTCGGCATTGTAATGTAGATAGTGAAATACCTGTTCAATTTATCCAGTTAGATTATAGATTTTTACACAGATAAGTAGGTATGTGTGGATTTTAAAATAGAAGTCCTCAGACAACATGGCTCCAAAGTAAGCAAAGGCTTGTGTTATGGGTTACCATGTAGCGAACTACGAGGATCCTAGAATATACATACAAAACCGATAATAAGGTGACGACGAACTGTGTTACAAGTTTGACTGTAAGTACTGTTTGTTAAAGGCAATTGAACAAGCAACCTCAAACACGGTACAATCACGGAAATACAACTTAAATTACATATAGATTACTCCATTGTAACCTTGTTTGTCCTTTGCCTAATATGGATCTTACAGATACCAACGATATTATTTCCTGTGTTTCTGTGGCATATGAACAAATAACAGAGAAACACACCATCTGGATGGTCTAAAAAAATAATCAAAGCTTTTGTTATGGTTGACTCATAAGCAAACTAGTGTAAATCTATTTTATCAAAGTTAGTTTCACTCAAAATAAACTTCTAGCGGAAATATATCCGGTCTAGTATACATAGTGCAAGTAATTTGTGAGTGGCCCTATGTGTGTCTTAAGCTTGTACAGCAACTGTGAGTGCGTGACAAACATGTACTGATTTTTTTTTGCCGCCGAAGCAACACCATCACGGGAGGGAATATGCGTCATGCATACCGCCGCAGAAAAATACCATCCTCTGCGGGGGTTATGTGGGAGTCACCAGAATGGCACCTACCCACTAAAAACCACCTCTTTGGCTGTGGTAAAATTTTACCGTTAGCCTTCATCGGAAGCGACACCCGTTGGGAAGTGGGCGCGCTGGCGGAGACCCCGCCGGATGTGAAGGTTGCACTGAAGGTGCTCAAAGGGACATTAGTTGGTGGCCGTTCGCTTCAGCCTCCGGTGAAGCCGGGGCTGCGCAGAGGTCGGCCGAAGCTTGACTTAGGGATCAATTCATTTAAATGAACCTATAATGAATTGAGAAAGGAACTATGTGTGATAACGTGAAGCCCTAAGTTTACGGGCTAAGACTCAAATTTCCCTAACATCAAAATTTTTGATAGCGTCGCAGACAATACGCATATCGTCTGTAACGGAGGGTAGAGGAATAGATTTGTATGGGCAAGGAGGCGGGATGGGATTTGCTAGTGCAGCGGGGCGCTGCCTCCAGTTCTCTGGAACAGGCTTGGGCTGAGTAGGCTTTGCAGCCGGAGGAACCCGGCTACGCAGCGCCGGAAAGTTTTCCTGAGAAAGGGGCGGGGCCTGTTTGGGTGCCGTCCTCTTAGAATTGGGACGCATACAACGGGGTGCACGAGGGCAGCCCCTGTAATTTGCGGTGTGGCCAGACTGGCCACAAAGCATGCAATAGGGAGGAGAGGGAGTTTCAGGAGTGCGATTGCACTCCTTAGTGAAGTGAGGGACCAGGCACTTTACACACCTGGGCGGGGTGGCGCAGTTGGCCGCCGCATGCCCATACAACTGGCACTGGTGACACTGGCCGGGATGACCGCGGCGATGAGGCGCCTCGATCGAGATCCCAGAGAGGCCACATATGTTGCTGACCTCTTTGAAGATCTCCCTGGACTTGGGTACATTGGTGAGAACCACCAAGGCGAGAGGGTGACGCTTCCCGTACCTGCTGTGCATTTTATGCACCGTGAGTGCCGGGAAGCCTTGGGACTGCAGGTCCTCCAGGATAGCCTCGTTCGATAATTCGAACGGGACTCCCCTAGTACCGCTCTGAACTTACACTCTTCTGGGAGAGCATAAGTGTGATAAGCATATTGCTTATCGGCGAGTAGCTTTGTCAAAGCTCGGAAATCGTTTAACGACGAGACTGTAATTTTAATGGTTAACCCGAGTTGGTCGCTCGGGTGTAATGGATCTTGTGTTCTTTGCACAATGTCGAAACCTCAGTCCATTTACCCTTTTCCCGAAGGAAAACGGGTGGTGGGACCTTAGAGCGCTTCTTAGAGCGCTTCTTAACAAGGGTGAAATTGGAAGGCTCAGAGCCAGTTGGGGTGGCGTCCGAGGAAGACTCGGTCGCGGGTGCGCGCTTGCGGCGCGAAAGGACGTCTACTTCGCACTCCATGTCACTGGAGGAAGGGGACGCGGGAGGGCCTAAGACCAGAGAGGTCTGGGGAACTGGAGTGGCCTGAGGGGCCAGTGTGGGAATCAATGCCATGATATGAGGGATAAAAGTGTCTAAGTTACGAACCATTAAAAAAATGAAACAATGAACCAAAAATACCTTTACTCATCTCAGATACTAAGGGTTGATTTTTTTTCTGGCCTATTTCTTTTTTTCCATCTTGACTGATGTAAATTGTCGATGGAGACTAGGATTTTATACACATATGTTACAGTTAATACACAGCATACATTGCGCCATCCCTAGTCTCGTAGACGTTGCCGACATTTTAGCGAACAGGAACACACTACGTAAATCCAATAGTTCAGCAAAATCCAAGACATTCTCGCTCCGATCGCCACGCGGTTCGGACGTGCAAGACCCAGCTCTCCGTTGATCGGTCCCTTCCCGCCATTCCGTGGCGCTCAGTTTACTGACGTCACAGTCTAGCGTGTTGGCTCCGTGCTACGGTTTTCTAAGTCTTTCTACTCCGTCTGAGTGCTTTCGAAGTGCGATTTTTCTTTGCGACTAAGCCTCTTAGTCTTCAAAGTGCTGTGCTAAGTTGTGTTGTGCTTGTGCTGAGTGCAGTGTTGTGCCCGGCGTAAGTAGTCTGGTTTCAGTGCAAAGGATACTTAACGGTGACAACGAATTTGTACTGAACCAGTCCTTTTTATTTTTATTTATTTCTCTTCTCTATTTTATTTATTTTTCTCCTATTTTCATATTTATTTCTATCATATTTGTGTGTTTTCGTGTGTATTTGTCCTTTCTGTCGGTAAAGGTTGACCCTAACGCGGTCAACTCTTTACCTGCGCACCCTTTTTTAGGTTTCTAGGTAGCGGCCTTCGGCGTACTATTGTTAGTTTTAATTTATTCTCCCCAGCCCCCCTACCGCTGGTAGGGAGGTTTGCCGCTAGGGTTCGCTAGATTTTTATTTAGGAATTCTAGGCATTTGTTATATAAATAGGCGCTAGGTTTGTTAGGAACCTAGGCATACATTATATATTTATATATTTCATATTATCCCAAGCCCTCCAATGGACCTTGTAAACGTTCTTAGGTCGTTCGCCCAGGCGCTCGCGGCGTCCGGTTGCCCCATCCCAGATGACGTACTAACGCAGGCCTTACAGGCTACGATCGCGTCCCCGGCCCCTCAGGCCTCAACCCCGGCCCCTCAGGCCTCCAACGTCGAGACCCCTCAGGTCTTAAGCTCTCCCGCGTCTCCCGCCTCGTCCGAGATGGACTGCGAATCGGTCGCATCCTCTCACGCGTCGCGTCGTAAGCGTACCGCTCCCGGGAGCGACTCCGAACCCGCGTCTGACACGTCGTCAGATGCCGTCACCTTAACCGGCTCTCCTGAGCCCGCGTTTCAACTCGTCGCCAAGCGCTCCAAGAAGCGCTCTAAGAAAGCTTCGGTATCTTCAATACCCGAGCCCTCCCCGGTGTCTTCAACACCAGCCCCCGCGCCGTTAAAATCGCTCGTAGTAACCGCGTCTCCGTCGGTCACATCGAAGCCAGCGACGCGCTGCGCTCCCGTCCCGCCGAAGCCTCAGCTCCCTCCGCCCGTATTCCGGCGTGAAAAAGCGCGCTGGACCGCGGTTTCCAACTTGTGCAAAGTGCACAAAATTAATTACTTGAAAGCCGCCAACGCTGGCGATACAATCAAAGTCCAATTAGCGACCGTCGTCGATTTCCGCGAGTTTACCAGGCTACTCGGATTAAACCAAATCCCATATCACACCTACGCCCTCCCGGAGGAGCGTAAGATCCGCGCAGTACTACGGGGCGTCCCGTTCGAACTCAGCAACGAAGACATTCTCGATGACCTTAAGTCTCAGGGTTTCCCGGTCACAGCAGTGCACAAGATGCACTCCAACCGCGGTAGGCGTTTTCCGTTAGCGCTAGTAATCCTGTCCAATACCCCCGACTCGAAGGAGATTTTCAAAAAGGCTCGCACAATCTGCGGACTCTCGAACATCTCCGTCGAGCGTCCCAACCCCCGTGGTCACCCTGGGCAGTGCCACCGCTGCCAGCTATATGGCCACGCAGCGGCTAACTGTTCAGCTCCCCCCAGGTGCGTAAAGTGCCTGGATCCTCACTTCACTAAGGAGTGCACTCGCACTCCCGAATCCACTTCCCCCCCTGCCTGTGTGCTGTGCGGCCAGTCCGGCCACACAGCAAACTACAGGGGTTGCCCGCGCGCTCCGCGCTCCACCACCAAGAGGGTCGCGCCTAAACCGGCGCCGCCACTCACTCCTGCCAACTTCCCGCCGCTGCGCAACCGGGGTCCCCCGGAAGCAAAGCCCGTTCAGCCGACGCCTACTCCGGCTCTGTCTTGGAGGCAGCGTCCGGCCGTCCCGCCTGCACCTTCCCGACCCATCCCAGCTCCCGTAGCTCCCGTAGGGCCGCGTCCCGCGTTGTCATCTTCCCCTCAGTCGTCGTTGGCTGAGGACATGAAGACCGTGTTCGACGTCATCCAAAACGTCGACATTAACGAAATTTCCGTACTCGCACGCAAACTGCGAGCCGCCCGCTCTCCTCAAGAGCGTTTATTCGCGTTAGCCGAGCATCACTCGCTCCTAAGTTCATTGTAAATTCTTTTATTTTTTTTTTTTTTAAATTTTAAATAAATAAATTTTAATGTCTAGACCCGCGAATCTTGCGTCCAGTCGTATTAAACCTAAGGGCTTATCCCTAGTATCTTTTAACGCTCGCAGCCTTAGCTCTAACCTTCCCGAGATTAAACTGTTCCTTCAGAACAACGAACCAGATCTTTTTCTTCTCCAGGAGACATGGCTCACTCCTAATCGCTCCAGGGGATTCGCGATTCCCAAGTACGCGTTTACACGTAACGATAGGCCTAACTGCGACGGTTTCGGCGGCACTGCTATCTACTACAAAAGAGGATTCCATTGCTGTCCACTCCCTACTCCTCCTCTCCTTAACATGGAAGCCACCGTGTGTAGATTGGCTATGACTGGTCATCCGACCATCATCATAGCCTCAGTCTACATACCTTGTGGCACCAAACCTATCCGCAGCGACTTTGACACCATTCTCGCCCTCGGCCGTTCAGTCATTATGTTCGGAGACTTTAACTCCAAACATACTGACTGGACGTGCCTATCAACCAACCAAAGCGGTATAGCTCTCCTCGACATCACCAACTTACTCGACTTAGACGTCGTCTCCCCTATCACTCCCACTCACTATCCCGACAATCCGAACCACTCTCCGGACATCCTCGACTTTGCAATCGTCAAGCATATCAACCTCGACCTCAGGTCTATCGAACCGCTCGATGACCTAGGTTCTGACCACCGCCCCGTCTCCCTCGTGCTAGGACCGCCTAACGTTAACGTCACTTCTCCTAAGACCTTTACAGACTGGAAAGGTTTTAAAAACACGATAGTTTCTGCCTTAGAGGCCCCAAACTCTCCGCTCGCGATCTCGCCCGATCAATTAGATAGCCCGGATAAAATAGACTCGTTAGTAAATTCTCTCTCTGATGCTATCAACTCAGCCATCAGTGTAAACGAAAAGGTTGCTAAGAAAGGCAAACCCACGCTTCCCTTAGCCATTAGCAATCTTATTAAAGCTAAGAACGCGGCTCTCCGGAGAGCCAAGAAATATCCCACGCCCGCCTATAGAACAGCTGCGAATCAGCTGCAACGTAAAGTTAGATCTCGCCTCGCGGAACTCCGAGACGCCCAGATGAACGATCTCATGGCGAATATCTCCCCGTCCCACCAAGCGTATTATCGAATGGCCCGAGCCCTACGCGTAGACGCCGCCTCTCACGTCCCTCCTCTCACTCGTCCCGATGGCTCTATCGCCTTCGAAGACGAAGAGAAAGCCGAATGCTTCGCTGACAGCGTTGCGTCTCAATGCTCGCCCAGCACGCAACCCGCGAATCCCAATCACATCAAAGCGGTGGAGGCCGAAGTCCTCCGTAGAAACTCTCTCCCCATCACCGACGACCCCGTCACAGTCTCTAATGATGAAATCTCGCTTCACATCAAAAATCAAAAGTCCAGAAAGGCTCCGGGTGCGGATGGTATTTCCAACCACGCACTTAAGCACCTGCCTCAACAGGTGCTTACCTTGTTAGCTATCATTTTCAATGCCTGCTTCGACCTTAGCTACTTTCCAAAAGCTTGGAAAGAAGCGACAGTCATAGGCATACCCAAGCCGGGTAAACCTCTTAATGTCCCGGCTAATCACAGACCCATCAGCCTCCTCAAGGCAATGTCTAAACTTCTCGAGAGAGTCATACTCTCTCGAATGCGGAACCATCTGTTTCCAACGGACGGCGATCCTCTCATAATTCCCCACCAGTTCGGCTTTCGCGCTAAGCACTCCTGCCCTCAGCAAGTCCATCGAATCGTCGAGTACATACTCGACGGCTTCTATCCGAAACGAAAGAAAACGATCGCAGTTTTCTTTGACGTAGCCAAGGCTTTCGACAAAGTCTGGCACAGCGGTCTCGTTTATAAACTCTATAAAATAGGCTTACCGGCTCGCCTAGTTAGGATAATCGCGTCGTTTCTCAAAGACCGCACGTTTCGTTTCAAACATGAAGGCACGCTCTCCGCGCCTCGTCCCATAAAGGCTGGAGTCCCTCAAGGCTCAGTCCTCGCCCCTCTTTTGTATACCGTATACACTAACGACATTCCCATCCCAGCTAAAATCGTCGAACTCGCTCTCTTTGCCGACGACACTGCCCTTTACACCAAAGGCCGCAGAGCCTCGGGTCTCGTCACCAGACTTCAAAAGGCTATTAACACCCTCGGTGCTTGGTTCAAAAAATGGCGTATCGATGTGAACCCAGAGAAAAGCTCTGCGGTTTACTTCGACTACAGACGCAGTCGTATCCCCAACAATCTCCAATTGAGAATGCAAGGCACTCCCATCCCCTGGAAGCGCAGTACTAAATATTTAGGCGTCACATTAGACCAGACGCTTTCATTCAATCCTCACGTCGATAGAGTAACGAAACTCGCACGTTTTTACCTAGGCCGGCTTTACAGTATGTTAGGTAGAAAAAGTAAAATGTCCTTCAGAAATAAACGAACGCTTTATAAGGTCTGCGTTAGACCAGTCATGTCATATGCTTCGCCAGTCTTTGCTCACGCCAAACCCTCCGTCCTGCACAAACTGCAGGTAGTTCAAAACCTCTTCTGCCGCAGGGCCACAAACGCACCTTGGTACGTGCGCAACGCGGACCTGCACAGAGATCTTGAACTGCCTACAGTTCAACAGTATCTGAAAACACTCTCAGAATCGTTCTTCAAACGCGCCGAATCCCATCCCAATCCTCTTGTTCGAAAATCAGTCTCATATACTGCTCCTGTCCTAGATTCGGCATACAAAATCGCTAGACCGAGAAACGTGCACACGAGCGAACCTTCGAAGATAACCGTAGATCTCGAGGCCCTTCAGGCCGCTAATTCTAATTCTAACGTAAATTCTAATTCTAATTAATGCAAATTTAACTTTTCAATTTTTAATGTTTTCATTATTTACTTTTCATTTTTAATGTTTTATTTTACTTTTAATTTTTGAGCACCTTCAGTGCTATGTAAATCCCAGCGGGTGACCCCTTAAGGGCCCCGCTAGCGCGGCCTCTTTCTCCAATTGGCCGTCGCTCCGATGAAGGCTGAGTGGCAAAAATGCACGAGCCGACAGGGGGTTTTTAGTGGGTATGGTTCTGGTAGGCGTCGGGACGAGTCCCACATAACTTCGGAATCGCGCCGGAGTATGCGTCAGAGCATTTTTATCCTCCTGCCCTTCCCGCGGAGGGGAACAAAAAAAAAAAAAAAAAAAAAACAAAATCCAAGATCCGTGTAAAACTAGCGCAAGTAATCGTTGAAGCAGAAGCCAGAAACGTTAACCAGGAGGAATGCCAAGGTGATCAAAAGTTAAAAAAAACCAGAGTAGTATCGCACAGTACACATGCCGCAAATGCAAACGAAGGACTGCAAACGTTTAATTCAAATCTGAACTGACGTTGTAATTTTTGACATTGTCAATATGACAGTTAAGTTAAGCTGTATTGTACATTTAAGGAAAATAATTGACTATTTCATTTTAATGTGCATTAATTTAAAAAATCAACAAATAGAATTTTAATTTAATTTAAAAAGTCATATATTTCTATTAATTTATAAGCAAATTCGAAATATTGTAAAGTTCGAGCTTTATTTGGAACGAAACGTGTCATAGACCATATATTTACTCGGCGCGTTTGTGGCTAACCAAATATCAATAAATGACTATAAAAAGAAAACCCAATAATTTTTTTTGTGGATTGTAGTTTTTGACATGAAATAGGTTTTATGGTTCAGCAAAAAATTTGTAATTATTCGTACTATATTACTTATCTATACATAATACGAGTTGTCAAAATGTTGACAGGTTAAGAATGGTCTTTCATCTTTGCTTAGCCAAGAAAAACAGTAGGACGTTTAGCTGATTGAAGCATCTTACCTGGAAGAAAATGAAGATGAAGACGAGAAACATACATTCTACGCTTGAATATCCCAGAGTTATATTTTTCTGACCATTCCACACTTTGGCAATGCGAAACGTAAATGAAACATCAAGATACTTCGTTCGAGTTTTCGGTAATGAAATGAAATGAAATATTTATTTCTCAACATTGACAATTACTTGTTCTTATTGATGTCAAATGAAACATGACTCCACCACTAGTTTGAAAAAACCTTCGTGAAGAAGAACTGGCAAGAAACTTCACGGGTATATTTTTCTCAAAATAAATTGACAGTCTCTTTATGTCTATACAAAGTTATTCTTATCTGCATCCGGTATGTTTACCACACGCGAATGGAACTTCTGGCTGCTAACTCTACTGGAAATCATTTATTGATATACAAAGATAATTATGCATATATTTTTTTTTGTAATACCAATACTTATTTAGTTATAATATATTTATCTCAATAAATAGAAACATCGAAGTGATATTACAAAAGCGGGGCTTTAACTTATGTCCAAGGGTCCAACAGTTAAAATTACCTTAAAATAATGGCATTATTATTGTTTATTGTTATATTATAAGTATCAGGCTTCAAATGATCACATGTCACGCACATTTTGTATTCAGTAGCGTAGCTCGCCATTTCATAGTTTGCAAGAGTAGATAACGTTTTAAAATTAAACACATATTGTACATGAAGCTATAACGTTATCGAAGAGTATTTGGCTTTTGTGATACAAATAACACAGTAATAGGTAAGGAATATTTTTGGGTACAGTATTTTGAAGAAACATCTGATGTGGTTGTATTTAGTGTTTGACTTATCTACATGTGTGCAGTCTAATTATTATTACAATTTGCTGGAAACTGGCATTTCTAGTCCGCGCTGTGAGTCTTTGCAATGCACTACCACTCGTTGTAAAATCAGCGAAGTATAACGTCATTTTAAAAAAATTATTAAAGAAACATTACCTGGCACTATCTAAAGAAAATGTTATCTAACGTATGTATGTATGTTTTTATAGTTATAAATGTATATGTGTGCATTTAAAAAGTTATAATATATTTGCTTACGCATATCATGTACTATGTATACAACATCTGATTAAATATTTACGTATTATTTGTAGAGTTTCATGCATTTAAAATTACTTTAAATTTTGTTATTTTTTTGATATGTTTTGAAATGTTGTTTAGCCATATGCCATTGTTCAAGCATTTAATATGCTTAAAAACCTGGTTGTCTGGATGAAATCACTTCAAAGCGATAAGACCGCCTATTGTCTTTAACATTGTACCCGTGTGTTGCTATATGTATTATGGTAAACACGAACAAATAAATAAATATTTGGAAGGTAGTGAAGTTCTATGTCTAAGTCTTAGTCCAAAGCACTTTCTAATATTTATTTATTTATTTCTTGGCAATCTTAAAGACTATAAAGTTACAATAGCCATTACAAGTTAAGTAAAGTTCGCACCTATAGCTATAGAATAAATAATAATAATATCACTGCTTAGTGTTGGTGTAAAGCAACACTTAACATTATATTATTGCGCAACTTCATGTACCTACGGCCATCCATGGCCTTGCTTGATTCAATACCTTTTTGATGTTTCAGAAAAATAGCACCACTATACGAGTTTGGCTTATAAATATTAGGTCTTTACCTATGAAATTGCCGTTTTTCACAAAATAAATGAAGCGTATATTTTTTATTTATTTTTTATTTCTATTAATCAAAATAATCAACCATGCAATCAATGCATCTTTACCAACGCATTGGTAGGTTATTGATGCCTTTCTTGAAGAAATCAGCTGGACGGGAGGCAACAAATTCTTCAAAGGCATTTTGTACTGCCTCTCGGGTATTGAATTTTTTTCCCGCCAAGAAGTTATCCTAATTCTGGAAAAAGTAGAAGTCTGTAGGCGCAAGGTCTGGTGAGTACGGCGGATGACGGAGAACTTCCAACCCCAACTCTTGTAGCTTGGAGACCGTCTGCCGTGCAGTATGAGGTCGCGCGTTGTCGTGCAGGAGCAGTGGAGCCGAACGATTGACCAAAGCTTTTTGGAGACGTGCGAGCTTCTCCATCATTGTGTTCAGTTCTTCACAGTACACATCTGCAGTAATGCTTGTCCCGTTTGGCAAGAAGCTGTGATGAATTACACCCGCGTTAGACCACCAAATAGTGACCATCACTTTTCTAGGGGTAAGTTTTCGTTTAGGGCATTGTTTGGGTGCTGAACCAGGGTCCAACCAACTTGCTGAGCGCTTACGATTGTCAAACAGGATCCATTTCTCGTCACAAGTAACAATGCGGTTCAGAATTCCTTCATTTGTATGCATGCTGAGCAGTGCAAGGCACGTCTCCACGCGTACTTCGCGCTGGCGGTCATTGAGTTCGTGGGGTACCCATTTGTCAAGCTTTTTTATATTGCCAATTTGACGCAAATGGACCAATATTGTTTTGATGCTAACGTCGAAAGCTGCTGCTAATTCAGCCGTGGATTGAGTTTCATCAGCTTCCACAATTGCCTTTAATTCGTCATTGTCGACCAAAGTTTTCGGACGACCACGGGGTTCATTTTTCAGGTCAAAATTTCCAGAACGGAAGCGGGTAAGCCAATAACGGGTGGTGCGTTCGTTTGTAGTGTTCGCTCCGTAAACGTCGTTGATGTTGCGTGCCGCTTGTGCCGCTTTGCTGCCACGACGGTACTCATACTCCATAATTACTCGAATTTTTAACTTATCCATGATGACGAAAAATGTTCGAATGCGTTGAAAACAAAACACTAACTATTAAACAAATGACGATTTTAGAAAAAGAATTCCATGTTTGTCAAATAAAATTAATTTGAAATTAGAATTATCAGTCAAAAAAAAATATTTTCATTTGCAATGGCTAGTACGGCAAAACGGCAGTTTCATAGGTAAAGACCTATTATATATGGCTCCATCGTATTCAAACTCCAAGACACAAAAGCATAAAATATTCTGTTTAACACACGCTCAATTAATAGGTTATCGCGATCAAGCGCCAATGCTCATAAACCGAGGGTAGATTGAAATTTTCAAAGTGCCAAAGATTGCTAAGGGATGATCAAAGGGGTAATAGCTTATTCATTTCAATGGAAAATGTAATACGGCTCGTGTGTAAACATGTGGCGTGTGATACGACAGGTTGGCAAATATTTGTAAAAAAAATTACAGTGCTCTTTTCTAATCAGCTCTTACATGACCAGGCTTCAAATGATTACACGCAAACATTTAAACAAATACACAGCATGATCATCGAGAAGGGTCATTATTGGAAAGTATTATAATAAGGTTCAATTTCTTAGCAGTATTGAAGTTTTTAGATTGCAGTGTCTCTATGTTCTAAATTAGACGTCATGGTTCCTTAGAATAAATCTCTCTATCTCTCATCATCTCGGACTACCCTATACTGACCCATCTCGATGAATCACCTTGTGTATAAGGAATTTAATAATGCAAACAGTTTATTAGTAGAATTTCAAGAAGTAAGGTATATTTTAGACTTTTTCCGTTTCATAATGAAAACTTAACACACATAAATATAATATTTTCATACACACACACACTCACACACAAACACACACACACACTCACACACAAACACACACACACATATATATTTACGTGTACTTGCGTACTGTTGTTATTTGTAAGTTATTTGTTATAAATTTATCTCAACTTCCTTTTTTGTGTTTCTCTCTGTCATTAGTTTTTTGTTTAATATAGTGTCAATGCTAAAAATGTAAGAAGTTTACATATTCTACTCTATAAAATTATTTTAAAAATTGTGAGCTGTTATTGGCGGTCTGTTTAAGCAACTTAATTCAAACAATTGTAAATTAGACCTAAGTGCCGTTGGCCCTGTGAAACAATAAATAAATAAATCATGACACATAATTTGTGTGGATTTTATGAAGCTAGCGTTTTAATTATAGACATTCGACTTTTATTAACCTTTTACATTAGACTATTTAGAGGTCATGACTGAATTCTGATTTCCTTTACAAACACAACTATAACATATATAAACCTTCTTTAATGCATCAAACTACTCATTACCAGTAACTGTGCACTTAATAACCCATCTCAAAGGTAAAGCCTTTATACAGCATTAAGCTGGAAAGTGACGTCATTAGAGGTCATTGCCCGGATCTTTACATAGAAAGGAAAGCTGCGATGATTTTTTATATCACCCATCTTTGCTGGCTCCCCTAGGCATTATAATTTCAAAGGCATGAGCCCAGTACATACAGATGTTCATGCTGTTGTATATAACTGATGTATATAACGTGTTATGTAAGTAAGGTGACGATGATGATCCGTAGAGACCTAAGTATTATTTTGTATATTGCGGTTGGTTAATGTGGGGAGTTAGGAAAGGATCTTAATGTTATTGACTGTTAAGACACTTCTGTGTCAATATAAAAGTCTTTTGTAGATTTATGTGAGACTATTGTTTGTTAAGTATTTAATTCTTTCGTATTTTATACTTAATTTTTTTATATTGAAAGCTTTGTATTCATTAAGCATTTGACTACCATCTTACTAAGATGTTACAAGAGGAGCCAAAAGGTACTTAGGTATTCACTCTGCTATCAAAGGCTTTGTTGCTAGAAATAGTTTTAAAACAGAGCCATGCAATTCATTCCTTATGTTCAAAAACAAACTATTTGAGTTTTGATAGTATAAATACTGATTTCATAGTTGCAATGGTAATAGTTGATCTGTAGTTGATCGGTAATACTTGTCAAATATTCAGATGGCTCGCGGTCTTGCTGCTGGGTTCTTCTTTGTCGATAATAAATACAGATGATAAAATACAGATCATTGGTGACCTTTACCTTACTTTTCGCGTCAACGTACAAATGAAATACCATTGATCAAACTCACTGATTTTCAAATTGTCTTCTTTAGAAAGAACGACCGAAGTCAACACACTTCGCAGCTAACCCGAACCCGCGACTCCCCTAGTTGGGGACGTCGACAAAGCTGAGCTGAGTAATTACAGAAAAATGGGGAAAAACTGGGTCACTGTATATGTGTGCTACACTCCTGTTCAATCTGTAGGTATAAATGCTGAGCCCGCAGAACATCGCTTGCGAATACTTCACATTTGCAGAAATAATATCCGTACCAGAAGTTTTCGTTTCAAATATTCCAACCCATGAGTGTTTTTCTTTACAAAATATTTTTCTTTACTGTTCAATTATCAATAATGTACTTGTGTAATGGTAAAGAAATAATTACAATCGGATCAGTTGTTTCAGATTTAATACATTAAACATCAACACACAAAAATTTTGTCTATACATGTATATAGGTACTGTACTTCTAACATAATTTTATAGTCACAACGTTCTTAACCTATATATCATCTTTTATATCATATAATAAGTTCTTCAAACTTCGTTTTTCAACTGAAGTGTTACCTGGCCTAGCTCAATGTCATCATATAAATATTTAATCGTGGTTCTGTTCCAATTGGTTGTAAATATCGCCTTCGACAAATTGAGTTTGCTGTTTTGGAGTCTCCTTCATTAGAATATTGCGCATGAATCGGCTGTCTTAATTGGAATTAATACTTGAGTTCACTAATTTCCTCTCGTAGTTCCATCTATTAGCACTGACTTTTTTGTATAATCTGAGGATCAGTGGTATGATAAAATTAAGGTTTTAGGAATTAAGAGATTTTCATTGTGCTTCCAAAAATTATAAAGAGTACAGATGGAAAGTACAGTATATAAACAAAACTGACAGAGCTGCAGAAGGAGGATACAAAAGTCCAAGTAATAAAAGTAGTTATTCTTCCAGGACAGCATATTGTACAAAAAAAAGTTTAAGTTTGCAGAAGGTTTATTATAAGTAACTAAAAGGTAGAATCTTTTTGTTTCTTTATTACGATTTATAGTGTAAAAGCCTTTTGTGGTTACCATAGAATCATAATCTACTGTATACCTTGATTCATCAAATTATTTTCTCTTGGCAGCAGGTGGCGCGGGCCAGTGTGCGTGCATCTGACCCAGTGTAATGGTATTACCTATCCAAAACGTCGAACACTAGACTACAATATTTTTAACCAATCAATAATAATATCAATAGAAATATGCGATCTTTGAGACAGGATGCGATTATCCTGACAAGGCGATCCGGTAAGCCTATTTCATAGAGTTTATAAACGAGACCGCTGTGCCAGACTGTATCGAAAGCCTTGGCTACGTCATAGAATACCGCGACCGTTTTATATCGTCGTGGATAAATGCCGTCGAGTATGTACTCTACGATGCGATGGACTCGCTGAGGGCAGGAGTGCTTAGCGTGAAAGCCGAACTGATGGGGAAGTGCATGGTTGGAAATTCCAGGATGCAACGTGCCAGCTTTAATAACTAATCTTATTAACTACTATCACATCTACATGGTAGGGAACTGTAATTTAAGTGCAGGCCCTAATTTTTCCAAAAAAAAAATCTAATTCTATCCCTTGCTTGCACACAGAAATCCAAAACAAGTGCATATCCGCTGACTACTATTTTGCAACTTCCCAGTTGTTGTAAGCTACTTATCCTCGTTACCACTGATTACTGTTGACAAGAGCTTTAATTGTTAATTCGATAATCACTGCCTCGGATAATTATTTTTCTTTAGACTATTTAGTGTCACTATTATTTTAAAACAAACCTTATTTCCATAAGAGAACTAACACTCCCAATGCACATGCATCAGCCTACCCAACTAAGAGATTGGTTTTTGGTAACTTTTAGACCTTCACGAGAATTTAACTGTACCCATACCTTCGAAATAACTCCTTAGAAATGAACTAAGGGTTTCAGCACGAAATTTTCAACTCTCAGTCAAAACCTTTTATTAATTCTTTACATATTTAAAAAATATAGCCTTAAAAGTTCTCCTGCTTACAATATTCTAATGTTGAAGTCTAAGTGTAGTCTAGCTTAGGCTAGTTGGTAGAAGATAACTTGATGGACTATAAGATTGATCTATGAGACAATAGATAAAAAAGCAAGCGATATAATATAAAGACATATGAAAATCATTGGATAAATCATACAGATTATACAAAAGCTCCATTATTTTATTTTAAGGGGTATGTTTAAAAAGATGATTCATAAATTTTTTAGTTTACCTATTAGAAAATATCATTCAGGTATAATATTCACACAAAACCCTTTAAATTAAAACCACCACCAAATCATCTCCCTATATCGCACAGGCACTTACATACCAAACGACATGAACACCAGACGCAACAAATCTAGCCATCCATGTGCAACCCTGTACTTTCACCACCCTGTCAATGCAATGCCGAATGACGTCATTCAGTCCAGAGATGGATTTTGTCCATAATTTCTGGATACAACCCCTTTCACAACATACGAATCGACACGACAACTCAAGCATAAACGCTGTACATTGCCAGCTAGGGAAGAAGAGAAAAATTATGTTGCAAATAAAGCTGGCGATGTAATTCGAATGGTATATATAGTAGTTGTTATGTTTATAGTAATTGACAAGTGACGTGCCCCATTTATAGGCCTGATGGCTAACATTAGGCCGTCTGCGTTGTTCAGGCTCGGCAGTACCATTTGTTAGGATGTCCGAATGTAATTTTCCTTAATGCGGACCGGTGGCATGTGAATACGTGGAAAAATTACGTTTTTGTTGAACAAAGGTTTGAAAATGTCGGTTTTGGACAATGATATGCAAAGTATAGGGTGAGTGGGTGGTTGATATTGGGCATGATGGAAGGTAACGAAAGGGATGGTGTCTATTGATATTTCTTGCTTTATCGATACTGTACCGATGCATCTAAAAAGTTTGTCTAAATTTTTTAATTAACTATATATATATATATATATATATTCTTAGAGTATAAAGTCTTACAATTAATTTAATATAGTATTCAAGGTTTATCTCTTCTTGTTATCTCGAAACTCGTGGCAAGGAAGTTTTAATTTGTTTACTTATATATAAACATCCTTTGATGTTAGAATCTCTCGTTACAAACACTAAGAACCTTGAAAAGTTAAATTAATAAGCTTTAAGCTTTATGTATGAAGTTTGCAGCTTCAACACAATAATTTGCGGACGCAATTTATTTTATATCATCAAAAAGGAACAATTAAAAATAATAATTACTGTACATCCCGAGACAAACAAACCAACTTTATGGCCCCAAAGTAAGCAGAGCTTGTGTTATGGATGTCAATACAACGAACTGGGGGGAAACCCAGAATAAACATAAATATATAAATACAAACCACCATGATCCCAGAATAAACATCTGTGTTCATCTCACAAATGAATTTCCCGATCAGGACTCAAACCCGGGACCTCCGGCGACTGAAGCAATACTACCACCCGCTACGCGAATCGGGCGTAATTTTTACATGCCTCTAAAACAGAGGTGTCAAACTCAATTTTGCAGGGGGCCATATATTAAAGATGATGGTCAAACTCAATATGGGATTTTGACCTGCTAATGGTCAGTAGTACGCATGAAAGATTAACTCATGAGTAACCTTTTCCCCCTTAAACTTCCCTAATTTTAAATCTAAAAATCTTGTAAAAAACTAATAAATAATTTGCGAAAAACCAATCGTAAGTTACCAAGTTGTTTTCTTTTGAATGTATCAATTTCAATGTCAAAAAAAGTAACAAAACGATGTCGAATGAACCCACAAGTAATGGACGTTATTGGCGGATTAGTTTTGACAGTCAATCAACAATCTGTCAGTTCTTTTTTGAATGAATTAACTAAAGTGAATCCTAAAAAAATCGGGGAAAAGATATATTTTAGAAAAATATCTTACTATGGTAGGAAGGTCTATATATTTAAACGAATGATTGTATGATAATCCATATTTATTGGCCTTTAATTTCATATACTGACTATTAGTAGGTCATTTTTTGTACTATCTGCTTTGGAATTCGTAGGCGGGCCAGATTGAAAATAAAAAAAATGAACTAAATTATTCTAACATTTTATTTATTAAATTATATAGTATATAATACATGGTTGTTAAAAATAATATTGATTGCGGGCGTCATTGATAGGGGCCCAGAGGTGGGATGCGGCCCGCGGGCCGTATCATTGACATGGCTGCGCTAAATCTACTTTTCTATTTAACACAATAACGACATTACATGAGACATCTTTTTATATTAAGTTCTGTTTAAAATAAGAAGAGAAGAACTAAGATATTACCTGAAGCAATCGCTTCATCTATCCAGTAATTACTAATGAAGATGTTTGTACGTTAGGAGCAATTTATAAATAATTAAACAGCTTTTCAGAAGACCCCAAATAATAATTTTAAGGTTTTGTAGCTTTACGAAATGCAATTTTTTAAATTATGAAAAGATGCTGGTTTGAAACTTTGACTGATCATTAGACATGATAAACTGTTTTTTTAAATGTATTTATTGCAGTGTTTCTATTCATTTATTATGATGATACAATTATAAAAGACGATGAAGGTGAAAGTCAATAGTAATGGTAGCCTAACTTTACTATCAACAAATGAAATTTTTGGAACGAAGTGAAACTACACTCCTCAATAGGTTTTCTAGTTAATGCTCATATATATGAGTATTTACTGCACAAAATACTATTGTCATTGTACTCTGAATACAACTTAGGTTAGGAGTTGCTTCGTGTATTTCCCTCCAAAAAGTCCCATGAAAGGCTGTTTACAAAATGTTATTTTAAGTAATTTAAAGTTGCATCTAATGATGGAGTATTTTTATAATTTTTTCTGAAAGCCTTATGCTTGTAACAATTTTTTAGCAGGTTTTCTTCTTTCAAAGCTATTTTGTTTTAACTTACTCATACGCGGCAATCGATCACGTCTTCCACCTGATGGTAAACGGCAACCATGCCCATAGACATCATTGTATTGTTGTTTGTGCCAAACCAAAAACTAGCTATCTACCGAACAATGTGCACTGCATGGCTGTAAGGGTATGTAACAAATTACCGAAAAAAATAGCTATTATATAAATATAATATAATAATAATAGCTATTAGTAAACAAATTTTAAATGTCTTTACTTAAGTTATTATTGGAAAACATGATTATAATTATATTAAAATATTTTTGACTGATAACGCTCTATGATATCCTATTGAGTTTATTGTTCCTTTGTTGATTTATACCTTACTCCAATTTAGACCTTACTTTGGACATACTATATACCTAAAAAATACGTTGTTTACAGTACCAGTCTGACATTTTTTTGTAGTTAATCAAAAAATTATGTTTTTTATTGACAAGTTTGCACGCTGACATATCAGCAGTGTATGTATGAACATTTGTATCTACCTATTTTAAGAACTTATTGATACCATTTACTTGCAAATAAAGAATTATTATTATTTATTGAATATCGATTAATGAGGCGTTGCCGTCTGTAAGCTTAAGTTGGAAATAGCCTTTGTTTTGCTAAACAGCAGTGGCTGTTACTTCGTTTTATTTTAGAACACGACCTCGTGTACGTGGTAATTCTGGTGGATAAAATATGAAGGACTATAGTGCCACCTCGGACGTGATCTTAACCCAAAATACTCTACTGTCTCACTTAATACAGCGTTAGCAAAATTTTGAAAGGAGTAGGTAATCAGATTTATCAATCAAAGACACGAAAATTGCAAAATTTGTACTTCTACTTCTAGAAAAAAAAAATCTATAAATGTGATATTATTCACAAGTATATAATTTACAATATCCATTAGAACTCCCACGCTCATTGTACGGCGGCAGTAAACCTTGAACCGTGGCGAATGCCGAGAGAGATCTGAGTCCTTGGCCTTGGTCTTGGCAATGGCATTGGTTGAAAGGGGTTGTTACTGATGTAAATGTATTAGTTTGTAAAAAAAATAAAACTTTTGTCTTATTCGTTGTATACATATCCTTATTTATGTATTTATCATACACAATGCTTTGAATTATGTATCGTTTAATTTGAGCATATGCGACTTAATAACTAATGTATTTCCTTTCTTAGAAATAGCAAAGAGTCTGTACGTATTTACGTGTCAGAAAGTTAAAAATACACACAACCTGCACTTTTACAATATCAGCGACATTGATATGCTGCTACGGGTCTAGTCGACTACGGCGATGCTATAACGTAGTCTGCGCGTAGCACTTTGTAGCGAGAACTATTTAAGAACACGAAGTGGATGGTTTTCATTTTAGTCTTTTGTATGGAAGTATCTATAATAATAATAATAAATCCCCAGACAAACAAACCAATCGTAAGACCCCAAAGTAAGCAGAGCTTGTGTTATGGATGACCATACGGCGGACTGGGGGGAGCCCAGAATAAACATATATATGTAAATACAAACAACCATGACCCGAGAACAAACATCTGTGTTCATCACACAAATGAATGCCCCGGCTAGGATTCGAACCTGGGACCTTCGGCGTATGAGGCAAGGCTACTTACCACTACACCACTTGGTCGTCGTTTCAATAATATGTACTTCTTAAATTCTTATAATCCGAAAGTAATAAATCACAAACGAGTTCATTGTCTTAATGATTATGCGAGCTTTGCTTCTATGAACCCGCTCTACGCGAATTGCATTCATTTACTTTATTTAGGTAATGTTTTACGAAAAAAAATTGTTTTCCTGAACTGAAATTTTTTTATTATTACTATATTATTACTATATATGACGGCCTGTTTGGTGTGGAAGTAAGTACCCTTGCCTTCCATGCCAGAGGTCCCGGGTTCGAATCCTGGCAGGGCCAAATGTTTTATTATATTTGCTTTCTAGTCATGGATGTGTATGTATGTTTATTTAAGTTTATTTCTAATATTTATACATCAAAAAAAAATATCTATGTGTGTTTATATATTTCTTAAGTTTATTTATCCGTTATCTAGTATCCATAACACAAGTTCTTAATGATACTTAATTTGGGCTAGATAATGTGGCGTGATTGTTACAAATATTATTATTATTATATTTTTATATAATATTTCTTAAGTTTATTTATCCGTTATCTAGTATCCATAACACAAGTTCTTAATGATACTTAATTTGGGCTAGATAATGTGGTGTGTTTGTTAGAAATATTATTATTATTTATTATTATTATATTCAAAGTCGGCAAACGAGCATGGTACCCACCTGATGGTAAGCGGCATCCGCGTCCATGGACATCGTTAGTGGGTGTTCCATTTATTAATAGTGGCTGTGTTTATTACATCGACTGGCGAGGCGCTGCCGACCGTAGGATCAGATGGAATTGCCTTTGTTCCAGACTTGCGAAACGCTGTTCTGTTAATAACCAGAACACACCTCGTGATTATCACGTGGTTATCACGGCGGTCACACAGGACACACCGTAGTTCCGACCCAGACGAGATCTGAACGAATAACCGCTCTACTACCGCTACTATAAAGTTTTGCATTAGTTTTTAAATAATCGATAAAATTACATTACGTAGAAGAATAATAGGCTATATTTAATTTGACATCCCCCGCGGGTTCGAGCATAAAAGCTGTTTAAACCACGGAGGAATCTCTAGCTACTAATATTTCAAATTCACAATAAAAAGTTTTTAAAATCTCAAAAAGTAAATCAAA
This sequence comes from Marasmarcha lunaedactyla, assembly GCA_923062675.1. NCBI lineage: Eukaryota > Metazoa > Arthropoda > Insecta > Lepidoptera > Pterophoridae > Marasmarcha > Marasmarcha lunaedactyla. Next base: position 20,131,300 of record OV281360.1, on the reverse strand, counting down.
TCAAATCAAATAATGTATTTGCACGAATACAGGTATATTTATAGTAGATTGTAACAAAAATTGTAGTGTGCTAGCCATATTCTGCCTTTAAATGTACAAATATATTACAGTTATATTCCATTACATATTGTGAATAATTTTACGTTACAATTATATATTTCAGTGAGTCCTGTCGATTAAGTAGGTAGTCGTGAACAGTGTAGTAACACTTATAAACTAAATATTCCCTGAATTTATGTTTAAAAGCATTTATATTCTTAATCTTCTTAATGGTTTTTGAAAATTTATTATATATTTCAAAAGCCATAGCAAAGAAACTTTTTGAATAAAATGCAGTATTGTGAGGTTGAGTACGTAGTTGCTTGTTAATTCTCTGATTATTAAATTTTTCAAATAACACCATATTTCTTTTTGCAAAGACAGCTGTTTCAAAGATATATAGACAAGGAATAGTAAGAATATTTAGTTTTTTAAATACTGGATCACAAGAGTCCCTACTCCTAAAATTACATATAGCTCTTATGCATCTCTTTTGCGTCTTAAATATTTTTTCTCTTTCCCCCGAATTACCCCAAAATATAACACCGTAGCGTAAGACCGATTCTACGTGGGCATGCTACGATGCTAAAACTGCTGATTCATCAACTATTTTCATCAGCCTTCTCAACGCATAACTACAAAAGTCTATTCTACTAAGTAATTCCAATTATCACGATAGAGCAGTTTTGTGCCATTCAATGACATTTGAAAAATACTTGAATCAAGCAATCAAAGAGTCTACAAGAATGTCATTCAAAAACTATAGATAATAATTTTAAAAAAGAGCTGTTTCAGTGAATGACAGTTGTCATTCACGTGACATTGACATATTAGTTTACTACGGGTTCAGGACAGCGCCCACTTTTGAGATTAATTCATAACTTCGTTTTTAAACCGAAAACCTCTCATTCACAAACGTTTCCACAGACTCAAAACCGAGTCCCGACCGGGAACAAACCCGCTACCCTTGACATTCACAGAAGGCCACAGCTGATACAACAAAGCCAGCCAGCAGCGCTCGACTCGGCTCCATTCTCTGTAATTGCGTTTCAATAGAAACACGCTGAAGACGTCATATCATAAAATGGTGAAATACACGTGTAGGGGCAAGGTTGCGTTCAGTGTGGATGTTTATGATTGTTGGTGTATTTAGTTAGGTGAAACGAAAGGTATGGGGTGGCATGGACTGTTGTTTGTGAAAATAACTAGTTGATTTTTAGACACTGATGTTGAGGATACCAACTTTTCGCCAAGTTTTAAGTCGTTGTTAAGGGGTTCAACTTTTTAAACTTCTTTTATAAAACAGTTAAGAAAAAAACTTGGGGGGATACTTGCTGAGCTAACAGATGCAGATACGAATAATTTTGTATAGACATAAGAGACACATTAAATAATTTAGAAAAAAATATATACCCGTGAAATTTCTTGCCAGTTCTTCTTCACGAAGGTTTTTCCGAACTGGTGGTAGAGTCATGTTTTATTTGACGTCAATATAAACAAGTAATTGCCAATGTTGAGAAATAAATATTTGAATTTGAATTTAACGCTTCAAATTCCAACGCTCCGCTCCCATGGATGACTACATAAACGCACTAAAACGAACAGCGAACTTTTTTTTACTTTGTCGTAGCCGGTAAATGTCGGTTAGTGTCATCCGTGCCCATAGACATCGTTAATCGTAGATGTTATTTATTGATTACCAATTGATGACGCGTTCCAGTAATCTCACTGGCTGCTCCTTCCCCTTATCAGGAACACAACTACGTAAAATTGGTTATTGTGGCGGTTAAACTAGGGAGGACTTCACATTAGAAACATTACTACCAATAAATACACTTAGGCTGTATGTAGTTTTATTTGCTGTGCTTAAACCAAAGCAATTGTATTATAATCAATCTAACAACAACATAATAAATTTAGGCTTATATTTTTAGGCTTATACTTTGATGAGATGAATATGAAATCTACATTTAATCCTTTCTAGATATGTTCATTTCAATTCAAAACTAAAATCTAGCTAGAAATACAGTTAGAAAATAGTATATTATTAAATAAAATACTTTTTACCGGATATTATCGCGTATATTTTAGTTAATTTTAAAATTATTTCGACGTTTCGGCATCTTTGCAGTTGCCGTGGTCACGATACGCGATAATATCCGGTAAAAAGTGTTTTATTTAAAGTATGTATCGTGAAAACTTAAGAAAAGATTTTATAGTATATTATGCAACTAGTGAATAAAAGACGGATTTAAAGCGAGGGCCGTAGATGAGTCACGACTAAGTGAAGGATTCTAACGATTGAATCACGAGCATAGCGAGTGATTTAAGATGATTGAATCACGAGCGCAGCGAGTGATTCAACTATTAGAATCCTGAGCGACGCGAGTGATTCATGGCCCTCGATATAAATTCGTACTTTATTCAGGAGTTGCATACTATACTTTATACCATGACTAGAGAAAAAGACATAATTTAAGCGAAAATAGAAATTTAATCAAGAAATAATAAATGTTACATTAATAGAAATGGACATTAAAATTAAAGCAATGACTGAAATTAAGCGTAATTTTCTTATTATTATCATTAGGGTGGTCAACTTGTGAAACAATATTTATTTCTTGTCGATGGTCAGAACTTTCTGCTGGAGGAAACTCTGGGGCATCTTTGGTCGTTGAAGGGCGTGGAGTCCATGGATCTTCAGGTTTCTTTAGGTTTATGCTGCTTGCTATCTGAAGGCTGCGTTTCGAATTATTTTCAATACAATCTTCGATATAACCCTCTGCCACGGTAGTGGACTTCCATCCACCATGTCGCTTTAATTCCGTCATATCTGCACCAGTGTTTGCTAATAATGTGGCAGAAGTCCTTTGGAAAGAATGTCCTGTATACATCTCGGGATTTGGTAGCTTTAAAAATGTTGCAATGTCTTTTGGCATGGAACCAATTTTATTTATTCCAATCGGATTTTTTGTACATTTATTTTTAGAATAGAACAAAAAGAATCTATAATTGTTTGTATTCGGAGGACGAAAACTTTGATACTTTTCTACGATTTTCATGTAATCATCTCTGACTACGAAGGTTCGGTCGATTTTCGTTTTTGTATCCTTTAAAGTAATCAGTAAAGCAGTGTCAGAAATCGTTTGCACGTCATCCACTGTCAGTTTAACAAGCTCATTTGAACGACAGGCTCCACTAATGCCGAGAATAAACGCAACCTGCAAACAAAAATAGAAAAACTGTTACAAAATTGATGTTGATAGGTTTACTATTAAATAGTCCAAAATACCTACTTGTATTAAGCAAGATATGTTGAAGATTACTTACTTTTACTGCCAAAAAATGCGAGTCTGGCGCTTCATTCAAAAAGCGTTCAACATTTTGAGCGGTAAAAACCAGGGATTTTTTCGGTTTATAGCTTTCTGATAGCCTTTTAAGGTAGGCTTGCAAGTTAGAATATGTTTTATATCAATGATATGCCTTGTTTTTACAGTACACCGCAACATAGAATATATACTCCATAATGTCGATGACTTCGTTTTCTCAGAAAATGACTCGTTCAATTCAATCGTTAGAATCCTTCACTTGCTCGTGACTCATCTACGGCCCTCGCTTTAAATCCGTCCTTTATTCACTAGTTGCATAATATACTATTGTGTTCCAAATTCAAACACCAAAACAGTGAATAAAAACAAAACAGTGAATAAAAGGCCTTTTTATTCATTGTTTTGCGTGAATGAAATAAGCTTTTTAGAGTAGGTATGGTATAAAAATACTTAAAAGACAGCTAGGTCTATTCAGATACGTCAACTGCAACTTTAACCCTGTCAGCAAAGATCTCTCTTGTTTGTTTCAACCCCACGGGGTGCGGCGTAAGAGTACTTTGAATAATTGAAAAGACTTCTTCGGAGAAGGGGTCCCTAAGACTCCATGTAGGTCAGTGGCACAGAATAGCGCATGAGGAGGGTTAAAGTAGTAACATGTGACAGTGTGTTTAAATTGTAACACGCAGTGAATCAAGGGCTGAGTGAATAGCATCTAGGGGCTTTTAGTGTTGGAATGTTAGGGGTTAGTTATGAAGATATACTCGTACGTTAAACTTTGCGTATTACTGCTTTGTATGTGTGAAATTTGTTAAAATATAAATACTGATTTAATGTTAATTAACTAATAATAATAATAATAAATCCCCAGACAAACACACCAACTGTATGGCCCCAAAGTAAGCAGAGCTTGTATTATGGATGACCTTACAGCGAACTGGGGGTGAACCCAGAATAAACATACATATATAAATACAAACAATCATGACCCGAGAACAAACATCTGTGTTCATCACACAAATTAATGCCCCGGCCAGGACTCGAACCCGGGACCTTCGGCGTATGAGGCAAGGCTAGTTACCACTAAACTGGGTCGTATGTATGTATATTATACTATCTATGACGAGTACTTTGTTTCCTTTGACACATAGGTATCTAAAGATATGATCAGGACAGCCTTAATCCAAATTGTGATTCCTTTTCCTCACTCAACTAAAGAGGTATCATCCCAAGTGACAGACTTTTTTTCAAATTCAAATATTTATTTCCCAACATTGACAATTACTTGTTCATATTGACGTCAAATAAAACATGACTCTACCACCAGTTCGGAAAAACCTTCGCGAAGAAGAACTGGTAAGAAACTTCAGGGTATATACTTTTTTCAAAATAAAATATTCAAAATTACAGTGTCTCGTTATGTATTTACAAAATTATTCCTATCTGCATCCGTTAGCTCGGCAAGTCTTGACAGATACCTTCAAATAACTTCTTGGCTATGTGAGTTACCTCATATTATCCTTTGCTTTAAATTAGTCGCCTTTATGTTAATTAGCCTAATTAACTGTAAGATCATTGATACATTTTAGCAGACAATGGAATCAAATCCAGAACCCACAAGGTGCTGGCTTCACGAACATAAGTGAACCTAGCACCACTTTGATGACTGCATCAGCGAAGATATTTTTGTAATAATTGGTGTTTTAAACAACAAATACTAAATAATGCAATGCAAAAGAAATTGTACTCATTAAATATTTTTAACAGTCTATTTTCGTATAAATAAAAAGTAATTATTAAAATATATGCTAAACATTAATATTATAGTAATGAGCCAAATGTACCAGAAACCTCCAAGCGATAATTATTTTTAATCGAATTAAAAAGGTCTTTCATCCGCTTAATTTACATAAACCCCCGAAATAATACGGCAAAAATATTTCTTTTTAAACTGATTAAAAATTCACCATATTCTAAATATCTACCAGGGGCACGGCTTATGCAAAACAGGGTTACCAAAAACAAAAAAGAGGATAATATTCCCATTTCACACGTGTCATTGAGCAGCGAAAACGACTCCGCAAAATGTATTCAAATTATTTGACAAAAAAAGAATATATTTGCATAAACGTTCAATTTTAAACGCTTGGTATATTAAAAATGATTAGGAGTTTGTTTAAAATTGATGCGCAGTATGAATGACAATTTTCGCTGACATTTTTTGGAATGAAAGCTATTTTTCTTGTCATATGTTTTGAATAATATTGTGGTGTTTATGCTTTCATATATGATGTTGATTGAGAGGGTTTAATGTTAATGTTTTATATAAAATATAAAAGTGGTTTGTGTATATAAATACGGAAAACTTGGTTGGTTTATTATTGAGAAAAAATTGGTTTCTAACAAGAGAGTCTTGTGTTATAATCGATATCAGTACTTCAAAACATTAATATGATACGATAATGATGATAATAATTCGAAAGCCTCAAAAACATTTAGTCTTACACGTGTATTCTCAAAATGGAATACATAGTGGATATTAGACTAGAGGAAGTAGGGTGTTTGAAAAGCCACCCAAATAATCTTAAATAATGTTTAGAATGAACATAAATATATAAGCAAAATAAATACTAAAATCTGGAAAGAGTGATTAACAATTTTTATGAAATCGCCCAGTTGTATAATTTTCATGATATACCATAACTTCATAGCCCCCAATACTGTTGCTAATACTCGATTAATATCCCAAAACGTGTACTTGAATACATGCGCTTTTTTACGCCACAACTGATGGAAACAAAAACAAAATTAATGAACTACCTATTAAATATAATAAATCAACTCAACCTGTAATCGAGTAATCTCCTAAGACTGGAAATACACGAAATAATTAAGCAGAGTGCCTCCCGGAGAATTATTGTTAAGCCTGTTACATGCGGGGACAAGGATTGTCTTCCTCAAGGCTGGTCTAAGTGATAAGTTGAATACGATTTATTCCATAAAAAGGGGCGAGTTTGTTACACGAAAAGATTTGTAATACTATTAAGATTTAGTGTAGGATTGATATTTATTTAAGTATCAATGCCGAAACTACTAGCATGTTAAAAAAAGCGGAATAGGTTGACAAGCTGACTTTTTCTTAACCGAAAAAGTCAGCTCAATCTTCTCGTGTTGTCAAACCAAAACGTAAACCGTTCCCACGTTTTATTTTTAAGGACTAAATAACAAAACTTAGCTTTTGTTACATTTGGAAATTGCAGCTTTCTCATAATGAAAGAAGTATATAGGTACAAATCTGTAGTTCCAGAATTTACTAATTACGTATAAAAAAGAATTCCTCTTTATGTAATCAATATGGACATCCAACTTCGACTTCTTACCACAATTCCTTCGGCCTCCCAAACAACCTAACACAACCTCTCTTACACCCGCCATCTTTGTCTATTGACGACTATTTATCAACGTCTCGTCTCCGACTGGCGCTCCGATCACAACGTGACATTCTCATTTTGTTCCCCCTGTGTTGTTGCCTTAGATTTACTTATAACTCGCCTTTTGACTTGGCTTTTGTATTATTAATCTGTGAGATCATTAATTACTATCAATTTGGTTGGCTGAAGCCCGCTTTGTAATGATTCTGGTAAGTTCATTGTCTTTTGAGGTGGACGGTTATATTTTTTGGTGATAAGAATGTTTTGTGATTTAAATTTATTAAGGGTATCTTGTTTTTGTGGAATTTTATCTTAGTTTTAAGTTAGATGTCGTGTTGGAATAAGTATTCATTTATTCGTTTAAAACTAAAAACATAAGTGCTATATTAATTTACTTATATGTTTTATGTTTGTCGGCGCGGGGTTAAGAATACAGTAGCTAATTCCACCATAAAAACCACCTATCCAGTCGTTGACGGACTTCACTGGTCTTATTTATATATTATTTGCTTGATACGTAAATAAATAATATAAACGTTTTTTGCTTTGTCATTTTCAATATCCCGATACTGAAGTATTTAGATTTTCAAAGGGCTTCATATAAATATTGACTTTGTATTTTCAGCTCAGAAGCTAATTCAATCTACAGACAAAGAAATTGTTTTCCGAACTCGCAATGTCCACATTTCACCCGCTTATATAGGATGATCAAAAATATTGCAAAATACTTAAGAAACTATACAGGGTGGCTTTGAAATTGAGTTAAGCCAATCACCCATATTATATCAATTGATTTAAAATAAACAAATCTTTATTTGAATAGCTAGCTTTTTTCTTAAATACTTTAATTATTACCCGTTTGCTTGCTGATAACAAGCAAAAATGCATTCTTTGCTTTAAAAAATACAAATATAACAACATTATATAACAACATATAACAACATTATCTAAATATATACAACTAAAACCCATAGAAATAACTATTGTATATAAAATATACAAATACCGTATCGTTAGCAGTTTTTGACCCCTCCCCGCCAATTTATTGTCTCCGTCATAATTTTTTCAAAAACACAAGTAAAATCAGTAATAATGTGTTGTTAATATTCCAGTGTTCAGAATAAACATTAGATATTGTAGACATGTCTAATTTTTTCCCGACTCCTTAGTCATTACAAACAGTACTAATTTCTGTCGATAAATATTGTGTCCTTGGTGTGGCAATAATGGAAAAGAGTAAGTCAATCATTGAGTAAATCACATTTATTTAAAGCTAAAAAAATTTTGCATAACGGACGTAGCTTAAGTATCCTGATGCTACTTACAGACATTTTATGAAAAGTTCCAAAGAAATATATTAACACTGGTAACTTTGTTTAGAATCTTGTGCATGTTAGCTATAAAAAGTAACCCTTAAGGTGTCAATAAATAGGTACTCTACCCTATGTTCTCTCATGTTTTTACTTATAACGTTAAATACCAAAAAAACTCTGTGTGAAATATTTTCAACAAATTAAAATATAAGTACGCTTAAAAACATACAGTTTCACTAAAATATTCCAACATCCCGTATATCGCAGCTTTTCAATATTCGTTGCAAGCACGTAACGCGCAAGAACCAAGCTCTATAAAAACAGGTGCATCCGTACACAGCATGGGTATTTGCATTTCATCAGCGTCCTCCAATGCAGCCACCTGCGGTACGGAATAACCCACTTTAATGGTATAAACTCGTAAAAATAGAATTTTCTGGAGTTTAAAAAATACGATATCGCATGACCGGAATGTAAAAATTGTGGGTCCTGTAGTGGGCAGGAAAGTTGTGTTGGTTTTTATTTTTTCGGATTAAAGTAAAGGGTATTAAATAATTATTTAAGTTTTTAAAGTGATAGCGAAACCACTGATCTTATGAAGAATAATTAGCATGATTTCTTTTGCGTTGAGTTTAGTTTGGTTCCATGTAGGACCCATTTTAATTTTATGGGCGCTGGACTTTTTTAGAATCAATATTAAAAGTTTAATTACGTATTGTAAGAATCCACAACTAGATAGGCAGACAAGTATGATCAAGGATAACCAGGATTGGAATTTTTTTTGAGGGCAAGAGGATCTAAAAAATGCTCTTACGCATACCCCGCGCGCGTGATCGAGGTTATGTGGGACTCGCTCCGAGCCTACCAGACCCACTAAAAAACCCCCTGAATCACTCGTGCAATTTTTTTACCTCACAGCCTTCATTTGAAGTGACGGCCAAGTGGAAAAAAGGCCGCACAAGCAAGGCCCAGAAGGGGTCACTTGCTGGGATTTACATAGCACTGAAGGTGAATTCGTAGCACTGAAGGTGCTCAAAATTGCAAAAAGAAGTTAAATAAAATAAAATTAAGAGAGTTACGTTAATTCGAGTTAACATTAGAATTAGAATTACAATTTGCGGCCAGAAGGGCTTCGAGATCGGAAGTCAGCTTTGTGGAACAGTACGCTTGCGCATTCCTAGGTCTAGCGACTTTGAACTTCGAATCAAGGACAGGGGTAATATACGAGGCTGAAGCTCGTACTAAGGGATTGGGGTGGGTTTCAGAGAGTTTGAAGAACGCTTCCGAGAGCGTTTTGAGGTGCTGTTTCACTGTAGGGAATTTAAGAACTCGCAGAACTCTTGTCTGGATTCGCATTGAAGCGCCATTTTTGAACCATACTCCGAGGGCTTTTACGGCCTTTTGGAGTCTGGTGACGAGCTGCGGGACACTATAACCTTTGGTGTAAAGGGCAGTGTCTTCGGCAAAGAGGGCGAGTTCGACGCCTTTCGGCGGAATGGGAAAGTCGTTTTTGTACACGGTGTACAATAGAGGCGCGAGGACTGAGCCTTGAGGGACTATGGCCTTTATGGGACGAGGCGCGAAAAGCGCACCTTCATGTTTAAAACGAAACGTACTGTCTTTGAGAAAGACGCGATTATCCTAACTAGGCGATCCGGTAAGCCTATTTTGTAGAGTCCATAAACGAGACCGCTGTGCCAGACTTTATCGAAAGCCTTGGCTACATCAAAGAAGACTGCGACCGCTTTATGACGCCGCGGATAGAAGCGTCGAGTTTGTAGTTGACTATACGATGTACCTGCTGAGGGCAAGAGTGCTTAGCGCGAAAGCCGAACTGATTGGGAATTATGAGGGGATCGTCATCCGTTGGAAACAGATGGTTCCACATTCGAGAGAGTATGACTCTCTCGAGAAGTTTAAACATGGCTTTGAGGAGGCTGATGGGTCTGTGATTACACGGGATATTCAAAGGTTTAACCGGCGAAGGAATGCCTATGACTGTCGCTTCTTTCCAAGCTTTTGGAAAGTAGCTAAGGTGGAAAGTAGCTAAGGTAAGGATTGGAGAACAATCGCTCATTTTATTCTATACAGCACGTTTCTATAAATTGAGTTGTAAACAAAATTTTTTTTATCGGTTTATTTGAAAAGTCATGAAGCTGCTAGCATTTACCTATAGTGTAAAATATTTTCCAATTTGCAAGAAAAGGTATCGTTTTCCTCTTGTTACTTACAATTTGTTGAAATTGGTTTATATCTCTGTAAAAGAATTGTTTCACTACCTTTTGTTATGTAGGTAGAAACGTATTTGCCCTACATGTTTTATATTTCGAGTCAAACTTTTGTTAAATTAAAAATCTAATCAATAACACTAGTAAAAATAATTTGTTTCGACAGTACCTTACCGTTCTAGAGATTGGTAGTTAGATATCTGAAAAAAAAGAGTGTAGTTTAAAAAAGAAGATTTTTATTGGAAGTTACGCACACACATTTTTTTTTACATTCAGAGATTTACAGCAAACGTAGGCTGCGTTACTGATTGACGAATACTTCAGTATCTGCGTAACTTTGAATTACCATACACAAGAGACAACAAAATAATGAAATGAAACTCACAATGAAATTTCTACGTTCATCATGAATACAATCATCCTTACCTTACTCACTAGATCTCCAGCAGCTCCACTTCTACCTTCACCAAGACACAGGCCGACTTCGTAATAAACCACTTTATCAGCGACTCTGCCTCCATGCCTGCTGATCACCTACACAGCCTACAGACATAAACCCCCATATTTAATAGTTACAGTAATAAACCGAACCCAGTACAAAGTCACATTATACGGCAACATCATAATTTTGCTTATTATGATAAACTTTATTATCTTCGTCGTTTACGAGTGACGAAGGCTTAGTTTAGGAAATAAGTAAGGATTTTAGAGTTTATGGTGCGGCTTAAGAACACAGGTTTTATGTATGGGATAAAATTGTTAGTATGTGGGGTGGTATTGACTTGGATTTGTGTAATTAGTAAGTGGGGTTTGGGGTGCGTAAAAGTGGATGTAAATGTTATTTTGGAATCATGTTCTAAATTTTTTATTATCTCTTGTTTACAGGCTACAGTTAAACGTCTGTCAATTTAAATCTCCGGTGAAGTTTAAAATGCTAATAGGGCCATAAATAAACTGTCCATTTCGAAAAAAAAAGCTACAGTTAAACGTCTCTGTAATAAAATATTTTGAGATTTTGTTCTAAACATCTACAGAACTTTCTGCAAGAAACTGTTTAGCCCCCGACGCAACAAGAGGGGCGTTATAAGTTGAACGTGCGTAACAGTGTGCCGATGTACGTACCAGTGTATCCATGGGACAGTGGATCTGCGAGTACATAGTGTGTCCGTCTGTAGTGTCGTAGCTCTTTTAGGAATAAATAAATAAATAAATATTTCTAACAATCACACCACATTATCTAGCCCAAATTAAGTATAATTAAGAACTTGTGTTATGGATACTAGATAACGGATAAATAAACTTCAGAAATATATAAACACACATAGATATTTTTTTATATATAAATATTAGAAATAAACTTAAATAAACATACATACACAAACAACTACAAAGCAAATATAATATAATATCTGCTCCTATAGCGGAATATAGCGGAATTTATGAATTTAATGCGATTTTTTGTCTCAAAAGTGAATTTATGTAGATTGTACTTAGCGATTTCAAAGATAGTAGTCCAGAAGTTCAAATGTAAGCCATTTCCCGTAAATCGGAGTTTTTAAATTTGTGTTTGCAAATACCTTGTACGAGCATGAAGATACGTTCCCAAGTATAAATCGTTGAAGACGTTATAGGCAATCTAAACACTATTGCTGATATTCGAGTTTATAAACATAAAACTTACTAGAGGTTACTTACTAAGGGTAAAACTTACTAAGGGTATAAAATGTGGAGTTATGTATATGTTGTATATTATAAAATAAAAAAACAGATAGGTATCCATCAATTGAATGCCACCATATTAACCCTTTCTAACCACCTCCCAGACCAATTCGACATCGACTTACAAACAAAAAAAGTAAAAGGACTTTTTCACTTCAACCCTTAATTAAACATACCACATCATTGCATTCTTAACCCTTTTAGCGCCGTGACGAAAACACCCCGGGGACAGTAAATTTCTTTCAAACACGTCTCATTATTTGGAATAGCCGCATAACAGTTAACCCTTGCAAGCAGATGGGGTCCTATTAGATCGAAATTAGGGTTGATGAACACCAGAGAATATTTTCGTAAGATGCAGATATATTTTTGTGAGTTATTTGTGTAAAAAAGAACATGTTTTTATAACGTGAAATAAAAAAAAAATATAAAAAACGCATTGCGTATTTATTTCACTAGAGTAAATTGGTAACCGACACATCTTAAGAACTTTCTAATTTGTACTATATTTACAAAGAGAAAATTCTTTTATACGTAGTCTCTGAAAACTAAGGTACTGATTTAAATAAATATTTTCCCCTTCAGAAACGCTGCCAACTTTTTTTTTAATTTTCTATGATTCTCGTAACTCGTAACATCTCTTGATACGCAGGTGAAAAAGTGCCGGGACCTAAAGTTGCAAATAAAAAGCACAAGACAAAATTATTTTCATGCTTTTTTTTCTTCTTTATAATTCTAACTGTAACTAAAGAATATCATTGACGAATTAATTGAAATTGAGGCACAATAAGAACAGCACTATTAATTATCTAATAACTTTCTTACAATCCTCATCAAACAATACTGCTATAGCTATCGCAAAATATGTCACAACCTTAACGCAGAAATGAACGCGTCACCGCTTCGACATACCCACATTTCATCGAATTACTATTTGACAGATATGGCTAAACGTCACATAAAACGCAGACTTAGGCCCGAACACACCCCGAAGCTGCGAACTTATTTAATTTCAACCAGTTTATTGCTGAAGATATTCTACATAAATTATAATTAAGGAGTTAGCAAGTTTTTTGTAGTTATTTGTTAATTGGATTAATTTTTTGCTGGCAAATAACGATGTTTTAGTAGTAAATAATTTCATCAGTCCCATCAGTAAATTTATGAATAAAGCATAGTATTTTAGAAAATCACAAATTGATAGTGGTTTGAATACTCATCAGACAACAGAACGTCTAGGAAGAAGGACAATACAGATTGCACACGTTTGTCATATATTTTTATCGTATATTGCTAAGTAAATGAAGAATAATTAACTTTAAGTTAGCTATTTATAAACTAACAACTCAATATATTACAATATCCACAAGAAGTATGAAATACAAAAGAAAAAAACCAGAAAATAATTCCACCATTAACCCAAGAAACGTCGTACGAAATATAAATACCCCATCACATTACGCTGAGTCAACAATACCGACCCTCGAAATTGCGATTCATTTCCGTTAAACAAACACACATACATACAAATACACACAGAATTGCAAATCGACCTGTTAATCTAATAAGAGAAGCCAGAGCCCCGACACGGTTCATTTGTGAAAAAAAAATGTCATGTATTCATTCATTTTTTCTGTATCCAGCCGTGGGGAATTGACGTTGACAAATTCAAAGGCATTTCCGTTAGTATTGTGCATATATCTTTTTTTATTTGAACAGATAATAGAGACGGAATGTCTTAAGTATGAGGGAGAGAGTTATATTTTAGAGTTTGTACCTAACTTGTGTTGTGTCAGAAATGTATTTGATTTTAAGATTGCACTCTGCATCTCACCAGATGCATCTGGTGAGTGTCAACTTGCTTGATAAAAAGCTACTTGCTCGAAGTTCAAATTATACTTTACTTATCTGGATATTGCATAAGCTCGTTCTAAGTTGAAGAAGTTCAATAACATAAATAGAAGCTGTCAATTTGATTTTATTATATTTATGATTTAATTTTGATAATGATGACTTTAACTTTATTCTTTTTTATTGCTAATATTAAATAAAAATAAAAAGTAATAGATTCCAAAAACCAAATATAATTCTGTTAGTTAACTAAATATTATAGTACATGCCATAATACTGAAGCATAATTAAAATTATTATCGCAGACTTTAGATTTAATGCTTGGTAACCACAACCACAGATATACTTCAACCCCATTAATCCTCCTAAAATTAGTCTTAAATAATTGCCACCTAAATCTTAATATTTCATTGAAAAAATAAATCCCCAGACTAACGCACCAACTATGATGACCATACAACGAACTGGGGGGGACCTCAGAATAAACATACATTTATTTAATTTACCATCATACCTTTTTGCCTTTTCACGACACATTCAACTGACTTATGGCCTATTATTGTCCGTTAAACTCTCCTGAAGTTTTTTTAAATGCATTCTTATTTTCAAAGCACAAGCTCATATTCGTCTTTCGATGAAATAAGTTATTACTTATTAGTTGAAATTTGTTAATTTTATTCTTTCTCTACATTGAGAAGGACTGGGATACTGACTGAGACCGGGGAACCGTATATGTGTATAGTGCCCTTTTTTAATTCAAGAAGAATATTTTGTCTTAAATGCTTAAGCTAAACTAGAGTCATTCAGTTATAAAATATATATTATTCCCTTTAACGAATAACATTAAATACCGAAGGGTTCTAATAAGATTTAGCTCCACTTTATTACAAGTCATTCACGAGTTAACCCGTTGTATGCAGATGGGGTACTCTTCATAATAATTTGATTAAAAGGGTTCGAATTAAAATTAAAACCTGATTAGTGGAATGTTGCCATTATGTCTAGAGTCTAGACAATAATATGCAGTGTTATGAGGTTTATCGGTTTCTCAATGTGGTTTTCATATTTTTTGTAGTTGTCTACATTATGGCCACAAATGGTGACACGGTTTTACAAAAGAGGCCGTAGCTTCAAATCTAAATTGATAGGGTAGGTAGATAAGGAATCTAGGTATACTATTCTCAATATTTGTTTATATCTCAGCATTTTACTGTGAGGTCATCTGATAATAAAATACGGATTATCAACGGCTGAATATTAAAAAAAAAAAGTTTTCTAACATAACTGGGCGTTTTTTTATTTTTTTGTACCCAAGATTTTTGGCCTGTAGTGTGACTTTGAAATGACATTATTCTGAACTAAAATATAAAACATTACTTTTTATTTCGGTAACAATTTCTCTGTTTAATAGTTAAAAAATAGGAATTTAGATATATTTTAGAACATGTTTAAAAATCCAAATTTATGGTAATTTTCATAATCAAGAATTGTGTTTTCACGATGTCGTTCTCTTACTACCTACAGAAATCCTTTCACTTAAAGTTAACTCTTACATAAAAATGTTTGATTTTTTTAGTACGCATTCTCAACTACTGTATTTATATTTAAAAAAGGCTAAAAACACTCTTTATTATACAGTTTAATAATAAAAAATACTAAATGTTAAACAGTATTTCTTGTACCTAGTGGAACTTGTCCTTTTAGTTACGCTGAATCAGTCACATTAAACAAGAAACCACCAAATAAACCATATTTTTAGATCCTGGCATCACTTTTAAAAGCAAATCAGCTGTCAAATCGGTTTGCGATCTTTTGTTTTCGCGGCAATCAGTGTTCACAGTGTTACGCTACTAAGCGGTCGTTTGGCGAGTTCCACCTTGAGATCGGAGTTTTTTTGGTAAGTTAATGAATTTCACAGCAATTAGTGTACTTTTATACTTCTCAATTATTAAGCTATTGATTTTAACCTAGAATTTTGTGAAAATTGCCATTAATCGTCTATTTTAGTACATTTCACATATTGAGGACCTTACGTTACGTTCCATTTCGACATAATTCGTTACATCATAACTAAGCGGACTAAAATATTTCTAATTGGAACCATAAAGCTGCGTCTTGATTGGACAATACGAATATTATTGAAGTGCTAATGTTAATTATATGCACTTTGTACTCGCCACAATTGGAGTCCTTGATTTATAAAATATAAATTGCTAAAACTTTTACTTACTTATAATAAATGTAAATGACTCATAGTCAACATAAAATACTATTTGCTTTTATACCTATAATAAAGTGTTTGGTAGAATTGTTACTTGTCATTGTCATGTAGAATTTTATTGTCATTTTATCAAAATGTTTAGCATTTTTTATTTTTAAACAGATTCGGTATGGTGCTCACAAACGCTGAAAGAATGAGAAGGTATAGAGAAAAACTAAAGAAAGATCCAGATCGATACATTGAATACTTGAAGAAACAAGCAAAACTCGTCAAAGAAAAAACTAAAAGAGTTAAAGAACTATCGGAAGATGAGAAAGCAAAACAACGTAAGAAATGGAGAGACGCAAAACGAAAACGGAGGGAAAAAAGGAAGGAAATTGTAAATGCAACCATACTCGCAGAAAATAAACAGCAACAAACTGTAATAGTGACGTCAACACCATCCACAAGTCAAGCTCATAAAAATGAACATAACACCATGGTACGTAACAAGAAAAAGTTGATGAGAAAATATAACAATGCACTGAAAACAATATCTACATTAAAAACTGCTCTAAATACAGCAAGACAAAATAATTATCGCTTAAAAATCAAATTTACAAAAGAGATACATAAACTGAAGCTTGAAATGCAGAAAATGAAGGTACGGGAAGAAGTTTTAGAAAGCAGCTTAAAAAATCTTTATAGAAAATGTGACAAACGCAAAGATAAACAATTACTCAAAGGACTGACTGAGGATGAATCTATAAGAAAAGCTAAACACAAAACATATGCTGGTCAGCTACTTGGATTGAAAGGCAGAGTTCGGAAAAGTACGGAGAAGGTCAAAAATATAAAGGCGCAAATTGAAATTGAAAAGTTCTTTTGTCAAGACTCGGTGACTAGATGCACCGCCGGTAAAAAAGAATGTAGAAGTTATAAGAAGAAAAGAGAACAAATAAGATACCTTACCGACACTCTAGCAAATTTATATAAGATTTACAGATCCCAAGGAGGAAAGTTTTCTTTTTCTGTCTTTTTCAAATACAAGCCCTGTTTTTGCTTGTCACCAAAAATAAATAATAGAGAAACATGTCTTTGTATTCGACATAGCAATATAAAACTCTTATTTACCGTTCTTAAAAGGGAAATCCTTTCAAATTACGGAAACATAACCGAACTTCTCGAAAAAATTTCTTGCAACATAAAATCTGAAGCTTGCATGAATGGTGATTGCGAAACTTGTAAAAAATCTGAAATAGAGTACAAATTGAAACCAGGACAACGTGATATCGACACAGAATGGTGGCAATGGGAAAGACAAGATGAGGAATACCAAAAGTATGATGAACATGGTGTCATAAAAACTATTAAGACTAAGAAGACTGTTAAGGCTCTCAAAAAAGGCTCTATCTCAACATTGATTAAAATTTTTCAGAGTTCTTTAGTGGCTTTTAAAAAGCATTTCTATACGTGGAAAAATCAGCAAGCTAAATATCAGGAATGCATTAACAGTTTGACAGACAATGAAATTCTAATTATATGCGACTATTCAGAAAATTACGTTTGCAAGCTAGCTGCAGAAATCCAAGCCATGCACTTTGGTGCTTCAAAAAAGCAAATAACACTTCATACCGGTGTCGTTTACTGGAAGGATAAATGCCAGTCTTTTTGCACGTTGGCAGATAACAACAATCACGGTCCTGCAGCAATTTGGGCACATTTGCTACCAGTTATTAAACTGGCGAAAGAAATATGTCCACAGACGAGGGTTTTCCATTTCTATTCTGACGGCCCCAGTACCCAATACAAGCAAAAAAAAAAATTCTATCTCCATAACCTATTCACGTCTACATTGGATATTGACTATTCAACTTGGTCATTCACAGCAAGCGGTCACGGAAAAGGTGCTGCCGATGGGATTGGGGGTGCAGTGAAAAGAGCTTTGGATCGCCAAGTTACATATGGCAAGGACATCACCAACGGAAACCAAGCTTATGAACTTTTATCGAAATGCATGAAAGCCGTGAAATGTTTTTATATAAGCGATTCTGATATTAATAATTTTGAAAAATTTATTCCTAATGATTTGACAGCTATCAAAGGAACGATGTCTATTCATCAGGTAGTGTCAGTGACCAAAGGCATAATAAAATATAGAAAGCATTCATGTTTTTGTGGAGAAAAAAAAGGCTTGTGCGATTGTTTTTTACCACAAGAACACAGTTTTCAAAAGAATGCGCTTATTGTAGAGCGAAAATATCATAAGTTACTACCATTACAGTCGTCGCTTACACAGTCTCCACAAGCGTCTCCTACGACAAGACCAGCTTCGCCGTTTTCAGAGGTGTCCAATATAATTTCACATAAAACCATTGTTGAAATTCACCCCGATACCAAGCCACAGTGTCTGTCATCATCAGATAATGTTGCAAGTTATAAAGTACTATCGAAGACGCTAGATTCAGATTTCGACAAAATCATTCAAATTGATTGTGACGAAAATATAGATCCGATGCCGATGATTGATTCTGTTATGATTGATTTAGAATGTCCTGAAATTATAAAAGACACAGTCATGAATACATCGCCTACAATAGATTTCACTGTATCACACAAACTTAATAACTCGGAACGTCTGTTCTTAGGTAGACATTTAAAAGAAACAGATCTGACATTATTTGAAGATTATGACCTAGTGGAGGTCGCAACTGAAATAGAGGTTGAAACTACGCCTAATAAGAGTACTTCAGTAATGCGAAATTTTACGGCAAAGCCTGAAAGATCCTTTGAATCAAGACTGAAACCCGATGACAATGAGCCAAAGAAACTGACTAAAGAAATAAAAAACAAATCATTGAGAGTGATTGTGAGCCGCGGTTTTGCATGTGACAGATGCAAAATCCAAATACCTTTTCAAATAAAAATGGCCAAATGCATGGTATGCAAAAATTTTATTTGTTCATCATGTAGTAAGGGTCAATATAATCTAGACTACATCTGTGATACTTGCTATGAGACTAGGTTTTAAGAAACGATCTCCACTAGTTTTATAAATAGTCGCTGTAATTTTAAAAGAAATATTTTATTAACTATTTTGAGTTGATTTGTTTTTGAGATAATTATTTTTGTTATGTTATTTGAGATTATGAATGTTCTAGTATTGCTGTAAATGGGGCCCCATTTCCTAGGAATATACCTATACCTACTCGTCAATAAAAATCATTTTTTGTATGGATCTGAAAAATGATATATATTTTTTTTGAGATTACATTAAAGTGCCCATACAAAATGTTTCTTGTAATGACTAATACTATCGATCTTTTGCGGTTGGATAAGATCTTCTTTTTTGACACCCTGTGTAAAATAAATAGATAAGATTATTATTATTAGGTTTAGAAACTTATCAGGGTAAAGAAATATGTTAAATATAATAGATATTTCAATCTTCACAGTAACTGTGTTAATCTGGCTCTATTTTGCTTTTTTACTAGAATTCGATTTTAAAATTGTTAAATATGCACAAACCTTTACTTTTCTAGTGAGAAATGTTGATTTTCCTCTGAGAAATTGTCTTGTCTAAAAATAACTATTTAGTCTTGATTGTTTTCCTAAAAAAAAGATATGTTATGTACAAATACTTTTAGAATTACAATTTTTATTCATATTTGCTATTAAAAGCTAACATTTAAACCTTACAAACATGAGAATCAAGGCTGAGTGAAAAGATTAGCATCGATTTTGAAGAATATGTAACTTAATGGACAAAATATTCCTAATAGTTTTAAGTATAAACGGTATTTTTTCCTATTTCGAATTGTTTCTAACAAAACTGTGTAATTTAGTTTGAATAAACAAAAATCAGACATCATCTTTTGTTTAATTGATTATTTGCAGGTACTTTAATTTCGTCACTAAATGGACCCTTTTTTCGTATGTTTATATTTTAAATGCTTATTTTGTATTTAAATATTTAATATATTGCCCATTCTGTAGTTTTATTAGAAGTAATGGATGTTTGCAAAGCTAAATTTAGCTACAAAACCCTTATTAAGCGCACAAAAATTTTTCGAATCACATTTTTGGATGGTACAAAAAAATAAAAAAACGCCCAACTACCAAGTCAACTTTAATTATTCGTGATGAAAAATATAAAAGAACCCAAGTAAAGTAAGAAAAATTTAACGTTTGAAATGTCTTCTCTCAAAAAAAGACAGCCAGACTGAAAACAATAAACAGAATTTTTCATTTCAAACTTTTAATATTCTATTGTATACTGCTAACTTCAACATTAAGCCTTAGTATATTGTTTCATAGTTGCGGTATTGAACTTAAACACTGAGAAAGATCTTTTCATAGTCAACACAGGACGTTCGTAGGGAATGGCGGACTTAGTGTCTATTGTCGTGTCTTCAAGTCTAATCTAAGCTATTTTATTTAATGTTTATTATTTTGTTTTGAAGCTCAGTTCATTTTGAGTGAACGTGACGCTGTGGGAATATAATAGAAACTTTAGTTTTAAAATGTCTTTTATAAAGCTACTTGTTACGATTATGCTGTACTTATTTACGATTTTTGAGAATCTAATCTAAATATTGTAAACCTTCTACTAAATATAAACATGTAGACTTATTTAATTAATGTTTTAAATAATTAGATAATTAGTAACCCGACTTACTCACGGTACACTGTCAGATAGGTCCGACTAGTTTCGGACTCATCTGGAGTCCATCATCAGGGATGTGTGTAGTCGTACATGCCTTGCCTCGCCTCGCAAATGAAATGTCTCAAGTAAGTTTTATGAAATTATATGTATAAGTTTATTAAACTAAAATTGTTATGTGATTTATTTACACTAGAATAACTAATATATTTACTAGATATAACTTGATTTTGAGATAAGTTAGATTTCCATTTATTTTTAAGGTAGGTAGCAATTGTGTCTCAGAGCCATCTTTTTAAGAAAAAAACACCGAAACGAATTAAAAATAAGATTCCTTGCATTCACTATTACTAAGTAGTTGACTAAAATTAAAAAATAAGCATTTTGCTTGCATAAGCTTTTGTAACATACTAAGCATTTTTATTTAAAATACGATTCAATAATCTTATTAACTATCGATTAAATTTTATTTTATTTTGACTACAGATTTTGACATTATATAGAATACTTAAAAAAAATTAGATTCAATCATTTTATTATATTTAGATTACATTTAACTTTGACATTATCACCATAATTTTAACATTGTGTAGATTAATTTTTAGCCAATTTTAGTTTGAATAATAATAAAATATATTAGAAATAGTAACTATTATTGTTCATGTAAATGACTTCAATTTATAATAATTGCTTTTGCTTGACATGTCACATTTTGTAACGGAGTTCAACTATAAATATTGTTTTTAAGTTGCACATTTAGGTTTTATAATGGCTGCTACTTGTTTTGTGCATTGCAAAATTAATAAATAAAAAAAAATAAGCCCCTTCTTAGTTTGTTAACAGCATAATACCAAAACAATGTCGTAATATTTGGTAACAGATCTTGTTATATTTGTTTCTTGTTATGACGGAACTTACCATCATGCACGAGGCAGTTTGAGACGTTACAATACAATGTTGCAGACCACACGTGGAAGATTGGAAACTAAAGAGCGGTTGACACGACAAATCTATCTGATTGTGAATGTTAAAACTCAATTTTATTAAAGGTAGCCATTACTAAATTTATCTGCATCTAATAAGCTAAAGGTAAAATCTGAGGTTGACTTTTAAAATAAGTAGATTCATAAAACGGTTTGCGGTTTACTTCGATTCGATTATTCTGCTGACGAAGTTTTATTGGTCACCTAAACTTTTAAAAGATTAAACATGACAGAATTATTTATCGGTTGAGAGATATTATCAAATCAAATCAAATCAAATCAAATGAATTTATTTGTGAAAAAATGTGTACAAATAGTTCTTAATTAAAATTGACAGTTCTACATGTTTTGCTGTTAAACAGCGTGCAAATATTTATAAGAAGTTAATTACAAATTTAATTACAAAAAAACCTATTAAATAATATCAAAATAGTAATTACAAATATAAATATTTATATGTTATAAAAATATTAGAAAAATGTACGATTCCTAAACTTATACATATAGATTAATTTAATTACAATTCCTCAAGTCTTTAAAATATTCATCAATTGTGTAGTAACGTTTTTGTATCAATAAGTCATATATTTTTCTTTTATAGTCATTAAAATTTAAGTTTTTATAATTAAAGGTCAACTTATTATATATATCGATAGCCATAAAATAAACATTTCTACTAAATAATGTTAATTTTTTAGGCGGCTTATACAGTTTTTTACTCAAAATATCTTTATTTCTTGTTGAACCTGAAAGCAACCTTGTTGAAGATGAAACATAACCATGATAAGGTAATTTTGCTGCTTGTTGACTTACAGTTCTTGATAATCTACCTATGACGAAAACCAAACTATTTATTTTTTATACATAAATAACTTTTATGTGGTTTCCAGTCACAATACTTATCTAGAGTTATTCCTAAAAACTTGGTACTATCTATCTGCTCTATTTCCGTTCCTAGAAATGTTAACCGAATTACATCAGCTTTACTTCTGTATGTCTGGTATTGCATAAAGTTTGTTTTATTCATGTAAATGACTAAATTATTTTGATTCAAATAATTAGTAATAGAGGTGAGTGCTTTATTAGATTCACGTTCAAGAGATTTCGTTTTTTTTCACTGTTATGTTTATTGTTATGTCATCAGCGAAAAGTACACATTCATGCTCGGCAACAGTAGGAAGATCATTAATGAATAAGATAAATAAAAACGGCTATAGCACACTCCCTTGAGAGATTCCGAATGGATTTTGTTTTTGAAACGACGACTTGCAGACAAACTGACCTTTACATAATAAGACATAAGTCTCATATTTAAAACTACAGTATAGCACTTATACAATATAGGCTGTTTTTATTTATAATTTTTTAACATCTAAAATTCACATAATGCGACCCCGTGTCAACCAACCTTAAATCCAAAGTTAATACTAAGACCACCGTCTTGCAACTGTTCATATTAAATTATACTGGTCTCCAAAGTCATTAAGACACGTCGAATGCATGCGCTGGAAGGTTCGGCAATTTTCTGTGCGGTTCATGGTTAAACTTGTCCCGCCGGCGCTGAAGGGGTTAAGAATAATTGACTCTATGTACGGTGTTAATATTACGTTGTAATGAATTCATATAATTGCGTCATAATACGAGTAATATTTTCATATCAGTGAAATAAAATAGAAACTTCTGATGTCAAGCCACGACTTTCAAACATGACGTCATTTGTTTCGGATACGGACGGCAATTCTTTTACTACTTATTATGTTATTTTTGGCCAGTAGTGTTTAAAGTAGAGTTTTGAGTGGCATTTCTATATCTAAATGTACCATAAAATAAAAATAAATAAAATTTCTTTTGATATAATTGCTTTTGTGTTTTTTTTTTTTGTTAGTAGTAGAGGATTGCAAGGGAAGCCGAATTGCGTTTGCTCATCTAGTTCGCTTGATCAAGTACGGTAGTAATTGTAAGTTATTTTTCACAAAATGTGTAACGTTGAAATATTTTTATATATGACTTATTAAAATTATATTATAAAATTAAATTATAAACTTATAAAAGTCTATAAGTTTCTTCGATCTATTTTGATGCAATGTTAATCTGAAGATGAGGGTGGAGCACGATTTATCAGTATGTGTATAACTATTTAGGCACTCTGCCTGCAACATAGGCAGCAATTGCCTGCCTATATTGCCTGCATTTTTAAGGTATGTATTTTTTTAAACTGAGCGTATGTTAGAAACTCGTAAGTCATTAGATTTAAAAAATCTAACCCACGTATTTCGGCCGGCTTTAATCGGCATTGCGGCAATCCAATAGCAGACCTGTAAAAAACTCGAATAGACTCCCCTATCGGTACTCGCCAAATATTTGAAGTAATCGGTTCGGTTCGCCTTTGCCGTTTAACAAATACTGCATTCCGAATGCGCCGGCTAGAACACGTGGGCAGTGCCACTAACATGACGATCGTATTAGTAATACTTTTTAACATTGATTTTCGAACCCACAGCTTCAAAAGCTTGAAAAACATCTCAAAATTGATCGCTTGAATAAATCATAGCGCAACTATTAATTGCATGGTCCCCGCGCCGATAAATCAACTTGTTTCCTACTAATTTGATTTTAATAGGTACTCCCGGCCACATGTCCTGCTTACAACGTGTAATTTATACCGAGGCGATTGACACGTACTCATTACTTAACTGTGAATTGATGGCTGCATTAGTTTAAAGAAATACGAGTATTGGAAACTTAATACTATTTCAAAACCGAGTATTATTTTATAATAACTTATTTAAAATATGTTGGAGTTTTTATTGTTGGAGTTATTGGATGCTCGAGGAACGCAGATAATCTGGGGATAATTTGGGAATCTTTGAACTAGGCTGGTAAAATAATGGTTTTAGGCTGTCGCAGTTATTCAAACTTTAAATTTATCGAATTATTATTTTAAACGTTGATTCCCCGATGCTTCGGTACTGTTGTAACCGCCGTGGTCACGAAGATTGAAACATTGAGTTGGTTGCTGTTGGCGGGTATAACAACACGTATTAGAAGCTAGATATTATAAAAATAAAAATCATGGTAGGAATCCAGTGAAATCATTAAATAACAGAAAACGTAGATAAGTGCACCAAAACTAAGCTTTTCGAATAATATTTGGAAATCTTGCTAGGACATACTAAATAGTTCAATATATGTTTGACCCTAACAAGAATACATTCCGACGCTATTGTAGCATAGGCTGAGATAGGCATAGTCCATTTCAAAGAAAAACTAGTGGAAATATATTTCCTTGTTATTTCAGAACAACCAATAAGCACGACTTTTACCTCCTTTGAAACTAAATTATTAAAAGCGTTCACATTTCCGAAACGAGCCGCTCATTTCGCGCACGCCATCAATCACACGGCATTAATTTGGAAGCGAAGATAAAATAGGATTCAAAAAAATCTCATTTTCGACATAATTTACATACATATTGCGGTGTGTCCTACATGTTGCGCTGTGAATGCTGATCGTAGTCAATCGAGATTTATTTTTATCAAATGATTTATTTTGTATTATGATGACAGGAACGGCATGGAACGACAAAATAAAGATAAAAAAATATAAAAGGTGTCTATTTCTGCAAAGGGCAGGAACTTATCTCTGTTTGTCTAAGAGTAGTGTCCATTCGACGACCGAGTGGTGTAGGGGTTAGTAGCCCTGCCTCATACGCCGGAGGTCCCAGGTTCGCGTGCTGGCTGGGGCATTCATTTGTTTGATGAGCACCAATATTTGTTCTCGGGTCGTGGTTGTTTGTATTTATATATGTATGTTTGTGTGTATGTCTAGAGAATTATTATTTATTATTTTTATTATCATTTAACTGCAGAGTTATAAGAATTATTATCACAGGGTCATTATAAATTGTGACCTGAATCATTGTGATCGTATAGTACCTTGTTCTGATTTTAAGTTTTAATTTTGAATGGAGTTAGCTGGATGTATCTATCTGTCATTGCACCGTCCACAACAGCCTTCATTATGCCACTGCAGGACATCAGCCTCACCTATATAAGAGGCTGGTTTCAAGCAATTTGCATCGCGTATCACACCTACGCCCTCCCGGAGGAGCGTAAGATCCGCGCAGTACTACGGGGCGTCCCGTTCGAGCTCGCGAATGAAGAAATCCTCGAGGACCTTAAGTCCCAGGGTTTCCCGGCCGAAGCAGTGCATAAGATGCACTCCAACCGCGGCAGGTGCTTTCCGCTAGCTTTAGTTATTTTGTCGAATACTCCCAACTCGAGGGAGATCTTTAGAGAGGCTCGCACAATTTGCGGACTCTCAAATATCTCTGTCGAGCGTCCCAACCCCCGCGGTCACCCTGGGCAGTGCCATCGCTGCCAACTCTACGGCCACGCAGCGGCTAACTGCTCAGCTCCCCCCAGGTGCGTTAAGTGCCTGGATCCACATTTTACGAACGAGTGCACTCGCACTCCGGAATCCACTTCCCCCCCTGCCTGTGTGCTGTGCGGCCAGTCCGGTCACACAGCTAACTACAGGGGTTGCCCACGCGCTCCGCGCTCCATCGCCAAGAGGGTCGCGCCTAAACCGGCGCCGCCGCTCACTCCCGCTAACTTCCCGCCGCTGCGCAACCGGGGTCCCCCGGAAGCAAAGCCCGTTCAGCCGACGCCTACTCCGGCTCTGTCTTGGAGGCAGCGTCCGGCTGTCCCGCCTGCACCTTCCCGAACCATCCCAGCTCCCGTAGCTTCCGTAGGGTCGCGTCCTGCTTTGTCATCTTCACCTCAGTCGTCGCTGGCTGAGGACATGAAGACCGTGTTCGACGTCATTCAAAACGTCGACATTACGGAAATTTCTGTTCTCGCACGCAAACTGCGAGCCGCCCGCTCTCCTCAAGAGCGTTTATTCGCGTTAGCCGAGCATCACTCGCTCCTAAGTTCGTTGTAAATTTTTTTTATTTTTTTTTTTATTTTTGTATAAAATCGTAAATAAGTAAATTATAATGTCTAGACCCGCGAATCCCGCGTCCAGTCGTATTAAACCCAAGGGCTTATCCCTAGTATCTTTTAACGCTCGTAGCCTTAACACCAACCTTCCCGAAATTAAACTGTTCCTTCAGAACAAAGAACCTGACTTATTCCTTCTCCAGGAGACATGGCTTACTCCAAACCGCTCCAGGGGATTCGCTATACCTAAGTACGCGTTTATTCGTAACGATAGGCCCAACTCCGACGGTTTCGGCGGCACCGCTATATATTACAAAAGAGGTTTCACTATCCCAACAACCCGACCTACTCTCCTGACATCCTCGACTTTGCAATTATCAAGCGAATCAATCTTGATCTAAGGTCTATCGAACCGCTCGATGACCTAGGCTCCGACCATCGCCCCGTTTCCCTCGTGCTAGGACCACCGAACGATAACGTCTCATCTCATAAGACCTTTACCAACTGGAAAGGCTTTAAAAATACGTTAGTTTCAGCCTTAGAGGCTCCGAACTCTCCACTCGTGATCTCTCCCGAACAATTAGATAGCCCGGATAAAATTGATTCATTAGTAAATTCTCTCACTGATGCTATCAACTCAGCCATCAGTGACAACGAAAAGGTTGCTAAGCAAGGCAAACCCACGCTTCCCTTAGCCGTTAGCAATCTTATTAAAGCTAAGAACGCGGCTCTCCGGAGAGCCAAGAAATATCCCACGCCCGCCTATAGAACAGCTGCGAATCAGCTTCAACGTAAAGTTAGGTCTTGCCTCGCGGAACTTCGAGACGCTCAGATGAACGATCTCATAGCGAATATCTCTCCGTCCCACCAAGCGTACTATAGCATGGCCCGAGCCTTACGCGTAGACACCGCCTCTCACGTTCCTCCTCTCACTCGTCCCGATGGCACTACTGCTTTTGAAGTCGAAGAGAAAGCCGAATGCTTCGCCGACAGCATTGCCGCACAATGCTCGCCCAGCACGCAACCTGCTGATCCCTCACACATCCAGGCGGTGGAGGACGAAGTCCTTCGCAGAGACTCTCTCCCCATCACCGCCGACCCTGTCACAGTCTCTAATGACGAAATCTTGCTTCTCATTAGAAATCAAAAGTCCAAAAAGGCTCCGGGTGCGGATGGAATTTCCAACCACGCACTTAAGCACGTACCTCAACAGATGCTTACCTTGTTAGCTATCATTTTCAATGCCTGCTTCGTCCATAGCTACTTTCCAAAAGCTTGGAAAGAAGCGACAGTCATAGGCATTCCCAAGCCGGGCAAACCTCTGAACGTCACGGCTAATCACAGACCCATCAGCCTCCTCAAGGCAATGTCTAAACTTCTCGAGAGAGTCATACTCTCTCGAATGCGGAACCATCTGTTTCCAACGGATGGCGATCCTCTCATTATTCCCCATCAGTTCGGCTTTCGCGCGAAACACTCCTGCCCTCAGCAAGTCCATCGAATCGTCGAGTATATACTTGACGGTTTCTATCTGCGTCGTTATAAAACAGTCGCGGTTTTCTTTGACGTAGCCAAGGCTTTCGATAAAGTCTGGCACAGCGGTCTCGTTTATAAACTCTACAAAATAGGCTTACCGGATCGCCTAGTCAGGTTAATAGCGTCGTTTCTCAAAGACCGTACGTTTCGATTTAAACACGAAGGCACGCTTTCTGCGCCTCGTCCCATAAAGGCTGGAGTCCCTCAAGGCTCAGTCCTCGCTCCTCTGCTGTACACCGTGTACACCAACGATATTCCCATCCCGCCGAAAGGCGTCGAACTCGCCCTCTTTGCCGACGACACCGCACTCTATACCAAAGGCCACAGTGTTCGGCACCTTGTAACCAGACTCCAAAAGGCCGTAAACGCCCTTGGTGTATGGTTTCAAAAATGGCGCATCGATGTGAACCCTGAAAAGAGTTCTGCGATGCGCTTCGACCACAAACGCCGTCGTCCCGATGGCGATCCCCACGTTCGAATGCTAGGCATTCCCATCCCCTGGAAGCGCAGTACTAAATACTTAGGCGTCACATTAGATCCGACGCTTTCTTTCAAGCCACAAGTCGAAAGAGTCTCGAAACTCGCTCGTCACTACTTAGGCCGCCTAAATAGCATGTTAGGTAGAAAAAGTAAAATGTCTTTCAGAAACAAACGTACACTATACAAGGTCTGCGTTAGACCCGTCATGACGTATGCCTCGCCAATCTTTGCCCACGCCAAACCCTCCCTCCTGCACAAACTGCAGGTAGTTCAAAACCTCTTTTGCCGCAGGGCCACAAACGCACTGTGGTACGTGCGTAACGCGGACTTGCATAGAGATCTTGAACTGCCTACAGTACAACAACACCTCAAAACACTCTCTGAAGTGTTCTTCAAACGCTCCGAAACCCATCCCAATCCTCTAGTTCGTGATTCAGTCTCATATACTACTCCTGTGTTAGATTCGAAGTTCAAAGTCGCTAGGCCTAGGAATGCGTAAGCGTACTCATCCACCAGACTGTCAGCCGATCTCGAAGCCCTTCTGGCCGCAAATTCTAATTCTAACGTAAATTCTAATTCTAATGTAAATCCTAATTCTAACGTAAATGCGAATTAATTCAATTTTATTTTGCAATTTTTAATTTTAATTTTTATTATTTGTTTTTCATTTTGAGCACCTTCAGTGCTATGTATTCACCTTCAGTGCTTTGAGCACCTTCAGTGCTATGTAATCCCAGCGGGTGACCCCTTCTGGGCCCCGCTAGCGCGGCCTCTTTCTCCAATTGGCCGTCGCTCAGATGAAGGCTGAGTGGCAAAAATGCACGAGCCGTTTTTAGTGGGTATGGTCCTGGTAGGCGTCGGGACGAGTCCCACATAACTCTGGAATCGCGCCAGAGTATGCGTCAGGGCATTTTTATCCTCCTGCACTTCCCGCGGAGGGGAACAAAAAAAAAAGCAATTTGCAATTCACCGCGCTTGGTTAGTGTTAACGGACCTTCGAATTAATTTCAGAGGTATACGGAATTCCTCATGACGTTTTCGTTCGCCATCACAGCAGAATGCTTTATGAACATGAGTTGTAAAAACTCATTGGCACTCGTACAGTTGGCAGTCACTGGGGATCGAACTCGAAATCGGTAGGCCACGGCTTTAATCGCTACGAGACGAAGCTTTCTTTAAATCAATACTCACCGTACCGACAATAAATAGATTATATTATAAAAACCTAATGGTTCTGCTAGAGGACTTTAGGTACACTTGTGGCTTTTCTGTTTTAATTCTTATGATCACTGGCTATCTTGGATTGTGAGATTACAGTATACGCATGTATTTATATGGGTGATTAAAATATATTTATTTCTTCTACCCCTTTTGAAAAACTAACTAAAGCCACTTTTCCACACGGAGCGAAGCTAAACGCAAGCCCATATAAATGTTTATATCGAAGTTTTATTTTCTAAAAATAATAAAAATGGCATTACACCGTATTGACGGCTCAATTGCTTTGACAGATTTTATTGGCTATCCGGTTCCGAAGGATTTATCAGAAAGTGCATAGCCGTGTATTCCGAATGGCTTGGATCGGTAAAACACCTATTTTCGTTTTATGGGTACGTAATCTTATGCTGGGGGTAATGTGCATGAATTCAACTGATGATTTATTTAAAGTGGTATATTAGCCCTGTCACTGGACAATAGTAGCCCTGTCACTGGACATGGAGGTCCTAGGTTCGATTTTAGGTAGGTCCATTCCTGTTGAAGTATGAATATTGATATATTTTTCTATGTGTCAGATGTTATCTATCGCTAGACGCCAGAAGGTTTTTCCAGTGTAGGTATGTTTCTATTTCTATATATTCTCTGTATATCTCTATTTCTTTGGCACGCTATACAGCTTTTATCGTGAAACGGATTTCATTGTATGAGGTTCCATTAGGTTCTGTGTCTACTGTCTCAGTAGTGTGAGTGACATAGGTTCGTATGGGAACAGGAATTACACGGTAAAATGACTTTAGCAGTTAGGTGTTGGAATTTGTAAAATTTAGGAGCTTGTTATATATCCATATTATTCTGAGTTATCAACTATGGTTTAATTTATAATTATAAACAATATGTTTTAAATGTAATTTATAAATAATCCTTCGGCGGAATATCACTAGGAATCATATTATCTATGAATTCTCTCGTCAATGAATCCAAGTTCGTTGTCACAGTAACTTAAAGCATACGTAATAATATTACAGCAATTAAAATTTATTTTGACAATCAAATTTCGAACAAAATATTTATATTCATTATTTTTAAACATTGCGTTTGGTCAAATTATTCTTAAATTTCTCCTTCAACAAGATCAATCGATTACTAAAATTCTTTTTTAACATAATGAAACAAGCAAAAACCTTGCCCTTTTATCTCTTCCCTACATTTTCCTGACATTTTATTACAGAACCATAGTTTACAATAGAAAATCTATTCAAAATTATCTCTTCGTGCAAGTTATCGTAAAACGTGACTACAACAAAGGAATCGTTCATAAGATTGCAAGGCCGCGGGTGGTCTTCCAATCTTCACAATGACCGCACGCCCACTAAAGTATGACGTAGCCCTTATAAATAATAAAAAAGGAAGTAATTTTCTTATGATTTTGATTTAAACCAAAATCAATATTCGTGTTTAAAGCATGTCCATATAATATGCATTTAAATTTTACATTCAGTTACACTTATACATTTTGGTGATCTTCACGTATTCCGGAAATGTTAAAGGATGTGGAATTTGTATTCGTACATACAAATACTTTTAAAAGACTAAGGTGTGATAATTCAATGATCAGGAGACTTTTTGAGTTTAAATCTAAAAATTGTTTTTCTTTGAACATATTTTTACATTAACTCCAGTGAATTCGACGTTAAAATATAAAAGTTTAATTAAATTCGATAAATACTGGCAAACCAGTGTTTTATTTAATAAAATAGGTTATTTGGTTGATTTACTGAACAAAGTAGTTTATAAAATCCATCATTTAAGTTTTTAGGCACGAAAACGCCAGTTTGATAAAAGTTGCGTGTATTTCAGAAACTACCCAATAGGTCAGAAAAATGCGCTCATTTTCAGCGACAAGACAATTTTGTAACGCAATTAAAGAAGATGTAACGTAATATTTACTTTTTTGAGAAATCTTGGCCAAAGTAGTGTAAAGAAGTATATTTCCTCACAATTCTGTAGAATAAAATGTCCCTTTAAATAAGGCAATATTTTTTTGTTATCGCCGTGCTGAAACTAATTGATTTGCTTTCGCATTAATTTTCTAAATGCTTCCAGAGCGCTATTATAGCTACGCAATAAATCTTTTTACACTAAACTGGTCTTATCACAAAAAGTAAAACGGAATATGTAAAATTAAAGAAAAAATTTTCAGGACTACAAGTGAACTGATAGAAAAGCAGTCATTCTTTATGAAAAAAGGAAATAAAAACATTTACACTCAATACTCAATTTTTTTGTTAATAAATTGTACATATTTTTTATAAATAAAATTATACGTTTGGTTTTTTTTTAAATATTTTTGAAACCTCGTTACTCAACAGACTTTCAAAGGAATTTTCAGATATTAAAAATTATGAAAGCTTTGTTATGACATAAACTAAACTGCAGTTAAGATGTTATCTAACGTTTTTTTTCTAGACCCTGATTTCTTTTTTCGTCTTACCAGAACAATTAAGCAAATTGGGCCCATGGTGTTCTTGATGATCATATTAAATTTACGGTTGGAGACAGAACTATCCAGAACAGTAATAGTAATTTCATGTCATATATCAAAGTTCTCGTTTTTAACACAAAATAAAGTAAAAAAAAAGCAGTCGAGTAAATTATTTTTGGATTTGCTTCCGTCAGACGGAGAAATAAGAAATAAATTGTTGATAAATTAACATACAAAGAGGCTTGTGAATTAAATTTCTATCGTTAGTCCCGTGGATATTTAAAACTCATTTATACAAAGTATGAAATTCGATAGTTTCATTATTACCTCGAAAATGCATTCAAAGAAATCGGTTTTCGATCTACGACTATTTAATCTGTTTTTAACTAGAAAAATATTCTAATTTTCGTTCGAATCTCAAACGGTTATGGCCGTATTAAGAATAATAGTTGCCATTTGGGAAAGTCGATTTCTGTGAAATTACAGATTTGAAGCAACCCTGAAGTAAATTCAGCACTGGTATATTTGTTTTGGTTTTAATGGTGCGGATATAAAAACAAATGGTTGGACTTTCAGTTTATATATTGTATATTTTCTTTAAATTTAATTTATATTTTTATTGGGACCTTTATTCATTATTTTTTTACCGTCCAACAACAGAGGTACACGGTCAATCGCACATTTTTAGAATCCAATATTCTAGATTTTAACTTTTACCTCGTAAGTAATATCATTTTGAGAACTGAATGTTTTTATGGTTAACCACGTTGTTTTGAAATTAATTACAACATTGTAACATCATATCATCATCAAACATTGTAACACTGTGCCGAGGGAAACAGCCCTATTAAAACTACTAAAAACTTCTAACAAGCGCAGTGCAATCGCAGCGTTACGTTAGAATTTACAAGTACACGCCAAGCAATAACTAACAAATTATTAGAGGTCTTCATTCACCGCCAGAACCTTCAACAACGGACACTATGCCAAAACCTTGCACAAAAAACTTTCATACAGCCATCCAATCACCACCTTCCTAACAATTCACCTACTCCCTCCATCTACCTTAGACACACATTTCCTCTGCACGTCTCTGTGTATGCTCGTAATACTAACCAAATATTTGGCAAACGAACACTTAGTCAATTACGCCCCGCGGCGAAGCCTCGCTACTACAAACAGATTGATCCCGTTACGTAAATATCTAAATAGATAGTTTGTAACTTCCAAGAAGGAATAAATGAAGCTGCGTTAATTTGGATAATGTATCGAGTATCATGTTGATTACCTGATGTGTGGGAATCGGAAGTTGCCGTATTTCAAAACTGAGAGATGAATGAATGATTGAATGAAATGTACTCAGAATATCACGTGATATCAGTACACAATATACATGCATATTTGGGTTATTGTACAGTGTTTGAAAAAAAAAATTGTCAATAACGAGAAATTTCTAGACGCTAAGAAATTTAATTTCCAGTTTTATGTACAATTAGGATAACGACCAATATCGTGGCATAAACCATACATTTACATGTTTTTAAAGAATATAAAAATTGATAAATAAATAATAACATATAAAACACAAAGCCTACGTAATATTGAACATACATAGAGCAAAGTAGCCAAATAGTTGGAGAAAAAGATTATATTTAAATTTCTTTCTCATCAAGTTCAGACATTTCGAGGTCAAAAAAAAACATTTGAGCCAGTCAGTAAGAAAAATGCTTTATTTGGCCTGGCCGTTGATATGGCATTGATGATCTAAACAGAAAGAATTATGAGATCAGGACGATTCCATGTTTAACTGCTCCCTATCCTAATTATTTAATTATCAAGTGGTACGACAGTGGTGTGTTCATATCATACGAACGCACACATCCTGTTTACACATTCATGTAAGTAATCATACTATAATCAGTCTTTTCAAATATTCCACAGCAAACAGACGCGTGGGCTTTCCGGGGTATGCCAAAGCAAATATGGAATGAAAGGCTAACTTCGAGCAAAGAGATAGTCTCACAGCTGATAATGGAAACCCTATTAATATTTAAGCATTTAATATACTGGTCAAACTTGGCAACTTGAATGGCTAGCGATGAGTAATATTCGTTAATAAATCAAATGGAGTCCATTCCATTAAAATTATAAAGCTCATATAATTTAAATTATATTTCATTTTTTATATATTTATCAACAAATTATTTTCATTTTGATGGTTGACAAACGGGCCCGTGGTTTACATTGCTAGATTAAAATGTTTTTAAATTTAATAAGCATTGTATTAGACCGCACTAAAAGCGAAGTTACGATAAAGAACTTTTACTCTTCTATTGTTTAGAAAAGGTTTTTTGCGAGAGCCCATCATAATATAGTAAACTAAAAATAAAATTCGGACTTAGCGCCGTCGCGCTACCAAAATGGCGTATTTCAAAAATATCAAAAAACCAGTTCACGTGTCGACGTTAAAATTTTAACCATAAACGGTTAGTGCCAATAACGTTGCAGGAAACCGTTTTATAACCAATATAACTGCTTAACACGTTACGTAGGTTTTATATGACCATTCCGTACACGTGAATAAATTTAATCTCTATTTTGAACATAAAATAAACTTTTGGCGCATAATTTAAACTATTATGGTTTGTCAATTTTATGGTGGGATGGTTGGTTACATGTTTTATTTATGAAGATAAGGAGCAGCTTTAAAAGTTCTTATACATTTTATATACTTGTTAAAATGATTTGACTCAAGATGAACGACATATATTTTTTTTATTTTTTTATTTACTTCTATTTGGGTGGTTTACAGCCGTTTACACACAATAAAGTAACAATTTAATCGCTTAAGGCTAATAACAAACCTCCACATATAGTGATGATTTAAAAAAAAAGAAAAAAAAGCAACTAGTATGCAACAAAAAACTAAGATAAATCAAATGAAATTGACCAAAGTGCTGTAACATTAATTACAATTATATGGCATGCTGAGAAAAGTAAATGTTGGCTAAATATTTAGTAATAAAGATAGGCTTACTGTTGAATAAGTCTAAGTCCGGGGCATTTTTAACAGTAACATTAAATGTAGAGCTAGCGCGAATTATAAAACAGTTTTTCCGGAAATTAGTGCGGGTGATGGGGGTGTAAAGGGGATTTCTAGGGCGGCAATGTCGTGCTGGTACATTCAGGTGGATGTTTCCGAGGAGTTCAGGGCAGTCAATGGATGCTTGAGCTATTTTAGCAAGAGTTTTTAGATCGGAAATTTCACGTCTTTTGGTCAGTGGTAGCAGGTGGAAATGTGAGCAACGAAGGTTGTAGCTAAGTTTAGGCACTTTGAACTTAAAGCCAAGATAACGTGTGAACTTCCGTTGCACTAGCTCAAGCCGTTTTGAATGAACTGCGTATTGTGGATTCCAAACTTGGCTGCAATATTCTAAGTGGCTGCCGACATAAGAGCAGTAGAGAATTTTGACTGTTTTCATTTGATTAAAGGAGCTGGAGTTACGCATTATGAAACCAAGAGCAGAGGAAGCCTTATTTGCAATTTTTTCAACATGGTGGTTGAAGGTGAGTTTGTCATCGATCGAGACGCCCAAATCGTTAACAACAGATGTTCTAGCAAGTGTCGTACTAGAAATGTGGTAGTTGTATATAAAAGGTTCTTTTTTTCGCGTAAAACTAATAACTAGGCATTTGGGCAGACTTAGATCGAGGGCATTAATGCTGCAGTAATTGGCTAATCGTTGCAGATCCTCACATAAGAGAATAGCATCTTGCACATTATTGACAGTCCTGTAGATTTTCATATCATCGGCAAAAAGTTGATAATTAGAGTTGGCTATAGCGCTGCCAATGTCATGAATGTATACCAAAAAGAGGAGAGGACCGAGTAATGATCCTTGTGGGACGCCGGATGGGATAGAGGTCCAAGATGATGTGTATCCACATAAGGCTACGGCTTGTGTCCTTAGTTCGAGATAGGAAGAAAACCACTTAAGCAAATCACCAGAAACACCAAACCAAAGCAATTTTTTTAAAAGGATTTTGTGATTTATTCTGTCAAAGGCTTTGGTGAAGTCAGTGTAGATGGTATCAACCTGGTAACCTCTTTCTATATTGTTAGATACATAGTCCGTAAATAGTAGTAGGTTAGATGCCGTCGACCTACCTTTTAGGAAACCGTGTTGGTTAGAGCTGAGACTGGTGCTTATAGTCGCGTATAGTTGTTTGTATACAACACGTTCAAATAATTTGGCGAGAAGGCAAAGCTTAGAGATAGGTCTATAATTTATGACCTGGTCCTTTGGGCCTTTCTTATGAATGGGACTGATCAAAGCTGACTTCCATATCTTGGGCACTATACCTTCGGCGAGAGATCTTTGAAAAAGTATTGTGACAGGTTTAGTCAGTTCTTTGGCACATTTAGATAAGAATAGGGCAGGGAGATTATCGGGACCAGCAGATTTATTTAAGTCTAATGATTTAAGTAGATTAAAGATTTCGTCTGGATTTACTTTAATGGATTCTATGTGACAACTGGTTGAGAAAGTTTGTTCAAAGCAGTATAAAATTGTGTTTGAAAAGGTGGATTGAAAAAACGATGAAAATAGTTCGCATATGTCACGACCATGCTCACAGGTGTTGCCTTGGTATGTCATAGTTGGAGGGCAGTTTGTACCGGAACGTTTACTTTTAATAAATGACCAGAATCCTTTTGGATCTGTGTTTATAGAAGCTTCCATTTTGTCCATGTAAGCTTTGTAACATTCGCGTTCAAATAGTTTACCTCTGTCCCTAAGTAATGTAAAGCTAGTCAAATTGGAAATATTGCCATAAGTTTTGATTTTTCCTTAAGAATTTTTATAAGACTGGAATTGAACCAACGGGGATATCTGGAAGATTTAGACCTAAATTTAGGAATATGAGTACTGATGATATTAGAGATAATTGCGTAAAATTGCGCGACTGCGTCGTCCACACTACCCTCTGACAGAGTACTCCAATCAAGAGATGATAGCTCTGAGCGAATACTGTGGTAATCACCCTTGGGGAAGTAGTAACCACTGCGTGGATTAGCAGCAAGTGAACAGGGTGCGACAGTCTCAGCAACTATTTCGAGGGCAGGATGGTAAGGATCCTCAGGTACAAGTGGGTCGTGACACTTAAGTGTAGATACTGGCATGTTACACAAAACCAAGTCCAAAATCTTACCTTGGTGGTTTTTTATGGAATTGAATTGCTGGAGGTTGCAGCAATGTACAGAGTCAATGAAGTAATCAAAGAGACGGTTTGATGGAGCCTTAGGTTGAAGTCCTTGCTCCGATTCAAGCCATAGAATGTTGCTCATGTTGAAATCTCCAAGAATAACAAAGTTATCTTCAGGATTACCGTTAGTGATAGTCGACAATTTATCTAAAAATGCATGAAGATTATAAGAAAAATCGTGATATTTTGGCTGTCTACAGAGATACAGAACACACAAGTGCAGCTTCCGGGTAACATTGGGGTCAGATGTTGCAGTGCTGATTGACACCCAGATATCTTCAGCGCTTGACTGCCAGTAAGTGGCAGATGAGGTAGATAGATCACGCCGGGTGGCTATCAGGACACCGCCCCCACGAGTGTGAGAGCTATTAACGTAGTCGCGGTCTCGTCTCCATATAATATAATTGTCATTAAATAGTTCGTTGTTGTATATGCCGTCTGATAACCAGGTTTCAGTGAGCGCAATAATGTCGTAATTGTTGGTAACTAAATTACGTAGGAATCTCTCTGTCTTAGTCCGCAGTCCCCTGACGTTCTGATAGTAGATTTTAAAGTTCATAGATAACAAGTGAAGCAATAACGGAATGATCTAAACAAGTACGTTGCAGTTAAGTAGCAGAAATAAGCCTTACATATTTCTTTCGTAAAAACACCCAAAACAAACGCAAAAGCCACAGACCGATTCAAACAGTAAGTTACAAGCAGATAAAGTGAAAAGCAATATAAAAGACAAATTTGAGAAATCGACAGTAATACGACCATGCATACACCCTAGTGAGTCTTTTTGAGTAATTGCTGCTCCGTTTTTATTACCATAGGTTTCGATGCAATGTCTTTCCTTACGAAAATCTTCATATGCTTTACCCACACAAACTGAAAATTATGCTCTTTGGCCCAAGACTTTGTTTTGGAGAGTAAAATTTTATTTTTGGCAGTGAGATGGTCATTTATGAAGATTTTGCCGGTTCCAGGCAAACCCAAGTCGGTCGCCACCAAATGTTCTTTTCGTGCCCGAGCAGCAGCAACAAAGTCTTCTTTCACGTATATACTTATATATATATATATATATATATATATACTATATACGTATATATTCTTTCACATATAACGTTATGGTATAAATTAATTTACTTACCTCATAAAATTTACTTACAAATGCTTAAGAAAAGAACTTAAGGATATGTTATATAGATACATATATATTTAGAAAAAATTTCATAAAAATTATAGACGCTCCTGGAAATAATGATTCCAGTACCTCCGTTGATTAAAAGTTAACAGTGGCACCACCTAAATTAATGCACTAATGTGTAAGTTACAATCGTTATTTGCCAGCTAATTTTGTTTAAGTACTACCTTAACGATGAATTCATACTTACTTATTATATACTTACATAATAAAACACAATGTAATCAAATAAAATACACTTCACTAGCACTTGATAAACAAACTCTACACATCTTGAGCACTTAAACGTAAACCTGTTACAGAAAGGCAGTAACTTCAAAAACTGAATTTTCGAGTTTCGTAATTTAATGCAAAAGTGACACGTCTGATACGTCAACTTGCATACCTTTGCACATATCGTTGTAGAGTCGAATGTGAATAAATCATGCTTCTGCCTGAAATATACTTCTGCTGAGTTCATCATATCGATCTTTGATTTTAGAGACATATATCATTTTGATTCATGCTGGGCTTTGGAGGTGCGAAAAAATAGGTGATTTTTTTAAAATTGGTTTTATAAAAGCAAACGTACTCTTTATGATAATAATATTTTTAATCGTTTTATGTATGTATAGTTCTCGTGAATGAAGTTTCATTAATATACATTAGCCCGTAAAAATATGTAGGCTTCCTCAATAATATGTGAGTATGTTCATTAATAAAATAACAGCAACTATTATTCAAAAACATAAAATAGGATGCAGAAGTTTTTAAATTCAACTTTTTACATTTCAAGTAGGTATTATCAAATTACACTATCCGACTCTTCCTTAGTCAAAGTTTATGGCAATGCAAATATCTTGTTCCGTACGCCGAATGTAACTTACGATGCTAATATCTTACTGAGTCGTTTGGAAACTGGAAAACTTCCAGAATTTAATATTGTTTATGACACGTTTGCTTTACATTCCTGTTTATGCAGAGTCCGTGAGTGCATTACGGAATTCTTTTGATTGTAAGAGTATGTAAAATTTACTGCAGAGCATTATTATTAGGATTAGGAAGTTTTATTTAAAAGTTGTTTATTTATGAGGCTTTTATCATTATTATTTAATTTTGTTAAGCAAATTGTTTGAATCTCTTCTATTAACCTGCATATTTCTATGAAAGTAAAGAATAGCAGACAGAAGAAAAACTGAACAGTACGTTTAGCAAACTTTTGGAAGCCCTGTGTTTTAAGAATTTGCTGTGCTGTATCAAAGTACAGTAAAATTGCCATCCAATTGGACTAAATAAAAAAAGTGAGTTGAAATTAATAGATATCGGCTCTGGTCGAAGACACAGTTGAATCAATACAGCTGTAGTCTGTATCTGAATGGCAATTGTCTACTAAAATTATTGAATGATTCATATGGAAAAGACGGTCCAGTCCTTACCTTATCTAACCTAGCAGCCATGCTGGAGTGTTACGTATTGTATAGGATATTTACTTGAACCACTTTCAATTTGGGCATCTGTGAGTATTCTGGTGAAACAGTGTACTGTTACAAGCCACTTTTTCTTTATAAAATACTTTTTATTTTGGTCTACATTTAAGCAGCACGGGTATCGCCTAGATTTTAGGTATCCTGTTGGTTATGCCACATATGCAGTAATTTTTCTTATGAAACCCACGATGTTGGTGGATTATATTTAGTTTTGCATTCTGATTGATATATTTAGTGGTCGTATTGAGCGGTGATAACACAAAATAATTTTATATGTTCTTATTTCTTGTATTGACCTTTTTATTTTACGTCTTAAAGTTAGAATGAGATTTTAATCTCAAGGATTCCCAGTGCTGGGGGGCTAAATCAATCAATCTCTTAACCTAATTGTGGAATGGGCTTTAATTTTTACATGGACGTTGCCTCATGTGTCATTCTGCGTAAGGGGGGGGGGGGGACCTACCGTTGGATATTTTGCAAGTACAGCTGTAATGACTAAACCTTCGTATTAACTAAATGTATCCAATCTTGATAATTAGGTACGCTTTGAAGTTTCTGTTTACCAAACTCTCCACTTCTCGGATATCATTTCCTATCTACAACAAAATCAATTAAGCTATGTGCACCATAGCTTAATTTCGTTTAGGGCATTGTTTGGGTGCTGAACCAGGGTCCAACCAACTTGCTGAGCGCTTACGATTGTCAAACAGGATCCATTTCTCGTCACAAGTAACAATGCGGTTCAGAATTCCTTCATTTGTATGCCTGCTGAGCAGTGCAAGGCACGTCTCCACGCGTACTTCGCGCTGGCGGTCATTGAGTTTGTGAGGTGCCCATTTGTCAAGCTTTTTTACCTTGCCAATTTGACGCAAATGGACCAATATTGTTTTGTTGCTAACGTCGAAAGCTGCTGCTAATTCAGCCGTGGATTGAGTTTCATCAGCTTCCACAATTGCCTTTAATTCGTCATTGTCGACCAATGTTTTCGGACGACCACGGGGTTCATTTTTCAGGTCAAAATTTCCAGAACGGAAGCGGGTAAACCAATATTTAAAAATATTAAAATTAGTTAAAAATATTTTCATTTCAAATGGCCAGTACGGCAAAACGGCAGTTTCATAGGTAAAGACCTATTAATTCAATTTAATCTTTCATTTTCTAGACTATCTGCTTCTTGTTGGTATGTTGATGTGGATTGGCACTTATTATTTATAAATTTATTCACAAACACATCTCAGAGCATTACGACCCTATGGCCTGAGATCGAGCTAGCCTAATCGCAACATCAATCTAACAACACCACCACACCCATGATAAGTTTACGCTATAACTTATACTGTTGTAGTGCAAACTTATATAAATTTAAAATAACTAAAATAAAGCTTTACACTCCCAAATTAAAAACCTTTCTTTGATTCTACCAAATTGTCCAATCTGATACAGTCATTACGTTTTATAAAAAGCGATCCCACAAATTTGTCACCAAACAAAGCGACTCATGCGTAAAATGATCCAAGTACAAAATAAATGTTTGCCTTTCTAACCGAAGGCTAAATTGTAATTGGACGATTTGAGACTTTTTGTTTTCTCGTGTTTTTGACATACACGCTTTTGGCTGCGGGCTGCGTTTATTTAGGGTTAGAGTGTAGGTATATCGAAAAATAATTAAAAGATTGTAATAGTATATTGCTTTCATATTGTATGTTAATTAACGTCATAAATATAGATTTATGTTGGAATAGGTAATTTAGAAACAATAGACCTCATATTGTTACATTGGCAAATATATCAATGACATTTATTTTATAGATAATTAATTAAGTAACTATATGTCACGCCAACAGCGTACACGTCGATAGATTAAAAATATGCTGACTTAAACTAAGGGCTGACATGCAAGCCAGTTATAGGTATGCAAAGCATTCAATAAAAATATTATTGGTACGAGTACAGAGTATTTAAAATAGTCAAAATTATGTTATTATATTTTAGTGCATATTAGGTTGTTGTTTGGATTATTCAATTATGATACAATTATGTCGTTGTACATATAAATATAATTATACTATAATTCATCTAGTTAACTTTTTCGTCGTATCATTATCAAGACTTTAGAAGCTGATTTCAATAAATCTAAGTTTTGTGACATAATTCACGATTGCAAACTAAATAATATAACGCTATTTTACAGTAATAATATGAAATAGTAACTCATAAACCACTGTAAGGTTTATCAAACACCTATTTTATCACTATCTCAACGAAACGTGAAATTACATAAAAAACAAAATATATCAAGTCGATTCGATATTCGGACATGTTTCTCATACTTATGTTTTATTCAGTGGTATCCGTAAATAAGTTTATAGTTTTTCGGACAAAACGATCCCAAGTGACACACGAACAACATAAAAAATGCCCCTTAACGATCACTACTTTTCTAATAATTCTTACTTACAACCTCTAACATAAGGGTCATTTTTACTTGATAACAGCTCTTGTTTTTGGCAAAATAAGAGTTGTACATGTATTCTTTGCGGGGGAAGCTGGTCATCCGTCAAAGTCGGTTTTATTTATCGTTTTAGTTGAATTTTATCGAACTAATAGCTTTGGAGATATATTTACGATTGGCGAAGCGTTCTCCGGTAAAAAGGGTTGCTCTCGAAACGAGACTCGAAAAAGAATAAAATAATACTTATTGCAGTATTAGTACATAACTTTATTGATGTTCTGCTATTTGATTTGTTTTTAAAAGCTATTCTGGGAATGGGTTCTGTGATTTACTACGATACGTGGTATGATTCGAGTTTTGCTGGTCTAGGCAGGTAATGCTTGCGAGACATCTTTTAATGTTTTAAGAAATATTGTTGTTATTTTCTGTGTACACATATGTAGTTAAATTTTTTTACGTCTCATAGTTGTAATGTTTATTTTGTAGTGTATGTTAAATTATGGTAAGACAATAATTATGTACTTGAATGAACAAGGAGTAAACCTGAAAGTTAATAAAATTGCAGCAACATATTCATTTTCAATAGATGCTAATTAAATTATTCCTCATATTCTATTAATATCAATAATTTAAAATACTGAAATAGGAAATAAACATGGACTGAGTAGGATATACTTCGGTCTACAGCGTCACTTTCCTCAAGGCAAGATGGAGGATAAATGCTTGCCAATCATAAATGATAAACCAAAAATCTTCAATCAGAATTCCACAAAGAAGCGAGAGTAAGAGCCTTAAACAAAACTGAATACACAACTTAGAACACATCTAATCACCGTATCCCCCCCTCGCATATAAGCCACCATTAATATAACCAAGCCAACAAGCACAACAATACAAATCCTAGAAACTGCACAAATTCTCTACATGTACCTTAAATAGTTCTCCATTGTAAATGCTTTCATCGCACAAAAAACTCCAGTAGACTGTAAAATGGCCTAATATTTGTCAAGCAAAATGAAAATGAGCGTTAGATAAAATGGCTGCTCGTATGCAAAATATTTGGATATGTGTTGAAAGGATGAGCGCTGCTGGTGTAATTAAGTTGGTCTGACAGGTTGAGGTGGTTTAAGTTTATTTTGTTTATATTTTTAATTACGTTAATATCATTCTGTCTATTTTGGGTGTGTCGAACCAATATGTTTCATATGTTGATTCTTTCTTGAATTATTATTAACTATAATCAGAAAAAAGCTGTGCATTACGTATTTTCTAAAAATTATTAATAGTTTTGGTGGCTTTAGGAAATAATTCAGTAACTTTCCACACATAAAATAAAAAAAATCCAAATAAAAGAAGCTTATCAAACAGAAAACATGTTGCATATTCCAAAAAAGTACCTCAGTAAATAAGTTAATACATTCACGTTATTTTTGAATTACCTTTAACACCAGCTGATTTTCATGTAATTAAAGAATAAAGGATATCGGATTTTCTACCACTGCGAGAAACTAATCCGATTTTATTTTTAAAATAATTGAACCCGCATCCCTCCTTCGCTTATCAAAGCACCTCGGTTACTAACAACGGACGAAAACTAAAATGGGTTACAATTCTTGGTAAATAGGAAGTGTTGCTCGGTAAAGCAAACTAGAAAGGGCACAATGCGCCTTACTACCCTTTACTA
The DNA here is from genome assembly GCA_923062675.1 of Marasmarcha lunaedactyla. NCBI lineage: Eukaryota > Metazoa > Arthropoda > Insecta > Lepidoptera > Pterophoridae > Marasmarcha > Marasmarcha lunaedactyla. Next base: position 20,086,832 of record OV281360.1, on the reverse strand, counting down.
ATAAAAAAACAAAACAAGCTCTGAGAAAGAAGAGCTGCTCAAATAATTAATAATACTTAGTTAATTCAAATTCAAATTCAAATTCAAATTCAAATATTTATTTCTCAACATTGACAATTACTTGTTCTTATTGACGTCAAATAAAACATGATTCTACCACCAGTTCGAAAAAAAACCTTCGTGAAGAAGAACTGGCAAGAAACTTCGCGGGTATATTTTTTTAAAATAAATTTACAGAGTCTCTTTATGTCTATACAAAATTATTCTTTTCTGCATCTGTTAGCTCGGCAAGTCTCCCTCCCCCCAAGTATCCAAACGACGAACACCCTCAAACGGCACCCGTTCACGAGTTATGTTTTCTGTATCCAACATTAATGACATGTACATTACGTAATTTATTTACAATTGACAATATTTGACAGTGTGCTCGGACCTAATATATTCTAATGACATGGTTAATTTCAATCAAATGTACACTATAAAATGTATTGTCTCGATACTTTTATTTTACGTTTATTGTTATTATATTTGGTTCTTTATTTATTTTAATCTCTGGAACAAAATATTTATAACTTACTTTCTAATTGTAAATTAGAAAATTTTAATAAAAAGTGATTTTACATAATACAGTTGCAAAATAATTTTCGCAGACAAACTATAAATAAACAGAAAGTTGTAGAACACAATAAAATCTTAGGCGTGAAGCAATAAGAAAAGACAATATTAATTACTTTCTAACATGTTTTATAAGCGACCTTTATCCCTTTGTTTTAGAGTTTATAATCGCTCAGATTTTATCATATGGTGTGTTAGGGTAAGAACGGAAGAATGCCTAATATATGGTGTTTTAGGTAATTAAATGTCACATCTATCAGAGATTAATGACGTGTTACGACGTCCTCCGTAAATGTAAGAATCGGGAGTTGGGACATTGTGCCTCTCGGGCGGCGATTTCTTGTTGCGCATTTGAATTTGTTTAATCGATTATGATATCACACGCATTCCTTTGTTAAGGTTAGTAAATTGTAATGTACAAATATCTTGAAATCAATTTGATAAATTTAGTAAGTTTTTTTTTAAGTTAAGGATTTATTTTACGTCACAGTGATCAACGTTAGTTTAAAAGAGAGAGCTTAGGTAAATAGTTTTAAAATTATAATAGCTTAGTAAATTGTCATGCTGATCGGTTTAGTAGTCAAAGAATAAAAAAACGGACAATCGCAGTACAATACAATTAAGATTATTTAATATTGTTTGATGTTTTGAGAATACACATAAAGTTTTTCTTTTAAAAGTTAAATTCAGATTCAAGTCAAATATTTACTTTTTGTAATTATCGCTTTTCAACTACACTAGAGGCAAGAGAGTGACGTACTTACGAGCCAAAGACGCTTCAGTGCAAATTAAAAGTGAAAAATATAAAAAAGTGATACAAATTCAAATATTTATTTCTATAAATTGACCATCAATTGTTCTTATTGACGTCAAATAAAGCATGACTCTACCACCTGTTCAGAAAAACCTTCGTGAAGAAGAACTGGTAAGAAACTTCACGGGTGTAATTTATTCAAAATCAATGTACAAAGTTTCTTTATGCCTATACAAAATTATTCTTATCTGCATTTGTTAGCTGGGCAAGTCTCCCTCCCCCCAAGTATCCAAACGACGTTCACGAGGTTAACGCGAGATCCAGCCATCTTCCTTAAGACCGTGCTTGAATGAAAATACATTCTCTTCTTAAGTTTCACAATATCTAAATAAATCTTTCTTTTGTTGCTTTACTCATATTTCATTTCAAAATCGTATCAAAACTTCTCGATCGTTAATAATGTTTATTACTATGGTGGCATTGTCTTCCCGGCGCCTTTAACCGGAAGTACAGGATCAGACCGGAAGTAAGTGCAATAATTATTAATTGCCGTCCTAAGATGGCGAATATCTTAAGACATTTTCACAGCGGGGAGTTCCGCTATGAAATTGTTTTGAATAAATAACTATTTCACCGGTAGTACAGATGGTTTGATTTCGTTATTTTGTTTATGTTCTGATTATAATTTAAATTTCATTGGTGCCTTCTTAGTTTATTATTATATATATATATATATAAAAATAATAATAATAATAATAAAATATTAATAATAAATATTAAAAAAATATAGGTAAGTAAGTAGCAGCCGTGCATCATTTATCTTACTTAGATAGTACATGTTTTATTTATTTATTTATTGTTTAAGTTGCCTTTGTTCCAGTTGTTCCACTGGTTCTTTATTTCCTTTAATCGGAACACAACCGCGTAAATGTGATTATTATGGCGGTTAAAAGTCATGGGTTAAAATAGAAAGAACTTTAGTACCGCCCCAGGAGATATCTTAACATAAGAAACTCTGCCACAGCTAGAATCAATTGTACCCCTGGAGGAAACAATACACTAAAATATTTTCTACTTGCTGCTTGCACTGCAGTTGCAAGGAACGCTTGTTTCATATATTTGGATGCCCTGTTACAGGCAGTACCTTGTCTGCCAGTCAGTCAGAGTTAGCGTCCTATTAGAAATAAACAGTATTTCTTTAGTTATACAAACTAAAGTATACATAAGTATTTATTAGAAAACCAGATACAAATAATGAAGGTATCCGATAGAAAATTCAATTAAGTAATTATTATTTAATTTCAAAAATATATTTATTTTAAATATTTACTGCCAATAACTAAATACATAAAAAACAGTTCTAACCAAAAACAAAAAAAAAAATTATTTGTAACATATGTATATACGAATAAACTATGCATAAAACTTTACATGAGTTGAATGAAAAAGGAGACATAGTAAGAAAAAATAATAACAATACAAAAAACCTCGTAAAAAGAGTACCTGGCGCATATCTTGGCTCCTCAGCATTGAACCAATACTGGCAGTTACCTCGTTGTATGCCACTGCCAGCGCTATGCTCGCCAGAGACCTGGACCAATCTGGAAGAAAGTTGTCTGATGAATTGTTTCATGTCTGATGACCACGGGCCCAGTGTGTAGTGCCAGAAACTCGTCATTGCCTAGTATTATATATAATTGCTTAACAAACAATGTAAATGTACTCAGTATCATATCTGCATCCACAATTCGATCCACCAATCGATCGTTGGTGTGGCAGAAACCGTCGATCGACGGACGATCGATTGGTGTGTTAACACCCTTAATCTTAAATAGAAGGTATGTGTGTACATGTACGAGTAGGAGCAGGTGTTTAAAACCAAAGTAAGGACAGACTTAAGTGATGAACGCAGATTTCACGATCCATTACTGAAGTTTTCCTACATTTGGAAAACACAGAAGTTCCACATTAAATTAGCCAAGTATTATTAAAAATTCATAAAACCTAAAAAGATAATTTCAAAAATTATATTTTAAGTAGTAAAAGAATCCATTACGTATTCACCTAAAAAATTTACCACTTGTCAAAAACATAAAAAATCTCAACAACATCTGAAACACTCGGAGCAACCCCCGAAAACCCTTAATTTATTCTTTCATTGCGTCTTATTATTTGCAAATGGTCTATTTGTCCCGACTTAACCCTTACGACGCAGATGGGGCCTACAGTACCCCGGATTACAACAGTCGACTCGAGCCGTCAAACGACGTCGTTTTGCCGTAAATGTCCAAAATTTATTGATAAGGACATTGACAGATATTGCCTTTGGTCTCGTAAAATGCAAGCGGCAGATTAAGGGTTGATTTGGAGTTGCAAATGTGACCTGCGTTTTAAAGGTGGATCTGTCAGGCCTGGGTCGGGCGTGAAGCGGTTATGGGGTCGCCTTTGTTATGTTAATTTAGTGATATCTTTAATAGGACTGGGATTCAAGGGACTGTGGTAAATTCGATTATGTTCAAAGTCTACTTGGTATATATATATATATATATATATATATATGTCTATATATATATATATATATATATATATATATATATATATATATATAGACACTCATGAACACACTATTCAACTGTCAGTTGACAAATTTGCTTGTCGGTAAACGAACAAAATAAATAAATTCGTCTGTCCTGGGTTTTACTGCCACCTGCATTTTCTGAGTAAAACCATTATTAAAAAAAGGAAATTATTGGTTGTTTATTTAGAAATGAGCATTATTTATGACACGCTTAGTTTACTTATTACCGGATCGCGGGATTTCTAGTTGATCATTTGTATAAAGATTTTGCCATACATTTTGAAGCTATTTAACTTTTGTTTAAGTTATAAAATAGAAAACTCGCCAGCAACAAAGCATGCGTAACATGAATAATAGATATTTCTTGGTAGAATGTGGACAAGCGTTCGTCCTCAACGCCACACTAAAATTACTTTTTTGCTTGGATCGTAGATTACGTTCAAAACATTTAAACCCGCATTTTCGTAGTAAGAAATGTATCAACATAAATATTTTTTATGAAAATTCACTAGTGCTTTAAACCTTACAATAAAAATCCGTTAGTTTTAAGTGATCAAACACAAGCTTTTTACAACTATTTCAAGACTTAAAACATATCCAATCAAATTAAGGTATCATTTTCAAACATTTTTATTACAATATAAACTCGGTATCTAAAATTTACAGCCAATTCAAATACCTATCATCGTATACATCCTTTTCATCATATTTTTCTTCTTATTCCCATCATTAATCATCCAGCGATATGCACAAGGAGAGGTAATTAATATGTTTCAGCGCCCAGCCAGCGAGCTTTCATAACTCCATCTTACATTAAGACGGTTAGTGCAAGCGTTGGTTGGTAGCTACAAGCTTGGTCTTAGCGTAGACGGTTTGTAAAATTATTTTAAATTAGTTTTAATATCGGTTAATTATTTTTAAGTGACATTAAAGACGCATTTTCTTTGCAGACTTCATTTATGATCTTCAAATGTATTTTGTGATAATACTATACTATATAATGTTACATTGAATGACACTATGGCTGTTCATTTTGAAATAAACTAATAGGTAGTTTCGTTTTGATGAAATGAAAATGAAATAAAATAAATTTATTTGCGAGAAAGTCGGTACATTGAAGGTCGTTACATAGTACTAAGTTCCACAACATCCTACCAAAAAGTGTCGTGTGCAAAAATTTTATGATGTATCAAGATAAAATAATTTTACACTATTACATTTTTACAATAAATATTCAATAAAGTCATGAAAGAAAATATAGAATTACAGTAGGAACAATAATAATAATTAAACGGTCTTAATTGATTTTTCATTTAGATAGTATTTGTATTGTAATACAAATTGCTTATAAGTAAGTCAAAAAGTCATTTTTTAAATACATTCATGGGTAAGGTTAGAGGAAGTTTATTGAAAATTTTGACTGCCATACAAACAATATTTTTTTGAGAAATACAGAGCCTTTGTACAGATGTATAAAACTTTTCTGCATGTCTTCCATAACCAGAAATCATATCGCGATTTTTCGGGAACAAGTTTGGATGCTTTTTTACAAATAAGCATATCTCATAAATATACAAGCAAGGCAATGGTAGAATTTTCAAGCTTCTAAAAATTGCTCTGCAACTATCTATATATCCCGCACTTGCTATTGCCCTTACATATTTTTTTGTGTCCTAAATGCTAACTCGATTGAGTTGCCCCACAATATAATTCCGTAACGCAAGATAGATTCTACGTATCCGTGATATGAGAGCAATGAAACTTTTTGTCCTGCTTTATCTTTTAGTCTCCTTATATATATATGAATCGGTCTAACTTTTTACATAAGCTGTAAATATGTGCTTTCCAGTTTAGATGTTTATCTATTATACCACCTAGGAATACTGCCGCGTCAACATTGTTTATTTTATTGTTGTCAAAATGTACGTCAATTGGGTCGTTGTGAGAATTATATGTCATGAATTGGATAATGTTAGTTTTATTAATATTAGTTTTGAGATTTAAATAATTTAAATATGTCAATATTTCAGTCAGTGATCTGTGAATTTCATTTGATAATTCAGTGTTATTTTTGGATTTTATAACAAGTGTAGTATAATTTGCAAAAATTATTGTTTTTTGTTTTTTAACAATACTTGGTAATTCATTAATGTAACTTAAAATAACAGCGGACCTAATATGCTGCCCTGGCGTACTCCATATTTGTTTTTTAGATATGATGAGCACAGTGTATCACTATATTTACCTGATATATAATTTAGTTCAACACATTGGGTTCGATTTTCAAGGTAGCTATTATATCCATTCGTTTCTTTTACCTCTGATGCCACATTTTTCTAGTTTTTCTAGACACAAAATCAAACGCTTTACTCATTTCTAGTAGCAGAGCCACTGGAAATGTCTTACTGTTCAAGCTCTCTTATATAAGTGATATCTGTTTTATAAGCGTAAAACAGGCTAGCATAGTTGAACTACCTTCACGGAATCCAAATTGTTCCTCGGCTAGAATGTTATATTTATTTAAGAAACCAGTGTTATAAGTCCCGATAGTCCGGATATTTTAATTATGGTTGAGTTTCTTTTGTAAAGTACTCGTCTGGGGCGGTACTTCTGTATTTCTTATTTTGACCGTCATAATAATCATGTATACCAGGTTGTGTTCCGTTTAAAGTAAAGGACCAGCCAGTGCTACTACTGGAACAAAGACAATTCCAGCTGAAACCTACGGCCGGCAACGGACCAGTAAGCGATATAATAATCACATTCAATATTGACAACCTACGACTAATGAAGCTCCAGGATGCGGAAGCCACTTATGCTATGAAAAAAGAAAAAAAGGTAAGTTTACAATACTATTATTCATATAGTACTATATAAGATGGAATTCAACATATACATATAAATAATAAAACGGCTTCATTTATTTATTTACTAATAATACTCTTGGTATTTCCAAATTTACAAAAAGAAAAAGAAAAATTACATACAGTTAGGATATTAGTATTTCGAGAAAAGTGACCAAAACGCTGGAAGTATTGCGCAAAATAAGGTCACGTGTTTCACTCCAACGATGTAGAAATGTCACTGAAGAGTCAATGAGCACCCGGAGTCCAGGGTCCATGGGCTCAATGCCAAAAGCCTTATTCATCATTAGTTTATTTTTAACTATCAGTTAAACACTTATTAACATTTAAAATTAGTAGGCGTTTTTCACCACACCTCATGAAAAGTAAAGATAAGGATGGGAATGATACGGTGATAAACTCAATTAAGTAATTTTTTAAATGCTAATGTTAAAAAAAATGTATGCTATGTGTTCAGTAAACTGAATATACAAAGTTTAAACTTTTGTTTCTATATGTAAAAATTATTGTTTGTACGGGCTACGCACCGCACATAATATTAAGATCAGCACTTTACTTTATTCACTTCATTTTAAATCAATAAATCTAGGTCAGTTCGTCATCGGCTAACAAGACAGTCGCGCGTACTCATCCATTTCCTCATTTAAACAGTTTAATTGTATCAGTTTAAGTAAATCAGCTTTAATAAATGTTTATATCAGACTATCAGATTTTTATCATTTAAATTATAAAAGTTTCGGTGTAAATCGAACATAGGTCCTTCGAGCCTACGTACAGACGAGACCTCTGACGCGAGTTCAGCCAGAAGTGACACGTGTTAGTGATTTCGGTTGTAGTATCAAGTGATAATACAAGTTCATTTTCGGAGTTTTTGGATCCTTTGTGTGAAAACAAGTTCATACATAAGGCTCTCGTCGCTTCCTGTGCAAACAAGGCGCACAGGGAACCAAGCAGTCAAAGGTGGTTTGCGGGCTAACAAGGCGCTCGTAAACTGCCGACAGAGCAGTACATTCCTCGGAAGGAGAGTTGCCAGGAGTAACTCTTTAAGAGCGATAGCAAGTAAGATCATTCCGTTTTATATTGACCAATTTTATTCAACATCATGGAAGGTTTATTTGAATCGCAATCTGTCATTTACGAAAGTATGGTTAAGTTGTACACTAGAAAACTAGAAACTTGAAAATCTAGAATATGAGGTTACTTTTACCAGACACGAACAGACATTTAACAGATTGAAGAAGGATATCAATACAAAGTTGTGGTCAACAGCACATAGAGAACACTCAACCCCTAAACTAGACATTCCAATGTTTACCGGTAATTACAGTCAGTGGTTGTCATTTAAGGACTTGTTTACAGAAGCAATCCACAGCAATCCGTCTCTGTCCAACGCACAACGAATGCAACATCTGAAAGGGAAAGTCAAGGGTGAAGCAGAAAGGTTGATTCAGCATCTCCAGATCAGCTCAGACAATTATACTGTGTGTTGGGACATCTTAAATAATAGGTACAATAACAAAAAACTTATATTTACATCTCATATTAACATGATTTTAAGTATTCCCATCATGCAACAACAGTCATTGAATCATATCAAGCGTATTCATGACACATCAATGGAGTGCTTAAATGCTATTAAAAACTTGGGGATCGATATCAAGACCTGGGACCCCTTGTTGGTACATTTGTTGACGCAAAAACTAGACAGCGTTACCTACAACGATTACGTGGAATCATTAGCCAACCCACGTGAACTGCCTATTTTAAAAGAATTTTTGGACTTCCTCGAAATCAAATTTACGACATTAGAATCCGCACGCAGAAAACAAGAATCTTATTCACCCAAATCAAATTATCACAGTACCAACATGTATCAACATACAAAATATCCAAGTAATCAAAACTACCAAAAGCCAAACTTCTACAAAAATTCATTTTCTAGTACACAAACAAATTCACAGAACCAAGAAACTAAAACTACAAAATATAAGTGCACGGTTTGCAATAGTTTCGATCATAGAATATATTTTTGCAAAAAGTTTTTAGAGATGCCAAGTCACATAAGAAAAAAAACCGTAACAAAATTAAATATTTGTGTTAATTGTTTGAATAATCATGCTGGAAAACCATGTTTATCAAGTAATAGATGCCGCGATTGCAAAAAAGAACATAACACACTGCTACACGAAGCGTTTACACGTAACTTGACACCGGATGAGCGTTCTAATTCCAGCGTGCCGACAACCTCGCGGCACGTGCGAAGCAGCTCAAACCTGACCTTACAGCAAGAGCCTTCTGAAATATTGCTTGCCACTGCTGTTATCAAGGTACAAGCGGCAGATGGTACATACCACGAGATGCGCGCCCTCCTCGATCAAGGCTCGCAAACATCCTTAATTACAGAAAACGCAGCCCAGATTCTTAAAATACAGCGACAGAGGTGCAAAGGAATCATATCAGGGATCGGAGATAAAGAAAACAGTTGTAAGGGAGTAATTACTATAAATTGTATGTCATCAGTCAGCGAATTTACTTTCCAAACAGAAGCCTTTATCATGAAAAGTTTAATGAAAAACTTACCTACTTATTCCTTTACTAAACCAAATTGGCCATTTTTACAAAATATCAAATTAGCAGATCCTAAATTTTATATCAGTAGGTCAATTGACGTTTTACTCGGAGCAGATGTCTATTCGAATATTTTAATGAATGGCATATGTAGATCAAACTCAACCCTCCCTACAGCGCAACAAACACAGTTGGGTTGGATTCTTAGCGGCTATGCTAAAACTTTTCATTGTAATGTCGTACTGCATAACATAGAACACATCAGTCGTTTTTGGGAGATTGAAGATATATCAGAAAGATCGGATATGACGTCAGAAGATCAGGAATGCATAAACTTTTACAAATCCACCACAACAAGGCGGGAGGATGGTAAATATGAAGTTAGATTGCCATTAAAACCAGATTATTCAGAAAGGTTGGGATTTTCGAAAAATAAAGCTATTGCGCAATTTTATCAAGTAGAAAACAAATTTGCAAGACAAGAACAATTTGCCAACAATTACAAGTTATTTATTAAAGAATATATTACGCTGGGTCACATGATACCTACAGCTGACGTCTGTAATTTGAAACACCAATGTTATTTACCTCATTTCGCAGTTACACGTGACGAATCGACAACAACAAAATTACGCGTTGTGTTTAATGCTTCAGCTAAAACATCAAGCGGCTACAGTTTAAATGAGGTCATGTATAGGGGTCCAAATTTACAACAAGACCTTCAAAGTCTCATAATAACATGGCGTCAATTTAAATATGCGTATACTGCCGACATAGAAAAAATGTTTAGGGAAATTTGGCTACACTCACAAGATCAAAATTTACAGAAAATAATTTGGTGGTCAGAAAATACAGACAGTTTAAAAGAATATCAGTTAGCTACGGTCACATACGGAACTAAGGCAGCACCTTTTCTCGCTATGATGACTTTGAAACAATTAGCGCACGATGAAAGGTCAAATTATCTAGGCAGTTTAGCACCGGAAGTCCTTGAGAAGTCGTTTTACATGGATGATCTTCTCCATGGGTCCCATACACCAGAAGCCGCAAAGGAACTCAAACAGGATATGATCAGTTTATTAAAAGCAGGTGGATTTAATCTAAGAAAATGGAAATCGAACTTACCTGAGTTGGTGGACAATTTAAACAATGACAGCATTCAAGACAGCTTTGACTTCAAACAAGCGGAGTCAACGAAAACCCTTGGGCTACGATGGAATCCTGGAGAAGATACATTTACCTTTCAATCAACAGGCTTTACTCAGTCGTCATCAAAACGAACCAAACGAGCCCTTTTATCAGAAATCTCTAAATTATACGGTCCTCTAGGGTGGCTCCTACCAGTCACGACAAAACTTAAAATATTGTTTCAAGAAGTTTGGCAAGAAAATATACAGTGGGATGAACAAGTACCTGCTAAAACATGGGATGAATGGTGTAAAATGAAACTAGATCTTAAAAACATAAATCAGTGTCTTATACCAAGATGGCTGAAAACAGAAGAAGGGGGAGATATAGAGCTCCATGGTTTCTGCGACGCCAGTAACAAGGCATACGCGTGTGTTGTATACTGCAAGACAACAAACAAACAAGGCGTTTCCTCCATTGTAATAGTAGCTGGAAAATCAAAGTTGGTTCCATTAATTAAAGAAAAGTCAGTTCCAAAACTAGAATTGTGTGGCGCACTCCTACTCTCCAAATTGATGACAAAAGTCAAGCTTTGTTTAAATATGTATAACATCAAAACTTTCGGCTGGGTTGACTCATTGGTTACTTTGAGCTGGATCAGTGGAAACAGTGAGAAGTGGAAGCCCTTTGTAGCGAATCGTGTTAAAAAAATTACATCAGAAATGGCTCCCGATTGCTGGCATTATATAAAATCTAAAGAAAACCCGGCAGATTGTGCAAGTCGCGGTTTGACAGTTACTCAGTTGAACGCTCATACCATGTGGTGGCAGGGGCCGGAGTGGCTATTAACATATAATCCAACTGAAAACAAGGAAGTTTTTCAACATATAACTGATCAAGAAATCAAGGAAAACAAACAAGTTAACATTACGCAATATACACACAACAGCGATATTATAGAGTGCTTAATATGCAAGTTTAGCTCATTAAACAAAACTGTACGAGTGTTAGCATGGATTCTTAGATTTATTAATAGGAAAGAAAAACAAGCGTATTTAACTTTAACAGAATTAAAGCATGCGAGAGAAATGCTAATTAAAGATACACAGCACAGGGAATTTATGGAAGAAATAATCAGTTTAAAACAAAATTTGAAAATAAAAAATACCAGCAAGATTTTTAGTTTGAATCCTATTTTAGATGAAACTGGCTTATTACGCGTCGGGGGAAGGTTGAAACACGCAAACATAGATCATGACATGAAACACCCTATGATCATACCAAACAAAAGCAGACTAACAGACCTTATCATCGATCAGTCACATGAGCTCGTCTATCATGGAGGGGCGAGGCTCACAACAGCGTTCATTCGACAGAAATATTGGATAATCGGTGGCATCAGAGCCATAAAAAAGAGGTTGCGCCAATGTGTAAGGTGTAGGAAACATAACCCTTTGCAGCACTATCAAATAATGGGTGACCTACCAATATCAAGGACTAACCCTTCGCGCCCATTCTACCATACGGGACTAGATTATACGGGGCACGTTTTTATAAAGGCCAACAAGGGTCGTGGTATTAAAACCACTAAGGGTTATGTTGCCGTATTTGTTTGCATGGCAACCAAGGCCGTGCACCTTGAACTAGTATCTGACCTCACGTCATCATCCTTCTTGGCAGCACTTCGCCGAATGTCTGCTAGAAGAGGTCTACCGGCACACATTTATAGCGATCAAGGCACTAATTTTATAGGAGCTAATAAGATCTTACAACAGGAATATAATGAAATTCAAGCGACGTTCAATGAAGAATTTATGGCAGAATTATCAGAGATGAAGATCAGTTGGCACTTCAACGCACCCTCTTGGCCGTCAGCCGGTGGGATCTGGGAAGCTGCCGTGAAAAGTTTAAAATATCATTTAAAACGTGTCGTAGGTGAACAGCGCCTCACATTCGAGGAATACATTACCTTATTAGCTCAACTAGAGGCATGTCTCAATTCAAGGCCGCTCTGCACACTCACCGAAGACCCGGACGACCTAAATTTTCTTACCCCTTCGCATTTCCTAGCCAGCGGTCCTTATCTAACCCTATATGAAACTGAAAAAGATTTACGAACAAGATGGCAACTTACACAGAAATTATTCACCGATATATAGAGTCGTTGGCGTAGTGAATACCTCACCCATTTATCAGCAAGGAGTAAATGAAGAACACCACAACATAATTTTCAAATTAACGATATTGTAATTATCAAGGATGATAACCTACCACATGGCAAGTGGGCTTTAGGTAGAGTGGTCGAATTACATCCAGGTACCGATGGTTACGTTAGAGTAGTAACCTTGAAAACAAAAAACGGATTTATCAAGCGCCCAATCGTAAAACTAGCAGCACTGCCTATTAACAGAAAAACTGACGAAAGTAGCCAACTTCAACAAGATTCGCCCAGCGAGACTCGCTACCAACAAAATAAAAGACAGCGAAAACCTGTAAACAAGTTCAGTTTTTCATCTATCGCTTTGTCTATGTTACTATTCTTAACAATATTTATCCCAACATCTCAGTCAGCCCCTGCTTACAATATAACTTCATTAGAAAATAATAACGGAATTTATTTCGATCATATTACAAACATGAATTTAATACGAGACGACTGGCGCCTCGTCGTCTACTATGACACACAGCCCTATCAAGCTGGGAATGCCGTCCTTATCAAATACATCAAATACTTAGAAAACATATGTTTAAAAATAAAAGAACAATCACATTGTAATGGAATCATATTACAACTTCGACACGGTGCCGACGAGCTCAATGTTTATAATAAGTTTATCATTAACAACTATCAACATACTAGGCGCCAGCGCGGGCTAATTAACGGTGTCGGTTACGTGGCAAACTCTCTTTTTGGTGTATTGGATGAACGCTTTGCGGAAAAATATGAAAAGGACATAGATGTTATCAGGACGAATGAAAATCATTTGGCATCTTTGTGGAAGAACCAAACTTCAATAGTGGAAGCAGAGTTTAATTTTATGAAAAACATAGAAAATATAATGGAAAAACATCATAAAACAGTTAATAAAAGAATGAATGAAATAAAATACTACTTAGAAACAGTCAACTCGGAAATAACGCTCACCACGGATTTTCTTTCATCAGCACTTATTGCGAATAATATTTTGTACAGTTTAAAAAATATTCAAGAGTTATTACTACACACTTTAACAAACATCTATAATGGGAAATTCAATCTACATTTATTAACTCCTGATCAGCTAAAGCGTGAACTGAGTACTATTTCAGCCCGATTACCAAAAGATCTGTCCTCACCAATCGACACTTTCGAGTTATCACACATTTATAATCTTCTACAAGTTCGAGCAAGAATGACACAGAAGTACCTCATTATAGAACTTAAGATCCCACTAATAGGCCGCGACGTCTATGAAATATCAAGAACGATTCCGGTTCCCCAAGTAATTAACGGCAGTCTCACTAGTATTGTACCAATAGCCGAATATGTTGCAGTCAATTTAAAACGAGATTCTTTAATATTATTGTCAGAAAATGATATGAAGTCATGCATTCATCAAAAACCAGAGTTAATATTATGTCATCTTAAAAAGCCTGTTCTCCAAATGAAAGACGATCAAAGCTTCTGCACAACCAAACCTGGAACAAGGTCATGCGAAATTAATCAAGTACATTGTAACAACAAGTGGTCTGAACTAAACAATATAAATAATTACTTCTATTTTTGCTGCGATACGTGTCGCCTTAAGTTACTGTGCAAGGATCAGATTACCGCAATACAATTGTCACGAGCTGGGTTATTGACCGTCGGACAAGATTGCGTTATCAAAACAAGTGATTTTATTGTATATACTCATAGTCCAGAAACAAGTCGAATTATCACGGCTCCAGATATTATATTGCCAGATATTTCTCCAATTAACAGCCTTATCAACTTGACCATACCTAGCGATTCCATACTAAATGACAGCATTGAAAAAAGAGAAAGTCAGAAAACTCTCTTGAATATACAAAACAAGTTAGAGGAAATCAAGAAAAGTAACCCCCTGGTTTATGACGTCAACTACCATGATATACACCATTACACAGCAATATACATACTCTTTGCTGTAATAACAGCAGTTGCCCCTATTTACGTATGGAGACAAATAAGCAGACGTCGCCAGCAAGCAGCCAGAGCAGCAGGAGTAGCAGCCTCGGCGGAGGGCGAAGGCAGCTGCGCAGGCGCAATCGCGCTTGCCGCGGCACCTGTCCCGCGCCTCGCCACCCCCAGGCATGCAACAACCAGAACTAGCAATGTGCAGTGCAGTGACAGTGAAAATCAGTGTAGTGCGCGAGTGCATCAGAATCGTAGTACCTCTCCTGTATTGCGATCAGTTTATGCTATTCCCGATTTGTCATAAATAAAATATACTTTACATATTTAAAAAACAAACTTCTATTTACTAACATTAGGTTTAGTCACAGTCTTGTTAATCATCTTGTTTAGTCTTAGTTCATTGCTTTCTAATCTCTTCTTTGCCGCCCGGGAGCATGTACGGGCTACGCACCGCACATAATATTAAGATCAGCACTTTACTTTATTCACTTCATTTTAAATCAATAAATCTAGGTCAGTTCGTCATCGGCTAACAAGACAGTCGCGCGTACTCATCCATTTCCTCATTTAAACAGTTTAATTGTATCAGTTTAAGTAAATCAGCTTTAATAAATGTTTATATCAGACTATCAGATTTTTATCATTTAAATTATAAAAGTTTCGGTGTAAATCGAACATTGAATTTTTTTTCTCATCACTTTCTCGAATTGTTTAAGTGACATAAAAGTGACACTTTCACAGCTGTACAATAACAAACCACATTGATACGGTTGGTGGCGGTTATAAGCCATAAATAAACTGGACACATTTTCTAGATTTACGACACCCAGTATTATTTAAGTATTCCCAAAAAAGAAAGCTAATGTAGCTTAAACTGCGATTTATTGATATTATTTGTGAATACAATAAATAATACAGCTACGGAAGGGTCAAAACGCCTTTTTCCTATTTTTCCTAATGGCACGTATTTTGGTATTATTCAAAGGACAATCGAAAGGGGTCAAGTGACCCCTTGCTAAATAAGTGGTTAAGTCAAGAAATTCTTGTAGTTGAGGTTCCGTATACTAACTTTTATTCGTTATTTATTACAGTGTAGTAATTGATTTCATTATAACAAATCATAGAGGCCAATGTAATAATTTATTTGCTTTACATTTGTAAAGAAAATCCGTAGTAAAATATTGAAAACTTATTTGTATTTCTTTTTATATATATTTATATATACATTGTGATATAATCCGTAACTTAAGTCTTGCCTTGGCACGCCATGCTAGGCCGGTGTTCCCTACGGAGTTATACCCGGGACTTATTTTGATTTAAAGTTTTGCTATATTTTAAAGATTGCTAATAATGATTGCTAAGCACAGAGAACACACAAAGAAGATTGGTCGACAATGTATATTTCATCAAAAGCGTCTACACTTGATGGCATCCTCCAGTTAGATAAAAAATACGATAGAATCAGCAACTACGGCAGATGATCGAATTGTATGTCCAAAGTTCTGACAAAGGATTTCGAGATAATGTATGTTTATAGTCTTTGCAAACATAATATCCAAAAGAGGACGTTGACATTTCATTTAGTCTACTCTCCACTAAAATTTAATATAGATTTCGACTGGTAAGGTAAGGTAGTTTACTGATGTAATCTAACGCCTTGTCAACATAAGTAGAAGGAAAGCAAAATTTATTTTTAGAACATAGGAAGTGATTGCACTATTTGTTTAAATTTATGTCTGAAGTCTGATTAAATCATATAAATTTTATAATGAGACTTCAGACATGTTAATTTTGTATTCTAATTAAATTTATGTTTTGGATTTGTCAAAAGAAATTAAGAATTTACAATAAGAACCTAACTTGATGTCAAAAGCTGCTTTTTTGAACATTTAAGAACCGTAGGCTCTGGTTACTGCGCATCTTCAACCTAAGGCTTTTCCATTTCCCCAGAGATCTCCAAATATGTTAAATCTACCGTCAGTAACCAGGCGCTGGGCTGAAGGGTTCTGCGGCGGACACTCGCGATATTTTTGTCGCTTTTGTGTTTCCTTTGAACTGATTTTCTTATGGATCAGAAGGTCTTTGGATTAAGGTGAGACAGATAGCGGCTTAAATAATTTGTTAAATAATTTGAAAATAGATTTTCTTCTAGTTGTTATTTTCTGTAAATCAGACTAGATATTACAAGGTCCGTGACTTTTATGAATAATTTAGTTTGTCATTTGAGCTGCAGAAAGGTTAAACAAAAACGCGTTTGTACAGCCTTCTTTTTAATATAGATTTTTCTTTCATTTTCCTTAAAAACCTGAGTCAATCAAGCCGAACCACTTTGCCTACATAAGCTTTTACTTCAGCTTAATAAAAAAATACCTTCTTAACCCTTTATAGTCTGCAGCTTACACCACATCTTGGCAGTCCACGCTGCATGTTCACTGCGAACTTTTTGTCCGTTTTCCGAGCAATAAAATAGCGTTAAATTCGTCACGCTCTTTAGGGTTAGCGGCTGAGGAAAATGGGAATTTAATTTGCCCTTTTTTGATTTTATAAGTATTCTTTTGTCGTTAAATGGTAGGTGTTTATGATCTTTGCAGGCGTTTTTTTATTAGAACGAGATTGCTGATGGACACTCGGCAATATTTATATGGTTTTCTACCCAAATAACACGATGCGAAATTTTCAAATATCAATATACTTTGCTATTCAAAACTAAATTAAGTGTTTTTATAACTTTTTTGTCTGGCATTTTATTGAAGTGTACTTTGGAAGGAATCTTCAATTTAAGTTACACGCATATAAAGCAACCAGTGGACACAATTAATTATTGAATAAATCAAGCTTACAACAAAATCCTATACTAACACATTTTCAATTATCTTTATTGTCAATTAATTATTCCTGATTATTTGCTGCCAAATGGACGTCGCGTAACAAAACTGACCCCTGGCCGGTAACAAAAGATTTGTTAACACAATATTCCGTATGCAGATTGGATTCAATTGTAAAGTGTTAATGGACGCATTTCTGTGACTTGAATGGACTTTTTGTAATCTCGATTGGATGGTCATTCTCGGAGCTCTCGATTTAGATAATGAAATTTTATTGTTTGTTAGATTTTATTTATAAAGCTACGTTAGTTATGTTAATTTGAGTAAGTAATTTCTTTATTTTGTCATGTTTTTTAAATAGGAATAGTATTTACATCGAAGCTTGACAAAATAAATAGCAAATTGTGGCATTATTTCGTAAGTCTGACGTTCGTGGTAGTAAAACCAGTCTTCTCATGCATCCTGGAGCGTGGTTGCCATGAAGTATGTATGTCGCTGGTTGTTGAATAGATACACCACGATATTTTTCCATATCTTTAATAAACCAAGTAACAAATGGGTATTAATATAGTCGTGCTTACATATCCGCCAAAGTTACCTAAGTGTTCCAAATCACAACTTATTATCAATTTTACATTCAACGGATCAACATCAACAAATCAACATTTGGATTTACAGTCGACGGCCTAATTACCTCTTGATAATTGGTGACAATGTCAATTTAGTTAATAACTAATTGCTGCGCGGTGATTATTGCCGGATTATATAAACTTGTAGATAGGTAACTAACTACATTAATTATTTGTTTAATTAGGGTTTTGCTTGTTTACTTCGTGGTCTCAGACTTGGGTGAACAGGAGTACATATTGCAGCACAATCGTGATAAGTCGACGGCAATGTGGCTTTATGTTCAATTGTTACCTAAACTAAGGTTTGATTCTGCGGGCTTCCTACCGGGCGGGATAAAAGCAATGTTTTAAAGGTAACATACTGTATGTAATTACAGTAATTTACTTTAGTAACTTAATAGTAATAAAATGAACTATGAAAAAGATGATAGCAAGTTAAAGTTTTAACTAATATCACTTAATCATGTGATATGGGTTAAAACGGTAACTTTCAAAATGTAATATTTCTTTACGACTAAAATGAATTTCATTCAAATAAACGTGATTGTATAATATTTAGTTTGCTTAAAGTTGCAACAATCTGCAGTAATTGTGGAAGACAAATGAATTGAGTAAAATTATATTTCCATAAAAACCTTGGTGGAAACCTGGCAGGGTCGGATATTTAGATCGAACCATGAATATTTTGTATTTAAGAATTAACTCCAGATTCGAAAATAAATTCTGAATCGACATACACAGTTTTATGTGTATATTTTGAGACAAGGTGTATAATGTACAGCGCTGTGCGTTGGTCTTTTGTCAACGTAAACCTTTTTTTGCGCGATGTATGGTCCTAGCGCTATAGATACTTTTATAAATTGGACTTTTGTATCGTCAAATTATTCTTCAATATCTCTGTCAGTTTGGTTTTTAAATTGATTTTCTATATTCTGCGTATTCATTCTAATAAAAAATATTTATGAAGAAACCGTAATATGTTTACATTTCTACTAAAATGATAAAGTGACCCGTATTGTGAACCGTCAGTGACGATTTTTACCACCTATTAGAACAGTTACAGGATCAAACTATACTCACGATGTGTGTGATCCAATGTGGATTACGCTGTGATTAATAACAATTTAAATTTAAGCTAATTATAAAATTAATGAACCTTTCCAAATGTACTGTACCTAAATTCTATTCTAAAATCATCCCAAACATGCTCTAGTTATATTACAAATTTAGCTAACTTTCAAGACAAATGTTAATAAAAAGCATTAATTTAATAACACACTCATCTATTACCCACAATATATCCTACATAAAACCTGTATAAACTAAACTTTTAATATACTATCCCGAATCCGTCACCCGCCAACCCCACATTATGACAAACGATACATCCGACAATTGACAAATCTCCCAACTGCACACTCTGGGAAATGAGAAAAACTTTAATATTCGAACAAATTTGCATCGCATCATTACATTCGTTGATAAATGATGATATGACAGCTCAATTTGGTATTATGTTACTTTGCCGTGATGGAAATATGCAAAGGTTTATTTTTTATTGTATTCAGCTTTGGGTTAATTGTATTTTTTTACCGTTTGAAATCCGGCAAATGAGCATGCAGCCCACGTGATGGTGAGCAGTATGCGCACCGATGGACAGCCTTAGTCAGCATTATTTGCTTAATAAAATTGAAAGTGATAATAATTATAACATATAATTATAACAATAGATGGTAGTCGAAAAAATATAGCGGGTGACTTGTTCATCGAAGTTTTGTGTTTTATTTTTGCTTTATGATTTCTTAGAGACTCAAAGGTAACTCAGAGTTCTGGTCTAAGCCCATGTGACCATTTTCCGAACGATAAAAAAGTCACCCTGAGTGTAAGATCTAAACGAGTGTGTGAATTGGCCAATATAATGAAATAATGTGTGAAAATAGCTTTATTCTAATATATTTTGACATTGACGGCCCAGGGGCGTAGTGGTTAGTAGCCCTGCCTTATACGCCGGAGCTCATTTGTGTGAACACAGATGTAAGCTGTAGAATCTTTTTTTTTTTTGCTGCCGAAGCACCCTCTCGGGAGGGAGGTGGAACATTCGTCATGAATACCACCGCAGCCGTCTGCGGGGTGATGTGAGACTCACCAGAGTGGCACCTACCCACTAAAAACCACCTTTCTGGCTGTGGCATGGGAATGCTAAGCAGCCTTCATCGGAGCGAATGCTGTAGGATCGTGGTTGTTTATATTTATATATGGATATTTATTCCCCCCCCCCCTAGTTTGCTGTATCGTCATCCACAACACAAGCTCTGCTCAATTTGGGGCCATATAGTCGGTGTGTTTGTCTGGGGATTTACTATTATATTTTAACTTGTAGACCAGTTGGAACCAGGAGCTTGTTATCTTCAAAAGATTAATCGGTGCATACAATCGCATTGAGACTGCCTGAAGAACGCAATCGGTCAAAGTTGCCGTGCTCCGTAGAAGTTGGAAAAGCAATGGACGGAAATAGTCAACTGAATACTCAATACAATCAAATCAAAAACGAAAAAAAAAAACACAAACAATATTTAACCATTATACATATTGCATCGCACGTACATAAATCACGCGGATCGGTGACATCCGAGTTTTTGACAAATGGCCCGCAGAAACAAGAGACAATCGGGATAAATGACACGTGAAACTAGGACAGCGGTTGTGCCGAGACAAAATTCGTGTTATTTGATACTTATGATTATTTTATTATTGTAACGGAATGATATTTATAAAGATACCCATAGTTTTAGGCAATGTGACATAGATAGGACATTTTAAATGTGAGGCGATGTTGAATAATTATTAGTTTTATAATACTGTAAATATAATTATATGGCTTTCAGTTTGCATTAAACTTACCAAAACCATTAAGGAATGTGATTTTTAGGTGTTGAACAGTAATTTACGTTTTCATTTTTTCGTGAAACTTGAATTTCAAGAACTTCTGCATACAATCGCCCTAACTGCACAAATCATCTATAAAATAAATAATTATGGTGCTAAGTAAAATATACAGTATAACCCCCAAACTTATATCAATTACGAAAACAGCTACCAACTTTAACGTTACTCGTTTTTTACCGCTCCGTCTGTTCCAGCCCTAAACGATTCAATTACAATAAGGTATCCACCGCACTATGCGTCCCAGCAGCGCCATATCCCGTTTTACAGCCTTGTGAATGTGCACCAAGCGTGACTGAGAAAAGTTTACGAAATCTGTTAATAAATACAGCAACGAATTAAACAACAGGCGGTCTGTTTCGGTTTAGTAAATGGTCACTTTGCGCGCATTTGGAATCGGCTGTGGATGTAATTTGGTTGTTTGCTAGCTACACAACATCGATATAAGATGTCTACTTGAATGTAATTGAAACTAAAATATTAACAGATCTACTTACTTTTTTGAAGGTATAAAATAATGAGGAAGTAAAGTTTTAGTTCTACATACAAGTTTGCATTTACTGTTAACAAAAACAGTTATTGTACTTGTTAGAGTCGGTGAAGGTATTTCTTCAGCCCAGATTTTTTTATGGATGTTTTTTTGTTGTTTAACATAATTGCAAGTCTGAATTAAAGTATGTATGTATGTTACTATATTACTAATTGTAGTAGATATATTGCAAGCCTATTTAAACGCCTATTTTTTTAAATCAATATAATTTTTTTTTAATGCTAGACATAGTTAATCCATTTCATTGTTAGTGTAGAGATTCTTTATATTTCAAATATTATCTTTTTTTAAATTTATCATAAGTATATAAAATACTTATGATAAATTTACGGTCAGTGCAGAAAATTAAATTTAAATTATTTTTCTTTTAATGTGATTAAATTATGTTTCCAAAGGTTACAACAATAAACCATAAATCACAATTTCCTTTCCGGAAATATCACTTCCTGCTACAAATCTAAGAACACATACGTCATACTATATTAATGATCCAGGTCTCAGCTTAGGTGTTAGTGATATAATACTGGCGTCAGTGGTTCTCAAAGTATCGACCGAGCCTTCAATTTGTGTAATAATAACATGATTACACAAATTCTATTAAGAAGAATTTGCTGTGAGGTTTTATGGCACCCGTCATTGCAACCTTAATTTTTATAACTTTTATTTGTAAGAAGGTACTTTAAGTCACACACTAGGCTGCTTCTCTATCAGTTTCAAATGCAGTCCATAAGAACCCAACCATAAGTCTTACCGTTTCATCAGGTTTGAATCTATATAATGGCGACTTATTATCCAATTAAACAACTTTCTCAAAACGATAAAAATACTTAAAAAGAACATTTTTTAACTCGGACATTATTTTCTTCTGGATTTTGTAATCGTCGATATCTAAATGCAATGAGCAAACCTATTCGTAGAATTTTATACAGAAGTAAATAATAATGTGCATTTATTTTATTATCGTTTGTAAAAATTGAAAAATTGCATTGATTTGACTTCATTATCTTGACATTAATATTCAATTTCATTCTTGATGCAATTATTACGTGCTCTAACTAAAGTCTAGCGACTGACGGTTGACAAGCACTGTCCAAGACCAAGTCTAGTCCAGACTCTAGCAGTGATTAACGAGCTCGTGGCGTTGACAGCGAGTTCCAAGGTGATCATACATCCATGTACAGGGTGGTCGAGACTTCTATTTTATTGTAATACGTCTTGTGGGGTGTTGTGATATATGTTCGCTGTGAGGAATTTTTATTTGATTTTCGAATGTTGCTATTTTTGGATTTAATTTTTATGATTTGGTTAGAAACAAATAAAAATTGTAAATATAACGATTTGGGCTCTCTTTTTGCTCTTAAACAACTGAACGTTTATGTCAGCCAAATAAAGTTATACATAAGTTGACAGTAGTGCCATTTAAGGATCACTTTAAGCTCAATTCAATATTAAAAAGATGTTAGTAGTGCCATTTAAGGATCTTTTTAAGCTCAATTCAATATTTAAAAGATAAACCTCAAAATTAGTCTTTGATTTGTGCCATCTAAAGTGATCTAACAATCTTAGCAAAATTTTTGTTGTAAAAATCATTATAAAGTTTGTCTCTTTATATTTAACATCAGAAATTCCACACGTTTATACCCACGCAGATTTCTTTTCGGTCGCGATGTAAAATTTTATAACTTGTAAATGCCAATGTCATGTCAATCTCAACATTTACACTTATCTATCTACATGGAGCGTGTGCGAGTAAGAATTGCTCTACTGGCTGCATATTTTACTGGTCAGTTTACAATATCGATTGTAAACAAAAAACAATTTCTTTTAACGAATAGTATCCTTTACCTCCCCAACACCCTGTACACTGTCAGTACATCTAAGATGAGTCGATCGTGATGATCGTCACTTGAGCTGTCAATTAGACGATATTGCGACGCGTTGATGGACGACGTTGGCGGCGCTTGCAGATCTGCTGCTGCGGAGAAATTCTGTGATTTGAAGCATTCGGATATTGCTGATGTTGGTGTGTTGGGGGTGTGGGAATAAGCTTCAATTAAATATTGACACAAACTGAATATTTTAACAATATTTTGACACATTCCGAGCCGGCACATAAGATTGCGTTCTTTCTGAATGAACTTGTCTTCGGTGCCTACAGACATCAGGAATAGCAGTTATTATTGATAAATGATATAATGCCTTCTGTAGATTCATTGTACTTTGATCGTACTTTTCCGTTGATGGAAACCCAGCTTCTTAAGAGGGGTAATTATGACGGTCAAAATAAGAAACTAATGTTTAGTTTAAGAATTGACCCCTATAGGGGTATCACTACTTTTACATGTTTTATACTTTAAAGTTTAATAATGTAAAATTAAACATCAAGATGTAATAGCTAAATATAGCTTCGACTAAATAGAAAACTGACACTTATTTTTAACGAACGAATGATCAGAATCGCTTGGGAAGTTCTGGAGATGACCTCAACATAAACACAATGTGTACTATTTGTTTTAATGCCATAAGTCCTATGCTGAAATTTTTGCACATTTTTCCACATTTGCGATCTTGCGTGAATTTTGAAATGAAATACCGGTTTATCGGTTTTTTTAAGGTTAAGACAATTACCTATTTATAAATGAAATATTTTGTAATTATTTTTTACAATATACGAATGAATATTCATTCAATTTACATATATAAAAGTGAAGATATTAGGCTTCACTGTTAATTTAACGGGCTGTTTTTCATGTAAAAGTGATAATAATAATGGTTCAAACACAAAGCACAATATTAAGTAATAAGAATTTCTATTCAGAACCTTCACATTTTTATACCGTAAAAATTACAAAATGATCGCTATTAATTGAGGCATCCATTCACACGTTGAAATACAATAAACAATTCATCGTTTGTGTGACAATTAAAAACCCACAATGATATACAGGGTGATTCGGATCCGCAATAAAGTAATAAATAATGATTCCCCCGAATATACGGCGGCGGTCGGCGATAAAGCAAACCGATGATTAACAGATCGTCGGTTAATAGCCCCTTGTGTTTAGGGCTGTGTCACGCCCGAACATTTAGTACGTAAAACCTTTCCCGGGTGAGTTAAGTTGTAACTTGCATGAAGAAAAGCTTAACATGTCAACCGTTTTATGTGGGCAAGTAAACACATACTATCAGAATAATAGATGTAAAGAAATGGTTGGAATGCGGTTTCCTTCTTAAATTATTTATTTTAATCAATTCCTTCAAGCGTAACAAAAGTTTTAAAGGAAGCGCTGCTCAATATTTTGGTGATCTGTAAACAAGTTTTCATAAAATACTGAAATAAACAATTACAGTCTGTCCATATTCGAAATTAATGACATCCCGTTTGGCAGCCATCTAGTTGGGTTGGACGACTTATAACACTATATCTTTGCTACTCCTGTAGCTAGCAGGCTAGTTCAACATCTGCACTACTTCGGTTTTACGCAAGACAAAACATTCATGCATTTAATGATGACACTCTCCTCAGAATGTGGCATGCAGTGTTACTGTTGGAATACTCTTCCACAAAAGCTCCCACCATTATTTCGTCTACACGCATTAAGACGTGTAACCAGCATTGTATTTCCACATGTATATATATATATATATATATATAAACAACTATAAACAACTATATATATAAATATATATAAACAAAAACTAGAAGTCATAATATATTAGAAATCATAGAGAAATGGAGAGATCATGCGTACTATGAAGTGCATTTCAGTAACTTAGGAGCTGTATTACACCAACTATGATAAGTTCATATTAGTGAATAATAAATACCTTAGTATTATAATTGAATAATAATTATAAATCTCCAGACAAACTCACCAAAAAAAAGTAAACAGAGCTTGTGTTACGGATGTACAGTTTAACTAAAAGGGAGCCCAGAATAAAGATAGACACACGAAGAGAGAAGAAGACAAAGAAGAGAAGACACACACACACACATATATATATATCGAAACTGGGACCTCCGGCGTATGAAGCTCTTACCACTGCCGCCTTTCGGCCGTTTACGTGAATCCTATTCGTATCTTGGTCTTATATTTTAATTTATTACTTTATTATTGTTGTAATTTTTTTAACCGTTTCTTAACTATACATAACAATGAATTAAAAACATATCTAATAAAAACTATTATGATAGTTCTTTGTTATTTTGAGATTCCATATCAAAATCTACGCATACAACGGAGTAAATGACAACAAACGAGTCCTCTACGACCATTCATTATCTGCTTTTTTCGAAAAACAACTAAAAACTGGCAACCCTGTCATGGCAATGGCATCGTCAGTATTGGAATCGCTTTACGACTGTTCCGGCGTTTAATCAGCACCCGGCGTTGGTATTGTAATGAAGAATGCATCGTAGCATTATTTATTGATATGACACACAAAAGTCTAATGGTAACTTTGTTTTAGGACAATTCGTTTGGATTGCTCTGTTTTTATGTTGATCCAGTAAGAAATAAAAGACTAGGCTTCTGTTCTTACAATCAAAATTGTTTTTACACGTTTTTTACTATTTCGTAGCAGGCTACGAGACCCGCCTGACGTACATCATTCGTCGTATTTTATTTATGAATGTTGATTGTTATTGTTGTATTAGAATGTCGAGTAATGCGTCGCTGACTGTAAGCTTCAGTTGAAATTATCTTACAATTGCTATTCCTTCCCTTTAAACGAATCATAACCTCGTAAACGTGATTATAATGGTAGACAAATAGGAAGGACTGTAGTGAAGCGTCAGACGGGATCTTTACATTAGAAACTAGATTACTTTATTGTGTATATAAAATGATATTCTTAGGGGATATTTGAAGATCTTTTACCTGGTATGTTTAGTAGCTGGATCTGTGCAATTAGGTCATGCAATTTGTGGGCAGCAAATTGTGAACAATTTTGCTTATAATCTGCAAGTCTGTGTAAATAAAACAGCGGGGTAACTTAGCTGAAAAAGTATTATATCTAAAATTTACACAATAGTAAAGCCAACATTCAATTTTACAATTCAAAGCGAAAATTCAAAACTTTAATATCAAATAAGGAAATATTATTGTGTTTGAAAATCAAACCCAAAAAATCACCCCAAAGAGAAACAATAGGAATCCGCTAAGTACCTAAAACTCATTAATCGCAAAATTACGACAATCACATCAAAGAATCCATTATTCTTTTTTATCTTTGATATCAGCTATTAATTACTGTCGACAGCGCGCCGTGGATTTTAACCCTTTTCTTGAAAACAGAGAAAAAAGACGATGCCCTGAAGCCATTTTCACGCATTTACAGACTCCTTCAAACTTATTGTTTTCTTTTAGGGAAAAGACTTTGAAATATAGATATCGTCAATCGCGATGAGGAAAATCAGAATTTTTAATAAACTTTTGATTGTTCTTTTTGTGTGCTCTTGGTAAGCGAAAGGGTGCAGTTGAAGTGTTAAAATTTAGTATTGAAATTATTTGTTAGATGTTTTTCTTTCTTTTATGTTGTTTACTGAATTTTTCCTCAGCTTTAAATATAATGTTGGTTGAAGCTGACATGGAAGTCTAATTATAAGATTATTTCTCTTAAACTTCATTAATGAGAGTTCAAGGGATTCACACTAAATAATAACGTTGAGAAACGTTTTTTAAAACACAATTACAGTTGCAAACATATACGTATTGTAGATACTTGTCAATAAATATATAAGTTTTACCGACTGCGAGCTGATATTAAGAATTCCATAATTTACTTCAGCCATTTTTATACAACAGACCAGAGACAATCCCATTGAAAACCGTTGCGGATCGTCGCATTCCATTTTCAAACGGAAACACCGTTGATATAGAACATCTTCTTTGTTCTCGTTCCATTTTTAAAGTGGGTTCGTTGAGTGCACGTGCAAAAAGTTTAATTTTGTTCCTTCGGTACAAAGGTTAATGAATGGTTTGGAAAATTAAGTAAGTGGATCCTGAGTATGGTCGGAGCATCCTGTATATAGTGGATGGAAAGGTCAATGGCCTGGTGTACTTTTTTATAAAGTTTTTGTTTACAGTAAGTTTACTTTGTAAATTTTAAAAATCTTAATTCGTATCTAAAACGTAGCTTTATAAAAAGTGTCTACAGGAACATGAAAACTACGAACCTCTCGGAGATGAAAGGTATACAATTTTTATTTGGAACTGAGAAGGATCTTTCACCTTAACTAATTATGAATTGAAAATAGCATTTAGCCTTATTTTAGGCAAATAGCCTTTTAATACCATCAATATGGAAAACATTTTTTAATTTTTTTATGCAAAGCTTTTAATTCGCTTGTAGATAATAAGTATTTCTTAATTTTGACCGGTACGTCCGAAGCATCTGCACCACCTACTCTGACCCTAGAGCCTGCCACACATTCACACGATAAGTGGTATTACCGCTACTTTATAGTATAAGTAAAAATAAATATCGATATTAATTCCAAAAATATTTGCTTAATCCGGAACCACAATTATAGGAGGTTATTAAATCAAGATTCAATCAAATTGAAAATAAGGTACCTATTTTTGTCGTTAACTGTACTTAAAAAAACGATTTAAGACCAAATGCAAAAACGTACCATGTAATTCAATAAAAAAAAATTCAGTAAAATGGATAGCAATAAATTATACGTATTAAACTACAATTAACTTGTAACAAAAAATTATTTTAAGAATTTAAGCTTTTTAATATTAATTTTTAAATACCGATACTTATAAAAAGCTAGCTTCCCTTATATCTGCCTTCAACCATACAATAAACCGTCTTTTATATTCAAAGTAAATTGATATTTCACGTACGAGTATCCTTTCTCATTTGCTGAAAGCGCCCGTGTATGTATTGAAATCAAAGGGCTATTTTGGCATGTTGACAAATAAAATATGAATAGAAATAATGCTTTTAAAGGTCCTTTCATTCGAATTTGCACTCTAAATTTAGAAGTATAAGGTGGCATTTTAGTTTATTACAAATTGTAAAGGTTTTCTATTATCAAGGGATGAGCCGATTTGCTTGTGATTTCAAATGTATTAGATTTTATTTCAGTTTGTTAAAAATATTTGTTCAGTTTTTGTATGGGGACTGTAATAAGCTGCTTAGAAACGGGCGGCAGATTTTATTTATCTGCACAGGATTGCTACTCAACTTTCATTTTTGTGATGTTACTGATATATTATGGTGGACTTTGAATTAAAAAAAATGTGAATAAGTCTATGGTTCGTGAACCGTTTCTTAAATATTTTTTGAGTGAAAAATAGCAATCGTACGCTACGTTTTATTGTATTCAAAATTATTTAGAAATTATTTGTATTGATAATTTATTGAAGGTTTTATCATTAATCAGAGATTTTGCCACAAGATGTTAAACACTATAAAATGCCTAAGTAATTTTATAATTATACTAGTATACCATTAATCAACGTACAGTAGTATAATTACAAACTACTTATCACTTGATTGAATCAAAAAAGCGCGCTGAAACTTTAGTTGTGAAATGTATTGATTTTTAGAGTAAGCGTGTTCGTATAAAAAATACGAAAGTATAATGGCTAACTAAAAGTATATTTTTTCCAAATAAATCAATTGAAACCAGAACAAAGAAATTTTCATACAAATCCTTACAAATAACATTTATAAAAATACATATTTTTACAGTGAAAAATTTTAAGGCCCCTAACAACCAACACTTGCTCCACGCACATGACCCACGTTTTACAATCAAAATTTGAAACTACCCACAAAAAACGCATCGAAATAACAGACCATTTCATATTCATCATCATATCAGATATTTCAAAGCGCCGTCCCCAGAGGGCGCCACGGCTGAGCGGCTCTTGATGGATCACTGCTCGGGTAACTCGGATAATGTAATGCTGTATGTATGAAAACATCGCGTTTTTGTTGAAAAATATTGTACCGTGTTTAGTGTTTGTGTATGGTAATGAAGTTGATGGAAGTAGTCGGCTTTGGCACTTCAATATTGGTTGATAATATAAAACTTATAACCACATTATCTAGCCCAAATTAAGTATCATTAAGAACTTGTGTTATTGATACTAGATAACGGATAAAAAACTTAAGAAATATATAAACAACAAAGATATTTTTTTAAAGATATTTAAGATATTTATAGAAATATAAATGTTAGAAATTAACTTAAATAAATATACATACACATCCATGACTAGAAAGCAAATGTGATAAAATATCTGTCCCTACCAGGATTTGAACCCGGGACCTCTGGCATGACAGGCAAGGCTACTTACCTATGTATGTTGTTTGTTTATGCATGTTTATTACGCTAAGCAAGTATGTATTTATGTGTTTTGTAATTAGTTACACTACTAACTCAAGTACGCACTAACTTTGCTCAGCATCGCTATTTGCAGTCACAGGTCGGCTGGAAGAAATTTCTATTAGAAATAAGCTGCATCTGTGTACCATTCTGAATATACTATAAGCTTCTCACTCATTGTGTGTGTACATAAATTATTAAATAAATAAATAAAAATGTATTGTAGCAACGAGAACATTGATAATCTTAATGAAAATATTATAGACGGCATATTTTTTTAATTCTTACCTACTAACAATTCCATCATATATGTAGTCCTTTACACCAAAAATTCTCCCAAACAAGATAATATATTCATCTCTCTTCGATCTGATGCATTCAAGGAATGTAACTCCCTCGTAGGTACTAGAAACTTAGGCCCTACAAGGAAACAGGAATTAAATGTAATGGTAACCCTAAGTTTTAATTTTACAAATGTGACAAGCTTAAGAACAACCCAACGAAGATTAAGTCAAGTGGCGCCGCGAGCAAAACTAGTCAATCATAAACCAAAATCTAACATCTAAATAGGAAGTTTCAATATATATTGCCGTTAATATTAAATTACTAGCTCCAATTACTGAGCTAATGGTGTAAATCAGTCGATCGGAATCTATTAGTGAGCTCATTGCGAAGTTTGCATAATTATGTATCGTTTATTATTAGTATATAATCGCGGTATATAATAAGTATATAATGGGTTACAAGGGAAGACTAATTTCGTATATAATGCTATTAGGTTTTATTTAATTGTGAACGTAGTTTGTTTGTTTTCTAATTGAAGCTGAATTGCAATGTTGTGTTATTCTTTGTAGTTTATATAATTAGTTTAGTTAATATAATTTTAGGTCCAATGCTGATTTCAGTTTTAAGAAAAGGGTCACGTGGTTCTTTGATCAGAAGTAGTTGGCGTCGATCGTAACTGGTCTTCTCAACAATTGACAATGGAGACTCAACATGTATCCAATCACAGAAGATTTCTGGATCACTTTTCTGGAAAATTTCTTCAAGAAGGCAACTTTTTTGCTGCGCTCCGCCGTCTGTTTCCCGCTCTTTTCCCTTTTATAGTGAATGGCGAGTATAAGAGTTTCTGTCTGCGAAAAACCGCAAGCGGTAAGTCAACTTGGTTTAGAAATTTGTAAAAAATACCACTGCCAACTCTCGTTTCGCGAACTT
The DNA here is from genome assembly GCA_923062675.1 of Marasmarcha lunaedactyla. NCBI lineage: Eukaryota > Metazoa > Arthropoda > Insecta > Lepidoptera > Pterophoridae > Marasmarcha > Marasmarcha lunaedactyla. The sequence continues at coordinate 20,055,675 of OV281360.1, read as the reverse complement.
AACGATTAATTTATTGATGAAAAATTATGCTAACTGTTTTAAGTAAATTTAATATTAAATAGAAGTTAGTTTAAATAAGATATACAGTCCTTGAAGTAACATTGACAGCCTTGAAGGGAAAACTATAATCGAATCCTTAATTTGATTTTATCCCGCTTGATTTTGAATTCGAGTTCGACATGAAGACCTGTAACAATTGATGGACTTGAAGACATAAAAAAAGTAGACATTTGGCTTTTAAAAGTTCTAAGTTGAACGAGAGGAAAAAGCCTCTCAGCACTCTTTTGTCAATAATAATAGGTCTTTACCTATGGACTGCCGTTTTGCCGTACTGGCCATTTCAAATGAAAATATATTTTTTTTTGACTGATAATTCTAATTTCAAATTAATTTTATTTGACAAACATGGAATTCTTTTTCTAAAATCGTCATTTGTTTAATAGTTAGTGTTTTGTTTTCAACGCATTCGAACAGTTTTCGTCATCATGGATAAGTTAAAAATTCGAGTAATTATGGAGTATGAGTACCGTCGTGGCAGCAAAGCGGCACAAGCGGCACGCAACATCAACGACGTTTACGGAGCGAACACTACAAACGAACGCACCACCCGTTATTGGTTTACCCGCTTCCGTTCTGGAAATTTTGACCTGAAAAATGAACCCCGTGGTCGTCCGAAAACTTTGGTCGACAATGACGAATTAAAGGCAATTGTGGAAGCTGATGAAACTCAATCCACGGCTGAATTAGCAGCAGCTTTCGACGTTAGCATCAAAACAATATTGGTCCATTTGCGTCAATTGGCAAGGTAAAAAAGCTTGACAAATGGGTACCCCACGAACTCAATGACCGCCAGCGCGAAGTACGCGTGGAGACGTGCCTTGCACTGCTCAGCAGGCATACAAATGAAGGCATTCTGAACCGCATTGTTACTTGTGACGAGAAATGGATCCTGTTTGACAATCGTAAGCACTCAGCAAGTTGGTTGGACCCTGGTTCAGCACCCAAACAATGCTCTAAACGAAAACTTACCCCTAGAAAAGTGATGGTCACTGTTTGGTGATCTAACGCGGGTGTAATTCATCACAGCTTCTTGCCAAACGGGACAAGCATTACTGCAGATGTGTACTGTGAAGAACTGAACACAATGATGGAGAAGCTCGCACGTCTCCAACCAGCTTTGGTCAATCGTTCGGCTCCACTGCTCCTGCACGACAACGCGCGACCTCATACTGCACAGCAGACGGTCTCCAAGCTAAAAGAGTTGGGGTTGGAAGTTCTCCGTCATCCGCCGTACTCACCAGACCTTGCGCCTACAGACTTCTACTTTTTCCAGAATTCGGATAACTTCTTGGCGGGAAAAAAATTCAATACACGAGAGGCAGTACAAAATGCCTTTGAAGAATTTGTTGCCTCCCGTCCAGCTGATTTCTTCAAGAAAGGCATCAATAAGCTATCGATGCGTTGGCAAAGATGCATTGATTGCATGGGTGATTATTTTGATTAATAGAAATAAAAAATATATAAAAAAATTACGCTTCATTTATTTCGTGAAAAACGGCAATTTCATAGGTAAAGACCTAATATTTATTAAGTACATAACGTAAGAATAATACATACATACAAAATACGAATACCAATACAAAATAATTTATTTCGGTAACTTACAATACAAGTTGGTGCTCCCTTAACATAACATAAAACTGATCCACCACAGATTGTAAGTACAAAGTTACTACAAATTATCTATTTATTTTTAATTATAAAATACATATTTTAAACATTTTTCTTAGTGTTTTTCTTCATAATATAAAATTATACAGAGATAGCAAGTGTGTAAATGTATGTGTGTGTGTGTACAGAAGTGAGTGTGTAAATGTTTTTATTCAAGTGTGTGAGAGAGAAACTGAATGTTTCTAAAGCTAAAATCAAAATAATACTTATCAATTAAATTTTATCATAATTTTTTGTTTTCAGCCATTCAGTTAGCAAAGATTTACATTTTGCATTATTCAAATCGTAAATATCAAGTTTCTTATTTATTTTATTATATAAGTAACTAGCTCTGGTGTTATATTGTCTTTCCGCCAAAACAGATTTCACACGTAGTTGTGGTCATCAACACGCCTTCTTCTAGAAATATTTACATTTTGTTGGTATGGAAACGATTTATGTTTACTTAGGACGAGATTTTAAATATATAATTTCCTAATGGATAATAAATGAGGTCAGTCTAGAGAGTGTCTGTTGGAAACTCACATGGTTTAAATTGCATGACCTTTAGTAATGACCTCTGAGATCTTTCTAAATCAATAAATCTAATTTTTTTAGCACCACCCACACAGTTATGCAATACGTAAAAACAGATTGCGCTAGAAACACACATGTAAGGCGCAACAGGTACTCAGAGGCCAAATGTCGTAAAGTTGTATATGTCCATATCACTTAAAATGCTCTTACGCATACACTGCGCGCGCGATCGGAGTTATGTGGGATTCGTCACTCCGAGCCTACCAGAGTCTATACCCACTAAAAAACCCCCTGAATGACTCGTGCAATTTTTTGCCACACAGCCTTCATCTGAACGACGGCCAATTGGAGAAAGAGGCCGCGCTAGCGAGGCCCTGAAGGTGCTCAAAATGAAAAAAAAGATTTAAAATAAAATTAAATAAATACTAAAGAAGTTAAATTAATTCGAGTTAAGATTACAATTTGAATTTGCGGCCAGAAGGGCTTCAAGACCCGATGTCAGTCTGGTGAAAGAGTACGCTTGCGCATTCCTTGGCCTAGCGACTTTGAATTTCGAATCTAAGACAGGAGTAGTATATGAGACTGAATCTCTAACCAGAGGATTGGGATGGGTTTCGGTTGAAGAACGCTTCAGAGAGTGTTTTGAGGTGTTGTTGTACTGTAGGCAGTTCAAGATCTCTGTGCAAGTCCGCGTTACGCACGTACCACGGTGCATTTGTGGCCCTGCGGCAAAAGAGATTTTGAACTACCTGCAGTTTGTGCAGGACGGAGGGTTTGGCGTGGGCAAAGATTGGCGAGGCATATGTCAAGACGGGTCTAACGCAGACCTTGTAAAGTGTTCGTTTGTTTCTGAAAGACATTTTACTTTTTCTACCTAACATGCTATTTAGGCGGCCTAAGTAGTGACGGGCGAGTTTTGAAACTCTATCGATGTGTGGCTTGAAAGAAAGCGTCGGATCTAAGGTGACGCCAAAGTATTTAGTACTGCGCTTCCAGGAGATGGGAACGCCTAACATTCGAACGTGGGGATCGCCAGCAGAACGACGGCGCTTGGGGTCGAAGCGAATCGCAGAATTCTTGTCTGGATTCACATCGATGCGCCATTTTTGAAACCATATACCAAGGCCTTTTGGAGTCTGGTTACAAGCTGCGGGACACTGTGATCTTTGGTGTAGAGTGCGGGGTCGTCGGCAAATAGGGCGAGTTCAACGCCTTTCAGAGGGATGGGGATATCGTTGGTGTACACGGTGTACAACAGAGGGGCGAGGACTGAGCCTTGAGGGACTCCAGCCTTTATGGGACGAGGCGCGGAAAGCGTGCCTTCATGTTTAAATCGAAACGTACGGTCTTTGAGAAACGACGCGATTAACCTGACTAGGCAATCCGGTAAGCCTATTTTGTAGGGTTTATAAACGAGACCGCTGTGCCAGACTTTATCGAAAGCCTTGGCTACGTCAAAGAAAACCGCGACTGTTTTATAACGACGTGGTTAGAAGTCGTCAAGTATGTACTCGACGATCCGATGGACTTGCTGTGGGCAGGAGTGCTTAGCGCTAAAGCCGAACTGATGGGGAATAATGAGGGGATCGCCATCCGTTGGAAACAGATGGATTCGAGAGAGTATGACTCTCTCGAGAAGTTTAGACATAAGAACGTTAGTTTACATTAATTCGCACAGAGCTGCTATTTGGTACATACATTTGAAAAATGATGAAAGTTAAATATGTGATAGATCACTTAAAGCCCCGATCGAACCTACTTGTATTGAAAGGTCTTTTAAGATCAAAGGTAAAAAATATTAAGCCAAAATTCCAAACGGGTATGAATACGCCAAAATATATACATATGAAGCTACGTAATGTAATTTTAATGTCAATTTTTTTCTACGCTAATGATCAAAAAGCTAAATTTTATTTTATTACTTGATTTTATCTTTAAATAACCAATGCAAACCACATACTCAACATTATCCCTCAATATTTGTACATAATTTATGTGCTCAAGTAATTACATCACACGGTGATTGATCGCAAGCAAGCGCTTGATTTGAGGCTCAGCCACTGTATTTAGCGACTGAGTTGCTTGAATAGAGTTGGTAGGGCAATTTATTTGATTGACCCTAGGTATAGGACAATATTAATTAAGATTTGATTATATTAAACATTTCTTAATAAGCTTCATCTGTGATCCAACATTTCAGATAGTAAAATGTAAAACGTAAATAACATACTACACTTACCGAATTATTTTAGAACAGCTATAAGTTAAAATATAAAGCAGTTTTTAAGACCATGTCCTTTATTTAGGCCACCAAATTATTTATACTGAATCATTATTTTATGAATTTTTCTTTTTACTCGATTCCAAACGTTAATAAAATATTTTGCATTACCTACATATAATCAGGGTATAAAACACTTTGTTACCGCATTTTATTACGATTTTACATTTTACTCGATGTTTTAGTAACTTTACAAATTTTTATCTGGTTAAAAACAGATTTATTTAAATATGGGAATCAGGGACTGGGACCAGATCTAAAAAATATATGAAATGTCGTGAATAAATAAACATTGAAATTGGTTCTTTAGCTTTTAAATAACCCAAATAGAAATAGCAACAGAGCAAGCTTTTCAGTAAATAGAAATATATCGAACAAACTCAGTAAAATTTTAGCAATTGAGAATTCAAAATGTAACAAACACAATGAAACCTTGTTAATTTCATATTTTATTGGTCGAGACAGTCAACAGAGAGCTAAACAGTTCAGGAACCACCCTCCAACGGTCGCAGCGATCGAATCAAGTCAATTTTTGCTTTTGTTTCGGTAAACAGTATGTAAACGACTCGTATTTTGTGTTAGTTTTTTATCTGATAGGTTATGTGTACGTACGTACACAAAATTCGGTTTTAATTAAATTAAATTTACGTTTGGGTCGAAGCATTATTTGATAAGACGCCATTTAATGACTTACTGCTGAGATGTACCTGGTTTGTTGATTATATTATGTTATAATTTTTTTACTTAGTCATAGCCTATTGAGCATGCAGTTTACCTGATGGAAAGTGGCATCCGTAAAGAGAGCATAAATCGTAGATGATATTGATTAATTATATTGTTATTTATCGATTATCGATTATTGAAGCGTTACCAATCGTAAAAATTTGAGAAAATACAAGGGCGTCAAATATACATAGGAAATTAATTTTATTAGTACCTACATATTACGCTCCCGTATATTCCGTGCAGGTTCATCTGTATTCTGCCATGTTTTCCTTACTTTCTTTGCTCTCGGCGATGGGATGATATCGTTGGCAATTGTTTCGTACCGACTTGATTTCGAATTTCATTAGCGTGTACGGAAACAAACTATGCATTTTTATTTAGAGTTTTCCTGTGCATTCAAGAAGATTTTTATACATTTAGGTCGATGTACTTTTCAAAAATATTTTAAGTAAATTTACTTTAGAATAAGTAAGAATCTAATTAAATATAATCATTTAATCGACCGAAATTGTCGTACGAAAAGAAAACAATTATATTTAAAGGAACTAACTTTACTTATAGTGTTATTACATTCACGACAGTTCGTAATTTTTTCCAAATATAAGATGAATATATGTAGATTCGATGATCAACAACAAGAAATATTTTTTTCTATACAGAGTAAGGGTCCGGACAGCATCAGAGAAGGATTGGCTTAAATTATTATTGTAGATAAATTATGCGTATTTAATTCATAAATTTAATCTTATTCCATCAAACATTTGTATCGCATATTTATATATTTTAACTCGTCATATCGGTGCCTTCAAATATACCGTTACTAATGACCACGATACATGTTCAGGTTAAAAGTTGTTTGATTTTATATAATGTATCCTGATTACTTAAGGAAATGTTACTCATTTTCTTTTGTATATTGTTAGCTTTACGCGATCATCAGCACGTAGTTGCGTGAAAAAAGGACTTACGTAGAATGTAGGAAAATCAAAAAGCTTTATATGTTGTTAACCTTTATGTTGTAGACCTTTTCGAACAAACAGAAAATATTACAGGCACTCCTTATTTGCAAATTCAAATCGAGTGAAGTTCAAATTTCAATTCTGTTTAGCTGTATTGTTATTACAATAATAAGAAAGTTCAAACAAAGCCATTAACTCCTTTAACCTTCAATTTGATATTTTAGAGATACAACGAATTAAACTATATTCAAATAAACCCTAACAATACATCCAGTAAATGCCGAATCACGGTCATCTATTACATGCACTATCTACCGTCTAGACGGATGTAGCTGCTATTAATCACGTGTTTTTGTTGCTCCTGGCTGATGGAACATAGCACTTAGCATAATTACTGGGTTGAAGAAATTCACCATACTGCGCTTATTAGGTGAGATTAACGAGCCATTTGTAGCTGGAGAAGTTTAAAGTATGGTTATTTGTATTTATAAATAAATTTTATATTCTGAATCACTAACTTTAAAAAATTTTAATTTTGGGGAATTCTTTCCTAACCGATACGTCTATCGTAACTATAAGAGAGACCTTCTGTCATCTTAGCTAGTCCTAAGATAAGTATAGCCTCATTTTCATTTTACAAAACCTGGTTTTTTATCCTAAAAGCAAATTATAATCGTAGTTATTCAGGTTGTCCAGAAAGTGAAGGATAATCCTTCACCTGCGGATAGGCCTATTCATTTCCTACCTTAAAAACAAAAAAAACTTCTGGTAAAAGTCTTATAATTTTTGAGCTATCGGTATTTCTAAATTGTTTATTTTAAAGAATAATCTTTTTTCTGTATAATGCATGCCATTTTGACAAATGACGACATTTTAGGTCCCATTTTTTAAAGTACTCGTGGTTACTTAAGTCATTAAACACAAAGCCAAATCATTTCCTAAAATGTTGAGAAAACCCGTAAAAAACAAGTTTTTCAAAAAAAACTTTTCATTCTTTATCTAACAGCTAACTTTGATTAACATTTGAACAGTTAGATTTTTTTGACTGATAATTCTAATTTCAAATTAATTTTATTTGACAAACATGGAATTCTTTTTCTAAAATCGTCATTTGTTTAATAGTTAGTGTTTTGTTTTCAACGCATTCGAACATTTCTTTAACAAAATTCGAGTAATTATGGAGTATGAGTACCGCCGTGGCAGCAAAGCGGCACAAGCGGCACGCAACATCAACGACGTTTACGGAGCGAACACTACAAACGAACGCACCACCTGTTATTGGTTTACCCGCTTCCGTTTTGGAAATTTTGACCTGAAAAATGAACCCCGTGGTCGTCCGAAAACATTGATCGACAATGACGAATTAAAGGCAATTGTGGAAGCTGATGAATCCTCAATCCACGGCTGAATTAGCAGCAGCTTTCGACGTTAGCATCAAAACAATATTGGTCCATTTGCGTCAAATTGGCAAGGTAAAAAAGCTTGACAAATGGATACCCCACGAAGTCAATGACCGCCAGCGCGGACTACGCGTGGAGACGTGCCTTGCACTGCTCAACAGGCATACAAATGAAGGAATTCTGAACCGCATCGTTACTTGTGACGAGAAATGGATCCTGTTTGACAATCGTAAGCGCTCAGCAAGTTGGTTGGACCCTGGTTCAGCACCCAAACAATGCCCTAAACGAAAACTTACCCCTAGAAAAGTGATGGTCACTGTTTGGTGGTCTAACGCGGGTGTAATTCATCACAGCTTCTTGCCAAACGGGACAAGCATTACTGCAGATGTGTACTGTGAAGAACTGAACACAATGATGGAGAAGCTCGCACGTCTCTAACCAGCTTTGGTCAATCGTTCGGCTCCACTGCTCCTGCACGACAACGCGCGACCTCATACTGCACAGCAGACGGTCTCCAAGCTACAAGAGTTGGGGTTGGAAGTTCTCCGTCATCCGCCGTACTCACCAGACCTTGCGCCTATAGACTTCTACTTTTCTTCTTCTACAGAATTTGGATAACTTCTTGGCGGAAAAAAAATTCGGAAAATAAATAAATCAACTTACTTTCTGCATAGCGTTCAGTGGCTTCGGAAGCGTTGCAATGGCATTCACCATAAGATGAATATCAGCGCACTCGCTAGGCGTGTACTCGTATCTGGGCATTGTTTAAGCCTAGCTCGAAGAAATCTGTTGGAAAGCCAAGTTGTCGAGATCACCGATATCAAAACCCAAACCACAAAGAAAAACCAAGTCCAATTTCAGGGCACAAACGTTAAAAAGCACTTATCAAAACTCGAGAAAAGAGGAGAGCACGTCAGAACCGAACAGCATGACATTAAAAAGACGGTTTCACGGTTAACCGGTAGAGACCTTTTTTATTGTTTACCAATGGAAAAAGACTTTCACAGTAACTTTTAAGTCATTTTGGAATACTCAGGAACCAAGCAAATTTTTAGGGTTCTTGGCACGATCAGTTTAGTCTATTTTTTTAATACCACAGGCTATCAAAGTTAGCTGTTAGATAAAGAACGAACAGTTTTCTTTGAAAAACTTGTTTTTTACGGGTTCCTTCAACATTTTAGGAATTAATTTGGCATTGTGTTTCATTACTTAAGTAACCACGAGGACTTTAAAAAAAATGGTACCTAAAAGTCGTCATTTGTCAAAATGGCATGCTCTAAACAGAAAAAGGATTTTTTTTTGCAAAAAAAATCTAGAAATAAATTTCTTAGATTTTGGCAATATCTATGTTTATGTTTAGTTTAATTCAGTGTTTCAGCTATTTCTTCCTGCGTTCTGAAATAAACTAAATTCACTTCGAAAGAAAACAATTAAAATATATTTTTCTGAAAAAAAAAAACTGTCATTAGTCACTTTACTTCAATTCTGTTTGTATTTAATTTTAAATTGAATCGACACAATTTAATTTCCACGCCATTTTGCTATCAAAGCGGAATAACAAGGAAAATTGCTTATTACCTTGTCTTTAACGTAGAGTGAATAAAAAATAATCTGGTCATTGAAATGTGGATGTGGCAAATTATTATAGAATCAGGTTTAACTATAAAGCGAATCTTGAAGTACATCGAAATCAAGTAATATTTTTGCAATCAATTATTATTGGCTTCAACAAAGTTTGTCTTTGAAGATATCATTTTTATGTTGAACATAAATTACACCCCAAGGCAATGACGTTAGTAGTTCAGATAGCCTCGTGGTAGCAATCTTGACGTGGTGGTGTAGTAGATAGTAATCTTGACGCTTACTTAGAGCTCCAGGATTAGTATTTGTATGATATTTAAAGGGGTTTGAAGATTTTTGTATGGGCATGTTGTTATTTTATCGACGATCGCCTTTTTTTTAAACTGTGGTGCTTAAACCTCCTGTATATCGATTGGGGACACTTTAAGGAATAATGGTTTAACCGAGTGGCAAGATTTTGACTGCATGTGAATTTTACCGTGTTACCTTTCATATTAAATTTAAGTGAAAAGTATGCTCATTTCATAGTTAAATTATTATTAAGATCAAAACTGTTATTAATACAGCATGCAGAAAAGCATTAAGTATAAATAAGTTTTGGAGCCCTATAAAATTTATTTATTTATTTAACAATATTGTGGAAATTTACAGCTAGTATTTTTTTTACAGTAAGAAGACCAATTACAAATTCCCACAGACAAGATATGTGTTTAAAAAAAGGTTTTTCAGTAACGATATTTTGCGGCACATAACTCTGAAATATGACAATCATTTACCGCGATCTCGAAAAAAAGACAAGAGCTGATCGGTTATAATCCCAAGATTTTTAAACCCCTTTAATGTAACGATACTAAGGTCACATAAAAGCTGAGTAAAAACGAAACATGACAATTTAATCATTTTCAATAAATAAATAGAAAAAGCAAAGTTAAGTATATTTCATTAGATTTATGTCCAAGCTCATTCGTATGATGCTGGAAAAACTTTCCTAATAATTATCATCTATCTTAGGAAAGAAACATATACATTATACTTTGTTTTTATAATCAAAACAAAATCGAATTTATTGCAATTCAAAAATGCTATGTGCTTCAAAATATTTTATTGAATAGATACAAATAATGCGATTATAATTATAACACCTATTTTTCTATTTTTCTATCTTGAATATCATCATATTTCATATTTTCATAGAATAAAACATATCTGATGATTAAAAATTTTCATTGCCACATCCAAGTATTTCTACTTCACTTGACTCCTCAACTCCCAAACTAGCAGTAAAGGCTGCGCTCCAGAACCGGCCACTAGTTTTATCTTCAGAATTACGGGATATCTTCAACTCCGCCTTATATTCACTCGACGTTGCTTCGCTTCTTTATGAAAATGTTATTATTGTTTTTTCTTATCGCCAAGGAAATGAGTTTTTCTTTTTTGTCTTAGTAAAATCGTAGGTGGTTTTCTTTTGTTGCTGTGGTAAAATGGAGCGAGTAGTCAATTAAAGAAATAGCTGTATGAGTTATTGTTATGAAATTTAATATCTATTATTATTCATCACCAGATCAATTAGCTGAGCTACTAAAGGGAATCCAAGAAATATATAAACCACATATATAAATATAGTAATAAAGAACTTTTTTGTTCGTTTAAAAATTATTTTTTCACATTAGTCCTGCACCTTACCGGTTGATAACTTTTTGGGAAAGTAGATTTTGGCAGTGCGAACTAAAGAAAATCTGTTAAAAGTTTCAGTTCGGAAAACCTTCTTACTCTTCGTAGGCCGAAGTTGGCAGAGTAGGGCTCAAATTAAAAAATCTACAAATATAAGTCCTATAGATATATAGATACCTAATACCGAATTTAGAGATTTATTTCTTCAATATAAAACCAACCACATTACTCGAGAAAAACACCTAGTGAGGATCAAATATATTAAGATATTAGAAATTGAATATGTATCTAGTACTCTTCAATTACTTATCATGAAAACTGTAGCATACTATTGGCAGGGCAGTTGTTTTTCTTCTTACTGGTCCAAGATGTTTAGGGCCTTTATAAGCATAAAATAATGATTTTCAAATGACCTCAACGGACTATACTGTTTCCCATATTGATGGACAATTATTGCAGGGCAACGGAAAGGAACAGACCTCGGATTTAGTAGTCCGCTGCATGCAAATAGTCCGTATAATAGAGTACGTAATTAATAACATAACATAAAAAGTTGAATTAGAATAAAATTGGAATAAGGCTTTTCTTTCATAGCTTTAGACGTAATTGTTACCTTTCTTTTGTGTAGTTAAATCGAACCTTTTGTTTTTAATCCTAACTAATATGGCCAAGTGAGTTTCCTTATTTGTTACATTTTGACGTATGATCTACAGACAGAGTCAATCATTATGAAATTTAAAAAAAAACATAAAAAATTATAAGTACATATTGTCAAGGATTCGGAAAAGAGTAATTTACATGTCTCTCAGAAAGAAAGTGACGCAACGCCGTGGGCTGAACTTACTCGAATATAAGTTTATAAGAAATATTCAAACTAATACAAATTGTACTCTTTCACTCCAAAGATTAAATTTTACAGAAACTTACATTTGAAACTGTAACGCCCACACAATACATCCTAATAGTGTCCGTCATACCTAAAATATTTCGAAAGCTTCATTCCATTTTCAAAATTAAATTTATCAATAAAGGCCCCCATACACATAAACAGTCAAAAGGTGTTTGCGGCAACCTCAATTCAAATCATACGAGTTGATTGAATTGACAAAACAAAAGACGGTTGACGCAAGGTCTAAAACCTTCGCGTTTCAGTTCCAATTCACTCGCCAAAATGAACAATACTCGTATTTCGTTGTGACTGTACTCGAGACCAATATTATAAACTGTTTATTGATTACGTGCAAATGAAAACACATCCCTTAGTAGTCAGAAAATAAAGTCGAAGTTTCCGAATCTGAAGTAATTACCAACAGAATGTGTAACTTGGTTTTCGGAACAATTAACCAGAGGATTCTACAGCTATTCGCAAATGGATTGGATTGCCTTAAATCCGAATGGATGGCACGTAATTTTGCTGTGAGTTTGTCAAGACAATAGGTAACGTAAACATGCAGGATACTTCCATTTGCATAGAGGACGTAGATAAATTGAGTATGTTCGTGTGCTTCAGTTCAATGGGAGTTGTAATTAGTTGTAATTTTCAATTAAATATAGAGCAATATAAAAGTCTTGGAAGTACAAAGTTAATTTATAATATGTAAAAAATGTCTCGGTGTCGTTGAAAGCGTCGGTGGCGCCATGCTTACGGTGCTTCTCGATCTTAAGGCCGCGGGTTCGATCCCTGTTGACAAACGTACCAATGAGTTTGTACAACTAAAGTACGTAAGTTTGTGAGCTCCAACGGTGAAAGTAAACATAACTAAGAAATTATTTCGAAGACATGTGTGGAAGTCTTCCAAGCCGCAGTAGACAGGCGTGGTGGACTATACATTGTCTAATACCGGGTGGTATTAGACAATGTAGGGTCCTTAGTTGGGTGAAATCAAATGAAATGAAATATTTATTTTCTCAACATTGACAATTACTTGTTTTCATTGACTTCAAATAAAACATGACTCTATCACCAGTTCGGAAAAACCTTCGTGAAGAAGAACTGGCAAGAAACTTCAAGGGTATATTTTTTTGCAAAATAATTTTACAGTATCTCTTTATGTCTATACAAAATTATTCTTATCTGCATCTGTAAGCTCGGCAAATCTCCCTGGGTGAAGCTGTGGTCCCTCCAGAGGCAATATTAAGAGCGTCATGACGTGACTGGAAACAAAGGTTACTTATTATTAAATTAAGATTTCTAACTAAATATGGAGAAAGGGTTAACTGCTTTTATCTAGTATCAATGTAAGCTCACATATTATTAGCTCATTATTAAATTGTTGCTCGTAAAACTCAATAAAGTTGGTCACATTCTATTTACAAGTGAATCACTCTTCAAAACAGTCTCTCTAGGTATCTACTATAGATAATAACTACCCCTGAAAACATACAAGTATCAGATTTCCCTTGAAATTTAACAAAATAAGGAAAGACCATCCAATTTGAGGGTTTCCATTACTAAAAACACCCTCAATAAAAAATAATAATAAGACAAACATGACCTGTCCACATGAAACGTGATATTTTTTAAAATGAACTGGACTATACGTGAAGACCTTTAAAATGAATCCCTTAAAGGGAGTCTCGATTAAATTTCCATGGCGTCTTTGAGAGGAAATCCTCAACATATTGGAGTGATATGTCGGCTTTGATGTGATTCTATTCCTTTATGTTTTTTGAAAATATTTGACCAATTGAGAAGGGTCTTGTTATTTAGTTAGTTGATTTGATTGGTTGTGAATAGGGGTATTTGTTTTTATTAAGCTTGGATATATTTTTTGGTTTGTTAACAGAAAGGAGACTGTACGAGTAGTTTTATAGATGATTTTATGGAATCAATGATCAATATGATCAATGAAAATATCAATAATTGTTCTGTCATTAGTCAACGCATTGAAATGACAGTTCAAAAAATGTTTAGGCAGGGGTGATTTTCAGATTGCACGAACTTATAATTTCGTGTAATAAACATGTGCTAATGTAAAGAAAATAAAAAATATCTCTAGGGTGGATTTCCGAAAACATTAAAATCATATATCTGCAAAATTTATTCTACAGCATACTAATCACAAATTATGTTGTGATGATCAAACGCAAGAATACAATATTAATTTTAACAGATCAAAAGAATAAAGATATTTCGTGACAAAATACCTATTACACTTAAATAATAATATAAAAGCGCCCAAAATCATCTAAAAATAAAACACCATCGCACAAAATCTTCATACAAAAAGACAGACATAAAAAGAAAATTCGCTCATTAAAAACAGGAACAAGAATTACAAGAGCAAAAATTTAAGGCCCATTTACAATACCACCTTATTTGTTCAGTAGTACATTTTGAACTAAACTTTTTGTATAACATTACATGAACAACGTCATTCACGCATAGAATATAGCGCTACATCTGACTGAACGGAACAATTGGTCGAGCTCTGCAGTCGTACCAAGTTATCTGGACAGTGAAGAGTGCCGCTGCTAGCTATGTTAAGATTTATTTTTTCAACATTATTTCCATAGAATTCTTTTAGTTCCGAATTTGTCTTCTGCGTAGGTAAGTTGGTCGGGCTGTGATCAGGTTGTGACACGTTCGGTGACATCACAAAGGGACGGTCCCTTTGGCACCGTCACGCGTTAGCGTGTTTGCTGTTATGTCATCTGAGAATTCATTAAAATTTAATAATTTGCGCCATCTTTGTGATGAAATTAGATTTTTGTAATTGTTTTCTGTAGATCAAGAGTTGGTAAAATTAATTGGAATTCTTTGGGATTATTTAGATGCGATTATGTTACAAGTAGGGTTGCCACCTTTTTATTTTGCAGTTAAAGTACATTGGTTATTATAGGGCCGAAAAAAAAAGTACATAGTGTCAAAATAAAGTACAATTTATTTTTCTTTATTATTATGTTTGAAAACATATTTTTCATTGCTTTTTGCAGTTTGTATCAAATTAATATCTTTACTAAACAATTGCACAGCATCTTTACAGTCTATATTTAAATTAAAGTAAATAAGTAATTAATTTTTTATCAAATTCAGAGACGCTTTATTTCTTTCGTCTCGCCATTTGCTATTCATCACACAAAACACTCTTTCTGTGAACGCTGATGTGGCGGGTATAGACAATAAAAATGAAATAACTTTATACAAGTTTAAAAAATTGTCATCACTCTTATTAAATACTTGCTGCCATTTTTGTGCAGTTGATAGTTCTGCAAAACCCTTAGAAGTACATATTTGATTATAAAGTTGGTTAAATATAGCGATTTTTCCGTAAAGATCATCCATATTTAGATTAAGTTTTTGCAGATTTAAATTTTCAATTATGTTAACAATATTATCAAATTCTAAATTGCTCTTCAAATTAATATTACCGAGGGTAACTAACCAGTTCGTGTCATTGAAATCAAACCATTTATTAAGGTACCTCTAGGCTTTGTCAATAAATAATAAAAAATTCCTGTGAATTTTCCTAGCAAGTTCCGGTGAAGATAACAGTTTAATTTTTTTGCCTGTTTCATAGCCAAAAAAGAGATCTTGTTTTCTTTGTGTTAACCCATCTCTAAGACTTACCATGATCCCATAAATATCTAAAATTGTTATGCAGTTGCCTTCTAAACATTTAACAGCTTTATTGAATAAAAATAAGTGACTACAAAAATGCAATAAATTTCAATCATATTATTCTCAGTTTCATTAAGCATCAATAAATTTTGTAAAACCATTGGACTGTGGTCTAAACTTAAAAAGTAGCTTCTAATAGGTGACCAATTTAATAATAATATATCAATGCATGGCAAAAGAGAGAGCCATCTTGTTCCCACATGGCGTTTTATTTCGTGAAAGTCTCCATCTACTGTGTAGCATTACACATTTTTTCAGCTCCTCTCTCCTTACAGCAGCAGGTGAGAAATGAGCATAAATTTTAAAAATTACATTTTCTGTATCATGTGATAAAAAGCTAATGGCATGTCTTACGCAATTATGCACTATATATGCATGACAATTGCCTTTAATCAAATCTGGTACTAAATTTTTCATATTTGTGAATAAAGAATGATTGACACCAAAATTTGCATTTGTATTATCAGCACCTAACCCAGATACATTATGAAAAGATAATTTGTATTGCTCTAATGACTTTTGAATTGCTTCAAACATACCATCAGCAGATTCGTTACTATTTTCATAAAAATCTAATAGTTTATTTTGAACGCCATTTTTAGCTGTAAAATATTGTATAGCTAATGGAAAGAGTTTTATATTTTTTTTTGTTAGAAGCATCTGTTTGTAAGCAGTAAAACAAATTATCTGTATTAAGAGCATCTTTTACATTTTGTAAAGAATATGGGCCCAACACCTCTGTAACTAGTGCTTCCATTTTTGTTCTAGCTAGATGAATTGCCGTAGCTTTAGCTGAATTGACATAAATAATTTTATTCAATTTTATAGTACAATCCATATTATTGTAGGAAAAATTATGTTTTGCAGTGTGATATGTTAAGGCTAACTCAGATGCAACAACATTTTCTGCATCACTGCATCGAGACAATGTGGAAGCAGAAGAAGAGTCAAGGAATTTCTCAAGTAGTCCAGATGTTCTCCTCATTTCTAATTTTGTATTGTGTTGTTTTGTTTGCAGGTGTTGTTTAACCTGAAAATAAGAATAATCCCATCACCTTACCCATCATCTCCAGTCACCATCAAACAATTATACTTCCAAAGTTATTAAGAAAAATTGCTAATTATTTAAAATAAAATTAAATCATTTTAAGGCAAAGCATAGTTTAGTTTGAATATTCAAGCAACACACGTGCGCACACAGAAAAAATAAAATTGTTCTTCTTACTTGTCCTATTCTTGCTGAAGCAATCGAAAATGTAATTCCACACAATTTGCATTTTCCATTGTATTTGTTTTGTGGATCATTAATTAACCACTCACCATGTTAATTTCCCACTGACTTTTGTATTTCTGCAATCGTTTATTCTTCTTTTTTGTCGTATAATTTTTTTAAAACATTTTTTTGGTGTAATATATTCTGTATCTATTTGATCCGTTTCACTATCGAAATTACGTTTTTTAGGTGTATGTGGAGTATTCTTGTCCATGACTTTAGCATAAATCTATAAAACTTATGTTGTGTGGTAGTAAGCCCCGACTACTTTAGGTGCCCAGAACATTAAAATGCGGGAGTAAAAAATGAATTATTTATTCACGACAATCGCAACCAAGGGTGCGGAACTTACTAACTAATACATCGATAAAAATGTCGAGTCAATACAAAATATTATGTAGGAGGCTCAGCCCCTACACTTTAAATCGTACTCTTATTGCACTCAAACCGCTTCGCCCAAATCAAGAAATTGTGCAATGACACTGACGAGACGACATGATTGACATTTGAGGTTAGGTTGCGTTCAGAAATTGTGAAAAACGAGTGCTTAATTGATGTGGCGCTGGCGAGTGGCGATATCCATTCAGCACCAATCGATTAATTTCGTTTAACGAAAAATACTAACGACTAAACTTTTCAAAATCCCAAAGATCATATCATCATAAGAAATAAAGTATTTTCTTGTACTTTATTGTTCTTATAAAGTATAGAGTACAATTACCTGAAATAACGTACAATACTTTATTATAAAGTACGGGTGGCAACCCTAGTTACAAGGCATGAATATTGTGATTATTATCTATGAACATAACTCACAAGAACCATTTCAACATTGCGAACACTATAAATTAGATAGTTTTATAATTTTATTGATGAATTTGGAGTAGGGCTTCATTTTTAACTGATTTCATAAACAAGTTGGAAAACCAATCATTATAGGTTAGTATTTTCACAGACACACAGACATTTATTTCAGTCATACTTATTAGCTTCCATATCATTTGATGGACAATGACAAAGAATTTACGCCCACTCTTTTGGATAAAGTATTATTAAAAGTCCCGAAACACTTTTTTAGGTGAAACAGAATAAAGCATTTCACTCCACAGTTTGAAAAAAATACTTGAAAAGTATTTGTTAATCGCTTAGTAAATCTTTTGGATTATTTCCAATAATGAAATATCAGATTGCGTGTATGCAATATGCTTTTAAATAACATCGAAAATTTAAGGATGTAATTTTAAAAGCTATGATAAACTTAGTCTCGATTGATGACAGCAACTCGCCCGGAGCTTATTTTGGACGACGCTTGTAAATAGGGTTGCAATGCGGTAATTCTGCCAGCATTGTGGCCTATGTACAATGTTATACAGGCGTTGTGCTTTTTTCTGTTTTGATTTATTTTTGTATTAATGTGAAAAATCCTTTATTTTAAATATTTTATTTATTTTTATACACACTATGTTTATTTGTTGTATCAGAAATTACGCTTTCATATATTGTTATATTTTTTTTGATATGAATTATAAACTTTTTCTTTATTGCTAACCGTCTATGAGTCAAACAAAAATAATGTAAATCCCAATTTGGCTATTAGTTTTGTTTTATGTGTATTATATTTAATGTAAATTTTAAGTGCTGGGTATTTTATAAAAAATAAATAATAAAAATACCTATATACACGTACAACTTGAGGGAAAAGCCATTTGCTGGTTTGGGTTATTTATTAATTGGTAATTGAATTTGGGTTATTGATTAAAACATACACTTAAGCCTAACCAGAACAGCCTTACTTTATTACATAACTCCTATATTAAAGATGAATATCTGTAACTATACAATGAGTTACAACATTCCGCATGGTTTTACAACCGCGCGCGCGCGATAACGCCGGCTGTCGGTTAACGCTCCGTTACGCACTTAAAGGATTAAAGCCGCGTAAAGTTAAGCAGTCGTTTAGTTCAAGTTAAAGTTAAGTGCAAATGAGCTGGTGTCTTATCGAGTTAAGTAGTCGTAAAGTATTGTAGCTTGTAGAGATGCGGCTTGAGGGAGTGCTGTTTGTTTGGAGTAGAGAATTTTATGTTGTACTGACGTTCCACCTGATTTCCGATCATGTGACCAAGAACTTTGTTACTCTGATCTGATATTGTAACTTTCCAAGACCCGTAATGTCAGGATTTATCGATTTTATGTAAACAAGAAAACAAGTCTTTCCTTTGTATACAATACAATAAAACATGTTTAATTGCCAAATGAAAATAATTCAAATTACGATAAAAATGCAAGAAAACCTGCTTATCATAAATTATTTTACTGTATTCATAATAGTGTCTGTCTTTAAGATACAGCATCATCTACAGTATCGAATGGATGACCAGTGCTTATGAATACTTACATTTTATTTGGGCAAATGAATCAATTATAAATGGATAACTTATCTACGACTAGTAATTTGAAGAGTAAGCTTCTAAACAGTACCCAAAAGCCTGTGCGTTGTTATTTAAGCTTACTACTCTTTCATAATTTAATGTTTTTTACAAACCTAATAATTTTAATTAAATTAAATTAAATAAAAGCATTAATAATGTTACGTTGACTTGAATAAAACTCACTCATTACCGCGTGGATTTTGTGTGACAAACAATGTATATTTTTTTAATTAGGTGTTTTTTTTTTTTAAATTAAGAATTAGCAGGCTTTTGTCTTCCATCTCACCTGATGAAAAGTGACGATGAAGACGAGGATCGTACACGCCTGTCTAAGAGGTACCTATTCACTCTACACTTGAAAGCTCCAGGGTTATATTTGTCTGGGAAAACAGACGTAGGCAAATCGTTCCACTCTTTGGCAACACGAACCAAAAATGAGCTGTCGAACCGTTTAGTTCGGCTCATCGGCACGCTAACCACAAACGGGTGAAACTTCTGATTTAATTTAAATTGAATTAATTAATTTGATATTTTAATTTAAAAATTTTAATTCATCAATGATAACGATCTATTAGTAAAGAGGTTTAGTTTTAAGTAATTGTAGGTAGGAAAATCTACGTATAGATCTAAGTAAAGATCGGCCCTTCTATACAAACATCTATCCGATCCCATACTTCTTGACTGAAAACAGGTTTTCAACCGACCACACTACGACGCTTTCACAACACCATCGTTTCGTGAAACGATATGCAGAATATAATTCTTTTCCGAACTGTATAAATAACGTCGTTTCAAAAATCTCGCACGCGAATCCCAAATAACGTAAACAAATTTTCACAACACAACCCAACGCACACAGTCACCTACTTAACACCCCATCTTAAAGTTGTCGCATTACCATTCCGTCATCATCGTTAGAACTTGTCTGTTTTGACGACGAAGATAAAACGTGTGTCTGTCTGCTACTTTATAACTCATCAACGGCAGTTTAAATCTCGAAATGTCGGAGATAATGAGAAACGCAGCGATGATTAAAATTTAAGCTGGATATTAACTTTCAAGGAATAATTAGAGAATTTGATGTTGTTTTAACATAAAAGTGCTGTCCCACTTTTGTAATTTTACATTTTTTAAACCTTTTCTGTTGCTTTGGTAATTAGTTATTAATATTACATGAAGTAAACATATTTATCTAGGCTGTGTAAAATGTTTTGCTACTAGAATATCAATTTGTCATAAATGGATGTAACTTTTTTTGTTTCCGTGAAAGTTACCTGACACGAAAGCATATTATGAAATGGTTTGCTATGTTTATACAATCAGAAGATGTATATGTTTGAAGCACCGGTTAGCAAGGTCGTGCCATGGCTAACCAGACATATTTGACCTAGAGAAAAACGTAAATAAATTTACAAATTTACTAAC
This sequence comes from Marasmarcha lunaedactyla, assembly GCA_923062675.1. Taxonomy (NCBI): domain Eukaryota; kingdom Metazoa; phylum Arthropoda; class Insecta; order Lepidoptera; family Pterophoridae; genus Marasmarcha; species Marasmarcha lunaedactyla. The sequence continues at coordinate 20,035,062 of OV281360.1, read as the reverse complement.
AAACAGAAAATATGCATCGGCAAAACTTTCATGAACTCACCAACACCACGGGGTCACCTGTATATAATAATGTAATCATAATCAATTCCCAGACCCACCACTGTATGACTCCTCATAAACAAAGCTATTATGGTTGGTCATCGAACTGGCGGGAAAATTCAAATATTTATTTCTCAACTCTCATGAAGAATGACTCTACCACCAGATCGAAAAACTTCCGTGAAGAAGACTGGCAAGAAACTTCACGTATAATTTTATTCAAAATAAACTTACAGAGTTTCTTTATGTCTATACAAAATTGTTCTTATATGCATCTATTAGCTCGGCAAGTTTCCCTCCCCAAAAGTATTCAAATGACGAACTCCCTCAAACGGCACCCGTTCACGCTTGACACTCAACTTTCACACTCCTTCATCAAATACTAGACACACTTACTTATTTTATCACATCCATGCAAAATCTAACTACACACAGAACTCAGTTATTTCTAGGATCCAAAAAACCTACAACAAAACTAACGCTCAAATCACTGACATTTTCAACGATAGCAAGGCTAATTTCCAAAACGTTATAGTCATTAAATGATTCACACACAAATACACACACAAATACACACACACACACACACACACACGCACACACACACACACTTAAAAACGCACATTAGAATTTCATAAGACAATTTAAATCTATATATCTTTGTCCAATAATTATAAAGTACTATGTTTCAATATTTAAAAGTTTTGTCATTTATCAGTCTGCTATGTATTAGTAACAAAATGTAGATCCGTAACTGGCTGTCAGTAAAACTTACACTGAATATTTGTAAATTAGCTTAAGAGCTGTGGATTTTGTGATAATAAATTAATAAAATAAAATAAATAAACCATGACTCAAGAAATAACATCTGTGTTCATCACATAATTGAATGCCGCGGCCAGGACTCGAACCTGGGATCTTCCGTATATGGGCACCACTGAAGCTACTCGTCCGTTAATTAATCTACGTACATTTTTCAGAAAAGTTCAAGCTTATAATCCTCAAAATAGCATGTTTAATCTTTATATAAAGTTTACACTATGAGTATCATAAAATTTTGAAATTTAATAAATCTCGAGGAGTTCCTGGGTTCAAAGCACAAAAAGACGGCGGCGGCGCGGAGCTCTCGCCCGATTCCTGAAACATAATTTGTTATAGTGACGTGAGAAGTGAGGTCGCTTCTAAATCAACTGACGCATTTATCCTTGTCATATAAAAAAATAACAAATGTATTTAACAATTATTTTAAGCATATCTTTTGCTAAGAGCTCGTCTTGGGTGACATTACAATAGTTCATGTTTGACCTCTAAAATAGCCACCTTAATATGATTATATTGCCATTACATGGACTTAAAGGAACAAAAGCCATTTTACGTTACTAAAGATTCCTTGCGTTATAAGTAGGTATTATAACAGTTAGGCATTGTGATTTGACTCAGAGAAAATAATATCATAATTGATGATGAAATTTATTCTAAGGGACTAGGTTTAAAGCCTTTAAATATTTACAGACTAAACACTTTTACAGTACAGATCCCTGATTCCAAACCAGACCTCCCCCAAGCCAAGCACGTGTGAACATACCACGTGATTACATGCAATGCATGAATCACGTCATCGCACTAGTCGCAATGAAAAATGGCCACCGGGAGCGACGTGATCGAGCTAACCTGTGCTGCTTGATCCAAGACTATATAGTTATAAATGGCGGGTTCAATTTTAAATATTGGTTGAGATTGTTAGGGTAGATGTGGGCTTATTTTGTCAAGTTATAAAATATTTGATAGTTTGGTAAATATGTGTCTACACATTAATCTAATTACATAAAAGAAGTTGAACTTCCACTGCAAAATACCTCTTGAAAGTGGACAGTGAGGATTCAAAGCTTTTATAAGTACAGTTAAAACACAATTGAATAACTAACTGCTACAATTATAACAAAGTGAAAATCAGGTAGCTATGATATATTTTTACGTTTTATAGTCAAATTTGTGTTAGAGATACCTACAGGTTAGGCCTGAAATCACAAAACTCGTAGAGACAAATTAAAATGGTATGCAAGCAGTTAGTGCTAACCATTTTTTCTTTTTTTTTTTTGCTGCCGAGGCACCCTCGCGGGAGGGAGGTGGAAGATGCGTCATGCATACCCGCCCGCAGGTAAATTCCTCTGCGGGGGGGTTATGTGGGACTCACCAGAATGGCACCTACCCACTAAAAACCACCTGTTGGCTGTAGTTATTACCGTTAGCCTTCATCGGAAGCGACACCCGTCGGGAAGTTGAGCGCGCTGGCAGAGACCCGCTAGCGGGTCTTCCGCCTGTAGTGAAAGTTGCACTGAAGGTGCTCAAAGGGACATGAGTTGGTGGCCGTTCTGGGCAGCCTCCGGTGAAGCCGGGGCTGGGCAGAGGTCGGCCGAAGCATGATTTAGGGATCAATTCATTTGAATGAACCTACAATGAATTGAGAAGGGAACTATGCTCCGCCAGAGCTAGCAAACGCTCTGTCGGAGTACGTGATGCCCTAAGTTTACGGGCTAAGACTGCGATTTCACTAACATCGACATTTTTTATAGCGTCGCAGACGATACGCATATCGTCTGCTACGGAGGATTGAGGAGTGGGTTTGTATGGGCGAGGAGCCGGGATGGGATTCGATGCGGGGCGCTGCTTCCAGTTTTCTGGGGCAGGCCTAGAATGTGTAGGCTTTGCAGCCGGAGGAATCCGGCTACGCAGCGGCGGAAAGTTTTCTTGAGAAAGGCGCGGGGCCTGTTTGGGTGCCGACCTCTTGGGATTGGAACGCATACAACGGGGTGCACGAGGGCAGCCCCTGTAGTTTGCGGTGTGGCCGGACTGGCCACAAAGCACGCAATCGGGAGGAGAGGGAGTTTCAGGAGTGCGATTGCACTCCTTAGTGAAGTGCGGGACCAGGCACTTGACGCACCTGGGCGGTGCGCGGCAGTTGGCCGCCGCGTGCCCGTACAACTGGCACCGATGGCACTGGCCGGGATGACCGCGGCGATGAGGCGCCTCGATCAAGATCCCAGAGAGGCTGCAAATAGAGCTAACCCCTTTCAGGATCTCTCTGGACTTGGGGACGTTGGCGAGAATCACCAAAGCGAGAGGGTGTTGCCTCCCGTACTTGCTGTGCATTTTATGCACCGCGAGTGCCGGGAAGCCTTGGGACTGCAGATCCTCAAGGATAGCCTCGTTCGATAATTCGAACGGGACTCCCCTGAGTACCGCTCTGATCTTACGCTCTTCTGACAGAGCATAAGTGTGATAAGCATATTGCTTATCGGTGAGGAGCTTAGTCAAAGCTCGGAAATCGTCTATCGACGAGACAGTGATTTTAATAGATTCACCCGAGTTTACCGCTCGGGTGTAGTGGATCTTGTGCTCATTGCACAGTGTCGAGACCTCAGTCCATTTACCCTTTTCCCGAAGGAAAACGGGTGGTGGGACCTTGGCCTTGACAGAAGTTGGGGCCGGAGCGGGTGTTGAAGACACCGGGGTAGCTGGCGTTGAAGACGCCGCAGGGGGTGTAGGGACGGGCGTGGAGGGCACCGGGTCTTGTTTCGAGCGCTTTTTAGAGCGCTTCTTAACAAGGGTGAAAGAGGGAGGCTCAGGGCCAGTTGGGGTGGCGTCCGAGGAAGACTCAGTCGCGGGTGCACGCTTGCGGCGCAGAGGGGCGTCTACTTCGCACTCCATGTCACTGGAGGAAGGGGACGCTGGAGAGCCTAAGACCAGAGGGGTCTGGGGGACTGGGGTGGCCTGAGGGGCCATTGGTGGAATTAACGCCATGATATGCGGGATAAGAGAATCAAGGAAACGAAACTTATCAGCATTTATAAACATGCCTTCAGCATCGGTACTTTCAAGTAGATTCTTCCTAATCTCTTCAGAGCTTAGGGAAGCCATTGCGGAGGGGTTGGGGAGGGACAATATATGAACCTAACAACGATGACTAACTTCCTAAAAACCACCCTACACGCAGTAGGGCGGTTGAGGACGACGCGGATAACTTACTCGAACACGGAACTTGAAGTCTTGAAACGACGAGACTCCGTCGACGAAGCTCACGTTCCACGAAGTACGGTTAACAAGCCACTGACCGCCGTGAAAACGGCGTTAGAAACTTAATACGGTATACAACTATGAAATTATATAGGTATTACGACAACAACCAGTGAAATTTGGGTGCTCAATTAGCGCGGGGGCTAAAAGAGCGGGAAGGCGTCTGCGATCGACGTGCGCTCGAGAACGCACGCAGACCGAGACTCGAATGGTAGTGCTAACCAAGGTCCTATAGGCCTCATACTCCATTTACGTGACTCAGTCCGCAACGAATTGTCGCCAGCGTACATCGCGGGGCACGTGTTAAAAGTGTTGTGGTTGGTTGAAATTATTTGGGAGGGTTAGCTATTGGCTAGAAATATAGCGTCAGTGGCACTGCAATTAAATTCGAATAAACGCATTTTTATTTCGCTTTGGCATAAGTTCTGTGCTGAAATAAACGGTCTTTTTATTATTAAAATATTTTTCATGTTGTTATGTCAGTTGCCGCCCCCTAAGATGCTCTACATATTGATTGAGCGAGCAAATTTCCTGGCTAGTTTATTAAAAAGTTTAAACATCATCAACTCATTCAAGTTTTTTCTAACTTTTCAAAAATCTCCACCCTCAATGAGCAAAATGGCATGTCAGTAAGTAAGTAATAAAAATAAATTAGTTCATTCAAGTATAAAAATATTACAACAAGGCCCCCATAAATTTCAAAACTCATATCAATGTTTCCTTCAGTAGCAAATGTGTGCACACAACAATCTGAACCTATAAATCCAACGTTCGCATCACCTCTGAAAACAAACGAGCATCTCCAAGCCACGCTATAAACTGTCCATTTTGCCATTTAAACGCCGGTTTAATGCCCCGTCGTTAACTAGGTTCAATCTGCTTAATTGGGAATGGTGGAACCGGCCCCAAACCAACGATATGTGAACGTAAGCTAAGTTTTAGAGGATGCAGGGATTTACTATCTTCAAGTAATTATAGTTTGTTTCGAGAGTAATAACTTCCAGAGAGGCAGTTTTGAGAGGGTTTTTCGAAGAGTTATGGGTTAGCTTTTATTTCATGATTTGCTGTGGTTTTTGTGATTAGGCTGTTGATGGTGGGCTTTTTGTTATTGATGAATACTTTTTTTAAAATAAAAGTTTGGTTTTGGATAGGTTTATTGAAATTAAAATTCTGTTTATCTGTTTATGTGAAAAGTAAGTATATCGACTATTTATTAACCTAGAAGACAGTGGCAGTCTGTCTTAGATAAAATACATAAAGTTATACAAGAATTGAATTAAGTTTAAGTAAGATTCTGAATTAAACTTCTCGTATTTTAAATAGAACTATTTGTTCCGCGGTTTCGCTCGCCTCATTTTGATTTTTAACCAGAAACCTTCGCGGGCGTTCGCTGAACAATTCATCAGTTTCAATACAATCAGGTATAATAACACAAAGGGGATAAGAGTTTATTTTATTATTGTATAAATAATCCCGAAATTTGCCATCAGATATCTTCATTCACCACTAAAATACCAGAGCTTCATTTATAAACTTCATATTGAACTGAATTAGTACTGAAAATATTGTATTTTCCTTTCACACATAAACAATTCACAGCGCTTTCCTAATCTCATTTCCTCTTTTACTCATCATGAATTTCATATCACCATTTAAGTATATTTCGCTACAGGCAACACTAAATACTTTTCAAACCTCCACAATCAATGTCTCGTAACTCTATTCAGAATTATTAGGTTCGCGTGCTTGTTGGCGGTTTCCCTCGGAAATAGCCGAGAAATAAAAAATAGAATGTAATGCAGTCCGGTGTAATTTACTGGTCGTAGGTTTATGCTTTGATACGTCGTGTGGCCGAGATGTTATTAAGGAACCCTTCAATCGTGTACGTAGTAGGGGACTGTAGGGATATTTTATAGTATTGTTTTTAGGTAGCGGTAAAAATACTGGACTCTAAAACACTCAGGTGCTATGGTAACTAATATAATTACCTATAAACAATAAATTTGCATAACATTGTGGAGTACCTTCATGCTTCTTGATAAAGAGATGTGGCGCTTTCCGTTTTTACCGACAATCATTAAAAATTAATTTTAAAATTTGAAAGGTTTAGTGGCCATTATAATTAGTGTCTATATTATTGTACTGACATTTGTCGTGTATTGTAATCCCTAATGAAAATTATAAAGAAGCGCTTATTTTATACAAGGTAGTATTAAATTAAAAGACAATAGAGAATGTTTGAGTATACAATAGCTTTATTTTGTAAGCTTTCTAAAAAAATATTCAATGTTTACAATATCAGTAATAAATTTTAAGGTGTTTTTGGCATTCTTCAAGTCTTCCTTTAATCGCTGTGAAAAATGACATATATGGCAAATAGACAATTTTGAAACTGGTCATTTATACGAAAAAAATATGCACGCAACATTGTACGGAATTTTCATATTTGAATGTTCGTCACACTTAGTATAAAACTTCGTAAAAATATGATAGATCCGTAGCCTATTGTGTACAACTCCCCGAAAAACTCGGTTGCCCCACAACCACCAGCATTCTTTGTCCATTGTATCGTAAGCCGATATTATTGGGGGTCAAATTGAATTGTCATATTCCTTGTATTCCTCTTCATATCACTTTAATGGCCTCGCGCACGGCTGCCGGGTAATTGCGTAGTTCGAGCTAGTTTTTATTGAAGAGGGATTATTTTGTGGATTTGGAAAATTGGTGAAGGGAAATACAGTTCAAAGAATCAACTTTATTATACATATAAACGATACCACGTCAGGCCATAAAATTTAACTCATATGTATAAGAAATAAAAGTTACATGCGAAATAATTTAATTAACATATACAGAATAGCATCTCATAAGTCCAAAGAATTAGGTCTAATTCTCCAAAGTTAAAGAATTTTTGAAATCTTACAAATACACACAGTTTTCATTTACGTACGTGAGTAGTTTTTTGGACAGAAGTTACCTTGCAAACTTTATACTGTTCTAATGTATCCAAGACTTTTTCTATTATAAAAAAAATTACCTAACCTAACCATAACACAAACTTGATGTTTCTCATTTGAATAATAAACTATTTCCTACTCAACCCCACCATATTTGCAAACAACAAAGTTATTGAATTTATGAAGAAGCTTTCAAAAATATTGCAGATTTCCAATACTTGACAAAAGCTAAATTCTTCGGAGAGCAGTCCTCCACTTATCAGGGATGTTAAGGTTATTGCTAGTTTATGGATGAAAATTTTATGAATTGGATCCCTTACTATTGGAAATTTTAACATACTATTCCATGGAAGTCGCAAGATTGACGCAAGAATGAAGATGCAGTCTGGGCAAGACAAGATGGACCAACGACGGTCTGGTCAAATAGCAAAATACAAAGGACGCGGGCCACACAAGATCGAGCGGTATAGAGATCTTTGGGGCAGGCCATGTGCAGTGGACAATACGAAGAAAAGTTTCAGCCAAATTTAAGCCAAGTATCTTTTTAACAAGAGTTCTTTCATAAAATATTATAATTTTGAGTCTGAAAATATTCACTAGGATGCCTTGTGCAGATTTGAGGCTGGTTTGATAATACAATCAACCTAAAAAATTAAAGAAATAAATATGATCCCATGACTTACACTGTAAATATCAACTCAGCCTAAGGAAGTCTTAGAAATAAATTTAAGGAAATAAATATCCTTATTTTGCATTCACAATATATTTTAGAAAATTCTAACCTAAGACCTCTCTTGTTCGTTTATTTTGTAAATGATTTGGTCGAAAGAATTGAAAGTGATTGTCTAGCCTATGCTGATGATATAAAAATTTTTAAAGTTATCAAAACTATTAATGACTGTCAACTTTTACAAAGCGATTTAAGTCTAATTGATGATTGGTGTGAACGTAACTGTATGACGCTTTGTGTGGACAAGTGCCAAGTAATAACCTTCACTAAAAGGAAAAATATATTTAACTTCCCTTATAAAATTAAAAGTGTTCAGCTACAAAAAGTAAGTAATATTAAGGATCTAGGAGTTACGTTTGACAGTGAGTTAACATTTCGTCCGCATTTTGACAGCATTGTCAAAAAAGCAAACAAAATGCTGGGATTCATTATAAGGACATCAAAACCATTCAAAAATATTGATAGCTTGAAAATTCTGTTCACTTCACTCGTGCGCAGCATATTAGAGTACTGCAGTCCTATTTGGGATCCTATATACATTGTGCATAGAGACCGGATTGAATCTGTTCAAGTTAAATTTATACGATATCTTTGTAATAAAACAAAACTGAGAAATACTCTCCCAGACTATAATGACAGATTAAAACATTTCCACTTTGTGTCTTTACACTCACGTAGGTCTGTTGCATCTTTGACACATTTGTATAAAATTGTAAATAATCATTCAGATGGAAATATAATTCATAACCTTTCTTTTAAACTTCGATGTAAGTCTGTAAGGCACCAAGTTTTATTTGATATACCAATGGCAAATAATAATATTTCATACAATGGTCCACTCCACAGAATGTGTAGACTGTATAATAACATAAATAGGGATACTGATTTGTTTAATGACCCATTGAATAGTTTTAAACGCAAAATATTCAGCATAATTGATGTGTAACTTAAGTTTTATTTTTTCATTTTCCCTTATAGTTGTAATTTAAGATTTCAATATTAAGCATGTTGTGCATAATTATAATTGAATTGTAAACTAGAAAAATTATTTTAAAACGTAATACTTTATGTTAGTTTTATATGTTTGCAATTTGTTGTTATGCCTATTAAATAAATAAAAAAAAATAAAAAAATGTAATGTTTGTAAAAAAGAACGTAATCATTTTTAAAAGAAAAAGAGGTCTGCAGAACGTTAACACAAGAGGAAGAAATAAGCTGGCAGCTGATAATAATAGGCTTCATAAAGTCACTAACTCATTCATGGGTCCATGAATGCGCTTTTATAATAAGGTTCCTGAGGATATCCAAGGTCTTCCTATTGACAAATTTAAAGAAACTATGCAGCAAAAGTTGTGTGCTAAAGCTTCTTATAAACTATTCAATTATTAGGACGATAAAATAATCCCCTCATTTACAGGCTTTTTAGTAATTAGCTTTAGAGGTTAGTTGAGGGGAGGGAGACTTGCCAAGCCAACGAATGCATATTATGCAGATAAGGATAATTTTGTATGAAATGAAATGAAATGAAATGAAATGAAATGAAATATTTATTTCTCAACATTGACAATTACTTGTTCTTATTGACGTCAAATAAAACATGATTCTACCACCAGTTCGAAAAAAACCTTCGTGAAGAAGAACTGGCAAGAAACTTCACGGGTATATTTTTTTCAAAATAAATTTACAGAGTCTCTTTATGTCTATACAAAATTATTCTTTTCTGCATCTGTTAGCCCGGCAAGTCTCCCTCCCCCCAAGTATCCAAACGACGAACACCCTCAAACGGCACCCGTTCACGAGTTAACGCGGGATCCAGCCATCGCCCTCCTCAACCATATTAGAGGGAAGTGAGCGACCCGTCACCCGACGCTACCATAAGAAGACGTACTTTAGTGACAATGACGCTTTAGATATTCATCGGGACGAAGAACTCATCGCACAAACAGACACATTACACATGCTTTGTTACAAATACTAGTACAATCCTGTTAATGAGGGAATTATACCCAAGGGCTTTTATCATCCAAATAATCGGATAGTTTATAATATGCTCTAGCACACAACTTCTCCTTTATAGTTTCTTTGAATTTGTCAACAGGAAGACCTTGGATATCCTCAGGAACCTTATTATAAAAGCGTATACATTGACCCATGAATGAGTTAGTGACTTTATGAAGCCTGCTATTATGAGCTGCCAGCATATTTCTTCCTCTTGTGTTAACATTGTGCAGATCTTTTTTTCTTTTGAACAAGGTTATGTTCTTTTTAACATACATTAAATTTTCTAAAATATATTGTGAATGGAAGGTAAGAATATTTATTTCCTTAAATTTACTTCTAAGTGACACCCTTGGACCGAGCTGATAGATTGCGCGAACAGCCCTTTTCTGCAGAATAAATATAGCATCGATGTCGGCAGCACTCCCCCACAGCAGAATACCATATGTCATGAGGCTGTGGAAGTAACCAAAATAGACTAATCGAGCAGTTGTTTCATTTGAAATTTGTCTAATTTTTTTAACAGCATATGCGGCAGAGCCAAGCCTTTTCGCTAAACCATCAACATGCGGTCCCCACTGCAGTTTGGCGTCTAAGGTTATGCCCAGAAATACAGTTGAGTTTACAGGAGTCAGTTCCTGGCTCTTAACTACAATGTTTGTGTTTACCTGTTTGACATTTGGCAATGTAAATTTAACACATTTCGTTTTTTTTTCATTGAGGAGCAAATTATTAGCTGAGAACCACTGCTCTGTGTTGGAGATGCATTTGTTCACCGCTCGATAGTCAATTTCATGTCTTTTGATTTTAAACAAGAAGGAAGTATCGTCAGCAAACAATATGACCTCGCATTGATTCTTAACGACCGATGGCAGATCATTAATATAAACTAAAAATAGGAAAGGACCAAGAACTGAGCCCTGGGGCACACCCATTGTCACTGCCGATCCTGATGATTTTTCTCCATTTATTGCAACTTTCTGTTTTCTATTAGAAATATATGATTTAATCAAGGCAAGCGCTCGGTTTTTAATGCCGTAATGGTGTAGTTTCATGAGTAGAGTAGTATGATCCACACAGTCGAACGCCTTGGACAAGTCACAAAAGACACCAATAGCATCACACGACTCCTCCCAGGCGCTGAATACGTGTTTTATGAGCTCAACACCGGCATCGGTTGTTGAGCGACCCCGCGTGAAACCAAACTGCTTAAAATTCATTAAACTATTACCGTAAAAATGAGAAAGTAATTGATTTAAAATTAATTTTTCAAAAATCTTACTGAGCGTTGGTAGTATAGATATAGGTCTAAAATTATTAGGGTCAGACATACTACCTGCTTTGAATATTGGAATGACCTTACTCAATATAAACTTAAAGCAACATTATAAATTTATTTTGTTTCTTGCCAGCTCTTCTTCAGAACTAGTGGTAGAGTCATGCTTTATTTGACGTCAATAAGAAAAAGTAATGGTAAATGTTGTGAAAATTAATTTCTTTGAACTTGAGTATGGTCACAAATAAAGCAGAGCTTCTGTCATGGACAGCTATAAACCTAACTGCGAGTAATATAGTTGTTGTACAAGATACAAAATAATAAGGACATGCATATGTACAAAAATGGCAATTATCTCGCAAAATATATTATTTTTACTATATAAACTCCAGATAAACGTGTTTCAATTTTGTGACTATAATCTTTTATTTCGAACACATATAGTAGCAGCACTTTGATATTCAAACCTTTCAGAAACTTGTCGATATTTTGCAGACGAATAAGAAACTTTGCTTCTACCCCAGATTTACCTGCATTCAGTGATTGGTCCCATTTGTGAATAACACAGATGCATTGTTCTAAAAGCGCAGACTGCTCAAAGTTTTCGACTTGCTTGATTAATTTTGAATAATTTGTATTGAACTGCTAGCCTAATTGATATAAAGTTATTGCGAAAACTAAGGACAAAGTTTCCAGTTATATTGTATGTTTAGGTAAAATTGTGATATAATCTTGTATTTAAACAGCCTTGCAATTTTTTAAAATGTAACCATTGTAATAACTTTATAAATGTGTAATAAATAATAAATCCCTTGCGTCATCTGATTTAACACTATTTCATTTTGCCTTGTACTTTTCGCTAATTACTGAACAAAATTGTTTTTGGTAATAAGTTGAATACGAATTTGCAACGATGTATAGACAAAAATATAACCATTTGAATATTGTAGCGCGATCATTTTTTTTTCTTTATTTATTTGTAGAGGACTAGGTGCACAAAATAACCATACCGTCCTCATTGTTCCAATCATGGCCATAAAACAAAATTATTTATAAAATTACAAAGTACAAATTCATCTACATTTTAGACAGAACTTAGCTAATTTGTATAGCATCCTAGCGCTATCAGAATGAGGTTCCGCTAGGACGCTATCACAACCACCAACACTGTGGAAAATAATGTTGTCATAAATTTGTCTTCTCATAGCTTCGTTCCGGACACATTCCACCAAAACATGATGCGCATCCTCGACTATCCCACACTCAGCGCAATTCGGGGACTCAACCTATCGCATTAGATAGGCAAGCCCGATCTTACTGTGCTTGCTGCCTAATTTCTAATGCACAATCCAAAATAAATATTAATAATATACATACTAATAAACATCAAGCGCTTTATTATCTCCATTTGAATCTTCGGAATGGACGATGCAACCATAAAACATTATAGTTTGCCAAAATTGTTCCAAGTTTGAATTTAACTACTAAAGTCTTCGGTTTGATGATCCTTTAGATTTATTTATGTACAGCTACAGCCTACCTGATATTAAGCAAATCCGATGCTTGTTTTATTGCAAATAGTAAAACAAGGATTAAGTAGGGTTTGAAGCAATTTCATATCAACTTCTTTATAGACTAAATTATTAAAGTATACCAAAACAAAGTAAGCAATATAATAATAACAAGAAATGTCTACGATCGGAAAAAAATATAATCTATCGAAAAAAAGTCGTTGTGATTAGAATAGTTTCCGTGTCTCGGTTCAAGTGTCACAACTTGGACATCAATTCTGATTTCGTTGTACATTTGATTTATGTTTTTAAATTTTAATAATATTTTATAATAATATTTAATAGTTATAAGTTTAAAAACACTAATTGAAAATAAATTTATATTAACAATACAAGTCCACAGAACCAGCAAGGAGTAATAACACTAATGACTGTAGATACGTCAAACAGTATCACGCCCCATACAACTTCCATGTAAAATATCACGGCTTCTTAACTAATCATTAGTCACTTCAGAGCTGAGCGTTTTGGAGATATCTAGTAGGGAGAGAAGCGACAGAGCATGTCGTCTAATGCTGCCTTTAATATTTTACTTAATGACATGGGTGGCAATCGGTGGATGTCTGAAGTTAAAGATTTCTTTGATGTTTTTGTTTATTGAAATGATTTTACATTAAAGCTTGTGTTTGGGAATGATTAACAGGAAGACAGCCTTAACGTCGCTGAGTATTTGTTTTTTAAGACCAAACTTATTTTTCGTTTACATACAAAAATATGAGGCCCAAACTAGGTAACATTAAAATTGGGGCTATGTTTAGAGACTGATATACCCTTTGTCATCGAATATATGAAGTATTATAATGTCCTTGTATGGAATTATTTGCAGGTTTCAATTTTATTACTAAAAATATCAGACCTTCTTTTATGTAGAATCCAGTCCGATAACGAATATTTTCATATTTGTATAAGCGTATAATATACTCATTTTTGTCAGGACAACAAAAAGAAAAACTTTGCCGATATTAAATAAAAAAAACTCTTGAAATAATGATAGATTCACTCACGACATATGTCCCGGTTACAATTTTTGTTAGTGCTACAGTGCTGAAGTGTCGACCACAACCCGGAAGACGCAGTGCAGGCAAGCCCCCCACATGATGGATCAACAATCTGGCGAAGGTTGCCGAAAGGCACTGGATGTGGGCCGCATAAACCAAGTGGCATGGAGAGCCTTGGGGGACACGTTTGTCCAGCTGTGAAAGTCTTTCGGCTAAAGAAACGTTAGAGTTAGTTTATTTTGAAAGCCCCGTTTTAATCTGAAACTTTACTACGTAGTCATAATCTTTGCATTTTGCTTAAATTAAGCATATCTTGCGATGTTTCATGTCCTAGTCACAAAAAAATCTATAAGTAAATATACAGACAATTTATTACGGCATCCTCCATTACAGTAGTAAACTTAATCAGAATTACGACATAAACTTGAAATAGTTCGACCTAAATCATCCCTGGAAATGGCTCTAAAACTATCTGAGAAGCAATAAGAGATTATGCTAAACTACGAGCGCAGTCAGGTGATACCACAAGTGTTATAGTCGTCATAAAATGTTTATTATTTTAGGTAGTATAGTGGATGTTGTATTGGGGTGTATTTAGGTACTTAGGCGGTCGTTAACTAGGAGTGGAAGTAAAGAATGATAATGGTACGATGGTCTAGGATTGAAGTGAACTGGAGTCTCAAACCTCCAAGACCGCATTACTAATCCTACAGTCAGAGCCAGATTTAGTTGGGAAAAGGGTTGTTTTCGAGCAATTTACAGTCCACGCCTGATGCGTTGGCAGACTTTAAATACATCGAAATTATTTCTTTGTGGGCTCTCACGACATGTTAATGTGCTTGGGACCGGAAGGTTATTGCCACGTCACTATAATATTACTTCATGTAGTGTCGTTGGGAGACAGGTAGCTAGGTTGTCTTTAATGTAAAATGCGAGTGCTCAATGCAAAGGTATTGGACCTTTGCATTGAGCACTCGTCAATCTTGTCAATTAATAAGGAATATCGCTGAGAAGAGAATTTATTTTGAAATAAGCTTAACATTTTTTTAATATTTTCAAATGTAAAGGGGGTGTTACACTATCATATATCTATGATCATATACAGGATCTTGTCTTCGATGCTACGTATACGACCTCTATAATCATATCTGTGAATAACAATAACGTAGATCTATGATCTATTGTTGTCATATGCTTATATTGCTTGCGGAGTACGAATTGGTTTAGTTTACTGCTGTTGCTTCAGTATTGTGTATATTCTTATTATTGTGAAAAAATGTTGCCAAGAATAATTTAAGAGTACCACTAAGCATATTGTGAACTTAGGCCAAAAGTTTTGAATTACATTTTATCCATCAATTAAATACTTTACAACAAATGCTTCCTTGCAATTTAGAATATGACGGATTTTGTATCAGGTCGACGAATATGACTCATATTATGTACGTATTACATACATATGAGTACGTATTACATACATACATAAGAGGAACTTTGCAAGTCCTCAAGAAGTAATTTATAGCATTTTTATTCTACCTATCCTAATTTATTTATTTAGTAGATGTAGAGAAACAATTAAAAATGATGGGCAAACTCAATATGGGATTTTGACCTGCTAATGGTCAGTAGTACGCATGAAAGATAACCTCTTGAGTAACCTTTTCTCCCTTAAACTTCCCTAATTTTAAATCTAAAACTCTTGTAAAAATATAACAAATAATTTGCGAAAAATCAATCATAAGTTACCATGTTGTTTTCTATTGAATGTATCAATGTCAATGTCAAAAAAAGTAACAAAACGATGTCGAATGAACCCACAAGTAATGGACGTTATTGGCGGATTAGTTTTGACAGTCAATCAACAATCGGTCAGTTCTTTTTTGAATGAATTAACTAGAGTGAATCCTAAAAAATCGGGGAAAAGATATATTTTAGAAAAATATCTTACAAAGGTATATATTTAAACTAATGAATGTATGATAATCTAAATTTATGGGCCTTTAATTTGATATACTGAATATTAGTAGGTCATCTTTTGTAAATCAAAAATCAAAAAAATCAAATCAAATCATTTATTCATTCATAATCATAGGTAATACAAAGGTGGTAGACAATTTAATAATGAGTACAGCTATGATTCGCCGAAGTAGCATATGAAATTATATATTTGAAATTGTAACCATGTCAGTTAAATGTATCTAAATTTTTTACAATACATATTATTATTAGTGCTCATGTCGAGACAAAAAGAAACAAGGAATAAACATTAATTGGTAATCAGATTTAAAAAATATAACAATTATAGAGCAACATTAAATAATTCACATAACATGTCAAAAATAAAATAAAAACATAATAACTGAGAAAAATAAAAAGAATACAGCCATTATTTAGATGTCATGTCTTGAAAAAAATCATTTATATTATAATATGCCTTTTCAGCAAGGAAACCATTGAATGCAGATTTAAATAAGTTGTCATTTGTTATGGATCTTATGGACTTTGGAATTTTATTGTACACCTTTGGTGCCATGCTGTTGATGCTAACTCTTTGTAGTAGGGTTCTACGTGTGTGAGTGACCTTGAGAGTGCCCTCACGACGACTACCTATTGGGTTTGCCTCAAAGTAGTGGGAGTTTTTCCTAACAAAATTAGCAATTTCGCTTAAATAAATTGAAGGTAATGTCAAAATTTTGTAATTTCTAAAATACGGCTTACAGGAGTCAATTTGCTTTAACCCAAACATTGACCTAAGACACCGCTTTTGTACTATCTGCTTTGCTTTAATAATCCTCGACTAATTGTGTTAATTTAAATTCAATTTGTTATAAAATCCAAATTATTTAACTGTGTAATTATGTTGGTATTCTACATCTTAAATTAACTAAACATTGTAAATTTTATTAGAGGAAACTTTGCTGGATTTTGAATTATTTAGTTGAGTATTTAAAGTGTATTTATTGTTCTGTTTGTTTCCCAAATAAGGAAAAAAGAATTACATTATCATATAATTATGACTCATAGATTTATGATCCTAGATATATGATAGTGTGTTATACCAGCCTAAGTACCGATTAAGTCATAGTTTTTTAAGTATCCGTAGATTATAACTTTATTTACATTTTAACTGTCAGAAAACGAGTAACTATTCAGTAAATAGTGTTTAGATGACCAATATTCTAAATTGAATAATTTAAATACTCAAATCACGAGCGTTTGTTGATCTCAAATCACACTCACGTACATCTTGAACGATGAGGTTTCTACATTGTTTAGTCCTATAGTAGAATAGAACTACATGCTATGATTATCTATTCTTTTAATACAAGATAAATTTAAAACAAAACAAAATTCTACTCATCCATTTACAGTTCAACCTTTTCTTTGTCACGCAGACCACTTTAACCAAACTGCATTGAACCGATACAATACCATTAAACCAACAATCAATTAAGCCGTCTCATTCTAAACCTTAATAATCATAAACCAGAAGTGAACCGGACATGGGCGGGTTCAACCGGTCATAAGTCTGGTTTAGCGGCCGGTTAGCTTGGGGTATTGGTGACCCTAAATTGTTAGTTTACGCAGTGAGAATCTCTGGGTGTGTTGCTGGGTTTAGGTGCAGGTATATTAGATTAAATTAGTAAGTCGATGAATGGGATTCAGTTGACTCTAGGTTTAGTTTAAGGTGTAATATCTTCACCAACCAATGCGAAACTATTAAATAAATTCAAAATATGACTCCAAGAAAAGGGATATGTGTATAAAAGCTTGTAGGTCACTGTTTTTGAGAAAAATTGTATAAATAGGCAGAAGGAAAAATCGAGGTGCAGTACCTCTCTACTTCTACTCACAGCGTTGTAGACAGAAACAACGAAATTTTATTGACGTCATATAGGGACACACATTTAGGGTTAACTTGCGTATATCTGCGTTGACAATTTAACTTTTAATTAGTCGGTTAAACAAGTAAATATGTTACGCCATCACTGTCAATTACTATTGCACTGCGTACAGCAATATTTAAGATCAAGTTAGCTTAATTTTTTATTTCAGGACCGCCCAAGACGGCCTATAATTTTACACCATACTCCCATTCTTACCAACAAATATCGCTTTCGTTAATACTTTTCCTTAACCGGTACTCCTGTTTTTTTTAACCATACATATTATACATAAACTTCAATACTATACACTTTTTCTGATTCATCTTGGCTTATAAATTTAATTAAATGACACCCTTACAGACACAATATAATCCTATTGTGTCACATACAACACATCACATTAAACAATTATTTTATCATCGTCACAAATGGTTGGTACTGGTGGGTACGATAGGCCGAGGTGGGTCCGATTTATGATAAGACGTGTAAATCAAGAACATTATTTAAAGAAAATTTCAAATATTGCCAGAGATCTCATAAAAATTAACATTTTAGTGACGCAAAATAAGAATAACTATTTTTGTAGTTTTTGGAAACACACAAAGAATTTGAGTTCGGAACCCGACGTGCTGATGAACATTGAAAGTATCCGGAACCCCAAGAGAGTAGCCAATATGTTTAGCTCCATATTCCAGGTAAAATCACCGCTGATCGCATCGAGGATGGATGTTGAGGCGATCGTGTCCGGCATACCAGATTAATTAATTCCCTAAAAGCTAAAGAAATTAATTCCCTAATAAAAAGCATGAAAAGAGGTAAGTCACCTCGACACAATGGCATCAGCAGCAAGCACTTCGTATAAGCCAGCCCGCACCTTTTAAGATCGTCAGTTATGTTATTTACTATTTATATTATTGGCTACTGCATGAATATCATCAGTTTCGCAGATAACATGGTATTGCTGAGCCCTTCGATTGTGGCCCTCAGAAGGTTGTTTCTCTAAATACCTATGCTGTATAGGATTTTAAGGAAGGCAGTGATATTGCAAGAAAACGAAGTGCGACGGCGGCCCAATGCAATGTGATGAAATTAAATGAAATAAAATATTTATTTCTCAACATTGACAATTACTTGTTTTTATTGATGTTAAATAAAACATGACTACCACCAGTCCGAAAAAACCCTCGTAAAGAAGAACTGGCAAGAAACTTCACGGGTATATTTTTATCAAAATAAATTTACCTTTCTCTCTTTATGTCTATACAAAGTTATTCTTATCTGCATCCGTTAGCTCGGCAAGTCTCCCTCCCCCCAAGTATCCAAACGACGAACACCCTCAAACGGCACCCGATCACGAGTAAACGCGGGCTCCAGCCATCGCCCTCCTCAACCATATTTGAGGGAAGTGATGTTGTGGAGATGTCAAATAAACACACTTTAAAGCGTATTGTCAAACTTTGATACACACATGCAATCTCTGTGTCAATTACAGGGGCCATCGATGCTCTCAGAAGGGCATATAATAACAGGCTAAGAATGTTCTTGGGACTTCTACGTCCCTGCAGTGCGTCGGCGATGTTCGCGTAGGTACACGGTGCTGCGTGGTCGCGCCTCGTCGCTGATGCGCAGGGAGCGTGCAAGTGTCTAACAACAAAATCTAAAAACAATAAGAGACAAATATGATTGCCTAATTTTACGTCGCTGGACATTCTTGCACGTCCCAACAAAAATATTTATGAGTTGAATTTCAATTTTCGTTTTTATATTATTTTTATTTAATGTTATTTTCATTGACTTGGACTTGTATATCATAATTTTAATTTAAAATATGACATCATTTTTTAATCACAGAATATTTTTGTTCTTATGAAATGATCGAAATATTATGATTCGAATTGTTATATTTTGACATAATGTATTGCATTTAATTAAATTATCGTACAACGATCATATTTTATAATAAAATGCAAATTTATTCTTTTTATATTTTTATCTACCTATCACAGTCAATATTCTACTAACATCTATAGACATAGTCTTAAATAAGCAAATGCTATTTAATTTTTTATTAATGTACCGACTATAATAATGATTTAATAATAAATAATATACCCCCAGATAAGCACACGGACTGCATGGCACCAAAGTCAGCAGAGCTTGTGCTATGGATGACCATGCAGCGAACTGGGGGAAACCAGATGAATCATTATAAAACGTATATAATTGACTAAACTTATTTATTTAAAGCTCTTTCATAAAAATATTATTATGAAATGTAAAGTTTACTTTAAGATAAAATGATAAAAGTCTTTAGTTTTTGAATTTGCATACACTGGAATTACGATGGTCGTAAAGTGCTGCTTGGACTCAGAATAAAAGATAAGTTTTGTTTAGTACCGGAATAAAAACTGAATATTTAAGGAAGTTTTAAGGCGTAGTAACTGGTTCGCAGTTTTTGTAAAGATCCGATAACGTTAGGTTAATTTGGGGTCAAAACTTAAAATCATTCTAGACTTTTTTATTCTTTGCCGTTAGACCAAAACTGATAGAATTAATTTAAAAATAAATTTCTATTTGATTTTAGAAGCGTACCCAACAGTCAAACCTAGTTTTTGTCATATTCGTTCAGTGCAAAGTGAGATAGGTCCTTAAACCGTAAACCTTCCACATTTTCCTTCAGGTTTGACCGAGCAATTTTGTTCAAATCATTAATATTTCGTGAACGAAAATGACACAAAGGTTAAAAAGTATTTGGTTATATAAAAAAATAATAAAAACGCAGAGAAAAGCTCAAAATGCCATGCGTGAATTTGGCACCAAAATTCTTAATAGTAGATACCAATTATCTGAAACTTGTGACATATAGGCAAGGTCCAGGCAAGGTTTAAAAGGAGTCTTCTTATGGTTTGATATGGCACAAAATGCGTAAAAACATAAATTAGTACGAGGGTGAAACTGGAAATTTTTAGAAAATCAAAAACTGATGAAACCAGCTAGTTTAATCAGTTTTTGATTAGCTTTATTATATCTTTTCAAAATAGTATCCATTCGCGTCAACACATCGCTGCATCCGATGGAACCACTGAGAAAAGCAATTTGCCCACTGATCCTTAGGGGGCTCCTCGACGGCCTTTTGAAACGCAGCCACATCTTCCGCGGCGTCCATAAATCGTTTTCCTCAAAATTATTCTTTTATTTTCGGGAATAAATAAAAATCGCAAGGTGCGAGGTTGGGGCTATAGGGCGGTAGACTCAGTAATTCCACGTCTGACGTCACCAAATTGTCAATCGCTCGCCTGCCTGTGTGCGACGAGGCTTTGTCAAGGTGAAGGAGGATCCTACTGTGAGGTCGTTTCTGCCGAACTTTTTCCAAGACAAGTGGCAAACAATTGTTAGTGTACCACTCCGCAGAAACTGTTTTTCGATCCTCTAAAACAATTATCGGGGAATGACCTGGCCTTCCGCAAAATGAGGCCACCATCTTTTTCCCTCGCTTCGACCTCTCTACACTTTAGTTGGCAACTCCTCGGAAGGAAATACCCTCAAGAATACTCCTCGGAAGGATCATAACAGTAAATCCATTTTTCGCCACTCGTAAGTATGTCGAACACAGCATTTGAATCACCTCCGTTAAATCTTTCAACCATTTCACGGCACCAATCAACACGACGGAGTTTTTGGTCCTCGGTCAAATTATGAGGTATCCACCGGGCACAAAGCTTTTTGACCGCTAAATGTTCACGAAGGATTTTGTGCACTTGTCTCATACCGATGCCTAAATTTGTCCGAATCTGTTGATAGGTCACTCTTTTGTCAGTCCCTGTCATTACGCCGCACAACACACACGTTATCTTCTGTCTTCGCCGTAGAAGGCCGACTCTCACGCAGATCATTGGTGAGATTAGTGCAACCTCGTTTAATGTCATTAAACCAGTTGTAAACAGTGGCACGAGATGGGGCTTTATTGCGAAATGTCAAACTTTCTTGTTGACTTAAATGACATCGAAAGTCATAAAAATTCATTGCACGAAAATTTTATCGCGTTAAATTCATGCTTGAAAATTGACTGTGTCACGTACTCAGACAATTTTCAATTTGTCGCCAAATCCTAAAACTAATAACAAATGAATGAAATACATACTCAACAATATTGGCAAAGAGTTTCATTTTCAAAATTTAAAATTATTTTTTTAATATATTGTTTACAAGTTGCCAAGAACTTTCAGTTTGACCCTCGTACTTCCTTATTACGATATAAATATATTTACACTTCTAATTTTTTTCATCCGAAAGGTTTAAAAATACAAATGTCTTATTTTCAACCTAAGCAAGTCCCTTCAATGAAAAAGGAATTTGTATTACAAAGGGTCTGGAAACTGTATGCGAAATACCAAAAAGTTTAATATTTTTGAAACCTCAAAGCCTAGATCTACCGGACTATACTAAAACTGTACAGGTTTAATTAAACGCGATCAAATCCCGTTAAAAATAGTTTTATTTAATATAATGAATTGTAAAAACTTAAGAAAGTATTACTAAAGTCTTTTGTAGAGTAACATCGTATCAATGCTTTAAGTATTATAATAAATCCAATGTACTTTATTATACTATAAACATATCTTAACACCGATGATCTCTAAGAAACCATTGACCTCGCACGTAAGATAAGAGTATTATATTTTAAATTATCATCCTTCCAGTTCAAAGCACTTAAAGGCGTAAAATTCACATAGTTAATTGAAATATCATTACAAAAAATAAAATAAATTTCGTAACTTAAAATAAAAATATGTGCTTATAAATTTTTAAATATCTATATATTGTCCAAGTACGAACAATGCAAAATATCGGTTACTCGTATTATTGATTAATACAAATAAATAAATAAATATTTCTAACTAACACACCACATTATCTAGCCCAAATTAAGTATCATTAAGAACTTGTGTTATGGATACTAGATAACGGATAAATAAACTTAACAAATATATAAACACAAATAGATATATTTTTTAAATAATATATAAGAAAAAACCTTAAATAAAAATACATACACATCCATGACTAGAAAGCAAATATGATATCTGCCCCTACTAGGATTACGAACCCGGGACCACTGGCATGAAAGGCTAGGACATTTAACTTCATACCATCCACAACACAAGCTCTTACTTTGCTGCCATACAGTTGCTGTGTTTTGTGATTATATCACTCTTTTTATTATAACTTTAGAGAAAAAGTTATTACTTCAATCTTTGATCGCAATAATTTTTATTACTGAGAGATCTTTGAAAACTTCTCTCAATAGAAAAAAAACATCAAAGAGGCTGAATCGTTAGTGCAATGTGAAGTCGCCTCTTCAAACTTGCAACAAAGCTGTCAACAATTTTAAAAAGAAGAAAGTATATTGAGTTAATTATTTTGTTTTTGTGTCTACAACTTTCTTATATCCATCTTCGATTAAGCTGTTGATGGGTTTCAACGAGAATTTGTTCAAACTATGCGTCTAACCAGTGTTTAAAACACGCTTACCATAATATAGAGGTTGTATAGTTTCTAATGTAGGATCTCGTCCGGGGCGGTACTAGAGTCCTTCCTATTTACCCGCCATAATAACCACATTTACGTGCGTGTGTTCCGGATTAAGTAAAGGAACAGGAAGGAACAATTACCTATAAAAAGCCAATTCCATCTTTAACTTACGATCGGCAATGCAACATAAATCTGTAATCAATATATAACGATACAATAGTAAATAACATCTAGGATTATTGATGGCCTATGGACACAGATGCCACTTATCGTCAGGTATTGCGCGTATTCGTTTACCAGCGACAACGAAGTTGAAAAAGAAGTTGAAATGCCCAAATATTATAAGCCAGTAAAGAGGTGCAAATATCTCTACGCTAATGAAGATGTGTACAAGTTAATTAAGTGGAAATCTAAAATAATACAAGTTATTCCTATTCTTTTATTTTCTAACTTAAATTCTAGCAATCATTCCTTTTATTTTAATACGGCAATTGTTGCGCCCAACTTCAAAACAAAATCTAAAAACAACAAAAATTTAAGATTAATCTTTATAGTCATACAAATGAGTAAAATTAGCGATAACTATGACGTAATTAGTGCACATATCCAGCAACGCTATTGGTTGATGTAGATCTAGTGGTATTACTCTTATGATCTTCAAATTGAATGATCTAAACTCAATATATCGGAGGAATAAATCGATATCTTCCTTCAGCCTGGGATCTGAAAAGAATTAAGATATAAAAATATCTATACTAGTATACTAGAATTATTAAGTTATCTTAAGTTGTATGTGTGTGGCTTCTGTATTAGCTACCAAAGAACTAAGGATAGAAGCCTTAAGAGCTAAGGATAGAAGCCTTAAGAGCTAAGGATAGAAGCCTTAAGAGCTAAGGATAGAAGCCTTAAGAGCTAAGGATAGAAGAGTCGACTTATTTAGCCAGAGCCATATCTAGCCCGTTAGTTAGTCTATTTCTATTGAACTGACAGATGCTTTAGACTTCTTTGACTTAGCCTTGTGCTAGCTAAGGACAGAACAGTGCAGGTGGGAGTTAGATTGCTTTATAAAAACCTGTGTTATAAGTTGCATACATATAGCAATGCCTGAAAGGTATTTTAGAAATAAGTATAACTTATTACTACAACAATTGAATGGATTTTAGTCTGATCACGATTTTGTCCATTGTGACGTAACAGTGCCAATTTTATAACTATTTCATAATCCAAACAAGCTATGTGCGTCTGGCGAATATTTGAACTAAACTATTGTTGTAACCGCCGTATAGAAAATTTAATTAGCACATAGAAACAGCGCCACTCAGATATGTTGGCTGACACGACACAGTTACCTGTTTCAACCACAAGCTTTTGGTATAAGTATGACTTGATTTTGTCCACCTCTATAATGAAAAACTCTGTCACGATACATGGGATGATGAGAAACAGTGATATTTGTATAAGATGCATTGCCATTATACATATCCCTAATGTTGGTTTCTGAAAAAAGCATATTCAGTAAGTGAATATTTTCTGAAAAAAGGATGACACTTAAATAAAGATTTGAAATATTTTTAGGATATTGCATCTCCAAAAAATATTTTAAAAAATGGCCGCACTAAGATATGTCAAATGGGGACTTAAGGAGCTCTTTATTGTTTACTTTGCTAAGCAAATGTAGACTTTCACCGAGCATGGATAAAGTATAGATTCACTTATATCATTTGAAGTCTCAGTGCGGGCGTTAGACCCCTCAATTTTTAACAAACGTAATTTATACGTCTGAGTGTGCTTAAATTAGTGAAGGCTCCAGTAAAAGATACCGAAAGTCAGGGCTAAAGGAAGTATAACAAGTTATTAACAAATACAAAAAACGACCATAACTTTTAAATTACTGAACCGATATTCATTCATTCTGCTCTTAATAAAAAATATTCTAACCCAAAATCGTTACATTTGTATAAGAGATAGGATGCCACGTATAATCCCACATACATACTCGTTGAACAAATAACACCCCTCTTTTTATGTCACACTAATAAAAGAAGTTAACGTGTTACTGGGTTTAGTAAAGTTTTTCTGTTAAGCTTGAGTACTACGGTCTACGGACGGTCGTACTACGGTCTACGGACGGCAGTACTATGGTCTACGGACGGCGGTACTACGGTTCTTCCTATTTAGAGGGAAAATTACACGTCGAACTGGTTGTGTCCCTGTTATAGCGAAGAAACAGCCGGTGTGATTTCAAAAACACAAACATTTCCATAAAAAAATCCAAATGTGGTTTAAATCAATTCAATGTACTTCTTATTCGGATCTACAAAATAATAAGCGACAATTTACAAGAAATCGCCTTATTTATTGTTTAATTTACTTTACTTACATTTTCTTCGATTCCAAGTAAAATGGAATAAACACTCAGGATTACTTTTGGAAAACTGCATACTATGTTTATAAACAGCTGGAATAAAATGTAAAATGTATAAAACAACTCTCATTTATTCAGAATGCAAGAAATACATTACTACGTCCAAAAGTATTTCAGAATGGTCAAGTTCCAGGTTAAGTTCCAGGCTTAGGGACATGAGTTTCCCTCTACAATCATTTAGAAGTTACACGGTACAGTCTGTAAGCACCCTGGCCCCAAGACCGTTCAATCTCAACTCCAGAAGCCACAAAAATATATCTATTACCTAAGTGTTGATATTTCCTATGCTTCACAATTACCGTGACTTGGTTTCATGACGCCCACGTTCATCAACCAATACACCACAGCGGCAACGATGCTGAGTGTGTAATTGTGCATGTGAATATATTTTTATTACATATTAGGTCTTTACCTATGAAATTGCCGTTTTTCACGAAATAAATGAAGCGTAATTTTTTTATATATTTTTTATTTCTATTAATCAAAATAATCACCCATGCAATCAATGCATCTTTGCCAACGCATTGGTAGCTTATTGATGCCTTTCTTGAAGAAATCAGCTGGACGGGAGGCAACAAATTCTTCAAAAGCATTATGTACTGCCTCTCGGGTATTGAATTTTTTTCCCGCCAAGAAGTTATCCAAATTCTGGAAAAAGTAGAAGTCTGTAGGCGCAAGGTCTGGTGAGTACGATGAGTACGGTGAGACAGATGACGGAGAACTTCCAACCCCAACTCTTGTAGCTTGGAGACCGTCTGCTGTGCAGTATGAGGTCGCGCGTTGTCGTGCAGGAGCAGTGGAGCCGAACGATTGACCAAAGCTGGTTGGAGACGTGCGAGCTTCTCCATCATTGTGTTCAGTTCTTCACAGTACACATCTGCAGTAATGCTTGTCCCGTTTGGCAAGAAGCTGTGATGAATTACACCCGCGTTAGACCACCAAACAGTGACCATCACTTTTCTAGGGGTAAGTTTTCGTTTGGGGCATTGTTTGGGTGCTGAACCAGGGTCCAACCAACTTGCTGAGCGCTTACGATTGTCAAACAGGATCCATTTCTCGTCACAAGTAACAATGCGGTTCAGAATTCCTTCATTTGTATGCCTGCTGAGCAGTGCAAGGCACGTCTCCACGCGTACTTCGCGCTGGCGGTCATTGAGTTCGTGGGGTACCCATTTGTCAAGCTTTTTTACCTTGCCAATTTGACGCAAATGGACCAATATTGTTTTGATGCTGACGTCGAAAGCTGCTGCTAATTCAGCCGTGGATTGAGTTTCATCAGGTTCCACAATTGCCTTTAATTCGTCATTGTCGACCAAATTTTTCGGACGACCACGGAGTTCATTTTTCAGGTCAAAATTTCCAGAACGGAAGCGGGTAAACCAATAACGGGTGATGCGTTCGTTTGTAGTGTTCGCTCCGTAAACGTCGTTGATGTTGCGTGCCGCTTGTGCCGCTTTGCTGCCACGACGGTACTCATACTCCATAATTACTCGAATTTTTTACTTATCCATGATGTCGAAAAATGTTTGAATGCGTTGAAAACAAAACACTAACTATTAAACAAATGACGATTTGAGAAAAAGAATTTGTTTGTCAAATAAAATTATATTTAAAATTAGAATTATAAGTCAAAAAAAAAATATTTTCATTTGAAATGGCCAGTACGGCAAAACGGCAGTTTCATAGGTAAAGACCTATTATTTAAAATGTTTATCAATATGAAAGGAAATATTGCAGAAGTATGTATACAATCTGATTGTATACATACCTCAGCGATGTTGTTGAGGAGCTGCTGCGAGTCGCCGAAAAACGCTCTATGCAAATCGGTACCGAGTTGTGACGTCACAACGTGTAAATATTACTAAAAATATATAATAGCTACGTAGATAATGCGTTTACATGCATACTGTCATAATAAAAATTGTTATATTTAATGTCAGTAAGCTAATAACACTAAAATAATGGACATATTTAAAAAAAGTATTTTGCTTCTTTGTTTAGTTTCTTATCCTTATAATTTTGATATTAAATTTGCAATAAGGAATACGCATCCTTAAGATCTGGTAGTCTCATAGAGTTGCAACAAGAGCCCGAAGGCCGTGCGAGCTCTATAGAATAAGACGTATTTAAACGTTTTCCCGTTCTAAGCCACATAACACATCGCTCCCACAAAGCAAGTTTATTTCCACTTACACCACATTACGTTTCATCAGATATAAAGAAAGATGTACATACCATCGTAAACAACTCGGTCGCAATAACATCAACATTATCAGCTATCTTCTTATAAAGCATCATACAGAACTTGATCTTCTCTTCTCGCATGCATTTATTATTTTCTACGTACAAATAAAAATCATCCGTAGATTCCTCTAATCGAGTTCTCAAGTATTTCAATCGAATTCTTATTAAATCGAGTATTGTTAAACTCCACATTCTTGTTGTATCGAAGGCTAGTGTACAAAACATTACAATGCAGTAAGTAGCCGAGTTGTAATTACTACCACTATGAATAAAATTATACATAATTCTTGCGAACCACACCAGTAGCAACAATATTGTCATATTTCGTCTGTGTTTCATATTACTCCTCGTATTTATCCGTAAGTAACAATCCAAATTGTTCAATTCCGAAAGAAAGCACAAAATTTTACTTTTATAGATCGTGAAAAATAGCACTGTTAAAATATATTGAAGAATCGTGATGAGAGCGCTAACTTGAAACCCGTTGAAGTAAAAATATAATGATACAGTAGAAATTAGAAATAAACAGTACGTTTTAGTAATTACTCCGGTCAATGTGTTGGGTTTAAGAAAGTTGAAATAAAACCCGAACAGGAGTAGGGAATAGAATATTGGTCTGTATATTAGTATAAGATTACTATGAGGTCTAAAGTTTACTTTAAATATATTTTTAGCCATATTAATTTATGTTCTTACGAAACAACGCTTACTTTTAGGTACTTCAGAAAAATAAGTGATACAAATAATTGTAGCATACAAAACCAGTAAACATTTTTCGTTAATGTAATCGCATATAATGCTGAACCTGTAAGTATTAATAAATGTTATTATTTGTAGATCGTCCATAAAAATTTTGTCATAAAATTGATATTTCATTATCATAATTTGACCACGTCATACGCTGCACCTTACAAGAAGGGGGTTTTTAAAAAGATTGACAGTTACTCGATGAACCTGCTCATTTAGAGAAGACACAAAAGGTCACGAAATTGTACTCTCAAATATAAAAAAAAGAGATTTCACTTAAGCCTAAAATTAAATAGGTTTTTTTTATTCCTTTACGAGAATATTCGAACTATTCAACGTGAAATGAAGTGACATGAAAGCCCACAAAAGTCGTGAAACCCTTTGTAACTTATTATTACTGTATTTGACAATCGCTACACAAAAGCCTTTGATACAATCAGTTTCGATATAAACGCTTCAAACTGTTTGTTAATAAATTATTTAACATTATGTAATTCATAACAAAGTGAAAATTTCTATAAAATGACGTACAATCGTAAAAAAGTACAGAAAAAAAAGGTGATTTTTCAATTATAATTATCTCATCAACATTTATAAATAATAATCTTGTGACTAATGAAGTTCATGATTGCGGGTGCCACCTCAAGTAAGTTAAAAATAAATATATTAATATTAGGGCAAATGGGAATCAATCGAAGCATGTCTCATTGCATAATGACTGGATAGGGAAAAATGTGACCCCTAAGGTTAAAACTTCTCTCGCACAACTTTTGTCCCTTGCTGTTCAATGAAATTAATTTGCCAACCCATCTAATTAAGTAATCAAAAGTAATTTATCATTCACCATACTACAAATATCACCCTTATCAAGACGCACTGACAAAGGAATTTGAAAATAATTACCTTCATTTTTAATTTAGCTCGCCAACCAAACGATAAAGACAAACTGAAACCTACAAAGGCTTTTGTGAACAGACTTTAGGTTAGAGGTAACTTTTTGTGCGTTGTACATAATTGTGTGCTTTGTGAACTGAAAAAGTTTTTAAGTCGTTTCGTTTTGAAACTGGATGGTAACAACTTAATCGTCAAAGGTAGCTTATGGGACTTACATTTTTTGGATGAAAACAGAAAAGTTGTATGTTTGTTACCTTTTAATTTGATTTTGTTCTTTTGAATCGTTTCTTTTCGATAAAATATATGCAAACAGATGTTTTCTCATAATTAATGCGATAAATTATAATATTTAGATCATTGAAACCTTCAAACTGGCCGACCTTCGGAATTGAAGAGGCACTGGAAGAAAAAAGGAATACGACAAAAAAAATATTACTTTTATCTAGCTCTCACAACTTTAGTCACCCCTTTAGTCTTGGTATTTATCTCCTCTTTGATACCTTTTGTAATACAAATGGTTATACACTTAAACATGAATTTGATAACAGTTTTATAATATTGTAATATTATAACCAAACGTAATAGTATTATTATACTAACTTCCTTCCTTCTTTACTTTAAAAACTGTACCGCGCAAAATATTCGTTTTTTTAATACCATGGCTCCGTTTTAAACTATTTTTTTTTTTGGTTACGTCACCCTACTCAAACTAGTTTCCCTTTTTCTTTATAGCCTCTTGAAAAAAAACCAGCCATACTAATACAGCTCTTGGTTTCAAGTAGAAAATTGTTTCATGCGCTGACCACTCGCCGGGGTTGTTCACTAAATTCACTGGATGCATGGAGTTGTAACATGTAGAGTAAATCTAAGCGAAAACAATTTTTAAGTTATACGTACTAGAAGTCCCACGTGGGTTTTATATGTGTGGCTGCCAGTCCAGTCAATTTTTGGCTAAAATACAGCTTTTATTTCATCTTGTTATTATTACTTCGGGAAATTCAGGATTTATACATTACATGAAGACGAGAAATCAAATCTGTATGCTATATTAAAAAGAAATTAAAAATATTTATCTAAATGTGAATGTTTCAGGCTCAACAAAATGAAATCCATACAAATATTATTAATTGTCTGTTTGACTATTATCTTTTCACGCTCAAGCTGCTGAACTTATTTAGATCAAATTTTATATGGAGTTAGTCTGAGACTCCGGAAAGGACATAGGAGAGTTTTATTCCGGAATTTATCCCTTAGAAGGGTCAAATAGGTGTTGAAAGGGAGTAGTGTTATTTTTGAAGCCAGAGCCATTAAACTTGTATTTCAGGCTCTTCATAATACACAAGAAATTAATAAAATTTAGGAGCTCCACAGAAAATTTTGTCTGTGATTATTTAATATGGAGTTAGTTTGACAACCTGAAAATAACAAAGATTAGATATTTTCCCAGAAATTACCCCCTTCGAGGGTGAAATCGGGGTCGACAGTGTGAAACTTAATTTTAGGTTCTTTATAACACATGAGTAACAAAAATTAAGAAAATGCAGAAGTTCCCACCCTAATGTTGTTATATTGGGAATGAAAATAGTGATGGGGTTTTATTTTCGTTTAAAGCAAGAACAATGAAACTTTTATTTGAGGCACTTGAAAAAAGTGAGAACACACATGAAATCCAAAAATGAACGTTTATGGATATTCTGTCCTTAAGGGGTGAAACAGGGAATCAATATCCGTGTTGTAATAACGCAATACGCACGGTATGTTATTTGTACGTCTTTCAAAAATTCCATCCATAAAAGGTGAAATCAAATAAAATTTTCCCACCATTAAAGTGATCTCGCTCATAGTAAATTCTCAAACTTTGCGTTCCATACAGAGCGTCGACTGTAACATAGAGACTATAATTTTACTCTCTTCTCAATTCAAAGAATAAAAGGATGACTTTTCGGCTCAAAAAGGGATTGTCTGAAGCACTCCCGGATTTCAACTAGGAACTGTAAAGTCAAATTGAAAAAGTAATGCGTGGTTACTTTGGATTTATATATTTTTATTATAAGCCAAGTAAGTTTGAGTATGTGGTATTTGGCTTGTTGTAGTGTAAAAAGGATTCAAAGTTAAATATAGGTATTAATTACATTAAAACGTTATTATTAAGTAGTAACAATAAGAACTTTGAAAACTTTTAGAACTCATGAGAGAAATTGATCACGAAACTGAGAATAGGATTACACACTGTTTTCAATATGTCACTTAGCGTGCCGATGAATAAGACCAATCAAAAAAGGCGTTTTTGCTCTTGTTACATTTTATCTTGTTCCTTCATGTTACAGTCAATACCATAAAAGTCAAGTCAATTGAGAATAATTTAATGAATTCGATTAAACCTGTCAAAGTAATTGTAGAACTTTTTCGTTTACCTTCTTGTATGTATAAACAACTGTATGCATTAAGAATTCCTCAATAACGCAGTAAAATATAACAAAAGAAAAGATAACGGAACCTTCCTAAATTAAACAAGGAACAAGATATCATACTCCAACAGTTTCATGTATCAAAGAATATCCCAATTATATCTGTTGCCAGTTGCCATAGCAACTCAATTAGGAACAGACGTACGGACAAAAGACTGATGTCCAATATAATGACCATCATTATCTGCTAGAATCCACTTGTGTGAATGGAGTAATATGCAACTTGAGTTGAGTGCCATTGGAACGTACTGTTTATAGTACAATGGGAGGTTATTTAGATTGGATTTGGATTTAGTCTTTGAATTGTGATGTTGATGTCTTTGTTGAAGTGCTACAACAAATAAAAAAATAAATAAAAAGTTCTTTTCATTTCAACAAAGGTGATAGTTTTGGTGTCTTCTCAGAAAGTAGTTCAGAGAATACTTGGAATGGGATGACCCGCTTCTCTCCTTATATATCTATAATTATTATTATAAATTTATACTAATTAATCTATTTTTATACAAAAGCAAAACATGAATGGTAAGTTTAAGCTAAAGAGTGTGCGAATTGGTGTGGATGGGTTTGGTTTATAGAGAAGTGTAAGTAACGTGTGTGAGTGAGGGTGTGTGTATGTGTGTGTGTGTGTGCGTGTTTGAATACACACATACAACAAATAAATAGTTCGAATATAGGCCGTGATGAAATATTATCAAAAATAATCAAAAGTCAGTTGTAAAATAATATCGTATTTAAACTTCAATTTATCTTTTAACAAAATCTCACTTTCTCTTTTTTTTTTCCGCCGAAGCACCGTCACGGGAGGGAGGTGAAAGATGCGTCATGCATACCTTTTTTTACCCTTATCACAGCAGGCAAACCACCTGACGGTAAGTGGCATCCGCGCCCATGTACATGATTATAGTAGATTTTATTGATTCATTTTATTTTTATTTATTTACTATAGATTAATGACGGGGTGGCGGCCGAAGGGTTAAGTGGGAATCGCATTTGTTCCAGTAATTACATTGGCTATTCCTTCCCTATGTCCGGAACACCACCAAGTAGTCCTGGTTATTATGGCCGTTAAAATAGTATGGACTGTAGTACTGCTGCAGACAAGATATTAACAAAGAAACTCTGTTACCACTCACTCGAATGCTTTCTCTAAAAATATATATATACCACGTCTCATGTGGATACATTTAGTTTCGGATTCAACTCAGGGCTTATCTACTTCTGTCCGAAGATAATAAATTAATATTTCAATCGGAGCAGTGATCTAACGCCCCGAATGTGACCCTAAAAAAGTTTACACAAATGTGTTCCTGTATATCAAAGCTCAATTTTTTTACAAGTTGTTTTTGCCCTATCGCAACCAAATTGTAAATAGTATCGAAAGAGAGCAGGACACTGTCCGACATTGATGGATGGTATCCTCCAAAACAACCAAAATGTATCAATTTAGAAACTTCGGGTCACATCAGTAGGTACACTATAATTTAAAAGGGTGTCGGCGCACTTCCGACTAAGATGGATTCTGTACAGGAAACGGAAATGATCCCGAATCCAGAGACGATCTGCCCCGTAAAGATTCATTTTTCACTTCTGGTGAAAAGAAGATGATTAGTAAACACCCTTAAGTGAGGCCGTGATTAGTAATGAGGGAGTAAATATAAGGTATTTAAGTTGAAATAATATCAACTAAATAGATGCGTAAACAGAACAGGAATTCGTGACTAATGGATATGCCTTTAACGTACGTTAATGGATATTAACTTACCGATCTTTATTTGCAATAATGAATTTAGAATTAGTAGTTATAAAAAGCACTCTTATTTTGTAGTTTTGAACCAAACTCTCCAGTCCCAGGTCTACTGGGAGATTTTTCTTATGAAGTAATTAGTACCTTTGTACAAGCATTTTATTCCATTTATGATTAGTAAATTTTTTTTGTGTACATAAATTGTAAAATGTTAAATTAATAAATAAAATATTAAGCATCTGTCTTCATAAAGGAAAAAAGTTAACAAGTAAATAAATCCCTAGAAAAACAAATCAACTGTTTGTCCCCGAAATAGGCAGAGCTTTTGTTGTGGATGACAATACGGTGGGTTTGTCTAGCATAGATCTGTGTTCATTACACTAATTCAGGGTAATAATGAATGCTCCGACCAGTACATGAACCTGGGGCCTCCAGCCTATGAGGCAGGGCTAGTACCACTAGACGCCACTCGGTATAAATGGTGTGTGTTGAGTTTATAAACGGGTCAAACCGGGTAGACGGATTAAAATATAGATAGATATAGTTGTTTAATTTAGCATTCAGAAAAAGAAGGAATTTATCGAATACTATCCTTTATCAATTTGATATCAATTTCAGTATCTAACAATAACTCAATAAATATTACCAGTGTAATAGTAATATCTTATGAAGAAAGCAGAAAATGGCTGAATCCCGCGTTAACTCGTGAACGGGTGCCGTTTGAGGGTGTTCGTCGTTTGGATACTTATGGGGGAGGGAGACTTGCCCAGCTAACGGATGCAGATAAAAAAAACTTTGTATAGACATAAAGAGACTCTGTAAATTTATTTTGAAAAAATACACCCGTGAAGTTTCTTGCCAGTTCTTCTTCACGAAGGTTTTTTCGAACTGGCGGTAGAGTCATGTTTTATTTGACATCAATGAGAACCAGTAATTGTCAAGAAAAGAAGAGAAATAAATATTTCATTTCATTTGAATATACAATTTAACACCAAAATTAATGGCAAACAAAAATCATTTGCAAATCAATCTAATTGAAGATACGTTTTCATATTTTTTTGAAGTCTATTTTATAGCATGCTTCTTAGAATCTGGTAGTTGTCCCAGGACCAGACTAAGAGGCAGGTAATGCTTACATCACAAAGGCAACATACAACAAAACGAAAATATATGACGCTTTTCGCACCTACCTTCCAAACGCCGCATTTATCATAAGCATCTATTTATCAAACTCGACACACTGACTGCGAGTGGGAGGGCTGAGTGCCACCGTGATTTACACCCTCTTGTTAGATGCTAATCGAGTGCTAAGTAGCTCGTCTCTTGATTTATTAACCAAGGATTAAAGTATAATTATTTTGTGTAGATTGAGTCACACAACATTTGTTGTGGAGGCTGCTAATTGCAGATCTCTGTTATCGTGGTTGGATGGATTTGGTTTGGAATAAGATGTATGCCTTCTGTTGTTACTTAAAGAC